>JAIPUX010001232.1:131866824-131879231 GCA_020142125.1 Phrynosoma platyrhinos
TATATATATATATATATATATATTGCCAAACAACTGAAAAAGATTGAGCCTATACAGTCAATCTAGCAATAAGAATTCATGTACCATGAAAAGATAAAGGAAAATTCTACATGATACCTTGCTGACTTACCATAATAGCAAGAGAGCATATCCCACAATAGAACAGGAACAGCTGGTATCCTGTCACTGTAATAGCTGAAGTAGCAAGGTTTTGGTGATCAAGTAAAAGCAGAAATAGAAAATAAAGTGGCACTGATAGGATAATCAACTTTCTCAGGAATTAGCATTAATGTCATCCTAACAATAATTAATTAATGTTACCCTAACAAATGTCACTACCAATATGCAAGCCACAAAATAGTAACACTGCACAATGTATGTCAGTGCCTGGGTGCCACTGCACAATATGCAGTGAACAACTACAATGGGCAAGGAGCAATTGCAATGCACAATGATGGTGTACAAATATAAGCCAACTTAGTGCATAAATACTACATGCAACATTGCTGTATACACAACTTTGCTTCTGTTGCTATTAGCAGAATACATCAGTTGTTCTAATAATAGTTTGTCCCATATGCATAGCATGACTTAGACATTAGTATGTCACTAAATAAATATCAGCGCAAGAGAATAATAGTAACACTTAATTCTGCTTTGCTCAGTCCTCATGTAGAATACTATTCCAGTTCAAGAGAATATTGACAAGGTGGAACATGTCCAGAGAAGGCCAGCAAAGATAGTAAAGATTCTGGAAATGGCTGAGGGAGCTAGGTATGTTCAGCCAGTAGAAGAAAAGACTGACACCTAGATGTCTTCAAATATCTGAAGGGATGTCATGGAGAAGGGTAGTTTTCTGTTGCCTACTATTGCCTATAGGAAATAGTTTCAAATTACACAAATTACAAATTACATGAAAAGGTCCCAAATAAACATTGGGGGAAATGTTCCTGATGGTAAGAGCTGTTTAAGAGTTGAAGAGACTGCCTTGAAGGGTGATGGTCTCTCTTTGGAGGTTTTCAAGGGAAGGTCAAATAGCCACCTGTCATGAATTCTTTAGCTGTGGATTCTTGCAATGCAGAGGAGTTGAACTAGATGAGATCCCTTCCAAGTCCGAAGTCCTAAGACATCAGATCATGTCTGATCTTGGAAGCCAAGCAGGGTCAGCCCTGGTTAGTACTTGGATGGGAGTCTGTCAATGAATACCAAGTGTGTAGACTATGGGGGGTTGCAGACTGCCAGAAATAGTGCAAATTCAGTTCACTTTTAGGGTTAGGGTTAGGGTTAGGCAATCATGGGAACTGTATTTTATTGTGGCATCAGAGCTCTCTGACATAGAAAACTCAATGTCTCAGAAAAAAAACAATTCCCATGATTCCATAGCACTAACCCTAACCCTAAAAGTGGACTCAATTTGCACTATTTCTGGCAGTCTGCAACCCCCCTATATTTCAGAGGAAGGAACTGGCAAACCACTTCTGAATATTCATTGCCTAAGAAAGCCTTATGAAACTAATGAGGCCACATAAGTTGAAAGGCAACTTGAAAACACACATGGAGGACAACCTACCCTTTTATGAGGATGAGGCTAGCAGCCAATGCCCTAAGTTTTTGAAAAGAAGCTCTGGAAAGGTCTATTTCTCTACTTTGCAGAGCACTCATAACAATGCATTTTTTCTGCACCCACAATATATTGAACTGTGCAGTCAGACACCATCTGGTATTTACACTGTCAGCCCACATCACCTTTTTCTTTTGTTACGGGTTCTGTGTGTTTTGTAGAGATGTGTGTAAATTGGCATATGTTGTTATGATTGCAGCTAATTATACATTCATTTTTTTGATAAATTTTATTAATTAAAATAAACATCATACAACACAAATAGAAAAAAACACATATAATAATGACATACACACATTAACTGTACAGCAAACCAAATAACATTACACACATTAAAAACAGAACAAAAACTTCCTGGACCTGAACATCGGTCTTATTGATAGTTTATAGTTCCTTTCCCATGTTGTTATCCTATAGCTATGCATCATATGAAAAAAAGAAAAAAGAGTCTTATAACTAATTCATATCATTATTCTCAATTTCAGTTCGTCCTATATTGAAAAAAGCCAAAACTACGTTGTCCGCTTGATTATAGCAGTTCTCATAGCTTCATAAACTCGGAGCAAAATACAACAAAGTCTTTTAATTCACTTATCATTGTATTTAATAAATCTGTTCATGTAATCACATAATGGTTTCCAAATCCTCTTATTTGCTTCACAATTATGTCCCTTTACTAAACAGGTAAATTCATCCATCTGTTCAATCTCACATAATCTACTCAACCAAGAGTCAGTAGATGAGATTTCTTCTTTTTTCCAGTTCCTAGCCAGAACCATTCTAGCACATGTTGTCATATGAAAAATTAACTTTCCATGTTTACCTTCTAGATCTTGACTGTCACAGAGACTCAACAAATAGAATTTTGGATCTAACCTAAACTTTAGGTGTAGAATATTCTCAATAATACCATGATTTTTTTCCCCAAAATTTTTGAACTTTTTTACAATACCACCACATATGCATATATGTGCCCGTGGCTTTATTACACCTCCAGCATTTATTTGAGCAATTTTGGCTGGAGTCAAATACCACCTGAACTGCATCTTTAGATGGTTCTCTCTAATATCCATGCATAGTGAGTATTTAATTCTGTTCCTCCACATTTTCTCCCATTGATCCAAATTAATGTTATAATTCAAGTCTTGAGACCATTTAATCATGGCAAGGCAAGACCTCCCCTGTTGAACTTGTTTTGCATGACTTTAAACCTCACTCTGGACTTCTTTCCTCCCCAATTTGGAAATTTCTTTATGCCAAATCTTAAAAGGTTTGAAATTAGTAATTATTGGCAAATTTTGAAAAAAAACACATAAATTTAGGCAGGATTTTCATTTTTATAACCGAAATTCTCCCCAACCAGGACAGTTGTAACTGATTCCATGATTTTAATTCATTGACCAATTCCCTGGCAATCTTCTCATAATTATTTTTATACAGATCAACATTTTTATTGGACAGTGTTATCCCCAGATATTTTACTTTCTTACAGATCTGAAAGCTGGAACATTCTTTAATTTTTACTTCCTCTTCCTTGGGCATATTCAGAGCTAACACTGAGGTTTTATCTTTATTAATTTTTAAGCCAGATACAAGGCTAAACTCATTCAAAATATTTAATAGATGTCATATACTTTCATCGGGGTCTGCTATAATAATGAGAAGGTCATCTGCGTAAGCTCGAAGCTTAAATTCCTGTCCTTTACATTTAAATCCAGAGATCTTATTCTCGTTCCTAATTTTATTATTAAGCATTTCGATGACCATGAGGAACAATAAGGGGGATAATGGACATCCCTGCCTAGTTCCATTATTTATTCTAATTCCATCCGTTCTTTCCCCATTCACAAGAATTCTTGCTTCTTGGGTTTCATATATAGCTCTAACCCAACTAATAAAATTCTTTCCGGCCTGCGCTGTTTCTAAAACTAAGAAAAGGAAGTACCAATCTACTTTATCAAAGGCCTTCTCAAAATTGATGAAGGTCAAGGCCATTTTCTTGTCAATGTTTTTTTCATGAATCTCGATCAGATTAAGAACAACTCTCAAATTATCCCTATTTGTCTCTGTGGTAAAAAACCACACTAATCTTTATTGATCCATTCCTTTAACACCTTTTTTAGTCTCTCAGCTAAAATAGAGGCAGAGATCTTGTAGTCTACATTTAATAAGGAAATGGGTCTATAATTTCCAATATCTTGTACATCTTTCTGATCTTTCGGAATTAACACTATACTTGCCTGGGTCCAAGTTGTCAGATATTTACCACCTATTATCTCATTCATTACATTTGTTAGTATTGGTGCCAACTGCAGAGCAAACTTCTTATAAAATTCCACTGGGAACCCATCAGGTCCCACAGCCTTACCCGATTTGATCCTTTTAATAGCCTCTAATACTTCCTGAATATTAATAGGCTTATTAAGTTGTTCCTTCTGGGGTGCAGAGAATGCTAATACATCACAACTGTTTAAGTATTCCATGATAGCTTCATTCGGGATCTCATCCCCTTTTCTGTAAAGCTGTGCATAAAAATCATGGACAATCTTTTTAATTTGATCTTTTTCTATAAACTTACATCCTTGGTCCCTTAGGCATGTAATTTGTCTTTTGGTTCTTTCCTTTCTCAGCTGGTAAGCCAACCATTTACCGGGTTTATTACTTACTTCAAAAAATTTTTGCTTAATAAACTTTAATTCTTTTTGTCTCTCCTCCAATAGCATTGTGGATATTTGTAACTGTAAATCTTTAATTTCCCTTTTTAGATTTTGCTTATTAGGATACTGTTTAAGCTGATTTTCTTTTATCTTTAACGTCTCCTGTAAAGTCTTCAAATTTTGTAGTTTCATTTTTTTATGATAGCATTTTTTTCCAGAAAAAAACCCTCTCATAACCGCTTTCGCGGCTTCCCATACAACCGTTATGGGGGTGTCTTTATCCTGATTTTCCACGAGATAATTCTGTAAACATATTAATGCTTCTTGGGAAATTTTACCATTATTTAAGATGTTATCATTCAGTCTCCAACAATATTCTTTGGGTCTTAATGTTAAACCGTGATCCGAGATTACTCTCGGCGAAATTTCTACATTTAATACCAGATGGGAGATATTTTTGGAGATTAGTATCATATCTATTCTTGCCCAAGAGCAATGTCTGTCCGAGTAGAAGGAGAATTCTTTCCTTCCAGGGTTTAATTCTCTCCATATATCAATTAAATAAAGTCTATCCATACTATCAAAAAAATTATGAGGCAATTTACCCTGGCTTTCCTTTATTTTCTTTGTTGACTGTCTATCTAATTGTGTGTTAATTACCCCATTCCAATCTCCCATGAATATGCACAAGTCAAAGGAAAGTTTATCAATTTTATTTAGTAATTTTTCATAAAACTTCCCTCGCTTCGTCATAGGTCCATAGACCCCCACCAATAAAACTTTTTTCCCATTTAAATTAATTTCAATCCCTATATAATGGCCCTTGTTATCGTTCAGCGTTTCCACCGCCTCATATGAACTTTTAACATAAATAGCAACTCCCTTTTGTTTTCTGTCCGCCGCGGAAACAAACACCTCACCTAACTTTCGATTTTGCAGTAACTTCAACTTATCTTTTCTAATTCTTAATTCCTGCAAACATAAGATTTCCACATTAAGTTTTTTCAAGTATTGGAATACTTTTCCTCATTTAGTATTACCATTCAATCCCTTAACATTCAATGAAACGATTTTCAACTTATTCATACCCTTCACATCAACATTAACCTCCCTAATCATAATATATCAAAAGGAACTGAAAAACTCTGAAATAAAACTCTTCCTACGATTCTTTCTCTTCTTTATCCTAAACTGGTTCCCCATCAGTTTCCTTTTCACTATCTAATTCTGAATCTGTATCTAGCAAATCTTCTGTATTATCTTGCGTTCCTTGATAATCTGTCTGTTTTTGGGCTTTTAACTTTCTTACTTTCCTCACCTTCTCCTCCTTCACCTCCTCTTGATCAAAATCTGACCGACTACTTTCCTTCTTCTCTCTCCTCTTTCTATTGCTCTTTCTTTCTAAGTATGTTTTTTTATCTCCTGAGTCACACTTAACTTCCTCTACACCGCTACGAAAAACCCTTTCCTTCTCTATCTTCGTCTTTTTGTTCTCCTCTCTTAAGGAATTTGTGGAAATCCTTGGCCTCCTGTACCAATCTTATTTCAATTTTTTTCTTTTGGTACCATATGGTTAACCCCTCTGGGATTAACCACCTATACACTATTTGTCTTTCTCTAAGGGTTAATGTTAATGGCTTATATTCCCGTCTCCTTCTCAAAATTGCAGGTGGTATGTCCTTATATAAGTACAGATCTTTGCCCTCCCATTGTAGCGGTGTTTCCCTGTATTTATTCAACAATGAGTCCCTCAAGTTTTTCCGAACAAAAATAACCATTATGTCTCTAGGAACCTGCTTTTGCTTAGCTATGTATGAATTCACTCTATACAGATTATCTATTTCAAGAACACACAATTCTGGGGCGATCTTCATGTACTTTCCTAATATCTGAGATACCACCTCTAGCAAATTCTCTCTTCCTAGTTCTGGGATTCCTCTGATTTTGACCGCTTTTTCCCTGGCTCTCAGATCTCTGACCATATTTTCATCAACCAATTCTTTCTGTTTTTGTCTGATTTCCTTTAAATTGCATTCAAAGGATTCATGTTTATTTTCAATTCTATCCATCTTATGTTTGATCTTATTAATTTCAATTGTAACTTTATCAAGTGAACCACTCACTCCTTGTAGGTCATCTCGGAGTTCTTTTTTCAGTTCCCCCCATAAGTCTGCCATTTCCTGTCTAAGATCTTGGATTTCTTTACCAAGTTCAGATCTAATTTTCCTTATTTCCTCCAAAATCTGTAAATTACTATCCATTGTCTTAATTTGCTCCACAGATGGCCTGCGGGCAGTTAAGGCTTGTATCTGTGCTTGGGTTTGAGCTCTCGTTTTCCCAGTGGCCATTTATCTATGGAAAGATAATGGCAATTATACTACTATTACACTAGGGGTCCCCAGTCTATCCTTGTCCTTAAGGAATTCACAGACCGGTGGTAAAGCTTCAATATCTAAGCAAATAAATAAAAGCTATTACAATGTGACAAAATAACAATATAACAATATTACAATATAACCATCCCAAAAGGTCAACAGACAGAACAAAAATTTAGCGAATTATACATTCGTTGATCTTCTCAGCTCATACCTCTTTACCTGCATTTGTTTTAACATAATAATTGCTTTTGTTGGATTGGGTTCTAGCTTTCCCCTTGTTTCTGCATATCAGCTGACAAGTGTTATGTCTGGGGATCCACTAGAAACAAATTGGCACAAGAGAAGCTAAAAGTAAACACAGCCACCTTCTATGGTTTCTATAGTGTTCTGATGAAATAACCAAATATAAGCCTATCTGGGGATAGGAGCTTGTGAAAAGTTAAAGATGCACATCACAACCTCCAGAGAACAACATGATTTGGTTTTGAATGGGTTACTTGTTATCTTAAGGAAAATAGTCACTGAATGAACTCAGCAACAGAACATACACTTTATACATACACTTTATACTCAGAATGCACCAAATTCATTCATCCTTGGCATCTCCAGAGAAAGTTAGTGAAAATCCTGAGGAATTACTGCCAGTCATTTATATGAGGAATGGGGAAATTGTAGTCCCCCAAATGTTGGTGAACAGCAACTGCAAGCAGCCCTGGCCATCATACCCTTGGTGAGGGATCTGGAGAGCTGCATGATTCCCAGCCCTGTTATAAACAAATGTATGCATCCAATTATTTGTCCCAGTTGGGAGAGACCAATTGAATCAATGAGAACTTGCCAATTCAACACATATGTAGGTTTCATTGATTCAGCAGGTCTCCTTTAACTGGAACTAACAAATTTACATCAGAAGATTTATGTGCTCTGTTCAATTTTATCTGTTTCATAACACAGTTTTCATGGCTCCTATCTAAATATCCTGTGTTTTGTATGTTGTTGAGGTACTTAGAAAATACCAAGGTACACTGAGAACAGGGCACTATCATAAAATGGGATGTCCTAAAAGATCAGGTATAAGAATATAAAATAATATAATACAATATATACATTCTAGGCCTTGTATGCCTTTGGGGCCTCCTGATGTGTTGGGCCTCCTGATGTACTCCTAGCTTATCTGACCATTAGCCATATCACAACTATTACACACAATACAAACAACAGGATAGCAGACATTATCCATTATGGCTTTAGTTACTCCTACAAGGGATATGTTCACCTCTTGGAGTTTGCAAGGGGACAGCGGCCTGCCCAAAGCAGTGAGGATCTGGATTCTATACCATGCCTCCCACCACCACCATATGCTGGCAGATCATCAATACAAAATTGTGCTCTCAGTCTGGTAAACCACTCAGCTGGGTCTTCTATATTCTGGGTTTGTTTTGGGTCCCCTCCTCCTTTACATGTTTTACTCTCACCTGACTATGAACCCAGCAATCCCTCTTTTTGTCCTAAGTCCTAGTAAGTAAACAAGGTTGGTTAGGGAAAGGTTTTTACATATTTATTTTAAGTAATCCATGATTGCAAACAGATGAACTCCTAGTCTATTTTCTTCTTCTCTGTAGAGTCAAAGAAACCAGGATTGATAGTTGCTTTGAAAAATACCCTTGAAGATAGAGGCAAAAGACAATGGAAGTTCTGTTTTACAATCTCATCTGTGCCAGTCAGTCTTCTAATCTGTAAAGCATTCTGTTTGGGTGTGTTTAGGAAGGAGGAGGGTCTAACAGCTTGTGTCAACAACCAACTGCTCTGCCAGAAACCCAAGGCCATGTGGTCTTTGATGAAATGTATGTATAAAATAGTGCCTGCACATTTTCCTTACAGCTCTGTAAATAAAAGAGCCAGCATTTGCTTTATTGTCAAAAAGAAATGGTAAAAATGCAGAGACACATATTCTCCCTGTATGATTACAACTGTTTAATAGGTAATTGGTGTATAAATGCTTTTTCTACATGTGAATTTCTCTTGCAGGCCTGAGGATAGTATTTTCTATGTGCTTTTTATACTTGCAATAACAGATGCAATCACTATTGATCTTTTTAATTTATCAAGACACTTTTCTCAACTTAGCCTTTTCAAAAGTGTCACCAATTTGGAAAACTAGTGGGTGTGCTGGGAGGGAAGCAATGCCATTACTCCATTTTCATTATTAAAAGTTTTCTTTTAAAAAATATATATTCAGAATTAGTCCATTAGTTTCCATAATTCCCATTCATTTCAATATGCCACTGGATTCAAAAGGACATCCAGGTTTTTTTACTACTTTCCATCCAAATGACATAATATTTTAAAGCTTTCTACTCCCCTCGCAAGGCATCTAAAATCAACTTACAGACATAATAGCAACATATTTTAGAAGCAGCTAGGAAACCACCAATGCCCTGATAAATATTGATGATTTTGCTTATGTTTTGAATAAAAGAAAATTTTAAATAGTAGCACATATTGTTTTATTCCAGATTTCATGCAAAATAGCCCTGAAACATCTATGTTCCAAAAAGAAAAGAAATAAGATAAAGTTTGTTTATCACTCTGAAAAGCAAAAGTATTCAGCATATCATCTTGTGTGTAAATATCAAGTTTGGTCAACATTGGTTCAAAAACTTTCCATTCAGAGCAAAAGGAAAATACAGAAACTATGAGGGGGTATCGTAAAACTTTAATTACCACCATTAAAAAAAATTGACAACGTTTGGTTTGATTTGTAGTTGTTAATTTATCTCTATGTAGTCACTATCCAGATTTACACATTTTCCCCAGTGTTTCTTGACCCTCCAAATACTGTTATTGTAGAAGTCTGCAGATTGCGACTTAAACCACTCTTCTATTTCATAAATGATGCCATCTGTGTTGTCAAATTGGTGACCCTGCAACATATTTTTCATTTTTGGGAAAAGAAAAAGTCACTTGGTGATGATGACACTGACAAAATTTCATCAATATACCATAATAACTTTCAGGTGATAATTATTACTTTATGATACCCCCTCGTACTTCTCCCTCTTATACTTTAGTCAATTCTGGCACAACCTGTAACAAAAATAAAGAACAAAATGAGCTGATTTTCTCAACATCATGCACTTAGGGACCAATGATGACACTGACAAGGTTTCATCAATATACCACAATAACTTCCAAAAAACTAGCTTTGTCCAACTGCTTCAATGCTGGAAATTCACTACAAATACATCCCTAACCAATGACCATCCACCTTCTGAGGCATTCAAATAGTTGTTACTGTCAAAAAGTTATTTCCAATCTTTAGCTGTAATTTCTTTTCTAATAATTTGAATCAATTGGTTTGGATCTTGCTCTCTGGAGCAGCAGAATATAAGCTCACTCCATCTTCCACATGAGAATACTCAAGATATTGGAAGATGGCTGTCATATCACCTCCCAGTCTTCCTTTTTTAGATTAAATAAACCCAGATTCCTCAGCTATTCCTCCAAGGTTTGGATTCAGACTCTTTTTTTACCATCTTGGTCACTCTTCTCTGTTTATTTCCAGCTTGTTTCCTTCTGAAATGCTTATCTACAGAGCTGTAAACTGAACTGTTTCTTTTGGAGGCATCAGAAGCAGTTGACAAATCAGCTGTGAAACCTTACTACTGCCTTAATTTGGATCCCATTTTATAATACATCAAGTGTGCTGATTTTTGTGGTCAAATATGTGGATTTGTATTATATGACAAACAAAGCCTTTGAATTATAGAATAGGATTTAACTGATATCTTTTAATTTCTGTTGTTTATCTATTAATTATTGTAGTTCCCTGCCTCAATCCATGGTGAGAGTAAGGTAAGAAACAAACAAACAAACAAGATATGCATGTTATCTGCTTCCAATTGCTTCTATGAATAGAAAAGAAACTTTCTTTAAAATAATTTTCCATTTAAATTGAGAGTCTTGGCAAAAATAAACTATGGAATCCTATAAGACCTTTTATATAACATAATATTGCATATACCTAGCTATATAGCAGAGGTACTAAGAAACTGGGTTACATTTCTAAGATGTGTAACAGGACACCAGAAAGGGTGCTTGATGTGCATTCATGCCCAATGCTCATCGTAACTGATGTGAT
The DNA here is from genome assembly GCA_020142125.1 of Phrynosoma platyrhinos. NCBI lineage: Eukaryota > Metazoa > Chordata > Lepidosauria > Squamata > Phrynosomatidae > Phrynosoma > Phrynosoma platyrhinos. The sequence goes on from JAIPUX010001232.1 coordinate 131,877,622, forward strand.
GTGTATCAGGACCGATGTGATGCTTATCGAACCAATGCAATGAATATCAAAATCCAATGCAATGAATATCAGAATCCAATGCAATGAATATCAAAATCCAATGCAATGAGCATCAGAAACCAATGCAATGTCCATTGGTCCCATTGTGCACCAAGCACCAATGTAAAACAGACACTTTGCTGGTAATGTAACAACAGCCCTCTACAGGACACAGTTCTTGTGCAACTACATAATTTTCATTCTCACATTCTCAAAGATGCAATGACCCACAAGATTATGGACATTATTTTTATCTCTGAAGAAGAAATGTATCTTGCCTTAAGAATTTTCATATTTGTGAGGTTTATGTGCCTTAAAGGTAAAATGATGTGTTGACACAAATATACACACTTTAAAATAGGAATGACTAAAAATGTCCACAATTGAATAACAACCATGAACCAACAATGGATAAATATGTGTAAATTTGGTATTGTGTGTGTGTGTGTGTGTGTGTGTGTGCACTTAGGAAAATGTGTAAAAAAAAGTTGGCCCAGACTTCCACACAGTTTCCCTTTCACCACACATTTGGAATTTGGAAAAATTTGTTGAAATGGAGAATGAGAGATTTCCCCATCCCTCTTTTCTTCCAAAGGAGACTAATTTCTTTTTCTGCATACAGCTTCTGTTTTTCAGTCTTTTGGTATGACCCTTTTAGGCATTCTACCAACCTTACTTTCACCCTAAGGAAACAGTTCATACTTGTGAAATCTCAAACAGATCAGACAAATCCCTATTTTATAAATAATTTTTAGAAAGGATACAAAGACAGCCAAATTAATTGTATCCTTTAATAACAAATTTAGGTGGGGAGTGCCAATGGTGCCATGAAGAAGGGAAGAGGAGCAGCAGGAGGAGGAATAATCAGCATGCCAAAAGAAAACCTTAAATGCTTGGAGACCTATAAAATCTATTTTAAAAAATTAAAACACCACTGCTCCCCCACACCAAAACCCAAACTATTGAAGACTGAACATGCTCATTCACTATGGAATGCTGGACAGCAAAAATAGAAAACCTGGAGGGTGGTGATGGAATATCTTGCTTTGAAGATACAGTTAGGTAGAATCCAGAACAGGATCACTCCTGTTGGGTGTGAGAAAAGTTATATTGTAACATATTGTTGCAGGCAGATCTTAATTTTGTAGTTTCAGAGTTGTTCATGCTTCCTCTATTCCCATTCTATGCACTGTGCATGCTGTTTCAGGAGTTATGTTGAAATGAATGAGTTGAATGTGTCACAGATGGATAATGTGTTTGACTTCACTGACAACTGGTCAGCTTGTGGGTACAGTTCTTAGCGTGAATTATGACCTATAACCTTCTACTCAACTTGGAATTATGCTATTTGAAGCAGTGTATTTCATCATATATGGGGCCAGCATGGTGTAATGATTTGAGCATTGGACTAGGACACTGGAAGACTAGGGTTCAAATCTAGGCTCAGCCATAAAAACCCACCTGGTGACCTTGGAGTCCTGGTGGCGTGAAATGCTAATTCTGCAGCCACAATGTTGTGAGCACAATCCCAGGGCTCCAAGGTTGACTCAGCCTTCCATCCTTTTGTAGGT
>JAIPUX010001232.1:131900308-131914138 GCA_020142125.1 Phrynosoma platyrhinos
TAATGTCCAGGCCGTAGTGAAAAATACGCCCAGCGCTTGGTTGGCAAGTGCAGGCAGTACCCAATTGAGGAGGCGCCGTCCGCAGTCCTCCGCTTGGTGAACAAGCGAGGGCAAGTAAATTCCCAAAAATTTGGAGGCGGCGCCATGCGCGGATCCCAGGCCGCGATCCGGAGGCCTGAATAGGCCTTGGCCGCGGCTCCACGCGAGGCAAGCCCGGCGATGAGCAACCCGCGCCGTGCGCGAATCCCAGGCCGCGATCCAGGGGCCTGAATAGGCCTTGGCCGTGGCTCCGCTCGGGGCGAGCCTGGCGAGGAGCAACCCGCTCCCTTTTAATTATAACGCAGCCGCCTCCTAAAAACCTGGTCTCGCCGTTGGCGAGACACTTATGAAGGCGCACTGCCGCGGAGGCCGCCAAGTACCAATACTTATTGGCAGCCCGATTGGTGCAGTCGCGCCCGTTTTATCCCCTCTAGCTCTCTGAATTTAAGGAGAGAGAGCAGGGACGCGAGCTACTTGCTCGCTTTCAAACCTAAAATGGCTGCCGGCCACGAGGCAGCCCAGGCTTATATAGCCTGCCCAAGTCTCGCTCCTAAACCGCGAGATTTCATCTTCCCACTTCCTCCTATTGGCCGAGCAGCCCCCAAGAGGCGGGACTTGCGGACTACTTGGCCGACGCAACTTTGAGCCCCTCCCGACAGGTCGGGGTGGCTTCTTTTTTTGTGCTGTCATACTTACCTAAGTTACCTGTGCTCTGGTCACTTCTCATTGCCCACTGCTATTCACGTATTAGCTCAGAATTGTGAAATAAGATGGATTCACACATATCATAGTGGTGTCCTAGGCACTTTTGATGAATTACAAATAGTTTAAAATTTGTGTTGTTTTCTTCTTAAATGGAATCAGTCACAAAAAAATGAAACAAGACAGGCTGGATGAGGGATATATACAGTAAAATGGCAGAGGCAGTAGAGCATGAACATTTGGTATTTCCCAAGCTCCCCAAATGACACCCTTCACAGTCCATGAGACTCTACCAAAACAGTTCTAATATTCCTGTTCTTGGTAGAGAAAATTATGAAAGAATTGTGGAGAATTATGGAAGTGAATGTAGGGCAGGCCTTCATAATATTATTTCAACATCTCTACCTCCAAATACTGGTTTGTTTCATTATTAAATACCTTCGAGTTATTCTCTACTTGTGGTGAACTTGTGGATAAGTCACCTCTAAGAGTCCCTATCCTCCACTATTCTTCTAAGTTCTTGTAAATTCATACCCATGACCTCCTTAATTGAGTCAATCCATCTAGCATGTGGTCTTCCTTTCTTCCTTCTTTCCTTCTTTTCTAACATTATTGTCTTTTCTAATTATTCATACCTTCTCATGATGTAGCCAAAGTATGACAGACTCAGTTTATCTTTGCCTCCAGAGAAATTTCAGGCTTCATCTCTTCTAGGACTCATTTATTTGTTCTTTTTGCTGTCAATAATAATAATAATAATAATAATAATAATAATAATACCAGTGTAATTGGAAGTTAGAGCAGCCAGTTACAAAATGATGCATGTGACTTTCCTACACCCACTCCCCACCCTGCTGGGGTTTTTTTTATATGGAAAATTTGGGGAGAAATGTATCCATTTTTGGAAACACAATGACTCCATTCCTGGCCTTCAGGAAAGTGCAGATTTGGATGTTGTCTTCTTTGTAAGAGACCCAACTCAAATTGGACATTCCTAACTCTGTCCAAATTAATCCTATTTGGTTCTGGATTCAGAATAACACCCCTGTTACTTACATAGGAGAAAGTAAAAGGTGCACTCATGCATTTTCAGGATGCCAGCCAGTGCTGGATTTATATTATTAATAATAATAATTTTTATTTATAGCCTGCCCCCTGCCCAACAATCGAAGTGGGTTACAGCATTAAAACAAACAAAGTTAAAAACATCCCCACTCCCCTAATTCCACCCTCCCAACCCCTTAAAACAAGATTAAACAAGAAAGGATTAAAATGCCATAAGCAATAAAAACAATTAAAACCAGGACAAAGCGATCACACGTGATAAGCAAAATAGTAAGCTGAAAAACTCATCTCCCTAGGCAGATCTATTCCGGAAAGGTGTTATTCCAGGAAGGCCTGCCTGAAGAGATCCGTCTTCACTGCCTTCTTAAAGGCAGTAAGTGTGGTAATAAGATGGATTTCGTCTGGCAGGCCATTCCACAGGCTGGGAGCAGTGGCAGAAAAGGTCCTCTGAGAGGTCTGAGACAGCCTAGTTTTTATTGGCTGTAGCAGATTCTTCCTAGAGGACCGAAGGGAACAGAGGGGGTCATATGGGGAGAGGCGGTCCCTGAGATAAGATGGACCCAAGCCATGTAGGGCTTTAAAGGTCAAAAACAACACCTTGTACCACACCCGGAAACTAATTGGCAGCCAGTGGAGCCCATGTAGAGTGCGTTGTTTTACAAGTTGCTGAAATGTGTTGTTTTACAAGTTGCTAAAAGAGTTCCTCTACTCTTGATAGCCAAGGTATTCTTCAACATAAGCAGCTGCCAATAATTCAACATATGAACCACTGCTTCAGTTTCTGTTCAAGGAATTCCTCCATTCACTAATACTATTTTAAGATTTATTTTGGCTTCTAGCTAAAATTAGTGCCTGAACCACAACATTAGATGCATTTTCCTGACAAGACTTTGAGATTAAGTGAGTCATATAAATGCATATTGCTGAACAAGAATCATATTATGTGCAGTCCTCTTTCTCCTGGGTCATTTGAGTTTAAATATTGTGGGATTTCTGCATCAGATGCAAACAGGCATTTACAGCCACACCGGTTGAACTCAGTTTCTCACTAGAAACATTCAGCAAGAATGTAGTGTATTAAACAATAAATATACAGTTGGCCTTCTGTATCCATGGATTCAATGAGCCATAGCTTGAAAATATTCAAAAATATCTAATTTCCAAAAACCAAACCTTGATTTTGACATTTTACAAAAGGAACACCATTTTACTTTCCCATTATATTTATTGGGAGTTGAGCATCCACAGATTTTAGTATCCCTAGGGGCTCTTGGAACCAAACCCCAGTGGCTACCAAGGGCCCACTGTATGATTTATTAAAGCCTTGCACCCTGCTGTTTTTCTGTCAGTATGGGTGAAATAAAGATAAAGTCATGAATGACATATCCTAGTCTGAACCTCTGAGCAGTGCTTTAGGTGAAACCCAAATTCAATTCTTTGTAGTTAATCTCTATACCACCTTTCATTTCTTCCTCTGAAGTTATAAGTTCCTCTCTCTGCAGGAGCTATTTCAAAATAGTATGGGAAGTAGAGGGACCCTGTGGGGAGTCTGTTTCAGCATATTAAGGATTCTATCACTTGAACTAGGAACCCTAGTGGCTAGTGAGGTACTATGGATGGATTTCTATATGTTCAAGTAGATAGTCCACTTCAGGAATAAAAAACGTAGCATCAACCCATGATGTTGGCAGTTGGTATAATGGTCCTTGATTGTCTAGTACAGTCAATGAGGGAAGAGCTGTTACATATTACTTGAAGTCTCAGTAATACGGAAAGGGACCCAGGGCCCAACAGTGATGTACATTGTTTTCTTTCTGACTACAGGAGCAAAAGAAGAAGGTATTCCCATCTGCTGCTGAGCCAGGCTCCAGGTTTTTGCAGGCACTAGGGATACTGTCCTATTAACACCATTATGCCAATCAGCCACTTCATTCTTCCCTTGATCCCAGCCATCCTCCAACTTTCCTAGCCACCCAGAGTGCTATATTCATGTTCATCTAGGAGAGGTGCTCCTGAGTAATGTGTTTCTGGGCCCTTCCCCCATCCCACAGGAAATCAAGGAAGGAAGGGAGGGAGAGAAAAACATCTTACTTGAACTCCTCCCCTTTATGCATAGCCAGAAGCCCTTTTTTTTTTACTGGCCCAAAGCCATCATCTTACCCCAGAGGTGCTTACCTGGTTGACTTGGTTGAGCCCACATTTACCCATTGGTGACCCTCACCCATGGCAAACATTTGGAGGCACACCTGAAAAAAATCACCAGGGCTGGAATCCTCTCTTAGTGGCTATGTTGGCCAGACTTTATATGAACATTAAGCATTACCTTTCTATCTTTGACTGGTAAAAGCAACACATTCCCTTACACAAGCTATTGATTTCAAGGACCTATTTATAATCATGTACACATCTCAACATAGGATTGACTGAATTTATTTATTTATTTATTTATTTATTTATTTATTTATTTGGGACCCTGCCTTTCTCCTCAAAAAGCTACTCAAGGTGCTTCACAGTAACAAAATGCACATTAAAAACATTTTTTAAAAAAAATTGAAACATAATATAAAATATATATATAAGCTAAATGCTTATATATAAAAGAATTGAAAGCTTGTCTCAATAAAAAATGTCTTTGCTGGTGAAAGGACAGTGAAAGGAAAGAAAAGGAGCAAACCTGGGCCCTCTTGTAGAGAAGTCCAGATTTTGGGAATAGCCACTGAGAAGTCCTGCTCTCATGTCTCCATCAGATATGGCATGCCTGTCTTGAAGATCTTAAAGACTGAATTCATAAGACAAAATGCAATATTTCAAACAGTCTGGTCCCAGATCATATAGGCCTTTTGCAGGTCATAACCAGAACTTTCAATATTTTCTGGAAAGAGACAATTCACCAGGGAATCTGCTATAACAGTTACATGCTCATTGTAATCTTCTCCTGGAGAGTTGGTCTATGTAGGTTTGGATTTAGTGGACATTGTTATCACCATGCAGTGGCTTTTCAATACACTTTATACAGTACATATTGAATGTTTTAAAGGAACATAACCACTCTTAGACAAGCATCCCGTACAAACTTGTATTTTCCATCTGACATCATACAGCTTGAGAAAGGAGGGGGAAGAAATCTTTCAGAGATTAGTAGATATCTGTTATAAGGGCAACATGCACAGAGCACCTATATCCGGACTGTACATCAGTTGGTTTCAGTACCATCATATACTGAGATATTATAATCATTTTGGTGTGTGTGTTTGGAAGCACTCTCCAGGTGTTTGGAAATTATTTATTTATTCATTTATTGTCTCTCAGTCTGCCAGGCCTTCTGAGGTAATGTCCACCAGGTAAAAACATCAAAAACATTTGAAATTAATGCCCTGTACAGACCGGCCAAAAGGGCCAGCCTGGGGGGTGGAGAAAAAACTGCACGCCAGCTGCCCCGACTCTGCCCGAATGCTGCTGTCATAATAATAATAATAATAATAATAATAATAATAATAATAATAATAATAATAATAAAATTTATTTATATCCCTCCCCTCTGCAGAGCAATCGGGAACCACATGCCCCATCACACAGCAGGCTGCGTCAGGGCGCTCCCTTGGCACAGCATACAGAACACTGCACTAAAGGAGCACAGAAAAACTGCACCAGTGTGCAGTTGGTGCAGCCCTGATCCAGCACTCCCGGGGCAGCACGGAACCCCTAAATAAATAAGTATCATCAGATAAAAACATTCAAAAACAGACTAAAATAATTTATCTAAAAAACTGTTTTAAGGTTCATGCAGGTAAAACATCCAGACCAACCACCCCAGATTTAAGGACAGACCATGTGAAATAATATACTTGTAGGTTCCTGACAGTTATTTAGAAGGCATGGAGCCAGCCTGCCTTTCTTTGGGAGAGAGTTTTGCAGTTGAGGGTAACACTAAAGAAAAAGCCTGTTACATGGACTCATCAACCTAGTCTGGGGAGGGGGGCACAGAATTGACTTAAGTATAGTAAAACATCAACTCTAATCATTGGACATGCTGTCTGAGGCTGATGGGAGATGTGTTTCAAAACACAGCACCTCCAGATAATGCCTGTTTTAATTGCTTCTCCTGCTTCTAAAATAGTTAACGGACCTATGGACATAATCTATGAGCATTCTATTTTAAGCCAGAGCTTGCAGTGATAAGCAAATGCTCCCTCATAATATAACACAGAACAACTCAATTGAAGTTAGTGAAATCTGTATCAGCCACTAGAGAATTACAAAATAAATTGTTCAAAAAGCTGAGGATGCAACACCTATGATAAACAGCCTAATTATGTCATCATAATTAAATCTAAATTTCCTGTTCATTTGCTATGCATTTTTAATTTTGATTGAAACACATTTTATCCTTCAAGTATGTAGACAGGTTCTCTCAGGGGTCCTACTGATAGCTAGACAATAAAATCAAGTTTTGGAAACTTAGGGCCTTTGCAGACTGCCAGAAAAAGTGTAAACTGAGTCCACTTTAACTGCCCTGACTCAGTGTTGGGGAATCAAGGGAACTGTAGTTTATTGTGGCACCAGAGCTCTCTGACAGAGAAGGCTCAATGTCTCAGAAAAAACTACAATTCCCATGATTCCCTAGCACTGAGCCAGGGCAGTTAAAGTGGACTCAATTTGCACTATTTCTAGTAGTCTGCAAAGGCCCCAATTCATTAACTTTTGTTAAAAGAAAATACTGATATATGTGATATCCTCCAAAACTATATTTTCCCCTGCCAACTTGCTTTTTTGTAAATAAAAAAATGACCCATTAAATTAACAAATTTAATACAAAGTATGACTAGGCATAGTTGCTCAACCTTTTATGCCTAAAGCTCCCTAGAGATAATTTAAAAACCACTATTCTTGGAAATTTACACTACGAGACATGACTCAAGAATGAGTATTATGTGTGGTAGCAAATCAAGGAATGGTTTCTCACTGTGTGGGTCTACATTACTCTGAGCAAGACTAATCTTTCCCAAGTTACTGCCTATAATTTTTCTCTACTAACTACAAACATCATAAGAGAAAGAGATATATTTACAAATTCAATGAACTCATACATCTCTTTAAAGATTTATGGCCAAGGTCACATTTTGCCTTTTTCTGTATTCTATTATTTTCTGATCCTACTCCCACAATTATATGGCTGTTCTTAAAGACATATGTTTAAATCACACAGTCTCAGGGCCTCGGCAGACGACTTAAAAAGCCGTCCTCAGCGCAAGGAAGGGGAGGGGCAGCCGCACGCTTGGCACCCCATCCCTCTCCCGAGGTTGTCCTCAGAGCCGCCAGCCCTCCGCACGGCCGGCGCTCCAAGGACAACCTCCCGCCGCAGAGTCCGGACACGCTGCAGCAGAAGGGTCGCCAAAAGTGCACCTCAACGTTTTGGGGCACACTTTCGGTGACATATGAAAGGAGCGCTATTTTAGCACTCCTTTCCAGGGGCGCCGACGGTGCGTCACTGGATCGAGGCATGGGGATGCCTCGGTCCCGCGGCGCACCTTCCCAGGGCGGCCCACGGCCGCCCGTCTGCTTAGGCCCTCAGCCTCTGAGGAAGGCCATGTCAAACCACCTCTGAAGAAATCATACCAATAAAAACCCATGAGACGGTTGCCTTTAGGTCATCATGAGTTGGAAATGACTTGAAGGTGCACAACAACAGCTCAGGTTTTATAATCCATCAGTGCATTCAACGAAGTCAATTGATATCCATAAAAGCTCATACTGAAATAAATCATTCTTAAAGATGCTAATAGATTCTTTTCCTCAACCTATTTCCCTTGCCTGCTACCAATGCTATATTCTCTTTGTTTCCTGTTTTTATCCTCCTCGGCTATCAAGGCTGAAGGCTTCCATGTCAGAAGTGTGGTCAATTCACTTTGGGTTTTCCATATTTCATATTTTGTAGATGCTATCCAAATTGATGAACCTATCTGGAGGGCAGAATTCAGGACCTTCGATACAAAAAACCAAAAGCAGATTCACTACACCAGGGGTAGGCAACCTTTTTGAGCCGGGGGCCGGGTTGCTGTCCCTCAGACAATTGGTGGGCCAAAGCACCATAAATAAATAAATAAAAAATTAAAATTAAAAAAAAAAATTAAAAAATTAAAAAAAATAAAATTAAAAAAATGCATGCACACTCTCTCAGCCCCAGAAAAGTCATGGCAAAACCCCTGTGGAGATTTTGCCAAGAAAACTCCAAGAACAAGTAATAACAACAATAATCAATAGCATCATGGCAGCCAGCGGCGGCGGTGGCAGGACTGGCCTAGGGCCGGTCCAAAGGCCTCAGGGGGCCACATCCGGCCCCCAGGCCTTAGGTTGCCTACCCCTGCACTACACACTTGACGTGGAAGCCACAGGATGCCCCTGTTGCTATCAATACACTCTGCAGATGCACAAAATATGGTCTGCTTCTTTTTTCTCCCACAAATGAAGCCAAGTGAATGGTGTACTGTGGATAGGGCCAGAATGAGTTGTACACCCACCCACCCCGCAGAAATAAATATATTCGATATCATCAGTGCATATGGCATTTTGCAGAAGTAACATGCATAAAGATAATGTGTGAAGAGATCTTGTAGTACCTTTGAGATTAATTGAAAGAAAGAAATTGCCAGCATGAGCTTTTGTAGATGTAAGTCTACTTCCTCAGATGCATTAGATGCCAATTTCTTTCTTTCAGTTAGTCTCAAAGGTGCTACAGACTAACATGGCTATGTCTTTGATTACATAAATATAGGATCCTACTGTCTTATAATCAAATATAGATGTTGTGGATGAAAGAAAATAAAGGGAAATAAAAGATGGCAGTGGGAGAGAACAATGGATGCAAGTAAATGTGATTAGAAGTCCATGGGTGGCTGCTGCTGCTGCTGCTTGTTCTTCTTCATCATCCTATGGGTAAGATATGAAAGTGGAGGCTTCCTAAGAAAAGGAGCAAAAGAGTACATTTCAGTAGCAATAGAGTGTTCTTAGCTGGCTGCCAAGAAAGACCAGTTTCAGCCCTCCTACATGCCTGAAACCCAGCTGACTGTGTGACATTCAATTTCTATACAGGAATGCCTGCAGGAGAATCACATGAGATGCTTGGTATTTGGCAGGTCACGCAGTGAACTCTACATAAAGGACACAGAAGTTAACCTGCAGGCCTTCGCTGCACCTTCTGTTGAATTAAAAGATTCTCATAATTGCCCTGAGCTCCAAAGAATAATATGACTTCTCTAAGATACCTAACAATATGTAAAATATTTTCAGCACATATTTTACTATATTTTAAAAGAGATCTTTTAATAGCTTGTGTTCATTAACAGGTTGTATGTGTTTGTTTGCTAGTTTGATTATTTGAGATGGAATCTGTAGCTTAAAGAAAAATATTAGGCTGGTAGTAAACAAGCATTCTTTTCTTCAAATACCTGGCACATATTTAAAGGCATGGCAAAGGGCCAACTTGGAGGCAGAGATGGGGAGGGGCAGCCGCACATTAGCCACCCCAACCCCAGACTGATGACATCCTGATGCCGTGCACCGTTATGCACGGAGTGCAGCATCAGGACATCCTTCCGGGCAGCTTTTTTACGCACTGCGCCGGAAGGAGTGCTAAAGAGCTGTGCACCAGCTCTTAGGAACCCCTTTTGTTGGCCCTGAAAGGAGTAGCATTTTGCTGCTCTTTTCTGGGCCAGCAAAAGGGAGGATCAGGGCCAAGGCATCTGGCAGCCTCAACCCCGATCCTCCACTTCCCAGGGTGGCCCAGGGCCACCCGTCTGCATCCACCCATAGTTGTTATATGCCTTCAAGTCATTTCTGACTTATGGTGACCCTAAGACGAACAAATCACAAAGTTTTCTTGGCCCTGCCAGCCCCGAGGATGCCACAAAGGGAGATGGAGTAATTGCATGGGCCAGTAGTGACTGCTTTATTTTTTTTGGGGGGGGGGGGGAGGTTTCTCTCAGATGAATGCGCATGTGCACAGGGACACATCCCGGCAAACCTATGCACCTGCACAAAACATGTCATAGTATACAGACTGGTATACAGTCTGTTATTTTGTCTGTACAAAGGTGACTGAAGTTTGGCATGCTTGCGCACCCGCCCAGGACCCCTCATACACCCACAGATCATGCAAGGATTCACAGACCTTGGCTTCTGTCTGATTGTGCCACCCTTGGGAGCAAACTGAAAAGACACCTACTCTGTCATCCTCCACAAAACATGTCCCACACAGATCAGGGCTGAGGGAAGAGGTACATGCAAGGGAGGTTTATATGGGCAGACCTGATACATATAGCTGATGGTCATGCAAGGGACATGGTCAACAGGACACATGGACAAATGTTATTCCAGAAGCCCCAACCCCGAAGCATGCCAGGAAGTGGTGTGCAGGTTTTATGCACACCTGCACACCTGCACAGAAGAGGTCACAAAAGCGTCTTTCATGGAAATTGCTGTGCATGCTGACAGCAAGTGTACATGTGACAGAATGCATTTATTGTCATAACAGAGAACAGTTGCTAGGGCACATGCGTAGGGTTACAATTAAGGTCAGGGTTAGAGTTCTAATATTCAAGTGCACCTGCGCCAGTGCATCCACACTTGGAAGCATAGGGTGCTTTAAATTAAAGCCTGCATCGTAGGATGCATGCTCTGGATTGCCAACTCAGTTTCCGCCGCACATGTGGAGGTGCATTTATATGACCATTTTATATCTCCGGAACCCTTTTTCTGGTGCACTATTGTCACTGCATACATATGTACATGTGGAGGTGAGCATCTTTGCAGAAGAAGCGGGGAAAAGCCGCTCCTTTTTGGAGCGACTTTTCCCAGTATACGGCACCTAGAGGGCGCTTTCCCGCCGGCTTTTGGGTGTGCATCATCTAAATGCAACATCTCCAAGTCAGCCAGAAAGCACCTCTTTTTGACCATCTGTATAGCCCCTTTGTTTTTTGTGCTGAGATTTTGGGGGGTTGCAGACTGTCAGAAATAGTACAAATTCAGTCCACTTTTAGGGTTAGGGTTAGAGCTAGGAAATCATGGGAATTGGTTTTTTTCTGAGACATTGAGCCTTCTCTGTCAGAGAGCTCTAGTGCCACAATAAACTACAGTTCCCATGATTCCCTAACCCTAACCCTAACCCTAAAAGTGTACTGAATTTGCACTTTTTCTGGCAGTCTGCAACCCCCCTTTGCCTTTTAGCATTTAACCTCTAACTTGGCAGGCTTCAGTGTGCACCTGGAAGTACATTTCACTATTTTATATTTGACAGTTTTTATTCCTTTTTAAATTTTGTGTTGTTATTCCTTTTGCCCTATTTTGTAAGCCATTTTGGAAAACATTTTGAAAAGCTGCTTGAAAGCATAAGAAATAAATAAAGTAAATCCATCCCCTAATTTTTAAAAAAGGACTTTTTTTTTTTTTAAAAAAAAAGGATCTTCTGCTGTATGACAAAAAAAATTGAGGTTGTTAATAAGAAACTGTAACTACCTCTCTGTCATGTCTTACCTTGTATAAATCAGCTAACCTCATGAAGTGGATGCCAAACCAAGAAATCATTCCATCATTTAAAATATCAGCCAATGGTAGATGCATAAATAATTAACAAGAACAGTAAATCTCCTGCATACTCGTTATGTTTCATAAATCAGACACTTGGCATATATGAATTTTAGAACCCCTATTAAGAATAATTTAACAAACCATCTTCCAGCTGTTCCAAAATGAAATATACAGGGTAACAATAATGCTGTACATAAAAAGATTCTAAACAAACCCAACAAAATGCAAACATTTACAGTAGTATAGTGACATTTGACCACAAATGACTTTGGGCTCCAGTTCACAAACCATTTGTATCAGTCAGAATCTCCAACTCCAGGAAAATAGCTACTCCTCTACAGTCTCTCCTCAAAGAACAAAGAGCTCTTTCTTTTACTCCTGAAATTTAACTATTGTGTGCATTTCTATAGTTAATTTGTTATGTCTTTCAGTTACACAAATGGGCTTACTGCACAGAACAGCTTATATCAGATAAGAACAGAAAGTATTGCCAAAGATGGTAATGCATGATCTATGTCTTAACCAGCAAATACTCCCCCCCCCTTTTCTTTTTGTTTCTTCCTTTCTCTTTCTCTTTTTCTTTTTTGGCTGGGATAAATTATTAACTACTAAGAAATATACACAGCGTTCAAGGTACAAGGACATTGTTGTCCACTGGGTTGATTTATCCCCCAGTTAAACTTACTGGATCCTGATTCAGCCTCCTCCATTGATATTGTTGTGTCTCTGTTGTTACATCCAGATGCTCAGTAAATGTAGTACTGTTTCCGAAATGTCTAACAGAGACCCTTGCATATCACTTGAACATTCTTTGGGGTAAACCGAGCAAGATTTCAGACAGTATAAAGTGGAAATAGGAAGTATCCCCAACCCAGTACACACCTGATATTTTGGACTCCAATTGTCATCAATATGACTGACATGGCCACAGTGAGGGACTGTGAACCATCTTCAGGCTATCAGATATGGGAAGGCTGCCATAGCACCAACTTCCCCAATATCCTAGTAATGTTGATTATTCACATTCAGATTACCCACTTCCATCACAAGCAATTCATGCACAGAATTAGTTTAATTTTGACTGTATCTCCGTCAATGTGATTTACAATAACTATATCAACAAAGCCCTGTGCTGAGATGTTATTCTGTTGATGAATGCATAACATGATTGGCATATCCAATGTCTATGGAAAACCAATAAGCAATATTCCAGTGAAACTTTGCAATAGGCCTGCTGTTAAACTTGTAATTAAATATTGTTCATGCAGTCACTAGCTGGAGAACACTTGGATACTGTTCAGTGTTGGTTATTGCCATGGTGTCCAATTTAATATGCATGATTATGAATTTACAGTGTCCACTGCATCAGCTCCAAGACAGATCTCTCCTGAATCATATCCAAAATTTTAATAAGAATATACATACTCAGCAAGACACACACACCATGTGTGTGCGTATATACATAATATATTATGTATATATGTATGTATGTATGTATGTATGCTTTCTCTATATAGACAGATGGAGGGAGTGAGGGAGGGAGGGAGCGTTAAAACTGCATCATTAATTCAGGTACAAGAGTAGCAGGTTCTGTACTATAGCCATGATTTTCAGTGGCTTTCCTTAGGATGAGATGGTACATGGTACTGTAGAACAGGGGTTCCAAACTTTTTGCCTTGTGGAACCCTTATTTATATGACAGAGCCCCTAAGAGGCCTACCCTATGACTTACAAATTAATGGTGTTTAGAGGTATATATATGAATATATTCTTATTCTTTAATTTCATTTAATTTTTATTTATTTATTTTTCCTGAAAGTACATGTGGAGCACCTGGGAGGGGCACGTGGAGCCCTAAGGACTACTCGGAGCACAGGTTGGGAACCTCTGCTGTAGAATATCTGATAATTTCCATCCATCTAATCTATATTAATGGAGTATTACCTATGCTTTGTTCTAGCAGGAATAGGCTTACCATCAGGGACTGAAATGGCCCTCTTAGGTGACAGAATTTGGGTGGCAAAAAAGGCAACAGATTATTAGATATTTAATTTGTGTTTAGTTGGGCAAGGAAGCCAGCCATGGAAGATGGGGGGAAAGTGAGCTGCAAATCAGCACACCAGTGTGTTGCTTGCCTCTGGAAACAGCTGAGACATAGGAAGGTGGGGAAAACAGCAAAAGGGGGACAGTGAAGATGAAAGGGGATGAACAAGAAATTGAAGTAGAAGACAAGAGGTGGGGCCAGGAATAAGAAGGGAGATAAGACATGCTGATGGAGAAGAAAGGAGGGGAGCATATAGGGACGTTATCACACGTGGGCCAGAAAACGATAATAAAGTGGAAATGAGGCATTCCGAAAATAAACTGAAAATAAACCTTGATCCTGCAAATGGATTTCACACGTAATTACCTTAATTGTGAAATTACAGTAAGCGCATTTAA
>JAIPUX010001232.1:131914238-131927328 GCA_020142125.1 Phrynosoma platyrhinos
CACGTTTCTGTCCACTTTCTGTTCAGTTTCTGTGCAACGTCGTATGAAAACGTGAGACACAAATCCATTTTTTGTTTGGGATTTGTGTGGATTAACCAGCAGATTTGCCCTGTGTGATAACGTCCTAAGACATGTGTGGGAATTGCTGAGAACCTGGCAAAAGAGACAGAAGAAGGTGAGGCAGACTCGCCAGAATGAGAAGAGGTTATGACTGTTGGAGCTGAGCCTTAGAGATAGGGAATCAGGTAGAAAGGAAGCCAAATGGGAACAGACAGCTGCAGTGAAGGGGGGCAGAAGGTGGAAGGCAGACAGAGGAAGTGGAGCACATTTGGAAAGGTACTAGAAAAATTGGGAGAGACAGGGAAAGAGCAGATTTGTTTAAGGGGAGAGAGAGTCTTGATGGGCAAAGGAACACTGTGGCCCTTGCCAGGATTGAGACCCTTGGAAAGGAGGGCCCTGGAAGAGAACAGGTATCGTTGGACTGAGCTGAGCCAAACAAAGGCCAATACTGGATGACTCCAAACCTGGGTTCAAAGACTCTAGGGCTGGCTGTAGCATTGTCTAATGGAAGGGTCCAGGGCTGCTCTAGGTGGGAGAAGCTTAAGTGGGAGGTCTTGGAGAAGAAGGGGCTATAAAGGGGCAGATACTTACCTGGTAAGAATCAAATGAGACAGAAGATACCTGTAGACTCTTCTCCTCTGGTAACTCACCAGATAGAACATGGTTAGATTATAAACTCAAAATACATAGATTCAGTCTTGAATCTTGGACTGAATTCCTATTTCTACCAAAGGAACGTGGAGCTGTACAGACACTGGATGTATGGGTAGCTACAGTCATGTTTTCTTTGGAGAAACATCTCTGCAGCAACTGTCTACAGGGCACTTGTGACAGGAGTATACACAGCAAAATTTACAACTACCGTACAGCTAACAAAAATAGATGTAAATGTTTGGCAGCCATATTGCTCCTTTTTCTTCTTTGCTCATATCAAATATGTTAGCAAACTTAGAACAGAAGAAAGCAACACAAAAAAAATATACTAGAAGGTTAGTTCCATTCTTCTAAATAAGCAAGCAGTGCAGAAGTAGACCAGGTGGTTGTAGGCTGTGTTTTCTGCCCCTCTGGCTATTGTTCAAGATTAGCAGCACAAAGGCACATTACTATGCTCCATGACTCCTTAGAACTTTCTAAAGACTGTGTGTATATGCTCCCTGAGGATCTTGCCGCTATGCTTCTTAGTGTGTTGACACACTGTTTTGGTCCCTCCCTCAAAATTTGAGCTGCTAAAGACCCAGCCATCTCTTATCCATTGCCAAACATGGCAAAAGCAGCAGCTGGCTGTGATATGATTATGAGTTAGGATTAAGAATTTCCTTGTAATTTTTCTTTTCACAAGGCCAAAGGTCTAAGTGCAGTGTGAATGTACTTAAATTCTGCTTTTGTGGATTAAGTGGATTGCAGATTTGAAATGCTGACCCTACCTTGCCTTTCTTCTCAAAAATGAATTTCACCTTTCATGCAAAACCATAAAAACATAAAATATTTTAAAAGGCCAGCGGTGATTATGGGGATAATTGCTCCCACGAAAAGGCACCATTAAGACACTACTTGGAACAAAAGGACATGCCATTTATGAATTTATGTCTCCTTAAAATGCTTGTCATTTGAGCATGAAACAATTTCATAAACTTCTTTCCTCAGGTGGAAAAACAGAAGAGGTCAAGAAATATTTGCATAATTCCAGTTCTGCAGTGAGAGGACAAACTTGTGAGATCCATATTTATGTGACTGCACAGAAGCTTAAACCTCTTTGTATTCTTAACCCTTTCTTTCCATAGATATGTATTTCTGCCCAGACTATAGCATGCTTTTTTAACATAGCATACCTCTTTTTAAAAAATCATAGTGTAGTGCTGAACCCTTGAAATTATAGAGCTGGGAGGGTGCTCTGGTAGGTCATGTGGCCAATTTTATGTATTTATTTGTTCAAATATTTATATCCTGTTCTCAATCTAAAGACTCTAAGGCAACTTAACAATAAAATGAATTGCATGTCCCAGAATCCTCTGAGGCCACACAGACTGCCAAATATACCAAGAAGAGAAAACAAATGCCAGGAAGAGAAAAGGAAAAGCCATTGATCCATTGCTGGTTTGGAGATAAAATATAAGAATACATAGAGAGACCTAGATAGAGTGCTGTGTAGTGGTTTGAGCATTAGACTACTCACCTGGTCAGTAGGGTGGATTCCCTGCTCAACCATGAAATCCCACTGGGCATCTTTGGGTGAGTCACAGAGTTGCTCCAGAAAAACAGTGATAGGTTTGCCTTAGGGCCCCAATAAGTCAGAAATGACTTGAAGGCACACAACAATATTTAGACAGCTGCACATGTCTACATGTTTTTAAAAAGTGAATTGCAGTGGAGGCCAACATGGATTTGATGCTGGGCATATTTTCTGGTGAGGTACGCATTATCTGCTAATTTCTAGGTTGTTATGTGAAGACCATTAAACCTTGGACATAAAGATACGTCTCTAGTCGCAACAGTCTAGTAATAACTATATTTATTAAGAATTGATCCAATGATTTCAGTGGTATTTAGGATGTTAGTTGAAAACATTTTCACCACATACTAGAATGTCTACCTTCATAGCCACCCTGATTGTTCTCAGAAGGGAGGGGTATAAATATATTATTATTATTATTATTATTATTATTATTATTATTATTATTATTATCATCCTTTATTCCAAGTAAATATGCTGATGACAACAGCTTCAGTCTTTTTGCTGCATCAGACTGGCATACTCTTCCAGATTATTTTTTCCTTTGGATTCTAACATTGGTTTGACATTGACCTGACACCACTCCCTTGGGTCCACAGTCATTCTGTGTCAGTAGAACCATTTTCTGTTGATCAGGTGTTTAGGCAAATACCAGTGTTATGATCCATTTACTACTTTCTTGATTTACTACTTACTTTTAGATCTAAAGTATATTGCATTGTTAATAATTGCTGAGGGTCATGTTGTTTTTAAGTAGAATAATAAATGTTGAAAGATGAACTAGTAGGCAGTGCAATCCTAATTCAAAGATGTGCTGACAGTAGCAGATGCCTCTTCTGTTGCCTAATTTCATAAAACTGGTTACAGCAGTCTGCTGGGAGAATTGTTCTGTTGGCTTAGATTTGCTATCAGAAGAGCCAAAAAAGGATGTGGAGAAAGGGTGCATTGAGAGAGGAGCCAGGTTATGCCAGATCCAAGTACAAGGACACAACTACAATGCCAGCATAAAGTTAGGGAAGGGTGAAAGTAGTCCTAAGTAATTTCTAACACCCTTAGTCTGGAAAAGATTTGGATTTAGTACACCTTCAACTGGAGTGTCACTCAACTGAACCTTGGTCATCTTTGTCAGATAGGATTGCACTCTTAATTGATACTGTTCATGACCATGAAGGCATTGTTCTTGTTGTTCCTGTTGTTATGTGCCTTCATGTTGTTTCTGAATCATGGCAACCCCAAGATGAACCTACCATGCAGCTTTCTTGGCAGGAATTATTCAGAGAGGGTTTGCCTTTGCTTTTCTCTGAGGCTGAGATAGTGTGGCTTATTTAAAATCACACCCAGTGGGTTTCTAAGGATGAGTGGTGTCCACAATCATAGTCCAACTCTCAAACCACAATACTAGTGACGGTGAACCTTTTAGAGATCAAGTGACCAAATTCAGTGGCATTCCTGCACCAAGTGTCACTGGGTGCTTAGGGTGAGACTTTTGGGGGAGGGACTTTCAGGGGGTGGATCTTTTTTGGGGGGTGACATTCACCTTCAGGGGGTGGGGCTTTCAGGAGGAAAACTCAAGGCACACTCTTTCAGTCTCAGGCTAGCAATAGCAACACACACACCCCCCCCGATGAAACTCGCCAAGAAAATTCCATGATAGTTTCTCCATAAGTCAGAAACAACTTGAACGCACCACAAACACAAGTCACACTCTTTCAGCCTCAGAGTAAAGCAATAGCAAAAATATGCTCTGAAGAAATCTTGCCAAGAAAACCCCAGGGTAGGTTCACCTTAAGGTTGCCATAAGTAGGAAACAGAGTCACACTTTCTCAGCCTCAGAGGAAGACAATGGCAAACCTCCTCTGAAGAAATCTTACATGAAAACCCCAGGATAGGTTCACCTCAAGGTCACCATAAGTAGGACACAACTCTCTTTCCACCTCTTATTCAAGCTTCACTCTTTCATCAAAAGATTGTGAATTTAGGATGAAGACCTTATCCTTTTACCCAATCTTTTCATTAGCTAGTTATGATATAGGTTCTTCACATACACATGTGCCTTGTCTATTTTTGAGTCAGAGTTGGTTCTCAGAGAAGAATTGTCAGATTGGGACATACTTATCTGTTACTCTGCTGTAAGAAGGTAAATTCCTAACAGTTTTAGCTTTGATTTCATATTTTTCCAAAATATGCCTGGGAAATTTTAATTTCAAGCATGCTGCACCACAGGCTCTGACCTGTAAGGCATGTGTGTGTGTATGTGCTTCCAAATTGCCAGGCAATTTATGCCAACCCCATTAATTTCATAGGTCATTCTAGGCAAGAAATACTCAGAGGTAATTTTGCCAGTTCCTTCCTATGAAATATAGCTTATTTGTTGGTGGTTTCCCATACTAACCAGGGCTGGCCCTGCTTAGCTTCAAAGATCAGATAGGATCTGATGTCTTTAATGTTTTTAGCATGGGTGGGTTATGTGAAAAAGAGTACCAACTGTCCTCATGTCGAGAGGGATTATGTACTAATATCTTAAGCAGTGGGTCTTTAAATGAAATCAGACTTGATCCCTTATATATGACTTTATCGCATGTGGTTTTAAAATGACTCAAGTCTCCTGGGTGTGACTTTAAATCACCATCAAATTGCTGGCCACCATCAGCCCGAGTCTAAGCTGGGCTCAGACGGCATTTTTTAGAAACCAGGATGCTCTCTGGTTTCTAAAAAGTGCCGGCTGAGCCCAGCTGGGACCCAGGCTGATGGCAGCCAGCGATTTGGCAGTGATTTAACTTGTGATAAGCCCTGCCTCCATCCTGCCTCCCAGCTGCAGCCCTGGGGGCTTGAGTTTTAAAACAACATGCGATAAAGTCATAAGTCTACATTAATGAACTACTGGGTCTTGACTATTTAGAGTTCCAGCCCTTCCTTTGTTGCCTCTGATCTTTCAAGACAAATAAGCTTATCGCACCAGTACCTGTAACATTCCCATCGAGTCCCTGGAATGTAACAATATAGGAACAGGTGTTACCACATTATACTATTGATAATAGGATAGTAACGTTATGAGAACACATATTATTGCATTGCATTTACTATTGAACTGGTACCGGTGCTAAAGTAGTTCCTCAGCCATCCCTCATTGGTGCACGCTCACTGTTGCAAAAACCCCTATGTATGTATTGGAAAGAATGCTACAGAGAGGTTTAGGTAGTGAGCATTCATTGTTTTTTCTTGTAAACATGATGCAATTCAATCTACAAAAAAAAATTAATTACCTGTGGCACCTTGCTTGCATCAACACTGGAAGAGTTGAGTTGAGTTTGTGGACATTTTAGGATGGGAGGGGAGGAGGTAGTCTTAGCCAATCAGAACACGAGGACAGATTGAGACCAGGTAGGATTATCGCACACACTTCATATGGAACAGTCTATAAGTGTTCTTGCTGGCTGAGGATGCATTTTTACAGTTCTCTTGCTGGAATGGGCTAGGAACTGTCAGAGCATGGAACGGGAACTTGATGAGGATCATACCATGCGATAAAACATGTTCCGTTCCGTTCACATTATGTACTCATTACATTCCGAGAACACAGTGTGATAATCTTAATTTATTTTACAATTGCCCTTTCTCATTCAAAAGGCATTGAGTACTATTCTGACAATGCAGGCAATTATATTTGTAATCTTCCCAGGATTTTGCAACCCTTTCTATGTTCACTGAATTTTTTGAAGAGGGGAGAGTGTTTCCAGATAATTGTGTCTTCCATTGGTAACAGTGTGTTTTCCCACTGCATTTTCCAACCATTTCCATACCTTAACAGGAAAATTTGTTGAGGCAGAAAAACAGAACAGTAGTCTATTGTTCCTATTGCTGTTTCTATAATAATAATAATAATAATAAGAAGAAGAAGAAGAAGAAGAAGAAGTTTTATTTCTAACCCGCCCCTCTGCTCAGCAACCGGGGTGGCATACAACAAGGTTAAAACAGATACAATATAAAACAATCCTATCACCCAATCCCTAGCCCTCCCCCCCTTAAAACTGAATTAAACTAGTACAAAATTAAAATGGCTGTGCAAAATAAAATACAATCAGACCATAAAAGCAAACAAGAGCAGGCGGAGGCCACAAGGGACGAGTAACAAATCATCTGGATTGAGATGATTTTGCTTTTGTTGTCATTGTTTTACTAGTAGTGCTATCTGGAAGCACTGTAGGTGTTTTAAGACACAGGGAGAGGAACCTTCTGTTTTCCCCAGTGACAAGAGATGAAATGCCATTTGTCTGTCACAAATTATCGGTCTATTTGGCTGCTAAACTACAGGTTTCCTGCTTGGTTAGTACATCTAACAATATAGTAATAGTATACAGATGTTTTCAAAATTATAGCATTTGAGATCTAAATTAGATATACTGCAATACTGACAATTACCGGTATATAGTTTTCTGAGGCTTTTAACTTTCAAAATGTATGCTTTCTAAATGATAGAGAAATGCATGTTTTAAATGTAAGACTTCTAATATTCTTGCCCTGATTGCAACCATTAGTTTTCACATATGTATATAATATGCTTTATTTTGTTTGGTTTCTATTTTTGCTATAGCAGAAGACTGAAAGTATGACAGGAAAAGATTTCTTTAAAAAAACAGTAAACAAAACATGGTCATTCTAAATAATCAGAATGCATATACAGTTGTCCCTCCCCATTCGCGGACTTTGAGTCTGCAGCCTCATTCTTTGTGGGAGGGACAAGCTGTATAGAGAAAATGGTGGTGCATACCTGCACATGGCCCTACTTGTGCACCATGGGCGTGCGTTCCATTATTCTCAATGGGGCTCAAATATTTGCAAGCAATCATTTTTGCGGGGGTGGGTGGATCTGGAATGAATCCCCCGCAAATTGGGAGGGGCAACTGTACAATATTGCAATAAATCAATAAGACTTCAGGCACCAATGCTATTTTTGTCTGGCTTAACGTATTAGAGTAACATAGCTACTTCTTCTGGAACTGAAATTGGAATGATTTATAGCACAAACCTCACACTCATGTAATATAAAACAGAAATTGTGCAGAACACGTGTTTCATGCATTGGAACAAAGACATATGAAGGTTCATTTTCCTGAGGACAAAAACCAGGTATCAATAGAAACCAAGGTGGCTTAATAACTAGCTGAAAAATTAGGGGGAACCATGACAGAAATTTTCAGATTATTCAAAGCCATTTCATATTAGAAAAACAAGAGATGGATTGCAGTTAATGGTGGTTGCTTAGAGCTTCTTTGCTAGGAGTCTCACAAACATGATCAAGAGAGCTTTAAACAGAATCAGCAGGGAGGGAAGACAACACTGCAATCAAAAGCACCAGTGCTTCATGGGAAACTGGGGTGGTAGTACATGAACCCACCAATGGAAGGAAAAGAATGAAATGGGCTGCTTCAACAGAAGAATCATGTCAAGATTGAGGGAAATGATCTATTCTTCTTTATTCAGACCTCACCTGCCCAGTTCCAGGCAGTTTGAGAAGCATAGGAAGAGCAAATTAGAAGAAAAACAGAAGAATTTTACATGCTTCTTTCCTGTATAAATTGCAATTGCTCTAACAGTGGGGTGGTGGAGCATTATTTGGAGACAGGGCTGGCTATAAAAACAGGAGGCACACTGGCCTCTCTATCTGCATATCATGAAGAATGATCATGAGAGGGATCTGTCACTGAGCTATATATTTAAAAAAATCCAATGTCATGTGTGTATAAAACACATACAGATTTGGCAATTCCAGAAATTGGAGAAATGAGGATTTAAGAGAAAACTGGACTTTGAGTAAATAGCAATGGCAGCTTCATTTATATACCGCTTCATATCGTACAGCGGTCTCTAAGCAGTTTACAACTATAAGCTAATGTATATGATGTGGAAGTAGTTGCATCATTAATTTTCACATATGTAAACAATATGGTTCATTTTGGGCACTGGCTGTGAAATTCTGAGAATGGTAGTCCAAAGCCATAGGTTTTCCAAGTTCTGAGTAAGCTCAATAAGAGACATTTTAACAATAGAATTGTTGCTATACTTGATGTTCTTAAAATGCTGCAATAAAAAGCTTAGCTGCCGTGTTCGTCTTTTCCCTAGGGACATGTATGTTCCTGAAGAGATTGGCAGGCACTTTGAATAAGGCTAATATGAGTGCCAGGAAGGTGGAGGAATTTGGGTGGCTTGAACCCTAAGAAATTCCTTCAGAGGAAGTCCCTGTTAATGCAGCTAGAGCTGTAGTGTTCTCTGTATCCTTTTCCCCTCTAATTTTGCACAGAAATCCCTTTTACAAATTATGTGAATTTGCAGAATGGCATATCTCCTTAAGGAGTATGTGGGCTGAGCCACTGGAATAGACTGCAATTAGGCTATAATTAACCCTGGCGGAGTCCTTCATGTTAGACAACAGTTTTCACCACTCCCCTGTCATAATACACCTTCTTATACTGCAAAAGAATCCAGGAGGAGAAACATAACTGACTCTCTCCTCCTCTTTTATGCAGCTGGATAGATTTCTTGAGTCAACAACAGATGTTCTCCTTTCATCCCAGCCATGAAAAGATCTACCTGTTCTGCCACAATATATAGTTATTAGAAAAAATACTCTATTTAGTCAGTACACATAAACCAACTTGGAAGTCCTGGGACACCCTAAAGAAAAGCAAGTTTTATCTGGCATGTTTTCATATACAATCCAGTTCATGGGATTGTATCACATGAATGTTCATTCACTGAACAGCCATTCATTCAATGCAGCTCACAAAGGCTTATACCAAATAAAACTTTTCACTCTTGAAGGTGGCATAAGTGCTTTTGTACTCCTTAATGCAACAGACTAACTTGATTTTGAGTTCCTGCATGGCAGGGGGTTGGACTGGATGGCCCTTGTGGTCTCTTCCAACTCTATGATTCTATGATTCTATGATTACCTCAGCACACACACAAACACCAGAAATCAATCAACTGATAGACTACAATAAAATTTATTCACTGTTTCTTCCAAGCCTACAATAAATATACTTTTTATACTATATTAAGCTATTGCAAACTATTTATTTCGTATATGATTTTTCCCCTGCAGTAATTAAATTGTTCAACTATTTTTTTCTCACTGGTCATCATATATATATATATATATATTACACACACACACACACACACACACATATATATGATGACCAGTGAGGTAGATATATTATACACACACACATATATGTGTGTGTGTGTGTGTGTGTGTGTGTGTGTAAGTGTAAGATTTCACTACATTAACATATGCAGTAACAGACATTTCCAAAATGGAGAAATGTGCTGGCACCATCCTTTATGTGTCACTGCTGAATGCTTATAAAACAATGTATAAAGCAACTTTTTGCTCTTGATGCTAAATTGCTTGGAAAAGTTCATCCTGTTTCTCTGAGCCTCCGTAGAATAAAAGTGCTTAAGACCTCTTTTAAAAGCTTGCCTGCCTAATTTTCAAGGCAATTAAGATCCTCAAATGACAAGACAAAGTCAGTTTTATTTTTCTGCCTGCCTGCCTTAATTGTCTTGGGGCAGATGTGAAGAGAAAAGCAAAGTTCCTTTGCTTCATGATCACATACATCTCCCCCATTTAATGTACAAATACTGATATAGCATATTGCATGGCACACCTTTGCTATAATGAGGGGGAAACCCACTAAAATGTTGATTAGACAGATTCATGAGGGGTAAATCTTTTGATGGCTCCTAATTCTGACAGGTATGTACTACAATCATATATAAACTGCCTTGAGTAAGATCAGAGGCAGAATGCAAATTAAGGGTTTCTTCACATCTCCTCTGACCTTGGTGAATGCTCCATACAATATGACCATGCTGCTGCTGCTACTAGAGGATAGTACCTCAGGGCATAGAATGGCCACTTGCATATTGCATTTGCTCACCAAAAAGATACAAAAGGCATCATCAAAAAGAGAAAAAAGGGTGAGGTAGATGCACATAATATTTGCACGTTAGTTTATATGTATTGCCACAAAACAAGAATCAATCACCACTATCCTCCTACTTTGGCTACTTAGTTATGAATTCATAAGTAAGAAATACCTTCTGACCTGACTCTCAAGTGCACTGTAACAGCCAGTAGCCACATTAGGTGAAGGAGATCTGTTCAGCTGCTGATGGGGCACAAAAAAGATTATGTTTCTAGGCCATTCTCACCAGTGAGCAAGGTAGCAACAAGCACTTGCAAGAGGGATCCTGCTTATGATTGTCACAGCCATGCTCACTGGTGGGAAGGGCCTGGAAACATTCTCCTCTTTGTGTCCTTATCAGCAGCTGATCAGATCTCTTTTACCCAATGCAGCTCCTGGATATTATGTGGACCTGGGAGTACACTTACCATTGTGGCAACAGTGTCATGACAGTGATTATGTAGAGAGCCAGTGTGGTGTAGTGATTTAAGTGTTGGACTATGACTCTGGAGACCAGGGTCCAAATCCCCACTTGAGCATAAAACCCCATTGGGTGATCTTGGGCAAGTCACGCTCTCTCAGCCTCAGAGAATGGCAATGGCAAACACCTCTGAAGAAACTATAATATAATAAATATAACATAATCTAATACAAAACAGTATGTCTCAATATAGTTGGAATTAAGGTGGTTAGCAGTAGACCTATGTGCCTGTTCAGTCTTTTGTCAGGTACTAATAATTGTAGGCAACATGATGGCCTCTAATTTCCTTTCTTATGGTTCTTTATATTTCCACAAGACTCTGAATGGAAGCCAGCCCTTCAAAAAGAACACTGTCCTCTGTAAAATACAGCTGCCCCTTGCTATCTGTGGAAGATCTGTTCTGGACCCTGCCCCCATGAATAGCAAAAAATGTGGGACCTTAAGTCCTATTCTTTTCAATTGGTGTGCACACCCACTTGTGCCACCGCCACAGGTACATACGCCCATTGAAAGAGCCAGGACTTGCTGTCCGCAGAAACTCAAAATGTGGATGGCAATGTTGACTGGAATCTGGTTCAATGCACAATGTCCACATTCAGTTCATAGAACTGAACTGCATGTATGTGCCAAGGCACATGTGATCCTGTCACACATATGGATGTGATTTCTCAGGTGATGGACATCTGTCTGCTCCTACTGAAATGGGTAGCAGTATGCTTTTGATGTTGATCTGATTGTACAATGTTGTCATTCAACAAAAGGATTGTATAGGACAGTCAACGCATCACTCCACTTATTGAGCCCTATGCTGAGCAACACTGAAGTAAGATCACATCCATTTTCTCCCTATCAGAATCCCCATATCATAGTGCTTCAGGAGCACTATAAAGCAGTGGTTACTTCATTGTTTCTAACAACAGTGCTACTATATAATTTAACTATACAAGTAATTAGAACAATTTATTTTAAAATGCATTTATTTATTTTGACTATTTAGTTTTGAATACATCCAAACAACATCAGCAACAAAAAACAAAGTTAGTACAATTAAGCCTGATGATTAGACATTCACAGGCCAAGACACTGATGATCACATGTATATCAAGGAAGAACATTATTTTATAATATATACAAAAGGTTTAAAATGATCAAATCCAACACATAAAGAACACTGTGAACAATGAGAATAGTTCACTGGATAGTAGAATGAATAGATCATTGAAATTAAATCAAGGAGATCCAAATTTAGATCTTCATTTAGCCACAAAGTTCAGTGAATGGCCTGGCACATATTCTGGGCCTAATCAACTTCACACAATTGTTATGGGAATAACTGAGTTCTGTAACAAGGATGGGATAAAACATAATCAGTGAAATAGGAATCTGAAATTTAGAGCAGGAAAACTGTCTGTCTAATTGGCACTCTGAAGAGAACTCAAAAAGCAAAACAAAAGACAAAGGTTTCACTAATTAAAGCATGAAACAAGAACCAGTTTCTTCTACTGCATACTGTAATAGCCCCTGAATCAGTATTAGTTAATGGTTTGAGTGTTGCAATAAGGCTCTGGGTGACAAGGATGTGAATCCCTGCCAGCCATGGAAACTCAGTAGGTGATCTTGGGCAACTCACACTCCCTTAGCCTAAGTGGAAGGCAATAGCAATTCCTCTCTTTTAAAAAAAAAATCTTGCCAAGAAGGCTGTATAAAAGGGTCACGATTAGTCAGAGTCAACGAAGTGAACAGCAACAAACTGGAGGGTATATACATAGTGAAAAATGGAATACAATTTTCATTGTGTGTTTTGCTGCTGTTTCCCTCAGTTTCTAAGATACAAAACTAAAAAGAAATCTGGATATAATCTCAGCACAGGAGCTCTGCTGAGGGTGGGGTGACTGGAGTTATGATTTAGTTTCTAGACAAGAAAATGAGAATCACTCCAAGAAAACTCTAAGACGTCTTTATTTAAGGGCAGAGGTGGGGATTTTTGTGGTCCCTGAATGCATTTTTGTGGCCCTTGAAGCCTCTGTCTCTCCTCTAAACCTCCCCCTCCTCCTATTTTGTTAAAAAATGTTTACCCCAAAATTTCCCGAAATTCATCAAAACTACACATAAATATAGTGGTTTCTCTTCCTTTTCACCCCAGTACCCTCTTTAAAAAACATTGAAAATTAGCCAGAAACCAGATAAAATGGAATCTAGTAGTGATATATTGTCACTCCTGGTGTACCACCATCATGTTGGTATGGTCCAAAGGATGGTTTCCAAGATGCAAATTGGCTTTTCCCTCTGCATAGTTGTCCACCTTGTCAGGGATGATGGGAGTTGTAGCCCTTCACCTCTGGCTCTAAC
>JAIPUX010001232.1:131938235-131957702 GCA_020142125.1 Phrynosoma platyrhinos
ATCTTCATTCCTCCCCCTCCCACCCCTACTACTGCAGCCACTGCTGTACTGCAACTGAGCGAGAATGTTGGTCCCTGGCGGCCCTAGTGCCTTCGCCTCGGCCCTGGTCTCTCTGGCCACGCTACAGCCACAGTTATGTCGTTGCTGGGGAAGGTGTTGATCCCTGGCGGCCCTAGCGCCTCTGCCTCGGTCTCCCGTTCACGTTGCCGCCGCCGCGACCATTTCGTTATCCAGTGGATGTGGTTGAAAAGCAGCCTTTTAAAGGGGCTGCTGGGCCTCCACGCCTTGTCGAGGCTCAGTTGCTTCTCTGCCAGTGGAGGAGGAAGAGGTGGTGGAAAAGCAGCCTTTTAAAGGGGCTGCTGGGCCTCCGCGCCTCGTCAGGGCTCAGCTGCTTCTCTGCCGGTGGAGGAGGAAGAAATCTGTAAGAAATAGATTTGAACTATTGAGTATAATTGACCGGGAACGTAAAGAACTGTGGACAGAAGTCAAAGACATAATTAAGGATGAATGCAAGAAAACACTAACAGTGGCCAAAAAGAAAGATAAGAAACAATGGATGACAGATGAAACACTTCATGCAATAAAAGAAAGAAGAAAAGCAAAAGCAATGGGAGATAGGAACAAAGCCAGAAGTATGAACACAACTGTCCAATATCTGACATGAAGGGATAATACTACAATAACCAATGCAGAGAGATAGAAGACAACAACAAAAGGGGAAGGATGAGAGACCTCTGTTAAAAAAAAAAAAAACCAAGAAATTAAAGCCAAGTTCAAACTGACGACAGGGATATTCTACGGAGAGAAAAAAAACATAATGTATACAGGAACAAGGAGAAATAGAAAGATCCTGGAGGCAATACACAGAAGAGTTATACAAAAGTTTATACAAAAGAATTTCAAACTCTATCAAATTGTCTATCATATAGTCTCCACCATGAGACTTGAATATTGGCAAGTCTCTGATTTTATGGGGGGAGGGGGCTAGAATGGATCCCCTGCAAATATACTAATAACATTAATGTAAAAAAAAACATTACTAAGGATTCTGTATGGCAGGGGTAGGTAACCTTTCCCCTTTAAGGGCTGAGGGACTTCAGATCCCAGAATCCCAGGAGCTATTGGCCAACATGGGACTATTGGCCAACATGGCTGAGGCTTCTGGGAGCTGAAGTCCCTCGACCCTTAAAGGGGAAAGGTTGCCTACCCCTGCTGTATGGTGTGAAATGGGAGGCAGCCAATGGGGGAGGTAACACCATGAGTTACCGCACCTTGTGACACCAACCCCAGTGCCTCCTGAACAAATCTTACCAAGAAAACTTTGTGAAAGATTCACCTTAGGATCATCATAGGGCTTTCTATGTATTAATGTCTTAACCCCAGGTTTCTACACTATAAAGCATCTGCACAATCACTTTACTACTAAAATTTAGGGCAGGTTCAATCAACTGATCACCCTTATTGTAATAAAATTGCATCAATGTTCCTATCATAGGCTTGTCTTAGGGACACCATAAGTTGGAAATGAGTTGAAGGCACACAAGAAGAAGAAGAACCCTTGAACCATGCTCCCTTCTCTCTTAAAACAGAGTCCCTTTCACATACACACAGGCCCTTTGCACACAGAAAACCTATGTGCTTTGCCCAAAAATTCATATGTGTTTCTCTGCATAATAATTTCTCTGCAACATTTTGGGACATTCATATGCCAGAGAAACCTACACAAAACTGTTGCTGTTCTAATATTCTTCTCAACAAGGTTCTCCAACTGTCAAGAAGCCTATTTTTCTACCTGGAAACAAATGATTGTGAGTATTCTTTCCATCCTAAGGACAGGATATACCCACATTTACAGATTTTGTAACAATTTGCTTAGCCTTTCATTTCCACTATTCAGCAATGACTCTTTTGTTTCTGTCTCCTTCAGTTGCATAACAGATGTTTTCCTCTAATAAATTTGGCAAGAAAAAAACCTAGGCTGTCTCAACTTCCTATGCTAAGGTATTTAAAGTTTTCTAAAGTGGTAGAACTTGGGAATGCAGTATTAAAGAGAACAGAATGTTCTGCTGTCTTCACCCTCTCATTCTGAGGGGAAGCATAACCAGTGCACTTGCTCTATGTGGTGGTGATAGCAAATATTATTGGTTGTACTACATGTGAAAAGGCTAGTTTTCCTGAAAATGCCTGAGAGTTCCTTGTTATAATCACTGCAAATGTAGTAATAAAAATAGCCCTTTACACTGGTTGTAATTAAAATCCTATGTTCATTCTTTTAAAATGAATCCAAAATATGTATTTTGGCTGCTCTGTAGTGCTTGAGATTCTGCAGTTAACACAATGGAGCCAACTACTAAATAAAAAGTCACAAGGAGAAAGGTACTCAAACCTTCATAAGGCTTATTTTTCTTTCAGATTACATGGTTTCTATTTTCAGGTTCCTGTTTCACAGCACCTGCCCTATTTATTTATTGTCTGCCTTTTTATAAAAAATAATGCTCTAACAATAAAATACAATGTCATAACAAAATTATATTTAAAAATAAACATTAAATGTTGTTTTTGCTGCTGCTGCTGCTGCTGCTGTTTCTGACTTCTGTCATAGGGTTTTGTTGGCAAGATTAGTTCAGAGGGGGGGTTTACCTTTGTCTTCCTCCAATGTGACTTTCTCAAGGTCAAACAGTGGGTTTCCATGGCCAAGCAGGGGATTTGACACAGTTTACATTTTAATATATAACTCTTTTAACTTTCAAAATTGTTTAAAATTTATATGTATACATTTTAATGCTTTTGTACTGCTTTTAAATTGTATTGTTTTAAATTTGCTGTTCACCGCTTTGAGTCCTCATATTGGGAGAAAGGTGGGATATATGATGATGATGATACCCTGGTCTCCAGAGTTGGAGTCCAACACTGAAACCATTACACCACACTGGCTCTCAACATAAAACATATGGAAGAAAAGTTTTAAGTTGTTCAATGCTGTCTCTTTCTTATTGGTGTATTTTATTCCATATAACATAAAACATATGGAAGGGAATTCCTCAATAAGAAAGAGACAGCACACTGACCAAATTGAAACTTATTTCAACAACAAATGAGCTTAACTAGCAAAAACCTTTGTGAATAAAACTGTTTTAATTATTTGTTTTAAAGCAATATTTTGAATGATTTTAATGCTGCTGTTAGTTTAATACTATTTTAATCTCAGCTTTTGTGTGTTCTAACTATGGAATTTATCACATTGTTTTTTCTCCCATGATAGATGTGGGATGTAACTTTAAGAAGGCTGATCTTATAACATTTCCCCATCACCAGGGAGTATGCAACCCATTTACAACCCAGGCTTCTGCCACATCTTTTCAAGAATGGGGAAGCCTGGGTCGCAAGCTGGCTGCATACTCCCTGGTGACAGGGAAATACGATAAGATCCACTTTCTTAAAGTTACATCCCATGTCTATCGCAGAAGCAAAGCCAATGTGATGAATTCCTATACGTGCTTTTATTGTCATTTTCTTGTATTGGGCTTGTACTGTTATCCCTCCCATTTGCATTTTTGGAGATGTTGAATACTTTATTTTATATATACTTTGTATGTTAAACATCTCCTCACAATTTGTTTATTGAGTGGGAGTTATAGTTTTCCAGCCTAGTACTTATCGGCTATATGCATAAGACTTGAGTATTAATTCATGGTCCAGAATTGGGTTTATATTGTTATCCTTCTTATCTGTATTTTGAGCATTTATCCAATTTACAGTTTGTGAATTTTTGTTTTTTATCTGCATAAATAGATTGGCAATACTTTTGGCCCTGCACTGAGCTTGTATTGTTATTCCTCCTATTTTGAGTTGTGCATTTGAATGTTATTTTAATTCTTCGGCTTTTGCATATAGAACCTTGGATTTTTATTTGCCTACACAGTTTGGCAACATTTTAAACTTATTTTTTATTTATCATTTTTTCTCTATTTTGTTCTTAATAAATTTGAGTTTTTTTATCCACTTTATTTTTTCCCTAGATTTTTGTGCCTTTGAAAATTTTCCTTGTGGTCTAGGGTCACACCTCAAAAGTTTTTTCTTCACAGTAACACAGCAAAGAGCTTTACTGCATTTTACCTTTATGGTGCATTGATCCACTGCAGAGATTCATGGGACAGAAACAAATTATGTTGCATCTTGCTTCACTTCCACAGTAATCTACAATTAAAACACAGGTACAGTATGGCATCACAGTCTCCACCCTTATTCAGCCCCTTAGCTTCATGATTGGTCCTCTCTCCCCCCCCCTTCATTCATTTATTCATTCATTTATTATTTTGCTTTGCCAGCATGCTTAGCACAGCTTGAGATTTTTCATGACAAGAAGTGGAACAGGAAAAGAAGGTGGCCACACTGCCCCCGCCATTTATTATTTCATGTGTGGATGAAACAACTTGTTCTCACCTTTTTGTTTGAATGCCTCTGCAAACTCATATTTTTTTTTAAAAAAAAACTTTACAGTGCATACTTAAGTATTTTAGGGAGTCCTTTGCTGTTGTGACATTATAGTGTTACAGTGTTTCATCATTGTGAGGGTTTAAACATACCGACACGGTCTTCCATGGTCTGTGTATAACCAACTCAAATCTCCTGTAAATTCTGAGGAGGTACTAGCTAACCACACCTCCAACCTACCCAGATACCACCCAGTTATGAGATTCTCATGAAAGAAAGTAGGATCAGAATTCTGCACTCAAAAAACTACTGTTTTGAAGTACAAGAGGTAGCCATTAACAAATTATTTGCAACAGGCAAAAATGTGGATTTGCCACTATGGTATGATGTTATGATGCCAGGACACATACAGCGTCATGCAGTACAACAGCTTGCTGTCAGTGCTGTTGCACTGGTATGCCATCATATTGTTGTTGTAAAGTGATAAAGCTCAAAGAGAAGGTCCTACTCCCTACTTTGTGACATTATGCTCCTTAGGGAGAAAATCCCATATGTTTTAATAGAACCATTGGTGGATAAATTCTGACGTTTACTCCAGCTCATAGTCCAGTAGCATAGTGAATTTTGACTTCAAATAATATAGACCTCCAAGGAAGAGAGAGTAGAATAGGGAATAATAATAATAATAATAATAATAGTTTTTATTTATATCCCGCCCCTCTGCCAAGCAATCGGGGCGGCGTACAACAATCACAATAACAAATAGCATCAATACAGAGCCCATCCCTTCTTCCCAACCCCACCCATACCCACCCCTCTATTTAAAACTCACAAGGATCTTAAGTAAAAAAAGGTGGTTAACACACCTTCAAGGAACAAGTACACCTTGTGACCATTAGGCACAACTCTTGACCCCCTGAGAAATGTTTTAATGTAGCATATGTGCTCATATGTCCTTATATCTCAGTCTTCTCTTTCATCACAGCTGTGTAGGCATATATAAAAAGAACAGACTAAAACTTTCAACCCACTTCAACACCCATTCACAGATGACAAATTTGACTGAGAAGGGGATAGTTTCAGGAGCTGTAGTTTAGCCCCAAAATAGCTTACAGAAAATAAGATACTGAACAGCTTCTTACCTCATTTTTCTCCTGGTGAATATAGTATGCATTGTTCCTTCAAATGGAAGTGTTGCAAGGGAAGTCATTCCCAGATTATCATAAACTCCATTGGACTGAGGAGAGATCTGGTGGTATGGAATGAATA
Source organism: Phrynosoma platyrhinos (assembly GCA_020142125.1). Lineage (NCBI taxonomy): Eukaryota > Metazoa > Chordata > Lepidosauria > Squamata > Phrynosomatidae > Phrynosoma > Phrynosoma platyrhinos. The sequence goes on from JAIPUX010001232.1 coordinate 131,943,939, forward strand.
TAGTCAGAACTCCATATTCACATTTTTTTTATCCACAGTTTCAAACATCCATGGTATGAAAATATTTTAAATATATATATAAATTCCAAAAAGCAAAGCTTGATTTTGCCATTTTATACAAGGGACACCATCTTACTGGACCATTGTATTTTATGGGACAAGCATCAATAGATTTTGCTATCCGTGGGGGATTTGGGATTCAAGCCCCAACAGATAACCAAAGGGCTATTGTAATAACTATGTGCTAGTCTAGTTTTCTGTAACTTACAAACAGCTTACATTGGGATTACTGATGGTGTATATCAGTGAGAAACTACAGCAGATCTGGAGGCCATATGGACTACTGGGGGCGGGGAAGAATGGATGTATCCAGAAAAGTTTTGTTTTTGAAAAACAGGGCATGTTTTTATATTAAACAGAGTGGGTGAGATGGAGTGAAAGCTACTGAAAAGATGAATTGCAACTCATGGTGACTCTTGCAGGCTTTCATGAGTTCCAATTCATAGCCATTGTGATGCAACCCATATCGAGGTTGGTCCCACAGCTCCAATTGGGCTACAATTACTTACCATGCCCTTTTACCCTCTGGATTCCTTCCTAGATGACCACTGTACTGGACAAGTGGATGTGCTGATGACTAGTTGAGGACAGTAAAGTGCAACCCCTCCTTCTTGTCAATTACTAAACTAGAGCATCTAGACAACACTGCAGGGGGGGGGGGGAAATAGCAAATAAAATAAATATCTAGCTTAGGCTGGCTCCACAGTGTTAAAACCTCCATTTCAAACAAACTAACACTTATCTCTGAACTCTTCCCAAACTCTCATTTCCCAAAACCCTAGTCAAAGCTTATAAATTTCCTAACACCCCTAATTCTATTTCTGTCTGGCCCCTAACTATGAGCTGGAACAGACCAGCTCTAAACACTGGCTTCCTGCAGCTTGAAGGTGTGGTGTTTAGACAATGCATGCCCCTAGACATGTTGAAGTCTCCCAGATGTGGGCTAGCTTCTGGGCACTGTTGCAGCACAACATTCACACGCTGCACGCCGCCAAAATGCCTTAAAACTGGCTTCTGTCCATGGTGGGACAGGAAAAGCTGGCTTTTTGCCAGTGCAAAAAGGAACAGCTCTCTGTCACTCCTTTTTCAGCTGGCAAAAAGGTGGATTGAGGCTGCAGTGTGAGGTTGCTGTGGTCCCAATCCATCTTCAGAAAAATATGTTTTGCCCCTAATCTTTTAGAAGCCTCTAGGTTAGACCCTTCCTACCACAGGCTCCCACTCACATTGCATGAGGTGTGCTTTGCTGGTTCTGGAGCTGCGTATTTTCCCAGGGACATACTTTGCCCACCCTAATTGTAAAGGTATACGCCGACAGTCTTATTCTGGCCCTCCAAAGTTCTTCCCAGGAGGAAGGTGTTTTGTAAGCCTTTCTTCTTGTTTCTTCTAACACTATCTGCCACCTCCCTTTCAACACCCAAATGAGTAAAATGTACACAGTGAACCTGAATCCTTTTGTTGTTGTTTTTGTTATGGCACAGTGAGTTAGAATTCAGAGGAAGAATCAAAGGCAGCAATTGCCAGTGCATGAGGAGGGAATCAAAATGTCAAGTCAAGCAACATCAAAATAATTTCTGAACATTTTTGAAGAGGTGCTCTTTACTGTCCTATATGTGTACTGCCTGAGGCAGTTCAATGGAATCTAAATTTGGAATCAAAAGCTGAGCCCCCGTTGGAATGCCAAAACTAAACACACAATCTTCACTACCAAGCCTCCTCCTTTGTAACATATGTGTAGATAAAAAGGCTAGTACAAGCACACATTATAACTTCCTTTTAAAATATCCTTTGTTGAGCCAAGTGGGACTTACTAAAAACAACTTAGCCTTGACTGTCAACACTAAATGCCTTATAACACTCACCCCCCAAAACATTAAAACTTAAAAAGAGAAAAACAGCTGCCATGAAAATCAATAGCTCTATTGAGAAGAAGGGCTGTATCTGAGTGGGAGAGCACATGCTTTGCATGAAAAAGTTCCTAGGTTTACTTCCTGGCATCAGTAGGAAGGGCTGAGAAATACTTCTCTTTGGAAGCTGAAACTTTAAATAACAATTGCCAATACGCACAACATTGAGCTACATGGCCCAATGGCCTTGACTGTAGAAATCAGCTTCTTCTGTTCTTGCAGTAAGCAGGAATTGGAACTTATTTTGCTTTGGTTATTGTGCAACTGCATCTCTCCTCAGGCTTAGTTAGCAATAGTGATTGTTGAAGGATGATGGGAGCTGCAGTTCAACAATGGAAGGCCAAACATTTCTGACCCTGGCTATTGGAAAGACAAAGAAACTAATGGATAATTTTGTATGATGTGTATTGTTGTGCATTTGAAGTTGAGGTTTGCCCAGTGTATGCAGTTGTTTCGTTATTTTGATATAGCATTCATATACTGAGAGCCAGTTTAGTGTAGTGGACTATGACTCTCCAGTTCGAATCCCTCCTCAACAATTAAAACCCACTTTATGTCCTTTGCCAAGTCACATTCCCTCAAAGGAAGGCAAAATCAAACCCCCTCTGAACATATTTTGCCAACCAGACCCCATAATATTTATTTGCTTTAGGGTCACCATAAGTCAGAAATGATTTGAAAACACCCAATAACAATTCATATACTATGTGAAATATACTAGGCAGCAGCAGTAGCTGGGTTGTAGTAGTACTGTAGCTGTTAGTACTGCACAGAAGGAGACATGGTAAGCCCCTTTTGAATGTCTTTTACCATGAAAACCCTATGATGATACAATACAAAATGAAGCAAGAGATAATACCAGAAGATGAGGCTCCCAGGTTGGAAGGCACTCATCAAGCTTCAGGAGAAGAGCTGAGAACAACTACAAGTAGTTCTATGGTTAATGATGCTATGGACTCAAGCTGAAAATACTTTCAGCTGTTGAGGTCCTCAGAAGTTAAAGGAAAATCTGATGCTACACAACATGTATTACAGGAACATGGATTGTGAGAGACTTTGGGGGATTGCAGACTGCCAGAAATAGTGCAAATTGAGTCCACTTTAAGGGTTAGGGTTAGTGCTAGGGAATCATGAGAATTGTTTTTTTCTGAGACATTGAGCCTTCTCTGTCAGAGAGCTCTGGTGCCACAATAAAATACAGTTCCCATGATTCCCTAACCCTAACCCTAACCCTTAAAGTGGACTCAATTTGCACTATTTGTGGCAGTCTGCAAACCCCCATAGACTCATGAAATAATAGAGTTGGAAGAGACCACAAGGGCCATCGAGTTCAAACCCTGCTGTGCAGGAATACACAACCAAAGCACTCCTGACAAATGACTATCCAGCCTTTGTTTAAAAACCTCCAAAGAAGGAGGCTCCACCACTCTCCCAGGCAGTGTGTTCCACTGTAGAATAGCTCTTACTGTTTTTCCTAATGTTTAGGTGGAATCTCTTTTCCTGTAGCTTGAATCCATTCTCCATGTACTAGTCTATACTACTACTAGTAGTAGCTTACTCCATTCTCTGCTGCTAGTAATGCTGCTTCCATAAAAACAATAAGATGTGTTTAGTTTAAAGTTTATCACTGATCACCATGTTACCCTTTTCCTTTGGGTCTCTGGAGTAACACCTGGAAAGGGGGAAATCCTTCCCATTGTGCTAACCTTTACAATGCAACTCCTCCTTTCCCCCTTTTAATTCCCTTAGGGCTGAACAGTGTAATAGGACTGTTTACTCCAAAGGAAACCTCATCACATGAATTATTTGTGAGTAAAGACTTGTTTGAATACTGGTCTACACATAATAAAATCTATGGATTTTGCCTTGCTTCTGAGTAGTCCTTTTTAGGATTGTATTGTACTGTAATGTGAAGCAGGGCATCCTGGGCAAGTCACACACTTCAGCCTCAGAAGGCAAGGGCAACCTCCCCCTCTGAATGAATCTTGCCAAGAAAACTTCATTAGAAAGACAAATTAGTTCAGAGGTCAGGCCCTAAATAGTTCTACTTACAAGCAAGTTTGGATCATGCCAATAGGATGTGCATACCCCATCTTAGTGGAAAATAAGGTGACAATCCTACTCATGCTGAGTTGAATAATAATAATAGTAATAGTAACAGTAATAATAAATGATTCTCCTTGGCTTTTCCCCAAACTGGATCTCAAGACAGCTTACCAAAACTAAAACAGGCCAGTCAACTTTAACTTAACAGAAGCTGCCTTGAGTCCCTGTACTGGGAGGAAGAAGGGATATAAATAAATAAATAGTAACTATGCTGTGACTTTGAGCTACTCTCAGCAACTATTGTCACAGCAACAGAGGCCAACCTGGTCCTGTATCTTAATGGCTATGGCTATGGGGGGTGTATATGTCTGAAATTGCAATGGGAATGCCAGAATAGACATTTACATGGATCTCCTTCTTATAAAATTTTGTGTGGTGTGGTCCATTTACAGAAAATAGACATAACTTAAGAAAGTTACTTTTATTTATTTCGCCTTTTTTTATTGGGATGGATTACATTTTCCAGAATCCCCATCCACTTAAGTTGTGTTGGTTGGGTAATCCTGGGAGCTGTAATATACTGCAATGGCCGGGGCCCAGATATGGCCCAGAGATCATAGATACCTAAGGGCAAGACTGTTGCCCAGGGCAAAGGGTTTTCCCCACATGCCAACCTGGAAGCAGGTCTTCTGTAAATTTCATGGCCCTCCCTTGCCCATTCCAGATCAAATAAAGAAGTTGGCAGCATGGGCTTCCATAGACTTCAGTCTACTTCCTCAGATACATATAGTGGAGTGGAAACTAGGAACAGACATATATATGCCACTGGTATGTGGGAATGTCAATTCAATTTGAATTGAATTCAAATGGATCAGTTGTGAAATATATTCTGCCAAAGGATGTCTTCACACAGTTTCTGACCTTATATCCTGATATATCATTTAATTACACTAATTTTATGACATTTTAAAAGAATGTATTTTAGTTTCCATGTGGTTTGCATTCCATGTGGTTTTAATAAGGAATCAACAAAGGTATGGAATTAGTTTTAGGACTAAGGTTCAGTTTTGAAGTTCAGATTGGTTTATTCTGATGGAAGCCACAAGTCATAACTGCATCTGATATAAATGTTGTTGCACATTGTTTGTTAAACAAATAAAGGGAGTTGTGACCTCATAAGGGACAAAAACATCTTGGATCTCAAAAGTACTTTTTTGTGCTGCTAATGGAATTCAAATTTTTATCTCTTGAACAACATAAGAACAACACATTGAGAACATGCAGGCCTGCGATTGTTTTATAATTTTTTTCTCCTGTATGATTTTTAACACCTTTGTTTGGTGAAGAAGACAGTGGAGCTTCAAAAGTTTGCATCATGTATTTTGTGCATTTTGGTTGCACAAATAAGGGTATCACTTTTTGTGGATGTTTGATGCTACTGTACCTTGTAATTGCTGCTGTCACACTAGACAGAAACTGAAAAGTTCCAGAAGGAAAAGTCTACAAGTCATTTTGGGGGGAGCTGCTTTTTAACTTCCCTGTTGTCGGCAGGCACCAATAGGTACAATAGAATCAGCTAGAGTAGAATCCCATTATTTTACAGCTCAAGGTTTGTTTAATGCATTGTTTACTGCAGATATATTGTGGTAACCCCACACTATACCCCTCCATCACCATCTTTCCAATGTGAGTGCAGCTTAAAACAAACAAATTTTCCCGACTAGACAGAAGACAAGGAAGGCAAGGGGGCTTGGGAAACGTAAAAAGCCTTTGTAAAAGTGAGCTTTACATTGACATATGCCTTTATTAAATCATAATCAAGAGTAAAGACCATTGGATTTGGAAGATTACTGCATGTTGCTTTTAAACCATGATTAGATCCAGAAAAAAAAAATGGTAATACTTATTGCATGACACCACTGCCAACCCATAGGTGCTGTGTCTTCCAGCCACAATTAAGGCATCCTTTTTCATTGACAGGGGAAAGCTGTCAATGAGCTCTCAATAGTGCAAGTTCTCAGGTGTGAAACATCACGTTATTGGGAGTCACATGGTGTCACTGTTTCCTCCTCTTCCCACCCAGCCCCCTCACTATTCCCAAGCGGCCTGATTACGCTTCCTCCTCCTCCTCCTCCTCCTCCTCCTAAAAGCCAAACTAAATTTAAATTTAAATAAAAATAAAATACCACACGCCCCCCATTAAGGCATACCAAGTAGGACATAAGGCAGAGAGGCAGGATTAAGAGGGGTCAGGAAGAGAACATGATGGCAGCATGCACAGAATTGTAAAGATATGCAGTGATGCAGTACAAACAGGTATAATTCCTTTTCACCACATGGCAAACTTTACATAATTATTACTAAAAGTGCCAACTTTGCTAAAAAGGTACATAAAAATGGTTTTCCAGCACTTTCAGTGTAGTTACAAATCTTAATTAGTACATTTGCCCAACACTCATTGGAAGTAGGCCACTAATGTTAGCAGGCTGTGACTAAGAGCTTAAGGCTGTCCAGAGTAAGCTATTCATCAAATATGTATTGAAACCCAAGATGTCAGAATGCAAGCAAAAACAAAATAATAATTGGTCGGGATTTATTGTTTGTTGTTGTTAACTGCCCTTGAGTCTATCTCGACTTATGGCAGCCCTATGGATGAGACATCTGCAAGACCCTCTGTCCTCCACTGCTCTGCTTAATTCCTGCAATCCCTTAGTATCCATGATCTCCTTAATAGAGTCCATCCATCTAGCATTTGGCCTTACTGATCTACACTGAATTTTAATACAGATATGTATAAAATAAGAAACACATAAGCCAAAATAATGTATAAGAAAAGTTGAAATGGACAAAATAGTTACAGAAGGGCTATCAAATTCTGTTTCATTTCCTGAAGAAACTGTTCTTTCCTTATAATCCATGATATTCAGGATAATAACCTTTAATATTCTTCCTAACCTCCAACTTTTCCAAGCTGTCAAGATAAAATAAAATAGGTGTGAAAAAAATTATGTCCTGGCCCTCTAAAACAATCCCATCTCAAATATAGTCCCCCTTTTCACATTTGGGTGGGTATTTAAGTTTGTCCTTGATTTTTACACAAAGCTCAAGCATCTGTATAAAGGTCTAGATAAATTTTCTAGCATTAATGTCCGTCTGGGGAGATGGAAAGGAAAGAGAAGTACCATATTAATGCTTTCAAAAATCTCTTCTGAATAGCTGATAGCTCCTGGAAAGAGGCAATTTTTACATTTTAAAGCTTTCCTGGGAATTGGGCAAGGAAGGAAAATAAGCAGATGAGGTTTTTTTAAAAAAATATTATCTGATAAGCCTATAGATCCTAGGAACAGTTAAATTAACCATCTCCTTTGCCAGTAGTTTTCAGTTGTTAGACCAAAGCTGGTATGTTAGTCACAAAAGAGACATGTGATGTAGCCCTATCTATGTTTATTCAGAAGTTCTATTTTATTCACAGTAAATTTGCCTATAATTTATGCCTGAGATGTCCCTAAGAGATGCTTGAATTAACAGAGTTAGGAGGGAAATGATGTTTTTGGATGATAGCCTTTTGAATCCTGGACATCCTGGGTGGTTGGTGGGTAGGATTTGAGGAGCTGCAGTTCAAAAATGTCACTTCCTCAATCTCTGGAATTTAATAGCATATAAGAATCAAATTGTATTGAGTATGTAGTTATACTTCCACTGTGTTGTTATTATTAACTTACAAGAAATAAGTATATATGTGTATGGGGGGGGGTCCAATTCAGGTGAAGACCACATTTCAAGATGGGTTTTATCCTTGTCTCAGCAGCCACACAGGGCCTAAGCAGACGGGCAGCTGTGGGCCGCCCTGGGAAGGTGCGTCGTGGGACCGAGGCATCCCCACATCTTGATCCTGCAGCGCACCTTTATCACCCCTGAAAGGAGCACTAAATTAGCGCTCCTTTCATATGTCGCTGAAAGTGTGTCGCAAAAGGCTGCGGCGCACTTTCGGTGACTTTTCCGCTGCAGCGTGTCCGGACGCTGTGGCGGGAGGTCCTCCTCAGAGCGCCGGCCGTGCGGAGGGCCAGCTGCTCCAAGGACAACCTCGGGAGGGGAAGGGGGCTCCGAGCATGCGGCTGCCCCTCCCCTTCTCTGTGCCGAAGACGGCCCAATAAGCCATTTGCTTAGGCCCACAGTTTCCAATATGAAATTCCTGGCAGCATTAGTCCAAACTAACACTTTCTAACCAAAACACCAGAAGTTAAGCTCATGTAACTGGGTTGTTAAGTCTAGGAAAGAGAATGGCCTTGTAGGGTATCTTGGGGGAACAATGGAGGGGAACCAGAGTTACCTGAAATAGAATCTACAGAAGAAAAAAAGTAGAACAAATGGCAATTTAATAGTTAATTATGAAGAGAAGCACCTAGTGGATTTACTGTTGTTGGGGCAATAGAAAATCCTCTCTTCCTGCAGCTGTCCTGGCTTGTGCTCTCTCATTATTGAACCTATAGCAGAGTAGCATCCAGAACACAGATGGCTTGCATACAAAATTGAATCCAACTGAGATTGGATTCACCATTCCCATAGCAATGTGTCTGCTACCCTGGATTATTAAGCTTCCCAGGAAGGAAGGAAGGAAGGAAGGAAGGGGAAAGAGACAGGGAATAAGAAGTGAGTGACATGGGTGAGTAGTAGGGGTGGACAACTATGGTAATAACTATTTGCAGTTATCAATTGATTGACCTAACTGCCTCCATGTTAGCTGAGGGTGCATTTTACTTGGGACAATCTCCCTAACTTAAATCTATATATTAGATTGTGTCTGCCATGCTGAATTAAAAGCCCAGAATCAAATAAATACATTTCAAAAGCAAAGCAGCTTCATTTATATACCGCTTCATATCGCACTATGGGATGTCTAAGCGGTTTACAACTTTGAGCTGATTGCCCCCCCCCAACAAGCTGGGTACTCATTTTAGTGACCTCGGAAGGATGCAGGCCTGAGTTGAGCCTCAGCCCTGGCTGGTATTGAACTCGCAACCTTGTGGTCTATGAGTGAGTGGCTGCAGTACAGGCATTTAACTACTGTGCCACCAGGGCTGACTGTTATGGTTTCCTGTTATGGCTCCTTGAAGAAGAGATAAATTCAAGAAAATGCAACATTTGACCTGACCCAAAACAACCCTGTACTCGTGTTCCATCAACTGAGACACTATGGCAGGGGTAGGCAACCTTTCCCCTTTAAGGGCCGAGGGACTTCAGCTCCAAGAATCTCAGGAGCTATTGGCCAACATGGGACTATTGGCCAACATGGCTGAGGCTTCTGGGAGCTGAAGTCCCTCGGCCCTTAAAGGGGAAAGGTTGCCTACCCCTGCACTATGGGAATTTGGAAAGAAAGCTCTGCTGTGCCAGTGACATGTGAGATATCCTACTGTCTTGATAGATAATGCTAGACTACAGGGGGAAGCAGACAGGCAAAATGGAGTGATCTGCGGTCTCAAGCCACTGCTGGCAGGAGCAGTTTCTCCCCACTCCTCTTCCAACCAGTTTTGAGCCACCTTAAGCAGCCTTGGTGTGGCTTCCATCTACTTTGGGGGCATGTGTTGTCTACAGGCCATGCCCTCAAAGTGGATGGAAGTAGCTTTATTTGGCCTATGTGCTTCGGGTTTACCTCAGATATAATGAAGGGCCTGACAGAAGAGTTATAGCAGTGGACAAAAAGGGAAAGATGGATCACCCTTATGCCATATTTTGTTCTCCTGCTAACCACAACCATGGCCATCAGCAGCAAAAGCTTTATTTAGAGGTGGATCAATTTGTCATTTTTGCTTTCTTCTGCATCTGATTCTTTTTGAAATCTGATTTTTTTTAAAGTCAGAATTATGAAGAAATTTTGGAAAGTTCCTTGCAAAAGACAAACAAAACAAAATGATCATCTATACCAAGTTGACTTCACAGATTTTCTCTTGAGAAGGAGGTCCTTATCTTCTATCTAGGATCTCGTTACAGAGACAGCATATTCACTGTAGCAGAACTAGAGCTATATACTAAACATATACTAATGAGATATACAGTTATATAAATTTATTACTGTGTGCAATATCTCAAGCTGCTGATATTTCCAGCCTAGGAAAGGAACTGATTTCTCTCTAGTTGAGAGTGAGATAGAGGAACAGAGAGAAGGAAAAAGGAAGAAAGCTGCAAATGTATAAACAGTTATCCCATACCCATTTTATCATGCCCACATTGTACAGGTTAAAAGAGGTAGGCTTATCATTGAGTATTTGATTATTATCAGCCATGGTGGAGAATATTCTTTTGAATGCAGAATATGTCAACAACTCGGTGGAATGAAGCAAAATAGATGTCCCTCCCCTTGCCCAAATAAATATATCTGAACAGGCATCCATTCATACTGAATGGAGGGGGGGGAGGGTATCAACCCAGATTACTGTATATTTTTGAACCCCAGTGCTTTTCTAATGTTTTGGTTTCCTGTTGCTTTGTTATGAAAGCATTTTCCTTCTGCTGTTGCTTTCTACCCTTCTAATGAAGGCAAAGAAATAAACAAATGACATCTCACCCCCATTTGCTAACCTCCTACTGACAATCCCACTTCATTCTGATGTGGGATAAAGAATTTAGCTGAGCTAGCCATCTGGGATGTGGCAGGATATGCGGTATATGCTCCAGGGTTTCACAAATGTTGTTTCACTGCAATATGTCCAAGAAAGCAATTCACAGATCCAATTTTACTATTTAAAGAGTCTCAGATCTGTATATGTGTGTATATATATAATTACCTTTAAAAAGGGACCTTGTCCAGGTACAGCTAAACAGGTACTGTGGAAAAGAGACCTCGGGTTGCGGTGAATAGTTCCATGAGAACATATACCCAACTTCCAAGCTGAGAAGTTGACATTTGAGAAAATGAATTCACTATCAATTTATATTGACAATTTGTATGTAAAACCAGCAGTTGACAAACGCCCACTGCCATGCTTACTTGCTGCTAATATACCAGGCCCCTCCTCTTCCCTCACAAAGCCTTTTAGACCTAGTAGCTCTTTCAGGGAGAGAAGGAAAGAGTCTTTAAGGAAGAGACTCTTCCTAAAAGCTAGAAATGAAAGATCACCATCTTTTCCATCTCCACACTGTTGTCCCTCCTTTCCTCTCAGAGAAGCTTTAAAGAAAGCTGATAGGAAGAAAATCAACTAATTTGAAATGTGGTGCTGTAGAAGTGTTCCACAGATACCATGGACTGCTAAAAAGCCATAACAAGAAAATGGGTCCTAGAACACTAGAATCAAGCCTAAACTCTCCCTAGAAGCCAGAATGATTAAACTTTGTACTTTGGCCATATCATGCAAAGACAGGCCTCACTAGAAAAGACAATAGTGCTTGGTAACGTAGAGGAAGTAGGAAAAGAGGAAGACTACATTATACATTGGTAGATTCCATGAAGGAAGCCACCACCATGAGTCTGGAAGACATGAGCAGGGCTGTTGATGATAGCATGACTTGGAAGGTGATTGAGCGGGATGTTGCCTTTCAACTCCAAGTGATCTTGGATGAAACTGATTTTCTAAATCCATTTCAAACCGGATTCAGACTGGGATTTGGGGTGCAGACTGCCATAGTTGCTCTGGCAGATGACCTTCATCTAAGCATCAACAGGGGAAGTGTGACCCAGTTGGTGCTTTTGGATCTCTCAGAAGCTTTTGATATGATAGATCATGGCATCCTCCTGGAATGCCTGAGAGAGTTAGGAATTAGAGACACTGTACTTCAGTGGTTCCATTCCTTCCTCTCAGGCAGATTCCAGAGGGTGATGCTCGGGGACAGTTGCTCTTCAAAAACAGAGCTTAATTGTGGCGTCCCTCAGGGTGCCATCCTGTCCCTGATGCTTTTCAATATCTATATGAAGCCGCTGGGGAAAATCATCCATAGACATGGGGTGGGGTGTTATCAATATGCTGATGACAACCAAATATATTTCTCCATGGGGCAGTGTGTTATCAATATGCTGATGACAACCAAATATATTTCTCCATGTCTTGGTCATCAGCCATGACAGCAGATGGAGTTTCTCCCCTCAGTCACTGTCTTGAAGCGGTAATGGACTGGATAAGGAAAAATCAACTCAAACTGAATCCAGATTACAGTACGGGGCCCCAAACTAGGTATTGGGTTACAATCTGTAGTCCTAGATGGGGTCACACTGTCCTCTAAGGACTGTGTTCGCAGTTAAGGGGTGCTCCTAGACCCATCACTTCACATGATTGATCAGGTGAATGTGACAAGAGTGCCTGTTATCAGCTTTGGCTGATACGCCAACTGTACCCTTTCCTGGAAATAAGGGACCTAGAAACTGTAGTACATACACTGGTAACCTCAGGATTCGATTTCTGCAATGCTCTCTACATGGGGCTACCCTTATACCTAGTTCGGAAACTACATCTGGTACAAATGGCAGCCAGGTTGATCACCAGTAAATCTAGGAGAGATCGTATTACATCTATTTTGAAATCCCTCCACTGGCTGCCTATTGCTTTCTGAGCACAGTATAAGGTGTTGGTAATCACCTTTAAAGCTCTACATGGCCTAGGTCCAACCTATCTAAGGGATCGCCTCCTTCCATACAATCTGCCTCGCACCCTCAGATCCTCTGTGAGGAACCTACTGCAACCGAGGAAAACTAGATTAGCAGTAACCTCCCAGAGGTCCTTTTCTGTTGCTGCTCCCAGATTATGGAATGCCTTGCCGGAGGAGATCCATCAAATAACCAGCTTGGACAATTTTAAGAAAGTTATCAAGACAGATCTCTTCTAGTAGACCTTCCCTGAATAGTCTATTCCACTTCAATCTGTGCCTCTCCCTCTTTTATATATCCACTGGTGCCCAGAACACCAGTCACTTTTAATTTTATATTTTTACTATTGTATTTAACTCTTTTAAAGGGGGGTAATTTGTTTTTACTATTGTTATCCTTGTTTAATGCAGGGTTTGTTTTATTTAAAATCCATTTTAATTATGTGAGCCACCTTGATTGCCTTGGCAAAAGGCGGGATATAAAAATAAAGTTCTTCTTGTTGTTGCTATGATGATGATGATGATGATGATGATGGTGATGGTGATGGTGATGGTGATGGTGATGATGATGATCCAGATGGAATCAGCTCACTTGTGGAGTCAACATTCTGAGGAGAAGGAGGAGCACCTTCACCTCCATAGGCTAGGTAAACAACTTTCCCATTTTTTTTACAACTTCCCTCTCTCTGACAGCAACTCTTGAACATCTGGGTAAGAATGAAGTGGGTGGGTCAGGGAGAAAACATGCTGGGTATGGGTGGCAGTGACTGTGCATCACCCTTTCTCTCAATGACTTAAAAGTTGTTGCACAGTTCGGTAAGCATGTAATGTTGAATATAGCAGTAATGGTAATATAAGCAGAAACATAAGTAATAGCATGGTGGGGTGCACTGGCTGACATACAAAGGTGGGCAGATGTTTCTGCGGCCCATGCAGCTGTTTCCCCAGCTGCACGGCCACTTTCGCTGTTTGGTAGCTATCCCACCTTCATTCCCTTCTGTTTCTCAGAATGGCCTGGAAAGCAGACCTACTATTCCACAGAACCTCATTCTGCTCCTCTGTAATGCCAGGTCGGTTAAAAATAAGACTCACATCATCCAAGATCTCCTGGATGAGGATGCCAACCTGGCATGCCTTACAGAGACCTGGCTGGGAGAGGATAGCGCTGCTACTTGGGCTCAGG
>JAIPUX010001232.1:131957802-131971505 GCA_020142125.1 Phrynosoma platyrhinos
ACTTCTTAGAGCCTCAAAGATCTAGACTATCCACGACCTCCCAGAGGGACTTTTCTATTGTTGCCCCCAGACTCAGGAATGACCTGCCGGATGAGATCCGTCAACTAACATCTTTGGACAGTTTCAAAAAGCTGTCAAGACGGACCTCTTCTGGCAGGCCTTTCCAGACTAAATCACCCAGCCCTGGGCAGTTCCCTCCTTCATCTAAACCTGGTTCCCTCGTAATGTAGCAATGAGATTACGTGCTACGGTTTTTTATCATTTAACTGTTGTATATTGTTTTATGTTGTTTTTAACTATATTACTGTTTAATACTGTTTTAAGGGGGGGAGGGATATGTTGCTTATTGTAACTGTTTTTATCTTGTAAACCGTCCGGATTTGGTAACCATTGGGAGGTATAGAAATAAATTTTATTATTATTATTATTATTATTATTATTATTATTATTATTATTATTATTATCATTATTATTCCCGCCCTATGCAGCCATTTCCACAGACCTCAGGGGGGTCTCTAGCTTGCAGCGGGCAGGGGCCATTTCTGTGGCCCACATGGCTGTTTCTATGTGACCTTGCCCCCCAGAAGTCCTGCCAAAAGTCCTGTCCAGAAGCCTCACCCTCCAGAAGCCCCGATTCCCTGCACCGAGTGACACACCAGGTGGGGACCCCACTGGGGATGGATAATTTCTTTGTGATCAGTCACCCTGTCCTGTTATGGTTTATAACTTAGTAAAGTGGGGAAAATACATTGTTTTGGTACAAGAAACAAGAGCTTTGCACAAAATATATCTTGTACACATTGCAGAAATTGTGATTCATTTATAAACACTTTGGCATCTCAGTTATGCTGGAGGTAAAATCTCTGAAGGTGCTATCTTGTCCTACCTAGATGACCAGTTTTGACCAGAATCCTGCCAAGGTGACATTTCTTCACATCCCTAGCCAGGCACAGAACACTAAATATATTTTGCTCTCCCATCATGTTTTGTTTTGTTTTGAATAGCCCTGAGTATCAGCTCTTTGTAGCAGTGTAAAAGTTCAATACACTTTTGCTCAGCATAAACATGCAGCTCAGTCACAAAGGTAGGGGTGAGGAAAGGGTCCCAATTCATGGGTCTGCCAAGACTCATAATGAGACAAAAGAAGCAAAAGAAATGTGTGATTTCTTGTGTTTGATATGCACCAACTAATTTGCTTCCAGTGCCCGCTGTTTCTCTTTGTATGCGGCCCATGCAAATCTTACTTTGGTCTAAGGCAGGGGTCCCTAAACTACGGCCCATGGGCCGAACCCAGCCTGTTGAGGCCTTTCAACCAGCCCACGGCCAGTCCTGCCGCCGCCGCCGCCACTGCCACCACCGCTGGCACCACAGTGACAGCTCCGTGCGCGCACGTGATGCAGGGTGCCATTTTGTGTTCCAATATGGCGCCCGCCATCGTGCATGCATGTGCACAACTCCGGGTGCCATTTTGGAACACAAAACAGCACCAGAGTAGTGCGCATACACGCGTGATGCAGGGTGCCATTTCATGTTTCAAAATGGTGCCCGGAGTTGTGCGCATGTGTGTGCGATGCAGGATGCATGCACACGACTCCGGATGCCATTTTGGAACACAAAATGGCACCCGAGTAGTGTGCATGTGCACATGTATGCACCTCTGGCTGCAATTTTTTTATTATTATTATTACTCGGCCCTCTGAAGATCTAGGGGGCCAGTGAACTGGCCCCTGGCAGAAAAAGTGTGGGGACCCCTGGTCTAAGGGATTAGAAAAGATTGCCTCCAGTCTTTTCCATCCCTAAAGATCGCTACTTCCATGCCTCTGTTGTTTTCACAAATATTTTGCTTTTTCTTTCTTGATAATTAGGATGTATTCTTCATCTTTTTCCTTTTAATCAAATGTGTATGGTCTAATTTTGGTAAAGTCTACTGGTTTCTTACATTGTATTGAACATATTCACAGGGATTAAGAAGGAGTATGGTGGTTACCATGGATGTTGTTTTCCTATACTTTAATATCTCACAGAAAGGCACTGATGGTAATTGCAGAAACATTTCACTTACATGTGTATTGTCAGAACTGGCCTTGAGAAGAATTAATTTCAGCTTGTCTTTAAGGTGGTTAATATTTTCAAGGAATGGATTGAACAGATGCATATACTGCAAATTAATATTCCATTTAAAATATATTGTTATTTACAAACAGGTTATATTTGGAATGGCAGGGAAAACAGACTTAAGGAATCTGATTTGTTGATCAGTTGCAACATCAGTTTTGACATTTAGCTTGACAGAACTGAGATAACATTTTCAATTGGTAAAGTAAAATGAGAAGTTAGTGAAATATAGAAAAATGTGATAATTCATTTTAAAAAACAATGTGAAAGCTATCATTTCATCTTAAAGGGAGTCTTTTACACTCATAGATATCAAGTATAAAAATAATAGTAAATTTTAAAATATTTAATGCTGTTTTTAAAAAGTGAAGTCTGGGACAGAAGGAAGAATGGTACTAAAACCTCAATCAATATTATAAAATAGGATAATCCCTTTGATATATAGTGGTCAAGTTACTGGCACTGGGTGAAAAACATATCTGGCTGCCAAACTGTGTCTTAATTGTATATTTAAAAATAACACCATCAGAACCTGCAAATTCTTCTGATAATTTTCAGTTTACTGCAAGTATAATATTTCTTTCTTTAGGAATTGTGTATGAAAAATTGGTTACAAAGCATGCAAATAAATAAACATGAGTAGTTTTTTTCCACACTGATCTGTTTTGGCATGGCTATGGTATTAGCCAGAACCTTTAATAAAGATTTAAACTGAATGGTAGTAAATTGACTGAACACTTTATTTATTTCTAGTGGAAACAGAGGAGATAAGAAAAAAATGAGAACCATGAATTCAACTGTACAATGACTAGTGTGCAAGGATAAAGGGAATAACAAAAATATAACAAAAATATAACAAAAAATGCAGAGAAATAAAGACAACAGCATAAAAGGAAGAATGACAGACCTCTTCCACAAGATCCGAGAACTCAAAGGGAATTCATACCAAGGGCTGGAATGCTCTATGGTAAGAAAAAGAACAGAAAAAGAAAAAAGATCACGAAGAAATAAAAAGATGCTGGATGCAATGCATAGAAGAATTATATAAAAGAGATTAAAAAATTAATGACACATGGAATGAGGAAGCATATGAAGATAAACTCCAAATTCTAGAAAGTGAGGTGGAAGCTGCAATAAGAGAAACTGAGAAGAATAAATCACCAGGAACAGCTTATATTCCAATTGAATTACTACAGTCTATACAGACAGAATGAACTCTAGTGCTAGCTAATATATGTCAACAAATATAGAAAACAAAACAGTGGCCAACAGACTAAAAACAATGAATAAACATCTCCATCCACAAAAAAAGAGACAAAGAGGAGACATTGCAGCAACTAAATGATCGTAACATTAATCTCCCATGCAATCAAAATTATGCTCAAAATTCTCCAAAATAGATTCCCAATTTCTCTTATTATCTTGACAAGATAATAAAGAATAAAGATATACAACTGAACACCAAAGTTAGAATTGTCCAAGCCATTGTATCCCCCCATCACCATGTACAGATGCAGGAGTTGGACAATGAAGAAGCGAGATAAGAGAAAAATCAATTCATTTGAGTTGTGGTGCTAGAGAAGAGTGCTGAGTGCTGAGACAGCCAAAAAGACTAACAAATGGATCCTTGAGGAGACAAAGCCAGAAATCTCTCTAGAAGCCAAGATAATCAAATTGAGGCTGTCGGCCACGTCATGAGAAAGCAAGACTCGTTAGAAAAGATAATAATGCTAGGAAAGGTGGAAGAGAGTAGAAAAAGAGGAAGACTACATGAATATACTCAATCAGGAAGGTCATGGGCCTGAAATTACAGCTCCTAAGTAGAGCAGTAGAGGACAGAAGGTCATGGAGATGTCTCATCCATAGAGTCACCATGAGTCTGGAATGACTTGAGGGCAGTTAACAACAACATGTGGAAATACTAAGAACTTAGTAGTTCTACATGGAGAATGTAAAAATCATAAGGTATACAATTATATGAATGCTTTATAGTGCAAATGTTCTGTTAAGCTCCTAGGGTCCATTGCATTTGAAATGATGCATACCTCAATGCTCAATTTATATATATTTAAAAATGGGACCAGCAAGAAAATATTGCAGTGTCTGTGTTAGTAGAGTGAGCTTGCAGTTTTATTAAGCAATTTAGCACTCTGTAATATCGTTGGAAAAGACAATAATGTTAGAAAAGGTGGAGGGAAGTAGAAAGAGAGGAAGGCCACATGCTAGATGGTTGGACTTTATTAAGGCGACCACGAATATGAGTTTGCAGGAACTGGGCAGAGCAGTAGAGGATGGGGGGGGGGGGCTGGAGATGTCTCAAATATCAGAATGAGTGAATACTCTTTATTCCCCAAAAGTAGCTTTGATCAGAATTTTCCCTTAGGAAAACAAGAAAATTAATATTTGCAACAATATGGATTGTAGGAAAAATACAATAATCTTAATTCTAAGGGAATGATGCAGGAAATCATGCTTGTCCTCAGCTTTACAAGACGAGAAGCAAGGTGTCATCCTTCTCTAGATAAAGGTAAAAATGTAAACAAGAAAGAGGAAGTTACATTATCGGTCATCAGAGATATCACTTAGGATCAGAAGGGAGGCCAACATTGCTCAAGAAGACAAAAGACAGCCTAGGAAATTTGAATGCATCTCTCTCATACCTCATGCAGCTCCTACAAGTTGTTACCACTGTATGGAAGGGTGGCTGCTGGCAGGAGCCATTTTTGCCCCTCCCCAACAGAATAGAGGCTAGGAGAGTAAGTATCTTGAGACAAGATATGATGATGTAATAGCATGGGGTGAGATGAAAAAACAACACTTTTTCTGTGATTTGGTGCCTGATGATAGGAGGTGCCAAACAGTAGGGCAAGTGTCAGGGTTGAGGGTGATGACCTGCAAGACAGCATAATGAGAAGTCATCTGTGAATCTACCAGTGCTATAGCAATGGCAATGTTTTTAGGTGGCATTAGTGAAGAGGCAACTGGGCTGCTCTCAGACCAAATTTGTCCTTTCTCTTTTATTTACACTTGTATGATTGCTGGCACAGGTTTAGATTGAAATCTGACATAGAAGAAGCTGGTGCATACCCCCTCTCCCTTGCTGAATGCAGCTCTAATAGTGGAAGCTTAGGTTGTTAAATACAGACATCAGGGAATGTCTAGTAGGTACTATTGGAATGTCAAGAAACTACATGGACCTGGATAGCTTAAAATGGGGACTATTTACAAGAGTAAAGATCACTAAATGGTTGAGGTTGTTAAAATATTACCATAATAAAAAGGATAATGGATATATTCTGGAAAAATGTTTCATTTCAGGTTTCCATGTCAAGGATGTCAGCACTTATTTATAATGGCTAATTTACAGTCTGCCTGTGGACTACTGCTGGTCCAGGAACCACTAGATGTTCTTCTGCAGCAAGTTTCCTGGAAAGAAAGAAAGAAAGAAAGAAAGAAAGAAAGAAAGAAAGAAAGAAAGAAAGAAAGAAAGAAAGAAAGTCTATGGCACAAATATAATACTAGTCCCTGGCATATGGGGGGGGGGGGGTATGGTTAGTCCACCTCATCTAAAGCTTCACATCAGAAGGATTCCAGGCCTAGAAAGTTAAGTGCCAAAACTATGACATAAGGATGCCCTCTATTGTTGTCACAGCAGGAAGAGCTTAGTGATGTCATTAAGCATGGTAGATTAAGCATCCGTTAAATATCAACAATTATTCAGAGCATCTCATTCAAATAATAACACCAAGCCTACCAAATTAGAAAACATTTTTCCACCGGAAATTAAGTTTTCAAAGCTCAGCATCAGATGGGTTGGGGAGGGGGAATCTGAGCAGTATGCATCT
Source organism: Phrynosoma platyrhinos (assembly GCA_020142125.1). Classification (NCBI taxonomy): domain Eukaryota; kingdom Metazoa; phylum Chordata; class Lepidosauria; order Squamata; family Phrynosomatidae; genus Phrynosoma; species Phrynosoma platyrhinos. The sequence continues at coordinate 131,963,763 of JAIPUX010001232.1, forward strand.
TTCCCCAACTGTCTTTTTAACTTCTTTGCAAAAGGTGTTTAAGAATGTATGGGAGTTGCTGTACTCCAGCCAAAGAACATTTTCTGGGCTTTAAATACAAAAGCAATCTACAATAACCACTGGAAAACAACCTTCAGGAAAGGGGGTAGTGGCTCTCTCTGTCCTTCCATCCCTCTTTGTGTGTGCGTGTGTAATTTTCAAGGCAATTTTTTGGATCCAAGATTACTCCCACTAACCATGAGAGGTAAAACTTGGCCCTGTGACCTGTGGTTTGGGTATCATTAGTTCAGGAAGGCGCTAACAGAAGGGTGATTAGGTGTGGTCAATACTAACACTTCGTGCCCTCCAACTTTCTCAATTTATCAAGGACAATCCCTCTGTCACCCTGCTTTTTCACCTCCTTTTAAAATGACCTGTTTCTCTCTCCTGGTCAGAATACTCTGAAATGCCCCCAGAGTATTCTGGCCCTGAAGCTGTCCTGAATTCCTCATTGCATGGGCTCTCTGGATCAATGCCAGTTTGTTGTCTACACGTGTCCTGCTGTGCCATCTAGTGCCTCCACCACTCATTTTGAAATAAAAAATGATTTGCCCTCCCAGCATCATTCACATGGCTCAATGCCTTGTTGTCATTTCAGAGGGTGCGACCTGTGCCAGTGGCTCTGGGTGGCACAGCAGGATGCTGTGTAAACAGCCACCTGCATCACTCTGGAGTGCTCTGGATTTTCAGAGCAAATTGTGAGTTTTTAAAATTCAGTTTAGAGAAGGGATGGCCCAGTTTATCTATGGAATGGGCCTTCCAACATGAAGATAGCCTGCAGTTGAATTGGCCTTTGACTATGCATCATGTGAATAGGGCGACACTAGGGCAGGAGGAAACTGATGCAAATGGCCAGCAATGTCTGGCTGGAAGAAAGTTATGGGTTGTAACCAGGCCCTAGGTGACTCACTCATGGCTTTACTGAGAAAACCAAAACCAAAACCAAATAATACGAAATCAATAAGCAGAAAGCTTTATGCGTTTGAAAAATTCACATTCAACACATTCAAAATATACTTCAAAATCTATCATTGAAAAAATTAAATAGAAAATTGGGTAAAATCTGAATATCTGGATGAGTGTTAATGTGCATTATGTTGTTGTTGTTTCAAGTCATTTCTAACTTAGGGCACCTCTAAGATGAGCCTATCACAGTTCTGGTTTTCTGGGACTGTGCAACTCGGCCAAAGTCATCCAGTGGGTTTCCATGACAAAGCAGGGAATCAAGTCCTGGATTCCAGAGTTATATACCCCATAGATTTCAGTAAAACCTAAATATGCACAGTTATACTTGTATGCTAACCCATGAGTGTAAGTAATTTTATTAAAGTGGGTCATGGAAAGAAAAGGGCTGCCAAATGTTCTAAAACTGACTAGACAAATCCAAGAGGTTCAGATTAACCATATCACAATTCAAACCAGAAATGTCCTTTCTAGTCTGTTTCCTGCTGTTATCCTACCATGGTCATACTACAAAAAAAGACAAAAACTTCTCTCTCTGTGTCTCTGAGAATCAGGATAAGGATTATTTAAATTTTTCATTTGTTCTCTTGTTAAGAGATTCAACATCAGCAACATCAGCGCAGCAGCCTTACAATTCAGGGTGGTTCTCATTTTCTCACTTCCTTTGCCTTACTCTTTTAATTATTTATGTAACCTAAGTTCAAAGCTGAATATTCCACTTAATCATTCAGTAAAAGAGCAGTGACTCTACAATTCTGGTTCACTGAACTAGGTTAGAGTGTGTGACTAACAACTGTACCATATGATAATGTGTGTGGGTAGTAAACTATTCTGCATTCTGATCAGCAAATAGGAGAAGCGGCAGGGAGGGGGATGGCAATTGCTATGAACTATTGATTGATTAAAAGGCAATGTTCCAATCTAACACATTTGGATTTAAGTTGAAGGGTATGCTGTTCCCAAATATGGGAACTTAGGATGTATAACTTATTGGAAATATGTACTGATGAGATCTAAGGAGGCACTAACATGCAAAGCTCAGGAAAGGTTATTTTTGGACTACAACTTTTGGAATTCTCCAACCAGCCAGGATGCTTGCAGGAGTCTGTGAGTTGTAGCCCAAAATGTATGCATGTTTGTTTGTTTGTTGTTTAATAAAATCCCACCTATGTTCTAATAAGGGATTCAGGATACCTCACAATATAAATAAAAATATGATACATCTAAAAACAAACCTAATAATAAAAAAGTTAAAAGGCAATGAATTAAATTATCAAATTAAAATATCAGTGCTTTAGAACAGTGCAAATCATACGAAAAACATAAAAATAACAATGAAAGCACAATGCAAATGCATCCTTAAAAGATCTTTCTTCATAGCCAGTTAGCCAATGTTCAAACAAACAGGTCTTTAAACCAAGATCTTTATGCAGGCTCAGATAGGAATAGGGAGATAGGGAGTTTCAAACAGTCCGCACTTTAGCTGTTTAGGGCTGTATAAGTCATACTTTGAATTGTGCTAGTTATGAATGTGGACCATATATCCTCTAAAACAATGGATGGGCCACCAATATCCTGGTTACTAGTTCTTGTGTGCCTTCAAGTTGTTTCTGATTTATGCTGACCCTAAGGTGGACTTGTCGCAAGAGTTTCTTGGAAAGATTTCTTCAGAAAGGGTTTGCCTTTTCCTTCCTCTGAGGGTGAGAGAGTGTGACTTGCCCAAGGTCACCCAGTGGGTTTCCATGGCCAAACAGGGATTTAAACCCTGGTTTCCAGAGTCCTAGTCAACACTCAAACTACCACATCCTAATAAACAGACACTAGAATTCATTGTTCTGTCATATCACCACTACAGTATTACAATGAACACTACTTAGGGTTCACTTGAAAAAATATTTGGAAGCTTCCATTGATTTAGAACAAAGCCACCAGAACATGTTCCAGCCTGGTGCTAATGGTGGAAGGATCATGGGATCTGAAATCTAAAATATTTAGAGTGGACAAGGTTGGAGAAGACTGTAGTAGTGTATTAACTAGGGTAAGGCAGACAGAGTATATTATTCCAATACTGCATGCTCTTCATTAGTTATGTGTTCTTCTAAGCTCAATTCATAATGTTGTTTTTCACTTTACAGCCTTAAATTCCACTGATTCAAGTCTTTTAGTCCAAGTATCATGTCAAATCTCAAGTCCTTGCAAGATACTTTCCAGTTGAGTCTCAGGTCTGGGAGCCAATCGTCAACAGAAAAAAAGGAGGTGGGGTGTGTTTTTCAGAGGGGAACAGCAAACACATTAAGCCATGGGCTTGAGTTGGACGTTAACCTGGTACAGGGGGGCAGGACTTCTTGGGGGTAGGGCTTCCAGGGGCATGCTCCCCCCCCATGCTGCCCCATCCTTTTCCTGATGCAGGGGAATACACATGGGGGAGGAGTTCAGGGACAGGGGGAGAGTGGGAGAGAGCATACAGAGAAGGAGCACGGGGATGGCACATGGGGGGAGTATGGAGACAGTGTGGGTGTGCGCACAGGGAGGGAGCATGGGGACAGTGCATGGGGGGGAAGAGCCCAACTGGGTGCAGGCCACAACACTGCACTCTCCCCAGTGATGCCACTGGGTGGAGGTCTGCTTGGAAGCCTGCTTGGAAGCTTCAGAAGAATCCTTCCACCTCAAGTCTATTGCCTAACACATTTGGTGTTCCTTTCTAAGAAATGCATTCTGGGCTCTGGAGGTGGGTCTTATTTATTTTATTTATTTACTTACTTAATTTCTATGCTGCCTTTCTCCCAGAAAGGGACCCAAGGCAAGATAAAAACATCTAAAAACAAAACTTCACAATAAAAATTTAAACAATTAAAATCCTATATTTAAGACAATATAAAAATCACATTAAACATACCAAGTTAAAAACATCACTATGCATACTCCCTATAAACCACCTCTCTTGATAAATACATTATAAAGCTTGCTTGGATAAAAATGTTTTTGCTTGCTGGCGAAAAGCAAGCAGGGAGGGGGCCAGCCTAGCCTCCTGTGGAAGGGAGTTCCAGAGGGGTGGGAGCAGCCACCAAGAAGACTCTCATGTCCTCACCAAACAAGCTTGCGATGGTGGCTGGACTGAGAAAAAGCCTTCCCCGGAAGATCTTAGGGCTCTAGCTGGTTCGTATGGGGAGAGACAGTCTCTCAAATAGTCTGGACATAAACCGTGTAGGGCTTTATAGATCATTACCAGCATTTTGAATTGTGCCTGAAAATGAACCAGTAGCCAGTAAAGCTGTTTCAACAAGGTAAAACAGGCCTACTGCTTGAAGTGAATTGCACCAGCAAGTCATTCAATAAAAATACAGAAGTCCCAAGTCGAATCAGTGTGTCATTTTTGCAAGTCAATTCACTGAAGTGACTTTAGTTTGACTTGAGTCCAAGTCCATTGACTTAAGTCTACATCACTGTTAAATCATGGTGGAAATATGTAGTCTTCCAGATGTTGTGGCATTGCCACTCCCAGAAGGCCTAGACAGCATAACAGCCTACATGTACTGATTACAGCGTTTATGTTGATACAGGTATCCTTTCTCCACGTTACTTTTCCTCTACAGCCTGAGTCACGGAATGTAAGCACATGAGCCAGGCATTCTCCATCATGGCACCACAGCTCTGGAATGCCTTTCTATTGGCTTATCCCTCAGGGAGGTAAAAAAAAAATCATATACCAAATATTTTCAAACTTAGTTTAGTTTCAGTTTCTTAGAAGCATATCACAATTTTTTTTAAAGTAACTCTTAAAAACAATGCACCCTATATTCTAATTTTTCTTTAATACTGAATATATTTTAGGAAACACTGCATTTACAGAGATGGAAAGTTCAGGACTACCCTATGTCATCTGAGTATCTCTACAAGATGCTCTCAGGATCTTTTCAGATTATCATGGTTGATAAGGTAGACATATCTGTATTATTTCTGCAGTAGATGTATACTTTGGAAGCTCAGTACTACTGCATAGTGATAGATTGAAGCTGAAATAGTTTTACATAGGTCAGCTTTCTTTCCTTTCCATTTTGACCATTCACTTCAGATAACGTGGTTTCCTTTTGCTGTTCTTCAGAGTTGTGCCAAGTGCAATTTAAAATGATGGTAATGCCTCATTTAAATTTTTGGGCAAAACTTTGCCATAAACCTTTATAACTTCCTTTCAAAAATACCATTATATAAATGCAGAGTAGAAGAATTTTGAATTCCTGTCTTCAAATTATTGGGTTTGCCAATTTTATCTTATTTTTTAAAATTAAACTCAGAGTTTTACTGTTTTATCTGAAGCCTGTCTTCAGAACAGATAACTGTCTTCAGTATAGATAACTGAAGTCAATACTTCTAGTCACTTGGTCAGAATATGCCAGTATTTTTTTTTTTTTTACATTAGGCAGAAATAACATTCCACAAAATAACTTGTTACTCAACATAAAGCTCTCATGCCCTTATAAGGCTACTGGAAGTGTTGAGTGAAGGTAGAGCTTTTTCTGAAGTTTCAGATTACCAGCTAGTGGAAAGGCGATCATGTTTCTATGTGACGTAGTTATAGTCATGGTTGGGAGCCCTGTCAAAGAGAAGGGAAAAAAGTCAAGGCCCAGATTAGTAACAACAGCAATGTTTCCTTTTCCTGTAAATGTTCAAAAAGGAAAATCTGCACTTATTCACAAAAAGGAATAGAAATATGTACCACATGGGAATGAAGCATTAACGGAGCATTGTCAGATTCTTGGAAAGTTCTGTCCTTGTGCAATTCCTTACGTCAATGAAACTTTTATTCATTCAGGCATATTTTCTTTAAAATTCTCTGAATCATTAAGAACTGGAAAAGTATTCTTAAAACACCAAGTAATGATTGAAATAATGGTCCTTTGCCACATCCAGAACCATTCATGAATTAAGGATTAATTTAGTGTGAAGGAAAGCAGGACAGTTGGACAGAATAAGGACAGGTTGCTTACCTGTAACAGTATTTCTTCAAGTGGTCATCTGTGAATTCACACAAATGGGTTATATCTGCGCCTGTGCAGCTAGCTCGGAATGTTCTAGTATCACTGGGCAAAACTCCAATTGCAACTTTTTGGTGGTAGCACCCTTATAAGACCCCTGGTGTTCCCGCTCTTTCCTTAGTTCCAAAACATATGGCGCGCAACAGCGACAGCAAAAATTAAAATTGAGCAGGACATGACTGAGGGGAGGATGGGTGGGATTTGTGTGAATTCGCAGATGACCACTCGAAGAAATACTGTTACAGGTAAGCAACCTGTCCTTCTTCTTCGTGGTCTCTGCGAATCACACAAATGGGTTATTTAGACTGGCAAGCTTAGGTCAGTGGAGGAGGTAGTGTCCTGACACCAATATTCTAAGTTTCAAAACATAAAAACTTTATTACAAACTGTTATTTGCCAGTGCATTCAAGAGTCATTTCATCATTATCAATTGCATAGTATTCAAGTATTATCATAGTTAATTTCAAGTATATGATATGCAGTGCAAGTAATCAGTGTAACCAGATTAACAACACTGCCCTCCCAAAATTGGCCTCCTGTCTGGCCCTTGTGTCCAACCTACAATGTTTGACAAAAGTCATTGGCTGAGACCAGACAGCAGCCTTGCAGACATCCTCCAGGGGCACCCCAGATAAAAAAAGCAGAGGATGCAGCTACCGCCCTTGTCGAGTGAGCTCGCACCCGGCCTGCTGGATTTTTGCCTGCAAGTTCATAACACAAATGTTTAGATAGTCTTTGGGGTGTGACAGGCAGTCCCTTTTTGGCCTCTGAATAACATACAAACAGTCTATCAGAGCACCACAAACCCGAGGTCCTATCCAAATAGAAAGCAGAATGTAGTCTACGTTCGGTATCGGTAGTCGAGTTGGGGGCCAGGGTGGGCAACACAATATCCTGGTTGATGTGAAAGGCCGACACCACCTTGGGCAGAAAGGTGAGGTCAGTATGGAGGACCACTTTGTTCCTATGAAAGTGGAGATATGGTTGGTCCATCTACAAGGCACAGAGTTCGCCCGCTCATTGGGCAGAGGTGACGGCCACTAAGAATGCTGTCTTCCAGGTCAGCGATCTTAAGTCTGTAGTGGCCAAAGGTTCAAAAGGCTTGGTAGAAAGATAAGAAAGCACCAAGTCCAAGCTCTAAGCTGAGGTCGGTACCAAGGATGGAGGGTGTAGGTTGTTCAGCCCCTTGAGAAATCTCTTCACCAAGGGATCCACAAAGAATGACATTCTGCCTTGCAGCTGGTAGTGCGAACAGATGGCAGAAAGGTAGCACTTCACATAGCTAATACATAGACCAGAATCGGACAAGGACATTAAGAATTCCAGGACTATCGGTACCGAGTTCTGGGATGGAGGTAAATCCTTAGAAGACAAAAATTCCAAAAATGTATTCCACTTGAGTGCATAGGATTTTCTAGTAGAGGGCTTCTGTGCAGCCCGAATCACAGTCTGTACCAAGACAGATTGCGATGTCAGGGATGGATTCTCCAGGCTATCAGTGGGAGTGAATCCAAGTCTGGGTGTTGAACCCAACCCCTGTGCATCAAGAGCAGGTCAGGACGGAACTCAAGGCACCTGTAGCATCCCCGGGCCAGATGAAGCAGAGTAGCATACCATGGTTGTCTTGGCCACCAAGGTCAAGTATCTGAACTGTCTGTCATCATTTTGGCAATCACCTTGGTGATGAGTGGAAATGGAGGGAAGGCAT
>JAIPUX010001232.1:131976103-131994644 GCA_020142125.1 Phrynosoma platyrhinos
CGCCTTGCGGAACGCCGCAAGTAAGCTCCTTCTTGCTGGAGCAACTGTACCTGAGCAGTACCCTCTGGGACCTGCCCAAGAGGAAGGACCAGAACCACTGCAATGCAGTGCCTCCAATACCTAACCCCCCTCAGGCAATCCAAGAGGATGCTATGATCTATCATATCAAAAGCCGCTAAGAGGTCTAAAAGCACCAACAGGGTCACACTACCCCTGTCGATGCTCAGACGCAGGTCGTCGGTCAAGGCAACCATGGCAGTCTCAACCCCAAATCCTGTCCTAAAGCCAGTTTGAAATGGGTCTAGATAATCAGTTTCATCCAAGACTACCAGACAGAAAAGCCAGGGGGGGGGGTTATCACCTCAAATGATGTCTCTCCCGTAGATCTCTTAGAAGATTTCAATTGGGCATGTTTATAGGACGAATCCTTCACTCCAGGCTCTAAGTGTTTCTTCTTTGAGGATATTTTGCCAGAGCCATCCCCTCGGTCTTTATCAGTATGGGTGGCCTCCTTGTCTTTAGAAGGCTTATCCTTAAACCTTTCCTTGGTTCTGCCTTTGTCTTTTTCTTTCTCCTTAACTGAGGTTGATGGCTGGTCAGACACATAAGATTGAGAAAGAGCAGAGGCTGGTCTCAAGGCCTGTTCCCACAGTGCAGCATTTAGTTTAAGCTCACGGTTTTTAAGAGCCTGAATGGTCATGCCCTTACACAATTGGCATGCCTTAGGGTTATGCTGCTCTCTAAGACAAATTACACAGAGGTCGTGCCTGTCAGCAGTAGGAATTTTAGATTTACACTGACCACATCTTTAAATGATGCCATTATTGGTGGAACAAAGTGAAATCAGAAAGCAAGAATGAAGCCAACACAGTCCAAAGTTGATCGATTCGCAAACAAGCACCAGTGACGGAGTCCAGAAGAGTAGTCAATCAGAATAATAGTCAAAAAACCGTAGGTCAATCAAAATTCACTAGGAAGTGAGCGACTCAAATGAGTGAAGTTCCCTGCTAGCTGCTAATGCAGCGGACGAAAGGAACTGAGGAAAGAGCGGGAATGCCAGGGGTCTTATAAAGGTGGGCGGAGCTACCACCAAAAACTTGCAATTGGAGTTTTGCCCAGTGATACTAGAATGTTCCGAGCTAGCTGCACAGGTGCAGATATAACACATTTGTGTGATTTGCAGAGACCACGAAGAAGAAACTAGCAATATTCAGATACTAATTGATATTATAACCTAGTTCAAAAAGTAATTTCTCTAAAATTATGATCCTGCACTAAAGAGTGACTATCATATAAGGATCTGATTATACTGTGCTCTGCTACTTACAAGACATTATCGAAACAGGCTTTCACTACTGAGGGATAACAACAAGGAAAGTGAGACAAGCCAGGTGAACATAATCTACAGAGGAGATTTTGAAAGTCTGAAGTGGCCTCTAATGTTAGCAGATAGTATAATTCTCACTGTGAATGATAGAGGTTTCAGATGGAAGCCTTGCCACTTTTGTAAACAGATTATCGAGATTCAAAATTATATCAATAAAGAGGGAACAAATTTGACTGCCGTCCTTCCCATCCCGATAAACTTCTAGAAGGCCTTCAGTGCAGAAACATGTCCACTTTCCATGAATATGAAGTAGCTTACACTGTCATTCACTTTATGTAACCTGTTATTTGGATAGGCAAGTGACATTTTTCCTGTGTGATCCTGTCAACAGCCATGAAATAATGATAGACAGTAAAAACTATCATTAATATTTCAGTCTTGAACATTATACTTCTGGTTCTTGATACATGTACACTGGAAATGAATGCTTCTGACAAAAATGCTACTGCTTGTAGTTTTTTTTTTTTTTAAATTGCAAAGCACTCAAAATACATTATTATGACAAATGTTTAATAAGGCATTCTGTGCTTATTTCATAAGAACTTGCTGATATAACCAAGGAGTAGTTTAAACTGGGACACAGAGCACGTATTTTTCAAGTTCACACTTTGGCTTCACTGTTTTAGAAATTTCAGATACCAGTGCTGGGAAAGGTCTCTATCTGAGAACTTGGGGAGCTGGCTGCCACTCAATTCATGTGTGTGTGTCTGTGTGTATACACACACACACATACGTCCATGCACTCTCCCCATGCTGTACTGCTATCACACCTCTCCTCTGTGGAACTGAAGGCAGTATCCATGCGATTCCCAAATGACCTGTTGTTAGCCAGGCAGTTATCTTCAGCAAGATAGATAGATCCTTTGCTGAGCATGTAGTTAGGTAAAACAGTTGTCCATTATAGCAATTTCTCATCTGATGGTGAGGGACTGGCATTTTTTTCACCCAGTGTGCCAGGGACTGGTACCATATTTTTGTCCATTCGCTATAATTTTTCTTTCTTTCTTGGGCACTCAACAGGGACCAGCAGCCACTTGTACAGGAACCATCACTGATCCACAGACCACCATTTTGAGTACCACTATATTACAGCACTACCCAAAATAGTTTTCCATGCTAGAATGTTGCTTTCAGAGGGAGAAGTGTTGTTCCTTTTCCTTATTAGGTGGCCCTCTGTTTTAAAATCAAAGAAAAAAATGTTGTTGTGTGCTTTCATTTCTGATTTATGGTAACCATATCACAGGTTTTTCTTGGCAAGATTTGTTTAGAGGTGGTTTACCTTTGCTTCTCTCTGGAGCCAAGAGCGTGTGACTTTCCCAAGGTCACTCAGTGGGTTTCCATGGCCGAGCAGGGATTTGAATCCTGGGCTCCAGAGTCCAAGGTTCAAACCACTACACCATGCTGGCTCTCAATGAATTAATATCTATCTAAAATTCTACATCCCACAAATTCTGCTTAGCACAAATTACTTTATGATAGGGCTGGTTCTCTCTACTATTTTTCTCATGTTCAATGTGTTTGGGACAACCTAAATTTGTATATAGTAATGTATACCTCTATTTCCTCAGTGAAGCCCCAATCTTATTCACATTCATAAATGTATGTGTAAGTTTGGTACTCAGATCTATGATTCTCAAATGATGGTCTGAAACATTTAAGAAATTTTGAGAAATTTGGGAGAGCTTTTCTTATGTTCTTAGGAATAGGTTTGATGGACAATATGGCATAAAGGATGAAAGAGAGGCTAATTAAATATTTACATTTGCTGTTCGATGTCATGAGTCCCTATATTGGGAGAAAGGCAGGATATAACTAAATAATAATGATAATGATAATAATTCTATCTACATAGATTCTTTCAATTTAGTTTTTTGCCCAAGCCATAAATCAATCTGAAATTCAGTGCATTTTACATTGCATGCATTATTCTCTCAGTTTTATTATACTGACAGGTATTTTTAATGGCTGTTTTAATATTGTATTCATACTTGAAATTTACTGCACATTTGGACACAGGTGTAGTTTTACATACAGTGCAAAGCAATTTTTCATTTGCTTTCTCTAGAACAAAGAATAGCAACCTTTCAGGGATTTATCTCTGAGATATAGATAAGATCAATAACTAGCTCACAAAGATATAATTTAAGTTGGGGCATACTATAGGAAAACTATACCAGAGTTCACAAAACAAATGGGTAAAACTGACAATGTTTACAAAGTGATTATGGCATGTGTGTGTTTCTGTTTGTGTTATCGGATACATAGTCTCTGCTCAAAAATGGCTAGGATTGCTAGAATACCGGTCTGACTGCCTCATTCCTCAACTGTTTTGGAACTGATCAAACAGAATTTTCAAGCACACTTTAGCTAGCAGACCTCTTTGTATAAGCTCATCCGATAGATAGATAGATAGATAGATAGATAGATAGATAGATAGATAGATAGATAGATAGATAGATAGAGCTTACTTCTTGACTCTGTGCATGAAGTAGCACTGATGGCATTCTGTGGCAGACAAACTAGCTAGAGGAATGGAAGTTGTAGTCTATTTCATTTACAGATTAGGTCTCCCTTATCCAAAATGCTTGGAACAAGAAGTGTTTTGGAATTTGGATACAGTTGGCTTTTGATATCCACAGGGGAACCATTCCTGACCCCTCTGGGGATACCAAAAGCCACGGATGCTCAAGTTCCACTGTCTCCAATGGTGGCACATGCACACGGCTGCACTGCCATTAGGGACAACAGGACTTTGATGGTGGCACGTGCATGTGGCCGCACAGTCATTAGGGACAGTCCCTGTTGTCCCCAGTGGTGGCTTGTGTATGCAACCATGTCACCATTGGGAATGATGGCACTTCTGTTGTCCCTAATAGCAGCATGGTCACATGCATGCACTTAATGGCAGCGCAGCCATGTGCACACACCACCATTGGGGACAATGTGGGCTTGCCATTTGCAGATGGTTGAATCCATGGATGGCAGATACCAAGAGCCAACTGTACCTGTATTTGCATACACATACATAATGGGTTATCTTGGAGATGGGGCCCAAGTCTAAACACACAATTAATTTCTGCTTTATATACACCTAATATATGTAGCCTGAAGGTAATTTTATACAATATTTTTAATAATTTTGTGCATGAAAAAAAGTTTGTGTACACATTCTCAGAAAGCAAAAGTGTCACTGTCTCAGCAACCCATGAAAAAAGTTTTGATATTTTGGAATATTTTCATTTTGGAATTCTGAATAAGGGAGTCTCAACCTGTATTATATTTTTTATCCCACCTTTCACTAAAAGGGAAGGCAAAAAAGCAGGACTCATAGGAGCCAATGTGCATTACTAGAAACAAATGAAATACAAAAACCATGAAAGTCATCAGGAATATGTATCAATATTCTTCCCTTAAAAAGCATAGGGAGAAGCATAGGATTTCCCCTGCATGCCCATCAACCAGGCTTTGCAAATATTATATTTTTAGGAAAGCAGAAACCATATTAGATTCCTCTTCATCTTCTGGAGATTTTAACGTTCAGACAATTTACACATATAACATGGAGAGAGCCAGTGTGGTATAGACAGCCAATATGCTTTATTGGTTTGAGTGCTGGACTAGGACTCCTGGAGACTAGGGGGGGTTGCAGACTGCCAGGAATAGTGCAAATTGAGTCCACTTTTAGGATTAGGGTTAGTGCTAGGGAATCATGGGATTTGTTTTTTTTTTTTTTCTGAGACATTGAGCCTTCTCTGTCAGAGAGCTCTGGTGCCATAATAAAATACAGTTCCCATGATTCCCTAACCCTAACCCTTAAAGTGGACTCAATTTGCACTATTTCTGGCAGTCTGCAACCCCCCTAGCCTTCAAATCCCTGCTCAGCCATGGAAACCCACTGGGTGCCCTTAGACAAGTCACACTCTCTTAGCCTCAAAGGAAGTCAATGGAAAGCTTCCTATGAATAAATATTGCTTCAAAAACCCTTTGTTAGGATAAGCATGTTACAGCCTACTGGAAGGCACATAACAATGATGTAGTTTGAGACATCTGAATGGTACCAGGATGGAGAGCACCAATGTAAAACATGCAAGAAATTGATTTACCATATTTTCTCTCTTTTGTCTCTGCCTGTTAAACACACACATTGACACAGGTGTTTCATGGACATTTAAATGTTGGCAGGAAATGTACAGAGCTGAAACCGCTTAGGAAAAATGGCAACTACGATACCTTTCCTTCTGGTCGCCTAATGAAATATAAAACTGGTTACATTCTACAAATGGGGAAACAGCTGTTAATAGAGCTAGAATATAAAAAATGAGTCTTCCTGTACAGGATAAAATGAGCCTGTTTGAGTTTTAAGATTTTGAGGTAAGAGCCTTTTTCTCAGTCCTACTATCTTCACATGCTTGTTAGGTAAGGACATGGGGAAAGAGAATTCTTGGTAGGTGCTTCAAGACTATTGAATCTCCTCCCCCAGGAGTGGGGATTCCAACCCTAGTCTCCCAAATTTCTAACCCAACACTCAAATCACTGTACCATATTGGTACTCTTATCCAATGTAGCAACCTGTAATCATGTGGGTTGTTACACACACCTGGACAGAATAGTTCAATTAATCTGAATATTAGTGTACTTCAGAAGAGGCCAAATGATGCTTAAATGGGAAGATTAATCCCACCAGAGAACTCTTGTGCAACCTGGAGATGTGTTTGTAAAATAGTAACCTGTGGATTGTGACCAGTCCTTCATAATGAATGTATTCCACAGAAGCCCATTGGTTACAGCAGAAACATGGCACTGTTTACAGCTCTGTGAATCTATTCTATTGTTAATGAAATGTTGGTATTTCATAAATTTGATCTTTGAAAGTTCTCATAAAAATAGGCAGTCTGCTGTTGTAGAGTAGACACAAGAAAAAAACAAGGGAAGTGTGGAAGGTGAAATACGCAATGAGCAGGCCAGTTCTCAGAAATGTCATGAGCTTGCACTCTAACTGCCATGCCTTTGAGACATTTCTGGTAGATGCAAATACCAGCAATCATAAAAAATGAAAGGAGGGAAGGAAGGAAGGAAGGAAGGGGCAGAGGGGCGGGATAAAAATTATTATTATTATTATTATTATTATTAAGGAAAAGAAACTTGGACTGTGCCATGATCATTTTTCCATTGTAATACCTTGAGCATAGCACATTGAGCTTTTAACACTACAGTGTTAGACTTTATCTTAAATGTGAATTGAGGGAACAATAAATAAACAATAAAGATTCCAAGATGTTTCTGAAAGTGTATTTGGAGCTGATGATCAGAGTTCCATTTTTACATAAAACTGTATTTGTATTCATGTAGAGCAATTGCAACACTGAGCTATAAACAGATAAAATTAAATGATTAGCACTAAGTGTCCCTAATGTTTTGCCTTGGGGGCTTTCCCTTTTTCAGTTGAATTAGCCTTGCTAATGTCAACGGAAGCGATAACTTTAACCACAGGCAAAATGTGTCTCTGCAGCTGTCAAATCTCTTGTTTTTTGATTCTGCAAATATGAAACCTGCAACCTTTTCAGAAACTCTTCCTACTCTGATATTGGTACATACACATGCACACCACACACTTTTCTTTTGTACACCATGAATACTTAGGAAAGATCAGAACCATCTTGATTTATTAATCTTAAGCATCCTGTTTAGCAAATGCTCAAAATGAAGCGGCAGTACAAGAAATCTCTTTCTACTAGTAGAAAGATCAGGGAAAGAGGGATATGCTGCAGCATAAACCTTTCTTGTTGTGTTTGGATACCTCAGGTTCCTCAAAACATTTTATTTATAGTTTTCTGGCAAAGCAAGCACTGGTGCTATACAACATCTGTTCATTTCAGTGAAGCCTGCAGACAAGTCTTACACAAACTGAGCAGAAACAAGTGAAGCAGTGATCCTCAGTGGACTGCAGCCATAATTGCTGTTTGCCATATTACAGCACTGTTTCAGAGTTTGGAAAAAAAGTTTTTTTGGATTACAGTTCCAGAACAACTTTGTCAGCATTAATCACTAACTATACTGGTTGAGGGATTCTTGGAGCTGTAGGCCAAGAAGGTAACTTTTCCAAGATCTGCAATTAATTCATCAGCAATGACCCTGAAACTTAGAGGCTTCAGGAGAATGTACCTGTTTGTGCCTTGCACTACATGTTACATCGGGGGGGGGGGTAAGGATGTGAATGTGGTGCTGCTCTTTCACCTTGTGTGGCCAAACTTATAGATCTATGTTTTTTAAAAACATTGTGGGGGTAACTGGTCCCCCTCTCTCACTTATTTGCAGTTCACACATGGTTAGTAAGGGATTATGGAGGCATGGCAGCTACTGTTTACCTTTTCTGTAGTAGGCAGGGGCATCCAGCTAGAGTAGGATCAGATAGAAGAGAATCCCCTTTCCCAGCTCCAGCTTTATTTATTGCACTGTTTAGTGAAGACATGCTTCAGCAACCAAAGGTTTCTGTATTGCTCCTTCACCATCCTCCCAATGCTGATGCTAGGGGGGGGGAAAACTTTAAGAGGACAAGGGCTGCATCCACACTGCAGAAATAATCCAGTTTGACACTGTTTTAACTGCCATGGCTCAATGCTATGTCATTCTGGGAACTGCAATTGGTTGTGGCACCAGAGCTCTGGTGCCACAACCAACTACAAATCCCATAACTTCATAGCATTAAAACAGTGTCAAACTGGATTATTTCTGCAGTGTGGATGCAACTGAAGAGGAAAAGGTGGGGCAGGACAGGGCTGGCATAAAACACACTTGATAAAATGGAGCTTCATGTCAGAGGCTTTATTAACTGAAATATACTTGTATATACAACCTGAGGGGAAAAAATCACTTGTTCTGCAGATTAGCAATAAAAATACCTTTGTTGAGCAGGCAAAGGACAAACCTGGATTCTTTAAGTTTCATTTATTTATATTTCATATGGTGCATTTATTTAAGCAAACAAAAGATGTTCAATAGTGTTAATGGAAAAAAAATAGCTGAATGCTGTAACCAGATGATTATGTTTTTATAAAGCAGAATGTATGGGAGCCAAGGGGAAATATAACTCCATAACATATACATACACCTAACTCCATGTTAACTCCATAACATAATACAGAATGCAGTTATGAATGAAGCCCTGTTTGAAACTGGGACGAGAGCATTATCCATCTCTACTTTCTCAAGCTGAATCCTGATGCACTGGAATTAAAGGGAGGAAGTGCACTACTTGAGTTGTGGGGTACTTTCTAACCCCAATGAGGATTACAATGTATTGAACTGAGCAAAAATTGTGTATTCATGTGTGGAGCCTTTTACAAGGACCCCATGTTTAAAGCATAGACAATAATGTGCTTACTGTGGAGATCACCAAACAAACACTCTGCATTCTGGCAAGCTCACCACACAATAATGTGCATGCTGTAGAGCTCACCACACAAGTTGTGTGGAAATTCCACACCAGTTGGAGCTGCTCTGGAAGGCCATAGAGCATGCCATTGCAGCTATCGTTTTGGGCAACTGGTAGTGATGTTGCTTATTTCTGGTCAATTTTTGTTTTTTGCTGTTAGTGGATGGGGCAAAGAAGCACTTATGCTATCTGTTGCTGCTGGGACTGGTTTTTTGGGGGGTGGAGCTGAAAGCGGGGTAGATCCATGGAGGTCCCAAGAGCCACATTGGGTATCCCTCTCAGAGCCACATCTGCCCCAAGAGTTCAGTGATTCTCCAAGGGCCACATATAGCCTGTGCATTGGTATAAACATTAGTGATTTATTGTCTCAGCATACATATTATTGTAGCCTGGAAATTAGGTGTTTCTAGGATCATTGGTCTGCATATTGAATTAGGAGACAGCAAAGTTTCTCCAATACTGCCAGACATATTCCTTGCAGTATTCTCCAATGCTTGCAAGCCCAAGAATTGTTACTGCTGATCAACTCAAGTCATATGAGCAGTGGTAAATTCTTTGTCTCTCCTAGAGAGAGGCTTGCAGCTTAGTTTCATTTGCAATGATTTCCAAGTAGTTTTTCAGAGTGATATCCACTTTAGTCTGAGCAATAAGATATTGCTGTTCATGATGCTGCAAATTTAATTTTATACCCAGTTTTGGCCTTGAGTGGTCATTGTCTGGCACATTACATTTTCCAAACTCTGTCTTCAGAAACCTGAAGACACATGAAAAGCAAGAATGAGAAACCCCAGGTCCTGAGGCTGAATCCAGTCTTTCCCTTGGTCCCAATTTGGTCTTTGGCAGTCCCCCAGATGGCCATGTGCTTTCCCATGACATCAACATCTAATGGTCTCTCAGTTTTTATGCTGATTTTGTTTTTCATTCTAAACATTTTAAATGGCTGTCCTAGGTCCTGGTTACTTGTACTAAGATCTTTAAACTAAAATATGCTTGAATGTACTTTAATTCCTCTTACATTGGAATGCAGCTCTCAATAATTTTCATGACACCGTCTCCAGTCTTCTTCATCTTCCCAATAAGTGTCATTCACTGATTATCTAATGAAGGTCAAACTTCCCAAATATGCATCCAACAAAATCCTAAAATCAAGTTTGCCAGAAATACACCTGGGAAGATACTTAGGTATGCATCACTGAGTTTACAAGTTACATTTTTATACACTTCATAGATTCCCAGTTTACCTTGGAATGGATGCTTAATTGTGTGGAATTTGGATTGGAAATGATGCTTAATTATGTGTTGTTTCTTAATTTGGCTTATTTTATTTGCTCTCAACTCTAATTTTATCTTATCGCATCTAAGAATGACCAACCTACTTTACTGGAGCAAAGCTTGTTAGAGACATGCATAAAAGTAAATGTTTGCACTACTGGAAAGAGAAAAAGGAAGTTCTTCTGGTAAATGCATAGTGAACTCCATTAAGACCCTAGACACCACAGGTGAGACAACAGAAGAGAGGAAACAGATTTTAGTACAGGAAATACAACAAACATGGCTTGTTTTCTTGTCAGCAAAGTTCCTCTTTATTGAGTCAAAATCTGAAGCCTGGTCTGCTGTTGATGAAGCATACCCATAGCAACCTGTCAAGAACTGCTTTCTTGTACCAAGGCAACAATACATTGTATAAGAATCAGAAGGTGCCAATCATTCTGTACTGCAAAGCATGGCTTCTCCCACAAACACAATATTAACATCACTGATCCTATTGCAAGATAGTGTGAAGTCACCAACCTGGGCTACTGCTCAAGGAGCCACCTGATGTTAGAAAACAAGTCAGGATGTAGCATAAATGGATCAGAGGAAAGTTGAGGGAAAACAGACCACACACCTATCGGGGACAGTCAGGTCAGAGAAGGACAAAGTTTTTCTAGCTTGCAAGAAATAAGAATAAGCCAGGTGTTTTATAGCATTATAAGGGAATGGGTCATGGACTTATCTACTAACAATCTCTTTCTACCATTTTTTCCCCTAGGCCCTTGGTATGCACTGAGGTTTGGTTCCAAGAGCCCCCACCCCTTGGATCTCAAAATCAGTGGATGCTCAAGTCCCATTAAATACAATGGAACAGTAAAATGGCATTCCTTATTAAATACAGCAAAATCATTTTTTTCCTTTTGAATATTTGCAAGCTGAGGATGGTTGAATCCATGGATGAAGAATCTGTGGATACGGAGGGATGACTATACTAAAAATGCTGCCAAAGAGGGTCAGGGAAATTTATCACTTCACCTTGAATTCCAAAAGAAAGATACAGATGACAAGAAATTGTTTCTGGCAATTATTTTATCACTGGGAAAGAAGCTATTTGGATTTTCTACCTCACGAGCCTAAAAGTTTCTGATCAAAACTGTACTGATTGACAATAGAATGTCTTTAAAGTCTTGAGCAGTTTAGAAGCTTGGTTCCCTGAACTAATTTTTGTGTAGCAGCTTTCTTTCAAGTGTAGAATTTCTGTAGAATAAGGCCACACAAATAATACAATGAAAACCAAACTACATATAGATTTCCCCACACAGATTTCTGCTTTGGTATTCTTATAGGCAGCGAAAAAAATTTATAGTGGTTATGGGTACTCTCAGCTGCCTTTTGGAATAAAATAGAGTGAAGGAAATCTAGCACATTCTGTAATTATTTTTACCCTTTTGTGTCCTTCAGATACTCCTGCTCCATCTCAGAGTCTTAACTTTAATATAAGGAAGCTAGGGAATTTTGTGGGTTTCTATATTTACTTTTACTCTATAATTTCTTTTTAATATCACTAGAAAATATAGCATTGGATTTATGTAGCACAGAGTATATCATTAATATTTTTATTAAAAAAACAAACAAACTAGCAAATCTTTGAACATTTGATGTATAAATAAACAATGTATTTGGATACTCCCTGTCAATTATATTCACTGAGTGACCTACACAAAATATTGCATAGACATGAACTCGTGTATAGAATTAATAAACCATTCCATAATCAGAGATTTCAGAGTGGTGTTCAGTAAATTGAAACAGCCACAGAAAGTACAGTAAAAGCAAACGCATTAATAAAACTAGCTGAAATCAGGAAGTTTGTATAAAATGAAACATTATCAGGAAAGATCAAAAGTGACATATTTAAGTTCAAAAATTAAGTAGAGTAACACCATGGAAAGGGAATTACATAGAATCTATAACAAAGATAAATCAAAGGCTCAGGAGGCACCCCTTTGGAAGACCTGTTGATGGGTGAGAAAACCTGTTTTCTGCTATCCTGAATCTTATTTAGGGCTTTGTTCACTACTTCCATCATTTTGAATTAGACCCAGTATGAAAAAAAGCAACTAAAACAAAGTCTTCATCAAGGATGTATCATGCCATTATTTGTCGATTTGTAGATGTAGTTATTTCTTGAACAAGTCTTTTCTAGGGACAGGATTTTCTTGATTATGGACTGACTTTTTATTCTCCAATCTCCCTCCCTCCCCCCCACCACAAAATATGTTTTAGTGTAATGTAGGGGAAAAACATTTCAACTACATACCAGTAGTAAATATTTAAAATGTCTTCTGCAATAGAGTTAATATTATAATAGCTTTGTTAAGAATTTTCAACTTGGTCTAATCATACTAATATACTTCTTGCCAGGGATCACTATAGGAACATAAATATTTTCTAGATCCCAAGTTACTTAATTACTTTTCTAAATTAATATTATTTATTCTAAATTAAAGATCCATTCTTATATCGGAAATGTATGGAGACAGAAGCATCTGCTGCAGACTCAAAGCTGGAGTATGCTATTTTAGAACAAACGTTTTCCTACTACATGAGCAAGAGATTTTAAATTAGAAGCAGGCCACATGTTTTGCGGCAGATGGTCCCATTCAATATCTGGCACCTACAATTAGATAGATCACATAGAAACTGGGGGGAGTAATCTTTGATGCAGCAGATCTCCTATCAGTCATATTAGAAACTACTAAGCTGGACTGACCAATGGTCTGATTCAGTATTAGGTAGCTTTTTAAGCTCTTGAGGATGCAGTAATCTGAGAGACCAGATATAACCAGAAAACAATTGAGAGTGGTGAAACTGGATTTTTAAAAAAAAGTTTAAAAGCAGTAATTAGAATGCCTTCAGTTTTTTGCCAGCCATTTGAAATGATATACATGTTTTAGGAAAAGGCAAGATAAAAAAATATTTTAAATGAAATTAATATGAACTTTAACCATCTGGATCTAGAAGTTTTACCTTGAGACAAGTTCTGCTTAATGGCCCCATTTTATTTTTGCAAGTGAATTAACTGTATGCAGATCCCTTATTTTACTGTGTTTTAGTGTTCAAGGAAGTTGTTTTCCCTTATGTTTGGTTGGTAAATTTCTTACTTATTCCTGTGAATATCCTTCATTCATACATGCTGGAAAAAAGCTGTGCCACTGCCGTTCAGAGCCTTTACAGGATAAGCAAAACAGTTATTTCCATCATAACAGCTGCATAAGGGATGGAAGGATGTCACTGACTCACTTGGCTGGCTAATTAAGGGCTTACCCTTAAAAGAGTTTTCTTGAGAATGTGACTCAGCTTTATATTTAGGCAATTCACATGATTCAAAGTTCCAGAAAATAATTTTAGCCAAGATCCAACCAAGCAGGATTATAGAACAAAAAAAAAACTTCAACAAATCTAAGGACATGAACAAGTTTATTACTTTCTGAGATGTTGCTTTTAGGATCATTACAAATTGATGAAGCTACCCTTCAGTTACTAGGATTGAAAATGAAATGTAGAAAAACAACAAAAAAGTATCTTCAAACAGTTTAGAAATTTTAAACTGGCACACAGACATTTCCATTTTAAAATTCAGATAGTAAACTGAGATCGGTGTAAACTGAAGATTGTGAATAGCTATAGGCAACTTTAAATTTGAGAAACCGTTGTTGCAGCAAAAGTCTAGTTAGGGGAATTTTATTTAGCTGAAATTTTATTGGGTTGACTACAAGGACCCACGAGACCGTTTCCCTATTTGTATAGCAAGAAAAAGGAGTAACCAAGGAATTGAGCAGAGGCAAAATTCTATAACTGAAGTGTATCTTTTTATTGGGGGAAAATCACACACACTTTCATAAAAGGCTCAGGAAATCAAGGGTTAGCTTGGAATAGTTTCAAGGCAGAATTAACTGTGATACTTACACAAGACAAGATTTGCTTCTGGATCCAATTAGAATCATAGAATCATAGAGTTGGAAGAGGCCACAAGGGCCATCCAGTCCAACCCCCTGCCATGCAGGAACTCCCAATCAAAGCATCCCCAACAGATGGCCATCCAGCCTCTGCTTAAAGACTCCAAGGAAGGAGACTCCACTACTCTCCGAGGGAGTGTGTTCCACTGTCCAATTGCTTGGTATGGAGCTAGTCAGAATTCACAGAGACAGAGCATCCCCATGAAAATCAGACTAACACACTGGTGAGGGGATTCGGGAGTCATGGGTGATTGATTAAGCCCATCAGGCTCATCTGGTGAGACATCCTTTGGATAATGGAGGTGTTACTGTCCCATTTGCAACTCCCAAACTACCTACTTAGCCTGTCCCAGGGCATTGTTCCCTCAATGGCATTACCTGTTTGGCCACCTTAGGGTGTGGTGCAGACGTGTCCCCTCACTTTGGAAATTATGGTGGACTGCACTGCAGGCTCCATCTGGGTTCATATGGAAAATTATACCAACATTTCAGAGTATCTCTGTGCTCGTAACAGTGTGTTTCTTTTCTGTGTTTCATGTGACAAAATTTGATTTCAAATAATAAAGAATTTGGCTTTTGAGAGATTCACAGCTTAGTTCTATATTCATCTATTCAGAGGAAAATCACACTAAATTTCATTGGATTTAATCCCAAATAAGATTTAATGATTCACTTTGACTAGATTGTGACCAGCAATTTACACGAGCCTCTCCCACAGCCACAACTACTGTAGTTCTGCAGGATCTAAATGTACAGGGGGGGGGGGGGGGGGGAGGGAAGCCAAGCAAAGCTTGTTGTAACCAATTTCCACATCTTCAAATGTGAAATAAAGTTTGTGCTTACAAAGTTCTGAAGTAATCTATTTAATATTAGGTCTCATACCAACCTACCCCTCAAAAAATCGTGGTAGATTTGGCTTCTACAACAAAAATGAAAAAATTGTTAGTTTTTGGTTGCCATGTTGTTTGACACTGTAAGAAATAAATGTAGGATTCCAGAAAACATGCTTGTGAGTGAGTATGTATAGGTGACTGTATTTTCCTACCCTAGATTCTCCAAAGAACCCAGTCCTAAGGGCTGAAGGAACCTGCAGCATGGTTTTGGTTGTAGCACAAGGGGCACTGAAAGAAAGAATGAAAAAGTAGAAAGAAGTACATTACATCAGTGGAAATGCCACTGATACAAAGTGCCCCAAACAAGTTGCAGTGATCCCACTTTTTCCCTAACCCACAGCTCACCTGATTCAATAGTCTCCCAACTTGCAGTAGAGTCTTTTGGAAAGGCTGGCATGGACGAGGATGGAAAAAGCACTGTATGCTTGCTATCATTCAGAAAAGCATTTCTCCAAATCCAACCCAACATATCAGGACTCTTTGGAAAAAATTATGAGACTGTGTGAAAAGACATTTAATTATATGCAAAAAAACAGTCTAACTCTAAGCTATATATTAAAAATGAAGAATGAATTGCAGCTTTATATTCTTGCTTATAAGGTGGTAAAATTATTCAGTTGTATTCTGCCTGTACAAATATCGTGAAAATCATTAAATGATGGTGAAAGTAATGAAAACAAGATTGATGAGTAAAATCTATTTTTGGCCACAAGTCTGAATTACACCATACCCGCTCTTAGACATGTTGTTTGAAATAGATATCTTTAGTCTAATATCCAACCCAGAAACTCATGGAGCAAATTCCACATACCTCTGAATTCAATTGCAAAATAGTCACTGAATTATAATCATTGTTTTAAAATGAAGATTATAATCACAATTTAAAAATGCAATTCATTATGATCTCTGCTAATTCTACTGGCAAATGCTGTGATGTTGTTGAGTGTGAAGAGTGGTTTATGATCTGCACCTTCCCATTAATTAGTCAGCAAAGACTGGCTGATTAAAGATTAATTAGATAGCAAAGATAGATTAGTATAGAGAAAAACTTAGTGACTTAGATGCTCAGCAGTCAGCAAAGATAGAAATATTCCATGTCTAGATTCAATACTCCAAACTCCAAACACCAGACCATTCTCAATCACTGAATAACTTGCCAAATCATTCTTTCCTAAAGTACATCTTTCTTGTTTCAGCATGGGTACAATGGTAGAAAAAAGTTTGAAAAGAAACACCAAGAGGCTATCTTTAAAGTGAATAGTTTATCAATATGTGTAACTTAAAATAATATGTCAAACCCATCAACATTGTCAAAATATCATTCGTTAAATCTGTCAGCATCATCAACAATGTCAAAATATAATTAGCTAATTAATATACAATGTGCACATTTTGCATTGGATAAATGGAATATGTACATTGTACATTTTCATGTCCGTCCCCCACCCCCACCCCCATGTTTTTACACATTTAGGGAATGCTTTTGACAGCAACTTCCTGGAAACCTCTGGATACTAGCACTGAAACCTGACACCTGGCTAAGAAAACAAGTTTTATAGTGTTTTTCTAGGGCAATAGTCCAACCCAAGAAGCCTCCTTAACATTATCCTCAATGAATAAACAATATGTCCTGGAGCAAACCTAATGCAAATTGCCTTATCACTTGTTCAAAAAGTAAATTTATATCAGTTAAACAATATTGTAGATATACATCAGACAGAAGGACCTGTCTACAGTTGG
This sequence comes from Phrynosoma platyrhinos, assembly GCA_020142125.1. NCBI lineage: Eukaryota > Metazoa > Chordata > Lepidosauria > Squamata > Phrynosomatidae > Phrynosoma > Phrynosoma platyrhinos. Next base: position 131,992,829 of record JAIPUX010001232.1, read on the forward strand.
CTGCATACTATACATTTGCTACCAAAACATGTAGAACAATTATGTATTTTTAACAGGTCATGGTACATTGTTATTTAACTTAATATTTTGGACACAGACTTTATATTCTATTTTACATTCCTTACAGAGGCACAAATTTAAAAAACGTCCTTTCCACTCTATGTTATTATCCTCTTAAAAATGAGTCTAACTGTAGAACAGAAGCTTTATACAATAATGAATAGCATTTTTCATACAGTGTTTTTCTGGAACAAAACATTTTCATTTAAATAGCATGCATATTTACTTCTACATGGGTCTAAATGGAAACAATATATAGAAAATGTAAATAAATGTATATGATTTAACTACATTTAACCATATATTGCTAGAATAACTTGAATTTCAGAGAAAACATGCTATTGCAACCAATAATGCTAGTTAGTTCATATGAGTAACGAGTTGCACTCTGCATTATATGTTGACATTTTATTTAAAAAAAGAGAAATGTAAAACAAAACTTCCCCCAATATTTATGAAACTATTTCATGTAACGGTACAAAACTGAAACCAAGAGTTTTACATTCTGTTGTGTGTGAGTGTGAGATCGTCACCTTAATATCACAAAAAAGAGAGAGAAAAAACTTGGGTAATTGGCTTTTTTCTGAGAAACTGAAAATAATATATTTCGAAATACATAGTTTCAGTATTTTCTTTTTTTTAAAATTAAAGCAGCAATTAGTATACCACTTCACTAGCCTGAAAAAAACTTTAAGTAAATAGTATAAAGCTGCCATGTAAGCAAGTACATTGCAATTTATGAATATTTTGTGATGCCGAAGGCAGATCAAACTTCACAAGAAGCAATGTAAAGTGACAAATGCTAAACTACTAAATTACTTTGGTTAATACCCTTTGCACCTGTTTTAACAGATGGGAAGAAATTATTAAATAAGAAAAGAAAAGAATCAGCAATGACGATAAAAATACTCCCTCAGGAGAAAGCTTGTTCTGAAATTGAGCTGACACATTTTTATATAATATATTGAAGGGGAGGTGCTCTTAATGAGACTGTCGTTTATGGCGTTTGATATAGTAAAATTAACTTTCTTCATGGTGTTCCTTTCTGCAGGTAAGAGCTTTGGTCTGCAGACACAGACTGAGTGTAAGATACTGCATAATCTAGTACTGTGCTCTTATTCCAGTGCAGGAAAGAAGTTCTTACACTGTGCAAGGTGCTTTCTTTTTGAAACAGTGTCTATATGAAATCCGGACCAAACTCTTCCTGCTCCACCAGACTTCAATGTAAGCCCTTTCAGCAGTGCCTGCCTGAAATTTTGCTTCAAGAAACCAATACATTTTTTCCTACTCTCAAAGGGCCTGAGCAAATGGGACAGGATGGCATGATGTTCACCTGTTGGTTCCTGGGTTGGAGCAGGGATGGTTAGGTGTTCACTGTGTCACCTCGACTGAGAGGCCTCTCCTGTCGCCACATCTGCCATGGAAACAGGGTGCTTTGCTGCACCCCCCCTGCCCTGTTTCTACATCAGACATAACAAAGGCAGGTTCCTGAGAAAGAGTGATAGCCAGCAAGGTAAGGAGCATGGGGAAGGGGGGCAGTGTGAACACCCAGGTTTTGCTGCAGAGTTTCTCAGGGATATTTTATCCTGGGGTAAAGGCTAAAGGGAGGTGGTGGCTTAGTAATTAAGACACCAATTCTATCATAAGGTCGGAGGATTGGCAGTTTTAGACCCAAGTGTCGCATAATAGGGTGAGCACACTTCATTAATTCCAGCTTCTGCCAACCTAGCAGTTCAAAAGCATGTAAATGCAAGTA
>JAIPUX010001232.1:131998466-132012931 GCA_020142125.1 Phrynosoma platyrhinos
CAAGTAATAACAACAATAATCAATATCATCATGGTGGGTGGTGGGTGGCGGCGGCAGGACCAGCTTGAGGCCGGTCCAAAGGCCTCGGGGGGCTGCATCCGGCCCCCGGGCCTTAGGTTGCCTACCCCTGGACTAATCTGACCATATATTTGAATTATCTCCCTAATGGAGTTCATCCATCTAGCATTCCTCTCTTTCTACTTTCCTCCACTTTTCCTAACATTATAGCTTTTTCCAAAGAGTCCTCCCTTCTCATGCTATGTCCAAAATATGACAGTCTCAGTTTAGTCATCTTGGCTTCCAGGGAGGTTTCTGGCTTGATCTACTCTAGGACCTATTTGTTTGTCCTTTTGGCTGTCCATGGGATCCTCAGTACTCTTCTCCAGCACCACATCTTAAATGCGTTGATTTTCTTCCTGCCTTATTTCTCTGGGTTTAAATCTTCCAGCTCTCTGGGTTTAAATCTTGCTTGGTCACAGAAACCCACTGGGGTAACCTTGGGCAAGTCACACTCTCTCAGCCTCCGAGGATGGCCATGGCAAACCACCCTCTGGAGAAACTTGCTGAGAAAAAAAACCCCATGATCTTTACTGACCTTCTAGACTTCCAGATTCGGACGACAATTGGCTATTTTATTTATTATGCTTTATTTCATTTTGTTTTTATTTATTGTATCATATTGTATTTTATTTTCTTATAATTTACTATCATTGTTCTGATTTTACTATTTCTTATAATTTACTATTATAAGATTTTACTATTTCTTATAATTTACTATCGTTGTTCTGATTTTACTATTTTATTGTATTTTATTTTACACATTTTATTGTGTTAATTCCCACCTTGATCCGTAGGGAGGCGGGAAATATTAATATTAATAATAATAATGATGATGATGATGATTATAGGTTTGCCTTAGTGTGGCCATAAGTCAGAAATGAAGGCACACAACAGCAACAATAGTGCCTTCTGAAGGTCAGCATGGGTGTCCCAACATCCCCTCAGGCCCTTAGTCTTTCCTCATTCCTTTCCCCCTGAGTCTCCCTGGCGTCTCTCTTCCCGTCCCTTCCCTCACACCCCAACGGCACCCATTAAAAAATTCCAGAGAAGTACCAGCGCCTCACCCCTTCCCTTCACCCCACTCCCCCTCAATCCCTTCATGAATCACAGCCCAAGGTGGAAAAGGGAGAGAAGGAGAGCCGGAAATCCTCCTCCGCATTCTTATTGGCCCGTCTTCCTGTCACTCAGGTCTAACAAACACCCCACCCTTCTCCACTTTTTTGCCCCAACAAAGAGTAGGGAATGGAGTGGAGTTTAAGGGGGAGGGGGGAGCGCTCGCTCGCTCAGCCAATCAAGTCCTTCCATTCTTCTCCGGTGGCCGTTAAGCTGGGTAGCTGTCTCCCAACCCAACCCCCTCCTGACTCTGCCTTTCTGTCGCGCGCTCACGTTTGATTGGATACAGTCCACGGAGTGTACCGTTAAAGGCGGCGCGCGCAGGGAGAGCCAGAGAGAGAGAGAAGAGCGGCGCGAGCAATTTCTCCTCAGTACGCAGGCGCAGTTGGGCTGAGGTTATTGAGAACGTAGAGAGCGAGGAAAGGGAGAGGCTGCGGTTGCGGATACGGATGCAGCCGGGTCCCAGCGCCGCCCTGTTAGGTTTGGCCCCGCCCCTTCCAGAGCCGCCCCCTCACGCGGGGGAGCGATGAGGGAGAAGAGTAGCGGCGCCGTTAACGACAGCGACGCCGACGCCGGGCCCTCCGTGAGGCATGAGCGCCCTATGTTTCCCCGCGGAGCCCCAGCGGTTCTAGCTACTCGAGGCCGGAGGCTTGAGGAGAGGAAGGAGGGGCGGTCGAGGAAGTGCCGGAACCAGGAGAACTGCTGGGATTTAATAACCGCAGGCTCCGCTGGAAGAGGCTGCCTGAGGGAGAAGAGACCGAGGAGGGAGAGAAGAGAGTGAAAGGACTGAGGGAGAGAAGAGAGAAGAGAGGAGAAGAGGGACTCGCTTCGTTTGGGGTCCCCCTTTTTCCAAACTTGAGTCCCTTGAGAAGAAGGAGAAGGAGAAGGAAAAGGGGGGACTCGGTGCTTCTGTTGCTGCTTTAAACCAATCTTGGGAGAGTTTGGATCTACAAATATCTTTCCTCCTCCTCCTCTGGATTTTCTTTGCCCCTCTTTTTTGGAGGAATATCTCTATCCAGATAGCAGACATTGTTGCAAACTTGTAGGTATTCTTTGAATGTATCCCATCCAAGAATGTTAGATGGTGTAAAAAGATGGATTTCCAGGCTGGGGGTGTTTTTTTTTATTTTGTTTTCTCTTAACGTGTATTTGTCCAAGAAATATACTGATTCTTCCCCCTCTCATCCCCACCCAAGCTGTTTTTTTTTTATTTCTTAACAAAACATGTATCATGGCCAAGAATCCTTTGTTGTGGGTGATCTCTTATAGTCCACAATATTGGTGTTTTTTGTTTTTTTTAAAAGTAAATGTGTTTGAAAATGTTGTTTGATTTGTTGTGTGCTTATTAGGGTATTGGATATTTAAAGCTAAAGTGTCATAGTGGTTTGAGTGTTGGACTTTGGAGGACAGGATTGAAAACCTCCCTCAGTCATAAAACCCACTGGGTGACCTTGGGCAAGTCATGCTCTCTCAGCCTCAGGGGAAGGCAAAGACAAAGCCCCCTGAACAAATCTTGTCAAGAAAACCCCATGATAGGTTTGTGTTAGGGTCCCATAAGAAACGATTTGAAGGCACACACCAACAGCAACAACAACATGGCCATTAAAAGCCCATGCCTCTAACTTATCAAAGTGGGTTCTTTGTGATACATGTTGTGAATCCCCCCCCCCATTTCTTTCCAGGCTGAGAAGTTTATTTAGTAACATGGCCATTAAGAGCTCTTGTCTGTTAGTTATCAAAGTGGGATCCATGTGTGGACAATTATCTGTAACAGCATGAGTTTAATTTGGGATGGGAGGAGTTTAGGGAGAGTCCTTACATGTTAACTGAAAAAAGGGGGATAGGGTGATTATTCTTATATACAATGTTGGCTTTGAATTCTTAAAAATATGAATGAGGGGAATTGGGGAAAACTGCATTCTAGGTATGATAGTGAAGACTTTTTATCTCCATAAGATGCACTGACTTACCGTCAATGATACTGTGTGACGTTAGATCAAAGATCATTTTCCTGCATAAAGGTTGGAATGGGTGGGTTTATTGCAGTTCATGATGAAAAGTTAAATTGGTTGCTGGCTATACTGTAGCTTTTCCTTAGGGGAATAGATGAAGTCCATGTGTCTTATTTTGCTTTATGGACATGTGTGTCTGTTTGGGTGAGGTGGCAGAAAGGATTTCACACACCACTCTTTCTTTTTCTTGCAAAATTAAGATCCCAGATGGCCAGTTCCCTCAATGGCCGGAACCCAGGTGGCCGAGGAGGAAACCCCCGCAAAGGGCGTATTCTGGGATTCATTGATGCTATTCAGGATGCAGTTGGCCCTCCGAAGCAAGCAGCTGCTGATCGCAGGACTGTGGAAAAAACTTGGAAATTAATGGATAAAGTGGTGAGTCTGTAAATTTGTATCCTCTTGTCAGGAAACAGTGTGGGTACATGTGTACGTGGGAACTGGTGTTGTCAGATTAGTTAGTCTCCTTGTCTTCTGGATTGTGGTAGATGCCCTATGCCTGTTTGGCCTCTGGTTATTTGTTCTCTCAACATGGAGGGAGAAGGAGATTCCTTTTTTTCCTTTTGAATATTGTGATTTCTGATAGAAAGTGTTCTTTAGATAAAGGAGACTTAGCGAGTTTTGAACAAGCAACCTGTTTCATCCTAATTGTTCAGAGTGTCTTTGGTGTGCCTTTGGTTTCACATTGGGTCACCTACAGTATCTTCTTGGTAGTGAAACTTCAGTTAACGTAATCAGCCTAACTCATAGGTTAATCATACGCATGTAGTTCAATCTGTAATTTAGAGGAATGGAAACAATTCTGTTCTTTTTTTTAAATATGAGCAACAGAATGTGAGCATCAGTGTATGGTTTTAATGTTATATGACATTTGTATGAACAGCTCTTGCAAAGTTATTTGCCCATGATGGTGTGATGTGTAATAATATATTGAAAACATATTTAAAAACATACCTGAAACCGAATCACTTCTTTGGTTGAATATTGTATGGGAAAAGTGAGTATGTGAATTCCCTTTCTGTTCACTACAGAAAAATGAGTTCATCACCAAAATGAGCAGTTTTGGTTATGAAGATTACTTGGTGGTTCAGTTCTTATTACTTCAAAATGTAAGAGCATCAGCTTTTATTATATTCTTGAGCAAAACATTATTCTTTGCTGAAAACTGTAGGATGACTAATCTATAGTGTTCTATACAGATTTCATAGTTACAGAGGAAGATAATATATATAACCATCCAAAATTCTTCCAGAATTCAATTCTTTTAAAAACACATTTTGAGAGTCCTCTAGTGTACTTATTTGGCTAGCAGTATATGTTTTCATAAAATGTTTCTATAGCCTTCATACATGTATAAAATGCATTAGTGGGCTTTTCACAATTACTGGATAATCTTAACTGTGGATGTCACTGTTAATATTTGGTTCGGTACACAACCTTTTGGGGGCCTGCAAACTACTTCTTGGGAACATGGGGGACATAAATTTAATTCTAACTAAGGGCCTTTGCAGACTGCCAGAAGTAGTGCACAAATTGAGGCACTGCCCTGGCTCAATGCTAGGGAATCATGGGAACTGTAATTTATTGTGGCACCAGAGCTCTCTGACAGAGAAGGCTCAATGTCTCAGAAAAAAATACAATTCCCATGACTCCCTAGCACTGAGCCAGGGCAGTGCCTCAATTTAATGTGCACTATTTCAGGCAGTCTGCAAAGGCCCTAACTTAGATGTTTTCCTTCCAGTACAAAACACAGGTCAATTCTATTTCTTTCGGCCCAGACATAAGCCTTGATATAACAGATTTCAGGTCTGCAGAGCATTCAAAACAAGAAGGTATTTAAAGATTAAATGCCTTCAAGGTCCTCTTACCTCTGATCCGTGTCACCTATTAAGGACTGAAAAAACTTTCATCCCAAGTGGCCCTAGTCTGCATTGCAGGGGATGGGAAATGAAAAATTCACATGTGCCCATTGGCTGCATGTTGTATACACACTCGTATAGTATAGAAGACCCTCATTGGATCCATGGGGAGGAATATAGATCATCATGTGAAAACTACTCCAGAGAGTTAAGAAAAACATTAAATACAGACATCAGTATGATCAAGGCCACCACAGAAACTCAAAGTTCTCTGTAAACATAGAAAAGTTCTATGCTTCCAAGTGCCAGCAAAGTTTAGTCTTGGTTTAGATGGCTTATGATTTCTTTGTTGCTCTTTTCTGGAGTGATGCTGTCTATGTTTGGATTATATTTGTTTTCTACAGTTGAAACAAAGAAACACATTTGAAGGCTAAACAAACTGCAGAAGATAGGGTCATTACTTGAAAATAACAGTGTAAGCAGCTTTATGCCAGGTCAAACAGTTTGTCCATCTAATCTGGCTTTGTTTCATGCATCATAACCTGTCCATCATTTTGTGAGGCTAGAGCCTTCATATCATTACTTACCTCATCCTTCCAACTGGAGATGCTAAGGACTGAATCACTGGCATTCTGCATAAAAAAGTATATGCTCTACTGAGTAAGGATGATATCATTCCCAAGAGAAAGCCACTTTACATTCATGTAGAACATATAGTAAATTTGGGTAGAACCAGGCTGCTGGAGGTTCAAAAGGCCTCCTTGTGGGTTCTTTGGATCTGTTTTTGTATAGCTAGAGATTTGATCCAAGTGGTAGTAAAATCTAGGGAGTTCCCCCCCCCCCACCAGTATCAAGACCATAAAATAATACCTTCTCTATTGTGCCATACGTATAGTGTTTGATTGCCAAAAGACATGCCATAGGTCATATCTGTTAGAATGTCTTGCATTCAGGTTAAAGATATAAATACAAACTATGTTTTTAATATCTTTCTATTACACTTGTTATTAAACATGACTCTGTTACACTTGCTGGTTTTCAAATAGATATTCCACCAAGTTATTTTTATTTCAACCATAATTTTTTATCCATCCTGTTTCTCAGAAAAGAAAATTTATTTTTTCCTCATTTTCATTGAAATTCCATTCTGTGTCTGCTGCTGGGTTTGTTTGTTTGTTTGTTTCTTGTTGTTTTTTTGCTTTTTGTTTTGTTTTGTTTTTGCATACAGCTTTATCTTGCTGGCACACTAATCCTAACCATATTTCTTTGATTTCTCAGGATTTATTTCTTTATTATTTTTTTTTTTAAAAAAAGGCTTGACATTTCACTTTTAAGTTCCATTTGCCTTGCATACTGCTGGTGCCAAGCAAATGTAGCAGAATTCTATATGTTTGGGACATATGTGAGGTAGTAATGAAGTGGACTCTGAGCACTCCTCTGACTTGTCCTCAACTATTTGGTTATATTGGTGGCATAACATCATACTACTTTTGATTCCCGAAGAGTAGTGTGTATCCTGCTCTAAGCATGAAACAGTTGATACTTTAAATATTAGGGTATACGACCAATGTGAGTATAGCATTGGCTTCTCATTTGATTTGTATATTTACAGAGTTGGGCCCATCCAAACATCTCTGACAAAGCTTGTATAGGGAATTGTTTCAGCATATTTTCTTCTCACATTACTTATAGTTCAGATGCTATGCACTTTTCATAATTGAGTCTTTGGTTTGAATGTGGTGATTCTAGGGAAGAAGAGATGCTTGAGAGTGTTAAAGTCAGATTACAGGAAGCTTTCTCTTGGTCACCGTGGCATCTTGTTTTGCTTTTTTCTGAATAGTCAAACAGTTAATGTGTTTAAGCATGGGACTGTGTGCCACAGTAACTACTACTTGAAGATAATTCTCTGTGAACGTTTTATTTGCAGCAAAATATCTTTTATAGAATATGCTTAATTTTCAGCATGGTAGACACTGTTGAATAGTCAGCATTCCTAATCCATAGCAAGAAGCTTTTAACTCTAGCTTTTTAAGGAAATGTTGGCACTGTACAGCCAGCCTTGATACTACATGCAATCCATGGGTCACATGATTTCCATCCCTCATGTAGCTGCATCAGCTGAGTGCAAAGAAAATATTGTCACACCAAATGTGTGGATATTATCTCCTCTAATTTTGCTTCCAAACCTTTAGAAAGTTATGATTCTATGTATGTTTCAACTGCAACATATCCTGAAGAGGAGAATCTCATTGTTTAGAATTATTTATCTCAAAACATGACTTTCTATAAGAGCTTGGACCCTAGGATCATCCTGTTGAATGTTGTTCTGGATGCTTGTTCCCTTAACCCACATTTTTCAGAATGGTCAATTGAGGGAGGGGCTGTAAGGAGACAGGTGGAGTATTCCATGAATTTGCTTAAGTTAACTTCTTAGAAACCCATGCGGTTGTATTTTTCAAGGTGATTTTTTAGCCTCTTTGCTAGAGTCTGGATATAGCACCTTTTTCTTCTTCTTAATGGATAAGTATTCTTAGTTTCTCATAATGCCTCCTATTTATCAGTTCATCAGATTTTATTTCTCAATTAGTTACACCAGGCACTGATGTCATGGTTTTAGAATCCTGTGATTTATGTCTAGAATTGAGTATTTGGTACTGTGTAGTTAGGATGAAACATTTGAACAAAATCAGTATTTAGGCACGCAGAATAAGTGCTGCTGCTGCAGTTAAAACAAGGCAAAAAGAAGCCTTTCTGCTTATAAAAGTACAAGATTATAAAAGGATATCAGCAGTTCACTTGGAGTGACTGGTGGTCAAAATGTGTATTACGATTTGATTTTGCAGGTTATTATTTTTATCATATTATACCTCACCTTTTCCCCCGTTCAGGACTCAAGGCAGCTAACAACAATTAAAAAAATAACAGGGAGAAAAACACATAGTTTTTTGAAGTATCAAAAGAGTAAAAAAATTGTAAGAACATAAACCATTAAAACAAACAAGTATTCAGCATGGTATACCTATACAAGACTAATTCCCCCCAAAAAACTAAACTTTCCAAGGACTACTGGAACAAGAAGGACTTTATTTGCCTAAAAAAGATAATAAGTCCCAGTCTAACCTATACAGAAAGGGAGTTCTAGAGCCTGGGAGAAAGTGCAGAAAAGGCTCTCTCCCATGTCCCCACTATGTGTTGTGTGACTTCAAGTTGTTTCCTACTTATGGCAACCCATATGTTGCAGGGTTTTCTTGGCAAGATTTGTTCAGAAGGGGTTTGCCTTTGCCATCCTCTGAGGTGTGACTTACTCAAGGTCATCCAGTGATTTTCCATGGCTGAGTAGAAACCATTAAATTTATAAAGCAAAACAGTGCCAGAAACTGTATGATGAAGTTGCTTGGGGGCCTGAATTCCTCATGGATCTGAGCCAGTTCAGCCATAATAGTAAACTGCATGAAAATAAACAGCAGCAAGTCTTGAGCTCACATGTTTCCACCTTTTTCCACCGCCACCACTATGTAAGGGGAAGAGATAGGCTTGACACAAAATAACCCAGTTTCATTTCAACTGTGTTAGGTTCAAACTGATCAGGAGCGTAGCACGCTTTCAAGTCCTGGATTGTCTGAAAAGTCCAGAGTAAGGGTAAACTACAGGTTTGCAAGGAAATAAGTCATTCAGAACTGAAAGTTTAAGTTCTTAATTACATTCCCAACTTTGGTTAGGAAATTTTGCTTGAGAAGGTTAAAGGGAATATGGAGTATAATGAAGTCAATAATGCAATTAAATTCATATCCCACATACTGAATGTACGTTTCTAATTGTAAATAGTGGATTGATTCTAAACTCTAACAAACTGTGGGGGAGGGGGCATGTGTAACACTATTTGTATATGTGTTAAAATAATTCAATAAAAATTTCAAAGAAATATATAAAACAAAAAAAGGGGTGGAGGAAGAAAAAAATACATCCCATCATGAGAAAGAAGGATGAATGTGTTGGCCATTCTTCTGAAGAGAGAGTTTTGGGATCCTGAGGCCAATTTCCTACCTCCAGGGCCTACACTGAGTTTAAGAAAGTTGTCCCCCTCATCTGAATCCAGAAAAAAATAGTCAGAAATGATTGGAAGTCACTTTTAGTTTGAAAAGGTGAGGAGGAATTAAAGGTAAAATTAGTATGTGTTTGGGGCCAAATTTACCATCTACCATTTGGGGCCAAACTCAGATAACTTTGGAAACAGAGTTTGGGACTCTTGTTTAAAGGAAGGATTTTCAAGTAAATTGGTTTCAGATAAGTTCTTTATGTTATGAGCATAAGGCATCTGAGGTAGTGGTGTTCACATGGGCTCAATTCACATCACATCAATATTTTGATGGTGTTCACATGGGCTCAATAAGTTTCTGTCACACCTATATTTTGTGTCAAGCTGTATTACATAAATTATGTGTAGGATGAGATAATTTGGAATATACTTTGTGATTTGTATTTAAATATAATGCTTTCTCAATTCTTATTTTTGTTTAGCATTTTTTTTGTTATACCCTCAATGCTTAAAAAAAATGGCACCTATAAAAGCTGCCTCCTACTCATTGATATACTGTGTATGCCTTCAAGTCGCCTTTTAGTTTATGACACCCCCATAAATTTTACAGAACTTACTTAGGCAAGCGATACACAGAAGTGATTTTGCCAGTCCCTTCCTCTGATATACCATGCAGAGACAGATGACAACTAGAAAGCCACCTGAATTATTTTATTTAAAATATACATATTGTGTTTCTCCCTGGCAGCCAAGCTCCATGATAGCTAATATTAAGAGAAAAATATCAGGCACTGAACAATGCTTTTAAAAAGACCATTTGTGAGTGATAATCCTTGTGGGGGGAGGGGGGGATATAAAATATCTAGTTCCAGTCCTCTAGCATCTGCTGCTTTGCTGCTCCATCTGCACATTTTTTAAAGCTTCTGCAGTGGTCACAGGGGAGTATGGTCCCCTTCTGGAACTGTGTTAATTAACAACCAGGGCCAGGTAGCATCTGATGTTTCTTTTTCCTGGTGGTAGAGCAAATATAAATTTGTTTATTTGTTTAAACTTGTATATTTACTAGGTAGCAAAAATTCTATCTACTATAGCGTAAAAAATGGTTTGGGGTAGTGATAATGGCCTTGTGTTTGATGATACTGCAATAGTGTCAACTGACTTTGCTGCTGCATGTTTAGTTCTCCCTTCACTTTGGAGAATGGCAAGCATGTGAATCAGCCAGGACAGTGGCTTGAATTGTAACATATTATTCCATTGACTCTGTATAGTGTATAAAGCAGTGATAAATTTGTTCATTGAATGTATTTCTTAATATGCTCAATATTTAATGCCTTCTCCTGGGATTTGAATAAGTACAGTGGGCCCTTGGTATCCAATGGGGTTTGCTTCCAGGAATTCCTGTGGATACCAAAATCTGTGGATGCTCAAATCCCATTATATAAAGTATCATAGTAAGATGCTGTTCCTTATATAAAATGGGAATAACCGTTTTTTAGAATTGTAATAGTTTGAAATAGAAACAGAGGTTCCTTATATAAAATTGAAAAAACAGCTTTACTTATTGGAATTTAGGTATTTTACAAATATTTTCAAAATCATGGATACTTGAATCTGTGGATAAAGAAACTGTGGCTACAGGGGTCTGATTAAATCTCATATATACTTGTGTACAATTTGACTGCATGCATAAGTCAAGGGGAGGTTTTGGGGCCAAAATCATGGATTTTGATATGACCCATGGATAAGTTGAGGGTAAAACTTAGAGGCATGTAACAAAGGATGTAAAGGGGAAAACAACACTTCTCTCCCTTCTTTTCCCTCTCTGGACTTTTCCTAACACCACTTCCTTGGTGCTGGAGGAGAAGGTTTTGACATCAGATTGTGAAGGGAGGGAAGTGGAAAGAAATGTGATGTTTTGTGAGAAGAGAGATCCAGAGGAGGAGGATGGGGAGAAAAGGTTTTAACATGGGATTGAGAAGGGAAGGGAAATTGGGTATTTGGTGGGCAAGAGAGATCCTGAGGAGCAGCATGGATAGATTAGAACAATATATTTAGACCTAGCTGATTCAAATTTTATGATGACCAGGAGCACCTCCATCTTGTCTGGATTAAGTTGCCATTTGTTTGCCCTCATTTGGTCCATTGCTGCCAACAAGCACTAGTTTTGTACAGAAACAGTTTCCTTGGATTGAGATGGAAAGAGGAGCTGGAGCTGGGTGACATCAGCATACTTGTGTCACCTGACACCAAAACTCTGGTGAAGTGGGACCCCAATGCCTAATTAAAAGGTAGCTTTAAATAGCTTCTTCTTTCTAAGGGCCTAAATATTCTAAAAGCACCAAATTCCACCTGATCTTAGAAGCTAAGCAGGGTTAGTTCTGGTTAGTACTTGAATGCGAAACTATCAATGACTACGAAATGCTGTAAATTGTATCTTAGAAGAAGAAATTGGCAAAGCCATCACTGAGTTTCCCTTGCCTAAGAAAACCCTTTGAAATTCATGAGGTCTCCATAAGTACAGAGCATGAAACAAATGAATATTGCAGAGCCCTTTTCCTCCCTCCCCCCCGGGCCAAAGTCTTAGGATACCTGTGGTAATTCCCTAGAAGCAATAGTCCATTCTTGAGTCAAAGAATATAGTTCTCCAGTTTCCTGGGAATTCCCGAAGAGGCCATTCCTAGAGCTCATATTGGTTCCATGTGTCCATAATACAGTTTCCCGACTTAATTTTTACTTCACTCAGCTGGGTATTTGCTTGGTTTTTTTTGGGGGGGGGGTTGTGAATGCTGAGGTTTCTTTGTTGCCTGTGAGTTAGTTAATTCTTCGTTAGAATACAAATTTTGTAATTAAATGTCTCCTGTAAAAAGCTGTTTTGTACAGTGTACCTGTCGTACTTTATTTATTTATTTCATGTAAAGCCTGCCTTCTAGTGTGGAACCCAAGCAGTTTATGCAATAGGTTAAAATAAAATGCAGCTAAAATAATTCATAGTAAAAAAAAAGTTAAAACAGTTTTTAAAAAATCCGATTAAAACAATCTTCTTCATGATTCACTTAATAGCCCAAAGACTGTCTAAATAGGAAGGTCCTTGCTTGCCAGCAGAAAGAGTATAGAGAGCATGCCAACCTAGGCTGCATCCACATTGCAGAAATAATCCATTTTGACACTACTTTAACTGACATGGTTCAGTGGTATGGAATTCTGGAAACTGTAGTTTGTTGTGCCACCAGACCTCTCTGACAGTTAAAATGCCTCAGAAAGCTACAGTTTCCAGAATTCCATAGCATTAAGCTATGGCAGGTAAAGTGGTATCAAAATGGATTATTTCTGCAGTGTGGATATTGCCCTCTTCTCACATGGGCATCGATTCTATCATCTGGAAGCAGCTGCTGAGAAGGTCCTGTTCATTGTCTTTTCCAAATACACTTTTGATAATCATGGGATTGAGAGAAAGCACTCCCTTGAGCAGGGATAGGCAACCTTTTTGAGCCAGGGGCCAGGTTGCTGTCCCTCAGACAATTGGGAGGGCCGAAACACCAAATAAATAAATAAATAATTTTTTTTTTAATTTAAAAAAATATGCATGCACACTCTCTCAGCCCCAGAAAAGCCATGGCAAAACCCCTGTGGAGATTTTGCCAAGAAAAACTCAAGAACAAGTAATAACAACAATAATCAATATCATCATGGCGGGCGGCGGCGGCGGCAGAACTGGCCTGGGGCCGGTCCAAAGGCCTCGAGGGGCCGCATCCAGCCCCCCGGGCCTTAGGTTGCCTACCTCTGCCCTTGAGGATGTTGAAAATTAGGCAGGCTTATGTAGGGAGATACGATCTTCCAGACCATCATCTTCATCATTTATATCCTGTCTTTTCCCCAAGAGTAAGTTTCCAAATTAAAATTATATCATGATTAAATATAGTCAGTGTTAAAATGGAAGTAAACTCTCAGAACCATTAAAAAAAACAAGCATAGAATTGAAAAAAAGTTGAAAATCAGGACAATTAAAAACAGTACAGCTCCTTGTTAAAAGCATTTTTCTTTAAAAAGCATTCAGTTACCTTAAGCCAGGGGTTGGCATACCTTTTGGGGGTGGGGCCGGTTCCGTTGTCCTCCGATCATTGGTGGGGCGAAGGGGGGGAAATGGTGCCAGAGGTGCGCACGCATGCACACTTGCGCATGCATGAGCACTATTCCAGCCGCTGTGCGCATGTGAGCGCAGGGCACCATTTTGTGTTCCAAAATGGCACCTGCGCTCGCACACGCATACACACAACGGCGGGTGCCATTTTGGAATGCAAAATGGCGCCCTGCGTTTGCATGCGAACGACGCTGGCACCATTTTGCATTCCAAAATGGTGTCTGCCATCATGCGCATGCATGCATGACCGCAGGTGCCATTTTGGAATGCAAAATGGCGCCCTGTGTTGCAGTGGTGGTGGCAGCGGCGGTGGCGGCAGGACCAGCTACAGGCCAGTTACAAGGCCTCTATGGGCCAGGTTCGGCCCACGGGCCGTAGTTTACTGACCGCTGCCTTAAGCCTTTTTGTGTAGTGGTAATAATAATGTAATAATAAAGTCTTTCCCTGCTGACAGGAGAACAAGGAGGAGGCTATTCTAGTCTCTTAAAAATTGAATTTGAGAGTCTAGAAGGCCCTGTCTTATTTACCAAACGTGGTAGGGCTTAGGAAAGGCCCTCTTCAGAAGATCTCAGGGCTCATATGGGAAAATGTGGTTTGCTGTATGTCATATAAAAATATATGTTAAATAAAGTTCAGTTGAGTAATAGAACTGATGGGAGCATGAGGTACCAGAGACGAATGCTAAGATGTACTGCTAACATGGTAAAAACATTTCTTAAATGGACTCATTAACATTATGCTATATCAGATCGAAGAACACTATTCTGTTGACATAGTGGCTGAAACAGAACCCTGTAAGAAGTCCACAAGCAGAACTGATATTCCCTAGAAACAGGTTGGGGTAAGGAATTATTTAGAAATCTGGTTTTAATTGTATATTGTATTTTATTCATAGAATCAGAGTTGGAAGAGACCACAAGGGCCATCTACTCACCCCCATGGACACACACCTCCATCCAAACAAATAGGGCTTGAATATTTGCGTGTTTCTTTTTTGCAGGGGGTCTGGAATGGATTCCCTATGAAAATGGAGGGGCGACTGCATTTCTATATTTCAGCTATGCAGCTTAAACCTTAAGCTTCATGGGATGATCTTTCAACTCTCCTTTCTCATTAATGGAGGGTTATACACTGGAAAGAAAGTGTTAAGTGAATTTCTAACAAAAGGAAAATCAATAATTTGTTAAAATTGAGAATGAAAAATGTTTGGGGGAAAATGAGAAGGTGTTGGGGGGAAGGACTGCCAACAT
>JAIPUX010001232.1:132024182-132042514 GCA_020142125.1 Phrynosoma platyrhinos
CATGGCAACAGCATTACCTCTTATAAAGGAGGTACTGTATATAAAAAAGTGTCTGAACAGAAGATCTTAATGGATATCAGTGCAACAAATTAGGGTTTTAAATATTACCAGTTTAACCTGTAAGGATGCATCTAGTCAGTGCATGCAGATTGTCAATGATTGGCATGATATGCACAAAACTGCCTTTAGCAATAAAAAAAAATGCTGCCAGACATTTTCTGAAATAGCTAAAGCTTTCAAGTTTGAAGGGCTGTCTTTATATAAGATATTACTGCAGTCTAACAGGGAGATTACCAGAGAAATGCTGGTGTAAGGCACTCTGTACTACTGAGGGTATCTGGGACTCATGTGAAGAGGCTGAATCCACTATTTATGCTCCCTTCTCCAAATGCAAATGTTCTCTCAGAAGTGCAGCTGTTTCCAAAACATGATGAGAACTTGATTTTTGAGATCTGAGAACCATTTACTCACAGTCTGTGCCGTTGTGCATTCAGTTTCAGTTCACTGGTTGTAATTCAGACCCTTCAGAGCTTCATCTAGTTTGGTTGTTAAGGAGTAATACAGCGCAGCTGCATCATATGTGGGCATGCCATACGCAGCTTGTAGCTTGTATGGATGGCAAGCCCAGGTCTCCAAATTGGCGCTCACACTTGTGGGCCGCATGTCATGCTGTGCAAGGGAGTGCGCAGCCATTGCAACAAATAACTTGAGGTCCCACATTTTTTTGCCATATGTGTGTGTGTGTGTGTCCAGAATGGGTCCTTCCTATATACAAAGGGCCCATTGTAGATCTAATCCAGATGACACCCACAACTCTATATAGGAGTCAAGGTTACTGCGGATGAGATGGAAGCCATTGAACACCCTGTAATACAATTGCCATGCCTCCTCATGCTATGTTCTGGAACTGACTCTGCATATAGGAGTAGAATCACTACTTATTACTTTCAGCTCACAGATAGTCTAAACTACCATAACTGAATATATGTTGAGAGATAAGGACAATCAATACAGTTCTTCTCCTACTGCCTCTCACATTCTAGAGGAAATACATCATAGCAACAAAGGCTATTTTAGTTCTTGAATACCAGAGTGAACCCTGAAATAGACTGAAATGCATCTAGGCCCTTGATTCCCAATCATGTGTCTCCAGATATTGCTGGACAACAATTTACAATTTATTTGGAGCTGAAGTTTAACAACATCTGGTATAGATAACGTGCTTAATTCAAAAGTATCAGAAACTGAAATATTTGTGACTGGGTTAAAAGACTTCTGTGTTAAGAGTGTGGTTGATCAAAGTTATTTTCAAAATGTCTGCTCTAATACAGTTTCAAGTTGTGACAAGATTCCCAATCACTAGACATAGCTGTGTCTGCAACTGCTTAATAGCAGTGACAGTAGAAAAATCTTTGCCTCATCCATAGTACAAAATAGGCTGATGTTTTGAAGTGAGAGGGTATTGCCTCTTAAGAGTAATGTTTCCAACAGCCATTTCATCTTGACATGCCACAGTGAGATCAGGGCTTCACAATGTGTGCCAAGTGGAAACATACGAGATTCATTTAAGTATCTGTTGGATTTCAGAAGTCTCCATGAGTAGACAAGATTAATATATCTATCCACCCATTTTGAAGGAGGAATACCACAGTCAGCCTAAATTTCACCAACAAGTGTTTGGGTGATGAGAATGGTGACACTAGTAGAAACCATTCTCTTCTAGACTCCAGATATCCTGAGTAATTGAAAAGAATCAGATGAGAGTGTCTGGCAGGCCTTCTGATGTAAATGGCAGGCCCAGGATTGCCATGGTGTTTCAGAAGTCTTGAGCTAATCTTGCTAAGGCAACTTGGTGTGAAAACTTTCAGAATAATGGCCCTAGGAGACTCCATCATTATCGCTATATCCAGCTGAAGTAGTTCAGAAATGAAGAACAGCTGCAAATAGGAGTGTTGGTGTACAGAACCCTTATTGTTTCTGTCAGGCCAATCCAGGCACAATTCCTGCCTTATATCCAGACAGTGTTTGACCGGACATGTCTCCTGGATAGAGAAAGGCATTCCCGGCAGATGAACACCATCTCTCCAACCCTACAATCAATACTATAACATACCTAGGTGAATAAATCTAGAAAAGAATCAGTTCTTCCCAGATCATCTGCTAAGGTCTGTGTAATACCTAACAGGTTGGCTCATTTATCCAAAATTAAGTTGTAGGTAAAAGATGTTTTAAACATTATAGACTGCCTGGCATTAAATAGCAGAATCATCAGGCTTGAGGGGAAGTTGGGCAATCCAAAAACCTTGGATGGTGAGAGCTCAGGAAGAGCTCTGACATTTTTATTACCTTTCCTCTAATCTGGTCTCACCAGTGCTATTTAATTTCTTAATTAGTCATTAGATATTCAATCCCTTAGACCACCTCCTATTCTTTGTCATTTTTGGGACAAAGCAGCATTAAAAGGGTGTGAGGTTCAATATGTTGTTTATTTTAATAATGGGCAAATTATTTTTAATATCACTATAAACATTAGGAGATAGTCTTAGCCTACGAGGTTTCGATCTCTTTAGAAACATTTTTTTGATTTCTAGCTGGTATCTTTCTTTTGACCTAATGAAATTTATAGAGTTCATGTTGAGTAAGATTTAACAAATTCTGCTTTTTGGGTTATATTGTTTGGAATGCTATAGGCTCTGTCAATGCAAACATTGATGAGGGATTCAAAAGCAGAAGCAAGAAGAAAATGGCAACAAGAAGAAACTACCCACAACAGAAGAGGAGAAGACGACTGTTGGCATCAAGCCACCTATTCACTTGGGCCTGGCTTCTGATGGATCTATACAGCCAAGGCAGTATGGAAGGGTTTGCTAGGACTGTCACCAGTCCTGTGGCATAGATGGCTGTCCAAATCACTCTTCCGGAACTGCCTCAACATCATAGACACTATCCTGCCCAGAAGCCAGGCATTTGAGAGGTGTTTTGAAGTCAACAACCGTTTCTTCCATCATATAATTGCCACTTCCTGCTATGTGAGTTCAAAGAAAGACCAACTGCTAGCATAACAGACTATATACTATTGTAGTGCTTGAACAGGATCCCAGCTTTTCACCCCAGTTATGAAAATCTCCCACAGTGCTTCATGTCATACTGGAATATTGCAGTTATTCAGTCATTTAGCTGAAGATGTCTAGAAAAGTGATGTATATTACAAGCACCATAACTCTTCCATTTTTGATATAAAATGTGGTGAATATTGCTCCTTATGACCCTAAATGTACTCTACAGACACCTGCCATGATCCCTAGGGTGAGAGACCACATAGGTAGTTTGAGAGTTGAGATAAGGGAAGATTCACACATATTTCTCAGGAAGGCAAGGTAATTAATCTCAGGATGTTTGGTATCCCTGCTGCAGAATGCCCATTTACAATTCCATCTTGAGTGACCATTCCTATGCAGATTCAGACCTTTGATGTAGGAGATCTGGTCTTTGTTCTAGGCTAGTTTTGCTCTATTTAAGATCCCAAAATTTCTTTGTTCCCCGGGCTAGTTTGGATTTTAGGTTGACTCCATGTTACTCTGAATTCTGCTAGTTCCGATCCGCCACTGCCCCACTTCCCCACTATCAGACTGCATCTTCAAGGAGCAACCATGTTGATGGCAATTATTGCCTTTAGTGAAGCGTCTAAATCTATTCCAACACTCACTTCTTTATTTCCTAGCTCTTGAGTGTGTGTGTGTGTGTGCATGCGTGCATGTGCATTTGGTGTGTGCTTTCCGCTTAATAAAAATACAATTAAGAATTTTGCCTCTGTAATCCTCTTTATTCCCCCCACACACACCTCTGTAAAATTTGGGAAGATCGCGGGGCTGCTTGTAACTCAGCCCATTTATTGAACTAATCAATATTCCCCTCAGGGCCTTAGTTTCATGTATGCCAGGAAAACCACAACATTTTGGTTCTGTTGTAGTTTAAAAGCATATTATCTTCATGATATTAATTTATATAATGAGAAGAAAGATGACACAGGAGCTCAAAATAGGGACCTGTAGGGCAGCAGCTGAAAAACCATGCTGTATGAACTGTGTTTCCTCATGAAAGATAGGCAGGGTATAACTACAGTCACTTCTTTGTGGATCCATGAAGAAAATGCTCATTCTAGTGTAGTGATTCTCAATCTTTATCTGTCCAGATGTTTTAGACATCAGCTCTCAGAAGCCCCAGCAAGTCTGGTCAGTGGATTATGATAGTTGACATCCTAAGCATTTGGAGGGCCCAAGGAACCTTTTCTAGAGAAACCCTTTAACATTGGAGTATGATAGCTGCTGAAAGCAGAGTATGTTTAAAATGAAGAGGAAGTTACATCCCAATTGTATCTTTCTTAGTTTGGTTCAATTAATTAATATTCTGTGAAGAATGAGTTGTAATAGCAGTAAAAAGCAGTGTTCATCTTGTATCAGTTTGTAACCAGATGATAGCTAGTACGACAGTAAATGCTTACATTCTCACTATGGTTCATATATCTAGCAGTCAGAATATATATTCCTTTTTAAAGATATTGTACTGAGTAATATGGGTAGTCTGCAAACTGGCAAGGCATTCTGTGGTAAGAGCAATAAGCAATAATGTGGTAGATGGTTTAAGTAGCTTTTCAATAATACGTTTTGTTCAGTAGCTGAGATGATCAGTAAACAGGTTTTACAGTACTTTCAAAATGACAATGTACTGAATAATATGTTTTACCATTTGGGTTTCTTCTCTCAGTGATTAGAATATTAACTATTTCACTCTTTATTAAAAAAAGAAGACTTAAAATATTCAGAATTTGGATTCAGACTTAATAGCTGTGTTTATCGTTAATATTATTGAACATTATTTTTGAATAATATTCTTATCCTGGAGAGAAGTGACTAGTGGGGGCCATAGGGTTCTGCCCTGGGCCTGGTGCTATTCAGCATTTTCATCAATGACTTGGATGATGTAATGGAGGGCATGTTTATCAAATTTGTAGATGACACCAAATTAAGAGAGGCTTAATACTCCAGAGGACAGGATCACAATTCAAAATGACTTTAGATTAGAAAGTTAGGCCAAAACTAACAAAATGAATTTCAGCAGGGAAAATTTAGAATACTGCACCTGGGCACTAAAAGAGCAATGCACAGATATAGGATGGATGACACCTGGCTTGACATGAGTACATGCCAAAGGGATCTAGGAGTCTTATTAGACCACAGGCTCAACATGAGTCAGCAGTGTGATGCCGCATCTAATAAAGCCAGTGCAATTCTAGGTTTTATCAATAAGAGATAGTATCTAGATTGAGGGAAATAATATCCGTCTATTCTGCTTTGGTCAGACCTCACATGGAATACAGTTGTCCCTTTGCATCCACAGGGGATCTGTTCTGGACCCCCAGTGGATAACCCCCAGTTGTTTCCTATGTAGTCGTGATGTGTATGTGGCCACTGGCACAGCCATGTGCTCACATCCCCTTTGAAGACAATAGACTTGCCATCTGTGGAAGCTCAAATCACATGGATAAGAAGAACCCTCTGTATTGTTTTAAATTCTGGGAACCACAGTTCAAGAAGGATGTGGATAAGCTGGACTGTGTCTAGAAAAGAGTGATCAAAATGGTAAAAGATCTGGAAATCATACCCTGAAAGGAGCAGTTTAGGGAGATGGATATTGTGTATGTAGCCTGGAGAAGAGAAGGTTAAGGGATGACAAGATAGCCATGTTTACATGTTTGAAAGGATATCATATTGAGGATGGACTAGAACTAGAACATGGAACAATGGATTCAAGCTATAGAAACAAATTCTGCCTAAACAATAGGAAGAACTTCCTGATGGTAAGAGCTGTTCAGCAGTGACACACTGCCTCAGAGGGTGGTGAAGTCGTCTTCTTTGGAGGTTTTTAGTCAGAGGCTGGATGGCCATCTATCAAGAGTGCTTTGATTGTGTATTCCTGGATGGCTCTTGTGGTCCCTTCCTACTCTATGATTCTGTGAACATTTTGCCTGAGCAAGTAGCCAGACCCTTTTTCCTAGCAAGCAAATCTGGAAATTCTTCTGTTGGCTGTTGTTCCTTTTTTTATTACAAAGCATGGTTATGGGTTGAGAACAAATCAGGACATCCCTCCAAGTTAACCGGTTTGGGTGAAACAGGAAATGTTAGTTCACATGTGGGAGGCCTTGGAGTCTGGGCTATATACAGAATTCAGCTGCCTTCCCTTTAGCTTGCCAAAGCCTCAGAAGCTCCTCAGCTAGGTGACTGGGGAGAAAAAACAGTTTCAGTGCTGCTTTCAGCAGTATTCTTAGAAGAGTCCAGGTGGGGATTTTTCCAGGTGGAATGTTGTTGTTTTTTTTAACATGGTCCTCTCAGCATCAGTTACAATCTTTCCTGACACTTGTTGGGGAAATAGTTATTTTGATAGAGATTGTCTGGGGATGAGAGTTTAAAGCTTCTCCTAACCTAACCCTGATGCCAAATAAAGAAAATCTGCATGCTACAAAGTTCTAATTTTTAATAGCATGTGATATTATATACTATACATTTTAGAAGGAAAAAGGACATGCTAAATGATCAATGCTGTATTAGAGTTTTCTGATTGTTCATCATTTGAAGCACGATCTCACCAGTCTTCTAAATGTTAGCATTGTTTTTGCTTTCAACTGCAGACACACCTTTGTGCGTTTGAAGATTTTTATCAAATTAGATTGCCCTTAAAGGACACAGAATACATTCTGGAGGACTTGTAAATATTAATAAATTTTATGTTGTTTTCAGTATTCTGTAGGAAGAAAGCCAGTCAATAAAATGCAATAAAATTTAATAGAATGTGCCTATGCTAAGGACACATTACTCTCTGGATTCCAAGAACATATCTTGTTCAGGGTCATTGGAGATGTATACTAGCATGCTATATATTTGCTTATTTTTTTGTACTTTAAATGTGCATGTTGCAATATTAAATTACAGATGTTTTACTAAACAAAAACAAAGGTACTGGTATTAATGTATTCCAGCTTTAAAGGAATGATTAATTATTGTCATGAGTGGTAAGTGATTAGCACATGAATGTTGCAAAAACATTCTAAATGTTTGGGGGAATGAACAAAAGGCATTTCCACTTTTGGAGAGCCCCTTCTTCTCCCCAGTCTTTCAGCCAGGTCTCTGAAACACATCATTACATGCTGTTCCTCAAGTATCTTTTTGTAAGAATGAGAATGTAGTGGGAAGAAGGCAGAGAGAAAACTCATTACAGAGTTGTACTGCTGTGGCTTGTAATCTAATCCAAAGTTTTCCCAGAAGCTGACCTAGAGTTCATATTCTTGGTTGGGTGTTCTGTTTTAGTGTATTTGTGTGTTTCTTTTTCTTTTTAGCAAAATGGACTACTTTCTTAGTTAATTTATTGCTTGGATTTAAAAAAAAACTAAGCAGTTTTCTTAGATGGTATGATTCTGTTTGTGAGAAGTTAATATGAAGTGTTGGCTTTTGCTGTTGACTGTATTATAAATAGTCACTCTTTCTGTATTGTTCTTTAAAACAATATCCATGAATTTCAAAGTGTGTGTTTATGTGTTCCAAGGACAAGTGATATGAGTTTTAGCCCAAGTTGGAGACACAATACAGCTATGGACAAATGTTTCACTTGTTGATATTCAAGGTGTCATGTAGTTGGCAGTGTCTACCCAGATAAAAGTTTGGGACCTTTAGGCATAACTATGTCGGCTAAGAAATTAACAAATCCTCCTTATGAATATGTATTCATGCTAAGCAACAGGGATGAAGATGGCTTGGCTTTGACACCTTTGAGTTTATTAAGGTTAGTATAGTGGAAATGACAGAAGTGCCTTATCTGTAACTTCTCTAATAATGTTCATAAAGTTGGAAACTTGCTATATATGAATGTCTAAAATCGATATGCATTTGAGAGTACTGTACAGTTGCCAAAAACTCCAAAGACACCATAGCTTTGGTCTTAAACTCATAATCTGAGTTTGGATTATTTAGTTGTATGGTTAATATTTTGGATAAGCAAAATGCAGCTATTTAGAACACATTTCCTGTCTACTTTCCTGTGGTTAGGTGAAAAGTTAGCAGAGGCTGGCAAACTCAGACATAGGGCTCATAGCTCATGTTGAATCATAGAATCATAGAGTAGGAAGAGACCACAAGGGCCATCCAGTCCAACTCCCTGCCATGCAGGAACTCAAAATCAAGGCATCCCTGACAGTGGGCATCCAGCCTCTGTTTAAAGACCACCAAAGAAGAAGACTCCACCACTCTCCGAGGGAGTGTGTTTCCCTGTTGAACAGCTCTCACTGTTAGGAAGTGCCTCCTAATATTAAGGTGGAATCTCTTTTCCTGTAGCTTGCATCCATTGTTCCGGGTCCTGTTCTCTGTGGCAGCAGAAAACAAGCTAGTGCCCTCCTCAATATGACATCCCTTCAAATAATTAAGCAGGGCTATCATATCCCCTCTTTTTTAATTACATTTATTATTAAAAACATAAAAGAACATTCAAATATTCAAACATTCCAAATACAATCAAATCCTAATCATAATCAAAAAATTATCATAAATCCAGTATCCATTCTCTGTTAGTAGATATCAATTATCTATTCACCACATTAATGAAAATCCTGAATAATCTACAACAACCTCATAGCTTACAAGTTACTCTAGATAGCTAAAAATACCAACTTAGGAAGTTTCTTTCAAATCATCTTTTCTTACTCCCAACCATCTTTTCTATCTCCCTTTGACTTTCTCCTACTTCTCTTCTTTTATCATTCCTTACCTCTCTTCCCTTCCTCTCTCTGTGTTTCCACCCTCCATCTTCATTTAATCTCTCTTCCACGTCCTTCACACCCTTCAGACTTCAACTTACCACCCTCCTTCTGCTACATACCCGTACCATCTACAACTTGCTTTCTTCTTTCTTTTGCTTCTTTCCCATTAATTTCTCTCTTCCTATATTCATTCTCATACTTAAAATTTCCTTCCTATCCTCGCTGGATTATTATTTATAAGTAATTAACTTCCTTTTCTCTTTATTTTGTTTTCTTTTGTCTTTCTCCCATATCGAATAACCTTTCAGTAAAAGCTTGTTCTTTCTAGGTTTGTTGCTCCTTGATTATTGTGCCTTATGTGTTTCCATATTTCATTCTCTAGTTGTTAAAAATCAATCATCTTTGTGTTTTAACTTAACTATTTCCTTGGTTCACTTTTGTTTCTTTCTTAATAAATAATTTCATTCAATCTTTGTACCTATTTTCAATAAATCTTTTCAGTTTTCATTATTTTAGTTTAAGGCTATTTGCCTTACTCACCCTCTAACATTCTTTTTGTTAGCTTATTTATATACTTTATAATTCCTAAATTATATTCCAGAACTTTAACTTATTTGATGAACTAGTATTATAACTATTAACCATCTCTTCTCTAGGCTAAATATACCCAGTTCCCTAATTCTTTCCTCATAAGGCATGGTTTCCAGATCCTTCACCATTTTAGTTGCCCTCCTCTGGACACGCTCCAGTTTTTCAATATCCTTTTTGAATTGTGGTGTCCAGAAGTAGACACAGTATTCCAGGTGGGACCTGGCCAAAGCAGAATACAGTGGCACTATTACTTCCTTTGATATAGATACTATACATCTACTAATGCAGCCTAAAATTGCATTGGCCTTTTTAGCAGCTCCATCACACTGTTGACTCATGTTCAACTTGTGGTCCACTAGGACTCCTAGATCCCTTTCACACGTAGTCTTGTTAAGCCAGGTTTTCCCCATCTTATATCTATGCATTTCATTTTTTTTTTTTTTGCCCTAAGTGCAGTACCTTACATTTCTTTGTGTTGAAATTCATTTTGTTAACTTTGGCCCAGCTTTCTAATCTAAGATCATTTTGAATTTTCATCCTGTCCTCTGGGGTATTAGCTATTCCTCCTAATTTGGTGTCATCTGCATATTTTAGAAGCATGCCCCCTATTCCTTCATCCAAATCGTTGATAAACAGATGTATTGTCTCGCCCACATTTTACCATCTTGTTTGCAAGAATATCGTGGGGGACCTTGTCAGAAGCCTTACTGAAATCAAGATATGCTATGTCTGCTGCATTCCCTTCATCTAGCAAGCTGGTAATTTTATCAAAAAAAGAGATCAGATTAATCTGGCATGACTTGTTTTTGAGAAACCCATGTTGACTTTAGTGATTATGGCATTCCCTTCTAAATGTTCACAGACTTTCTGTTTAATGAACTGTTCTAGAATCTTTCCCAGTATTGATGTCAGACTAACTGGGCGATAATTGTTGGGATCCTCTTTTTCCCCCCTTTTTGAAGATGGGGACAATGTTTGCCTTCCTCCAGTCTGCTGGGACTTCTCCTGTTCTCCAGGAGTTTTCAAAGATTATTGCCAGTGGCTCTGGTTAGTTAACATTTGATATCTTAAAGATACAGTCAGTAATATCCTTATATGCACCCAAATGGAAATGTCTTCACCTTCCAGGAGGATATCAGATCGTAGCATAGCATTTAGCACCAACTTACACCAAATAAATTAGCTTATAAGAATTAAGTTTTTGAAAAAAGGTTTGGATGATTATTTATTGTTTAAAAAGTTCCATAATAATGACAGACATTTTAGCAATGGAGGTGTTTCAATTCTCGGAATGGGACGTGTATGAAAAGAAACGCCTGCTCCTCAGATATCCTATCTAAAATAAAAGGATTAAAAACAATTACATTCTTGTAATAGAAAATGGAGCCACAATAAGAATCATCAATGATCTCTTGATAGTCAATTCACATTTTTTAAACAGGCCAGCAGAAGGAACAGGTGATATTTTTTTTTCCTTCTCAGGGCTTAACGTGGACTTGAGTTCTCACTAGTACAGCATCTTCAGAGCTCAAACTCAGTTCTGTGAAATAGTGTCTTCAGAATTCAAGAAATCATTGATAAAAAGTAAATAGTCACCAAGTTGCCTTCTATATTGGATTCTTACTGTCCTGTCAGTTTGTCAGTTGAATAGGCTAACTGCTCACAAGTGGTTTCTGTATTTTTTAAAAATACTCTTTTAAGTTTCAGGACATAGCCTGTAGAGCTGTTTCCCTGATATATAGCAATAAAATAGTCAGGTTTGGTGGCCACAGGTAAACAAAGTTGCTTATCCCTTCTGTATACTGAGGGGTAGGCTTTTATAAGCTGTTAATAGAAGCAGAGTACAGATAAAATTTTGACTGCTTGACAAGTAGTAATTTGTTTCACACTTAACACAAAGGTGAAAAAAAAATCTTTTTCTTTAAAAAGCCTAAGAATGAAACCAATTGAATACATTTAGCCTGGAGTTGAACACTGAGGAGACAGTGTGACAATCTTAAATGGTTAATTTATTTATATGCTTCTTTTCCACAGCAAGCTATTCCCAAAGTGTCTTGTAGTAGCACTGGTTTATCAAGATACAAGGGGGGGGGGTTCTCCTTGGAGAAGTGATAACAAGTTGTTTTATTTGCTGAGGTTCTAACAAGAATGAGTGGCTTTCATCTGAAAGGATGAGACGACAGTTAAACGATTTTTGAAAAAAACAACTAGAGCAGGCATTTTCGGTATGAAGAGAACTACCCTCCCCAGTCATGAAGTGAGGTTGTAATTTCCAGTTTCGGGGCAATGGCCAGTTATGGCCTTCAATGCTCTAGGATAAGTGAAATAGGGAGGGGTGGTGCCTCGGCCTCCCTAGAGTAAATGGTCACTTGTTTCAGGGCTTTTCCAGCCTTGGGTTTCACATAATTCATGGAATCATGAATGCTTGCTTGCTTACTTTTACCCTATGATTGACAGAAGTATCTTTGGCAGACTCTTTGGTAAGCCTCAGTCAGCTTTGCACATTTTCCCCCTGCAGTTTTTGCCTATTCTTTTTGGAAGAATTGCTCAGCTCTGTCAAACTGATTGGAGACACTGGAGAATAATATACAAGTCTTACCACAGATTCTCAGTCAGATTGGGGTCTTGGCTTTGGCTGGGCTTTTGTAAAATTTCCATGTTTCTTGTTTTGGAACCATTCCAATCTTGCTTTGGCTATATGTTTAGGGCCTTTGCCTTGCTAGGAATTGAACCTACAGCCCAGTCCCAGGTGCAACCGAAACAGATTTTCCTTTAAAATTGTCTTATATTTTTCTCCATCCATCTTGACTTTTAGCCTTACCACTTTCCCAGTCCCTGCCAGTGAAGAGTATCCCACAACATGACTTTGCCATCATTATGCTTCTTTGCAGGAGTGCCAAAAAATTCACTTTTTGTTTTACCAGACCAAAGAACCTTTCCCCATTTGTTTGCTGTGTCTCTCACATTCATTCTTGCAAACTCCAAATGGTCTTTGATAATTGTTTGTCTTTATTTATTTGATATCTATTTGTTTAGCTTTAGCCCAGCTTTGCAGAGTGTCTGGATGATAATTGTACCATGGACAGTTTCTTCCATTTCAGCAACTTCTCTAGCTCCTTCATTTGCATTTTGATTTATCTGACTGACATCCTCTTTACCCGGTCACTGAGTTTTGACTAGCCTTGTCTAGGCAGAGGCCCATCTTCAACTTCTCTAGATAGTTTTCATATTTCCAGTTTTTAATAATGGATTTAACAGTGGGCCAGGAAATGTTAATAGTTTGGGATTTTTGTTTACAACCTAATCCTGATTTGTGCTTCTGCAAAACTTAATCCTAGATTTGTTTCAATACCACCTTAGTATTCCTGGTGTTGTTTACGTAGATATATGTACCAACAAATTATGGGTACATTCTAGGCACAGTTGTATTTAATCTGAAGTCATGTGGCACTGAATTTGCACATAGGAGGCCTCCACTTAACTGCTAACTCAGATTTTGGAGGTTTTGGGTTGCACCAGAATTTATTTAGGTGCATCACATCACAGGGTGTGACACCTTAGGCAAGAAACAAGTGCTAGTTAATGTTTTGCTCACTTCATTTTTATGCCATAAAATATTTTTTGCTTTTACAGTGTTGATTATCTTCTATACATGAAATGATAACCATGTCAGTTAAATCTATTTTAATTCTAGTTTGAATTAACTGGATGTGAAAATGTTAAAAAGTCAAAGAGGGTGATGGGGAACACTTCAACAAAGAACTGAGGAAAAAAGTACTGTGGGCCCTTGCTATCCAATGGGATTTGTTTTCAGGATCCCACCCCCACCTCCCATGGATAACAAAAGCCATGGATACTCAAGTCCCATTAAATACAATGGTATAGTAAAATGGCAAATACATAAAATGACAAAATCAAGATTTGCTTTTGGAAATATTTTCAGGGCATGGATGGTTGAATAACCATCCATGGATAAATAATTGATGGATATGAAGAGACAATTATATGTTTGTTTGTTTTCTCATACATCAATTTTTGCCACTTGCAACTCGTAAAAAAGTTACAGAAGAAATAATGTGACCTATTGAAAATGAATTTAAAACTCAGCTGCAAAAGATTGGTGTCTAAGAAGTATATTTAATTTTTGAGTTTGAGATGCTTCAATTTTTCCAGCTGAGCCTGTGACTGTTTTCATAATGTATCTTGTATTATCCTATTATGGTCAACTGAGAGATATTTTAAGAGCAGCTTCAGGTATTATGCACAAAGGAGGAAATAACTTGCAACCTATTACCTTTTTTTGGGTAATGTTTCAAGGAAGCATACTATGTCATGTCAGTATGTACAACAGTGTAGACACAGTTCACACAGCTCATGTAAACATGAGGCATATGCATTTGTTTCAAGTATTTGTAAGGATATATTAAGATACTTTTTATTCTTACCCTTTCTCAGTAATCCTGGGAGCAGCAGTTCTGAAGAGAACTGCTGCATGCACAGAGGACAAAAAGACTTCCAGTTTGCCAATTTTTCATTAGATGCCTCCAAAACCTTTTTTTTAAAATATATATATATATATATATAGCTGCTATTAACTGGGATTTCTCTTCAACACTTCATTCACATTGTTCTGTTTTATTTCCCTTCATCAAGATCCTTAGATCTTATGCTGTTTTCCCCTTCTTTGTTAAATTGTCTGTTTCTTTCACATAGTTCAAGAACTCCAGTATCCATTCTCTAAAACCCTAAGTGCCTTCTACTCTGAAAGCCTGCTTATTGTATTGCTGTTGTGTGCCTTCAAGTCATTTCTGACTTATAATGACACTAAGTTGAATATTGTGAAGTTTTCTTGCCAAGATTTATTCAAAGTAGGTTTGCTTTTGCCTTCCTCTGAGGCTGAAAGAGTATGACTTGCCCATGGTCACTCAGTGAATTTCCAATGCTGAGTGGGGATTTTAACCCTGGTCTTGACAGTTACAGTGCAACACTCAAACCAATACACTGGTTCTCTATTTACTATATATTATATATATATATATATACTGATTATTCAGGCTTCTGGGCATTTGTGATCTCATTATGGTTGAAAGGCAAGGAAGAGCCAATCTCTGTTATCTGCAATTTGACTTCTTATTCTTGACAGCTACATGCATTTTGGCTACATAATACTGTGCACTATGACACAGTAACAACCTATGTTAAAAGTATTCAAAATTATAAATGTACCCTGTCCCCTAGCAAGAAGTACTGCAGATAGATCTATTCAATTTATGTTAAAGTATTTGAAGAAATAAAGCTTCCAACAGTTCTAATACAGTTGTTTAAAGCACTGGAGTAGAGAAAATTCTTTCATCTGTATTTTACAAAAGTTGAGCAGAAACACCTAGCTTCACATTTCTCAAAGCAAAGAACACCCAAAAACACTGGGCGTGTCTAAATCAGAAAAATATTTCTGCCTTTACTTATGTTTCACCTTTGGGGAAACCTTATTCTCAACTATTGTAGGTGGTTACTGTGTTGTTCCATGACACTTGCCCTTAAGCATGATAAATTTAGCTCTTTGTACCCTTTAATTTCACTTTAAAAAAGGTTTTGGGGGGGGGGAACCAAGTTTGAGAAATCACAGCATGAAGTTTCAGTTGAGAAGAATTAAAATGCATGAAGGACATCCTTAAAAGAAATTGCTTTCATCTTCCCATGAATGATATTTCTGTAGATAGGCTATTGAAAGTGATAGAAAAAGATACAATCAGTATAAAGGGTTGGTGAGAGCTGTAGTAGGGAACCTTATGGAGAACTTTAACTAAGTGTCATAGAGGCACCACATTAGCAGCCAGTTACCCTGTGACAGAAACATGGCAATGATGTCGCTGACTTGAGAGGAGGGCCCAGGAATAAGTGGGACTGTAGGGCCTCATCATAAGCATATCTGAACTTGGTGGCAAGGTGCCATTTTGACCAGGAGATTGGGAACTGGATCTTGGACCAGCACCAGGGAGAAGGGCCAGGTAAAACAAGACTTGGAAACTGAGGAAGCCCTGTAGGCTTAACATGGCAGGTGGCATGCATCAGATCCCTATCTCCTGCCTAATCCTCCTCCAAGTTTCCTTTGCAGGATTCTGAATCTGTGGAACCAGTTGAATAGCTATAAGAGCTTCCTCAAACATTCCAACATTTATATGGACTAAGTGGATGGCCCCACAACTACGTCTCACTCATCAGTGCTATGACCTGATCCACTTTCCATCCAGTAGAGCCCTTTTTCATCTTGAGTTTTGAATAAGAAGGTACCCACAACTGTGAAGGAGGCTGGTTCTCTGTCACTAGAAGAATATAGGGGTTGAGGGCCTAAGTCATAAGGAACTTGCTCAGAAAGGGACTGGGTATACAGTATCAGATTCATTATCAGATTCATTAAGCCTTGTACCAAAGTTGGATTTTCTTTGTGAAGAGTATAGGATTAACTATTTGTGACATGCCTCTCCCTATGGAAAGGGAATCCCAGAAAAATAACATTTTCTGTAGGAAAGATAACTTGGGTCTTGTTAGGTCTACTCTTATCTGAGCCCTGCATTTGGAGGAAAAAGCTCTTACTAATTAGCCTAAACAAGGGGAAGCAGAAATCTTTATAAAGAGATCTTGAAGTATCCAAGTAATTCTGAGGCTTTGTGTAGTTGAGTATTTTATTAATTCAAAATACATTTTTGTAAACTGCACATTTTGTTTTTTTAGTTCCACAAAAATAAACATTTTGATTTAGCCAAATACTTGGATTTTAAAAGGAAGCTTAAGTGGCAAAAATAAATGTGACATTGATTGTGATATATAACTATGCCAACACTATATTGTTGTTCAAATTGAATAAAATAATATGAAAATAATATATTCTATTAAAGCATTTATATTGCACTCACCTGTTACAAAAGATCACCCAGAATGGTTATGTTTTAAAAATCACAAGGTTTATGACAGTAACAGTATAACACAATAAGGAAAAGAGAGTAGCACTTAATGCAAATAAATAAAAACATCTGTCACATCCAACAAAACTTTGCTGGAATAGAGCTATCTTTAACAACGTTGGACAACAGGAAGGAGTGCAGCGGTGATTTTTCAAAGAAATTTTACAATCTCAGTGTGGCCATTCAGACGACACTTTATCATGTCCCACCAGACCCCATTCTGTCCATGCTAGACTGGATACAGCAATATGCAATTTCTTCTGTTCTTCAAAATGTGACCAAAGTTTGATAGAAGGGCCTTTACAGACTGCCAGAAATAATGCAGCTTGAGTCCACTTTAACTGTCCTGCCTCAGTGCTAGGGAATCATGGGAACTAGCTTATTGTGCCACCAGAGCTCTCTGACAGAGAAGGCTAAATGTCTCAGAAAAAACAATTCCCACTGAGCCAGGACAGTTAAAGTGGACTCAAGCTGCATTATTTCTGGCAGTCTGTAAAGGCCCTAAGTCACTTAATACTTTAATCACTAGCTCTTTAGGTTGTACCCAGAATCAGATTGGTAACAATTGAAACTGTTCCAGGATTGATGCAATGCGATGTCATGTGTGTGTATCCATTGTAACATTATAATGTCAAAGGAAATAGTGTCCATCCCGAATAGGCTGAATCCCTGTTCCATAGTCTGCCCATCTCGTGATCAGGTTTATCTTGATTAGGTCCTAATATGTTAACCATTTCCAGGCACTAATTCAGAATGTCAACAACTTTGTTATCACTAGATGAGAAGGTGAAATAATTTCATGCAATCTGCTTATTGATGAGTGTGCATCCAAGTGCACTGGACTAGCTCTCACAGAAGTTCCATGCAGATGTTAGGGCCTAAATCTAATTATTAATCTGAACTAGAATAGCCTCATTGAATCAGTGGGAGTTAATAAATCAACCATTGTGTAAATTCAACTAATTTGTAACTGTTCTTGTTGGGAGTTGCATTAAAGCCTACATAATTTGTTTTCATGTTTGTTTTGAATATGGAGAGATGTAACAGAAAGTGAGATAGGGCATCCACATTAGCGCTGCAAGGCTAGTTCAGTTGGGTTCTCCTCTATATTCACATTGAAGGTGATATATTGCATGCTCGTAATTTTAAGAAGTGCTTCCTGAAACTTTTCTTTTTCCTTGTGCCTTAGTTTGCAAGATTATGAGAAAGTAGCTTTTTAAAAAAAAGTATTGATGGCATTTGAATAACCTTCAAATGCTTCAAATAAAAAAGTTGACTGCTGTCACTGATAAAAAATCATAATGGTGAGGAGGAGATTCTTGCAGTGAGTTGCTAACAGAAGAGTTGGGAGTGGATACAGTGAACCAACCATACCAGTTGGCTTGTGATCCACATATTCAACCACTTGCATATTGTCAATCCCATATTATTCACTTGCGGCACGTGGATGCAATGAGGCATATGCACTCACATTGCCATCAACTGAATAATATTAGCCTTAACAGTTTGTGTTTTTCCCCATCCATGGAGGGGCCCAGAACTGAACTACTGTGAATGGGAACGATCCACTGCATAACATTTACTGATTTCTTCTCTGTATTCCATGGGAGAAATAGTTACATTAGCCTTCATTTTGGGTGAATTTTGTGGATGTTGGGAAAGCTTTAGACACTGAATTAGTGAATGTGCTGGACTTTCCCATAGTTTTCCTCCTCAATTCTAGCAGAATACCTGCTTTGGTATATTTTTTTTTTTATGGGAATGGTGAGAGATCTTCAGTCCATGTTTTGCCTCCTTTTTCACAAGCTGAGCAGCAATTACACCATTTCCTAGTTCCTTAGCTAGCTTCCAAGGGAAGAGAGAATCATTACTCTTTTGTTGGAGGCTGAGACAGTGTGACTTTATTTAAAAAACTGAGAATGCTTGGTTGCAAATTTAAGACTGTTGTTGTATGCCTTCAAGCCCTTCCTGACTTT
>JAIPUX010001232.1:132042614-132052751 GCA_020142125.1 Phrynosoma platyrhinos
TTTTTTTTAATAAAATGTCTAGACTTATATATAAATATATAAAGTAACCAGGTTTTTAAAATTTTTTACTAGTATAGAATGAAGGTTAGCAAATGGTCATCCTTTTTTTTCCCTTTCCAGATGTGGGTCTGCTTTAACTATCTTTTCCTCCCTTTTTAAAAAACAAAAACAAAACACCATGGAGACAGTTTGTCCGTTCTTGGTTTAATCACTAATGTAACTACTTTACAAAAAATGCTGTGGTCTAAAATAGTAAATTACTAAATTAGTAAGCAAGCTAGAAGATTTAGCTATTGATGTACCTTAATTGACAAAACTTTAAACTGGAAAAGTTTTTACCTGGATCTCAAATGTTCTGCTGAATATACTAGTAATATTAAGGCCAGTTGCACTTCGATTTTCATTTAATTTTTCATTAAACCATGGTAACTGAGGTGATAACTATTTTGCTTAGTTTTGTTCTAGTATATCTGCTACATACTTAAGAAAACATGTATATTTATTAGTGGAAAATAAAAATGATTACATTTATACACGCCTGACATCTTCTAAATCAAAATAATGTTGAGGATATACTGTAGATTTTAAGTCTAGCAAATGGAGGTAGTTTAGCATGTGTGTGATATAGTGAGAATTAGGATTTAGAAATCGGGTTGCAATAATAATTAATTAATTAATTAATAACAAAGTTTATTTGTATCCCGCCTCTCTGGAATAACAACTGGGGCAGCTTACACGATAAAACATACAGACCTGTCTCCCAATAGCCCACCCCCTCTAAATACAATTAAACAATTATAATTTAAAACATACTTAAACAATAGATAAACAAGAGATAGCAAATAAATTTAAAAAAACAGTATTGATAATTGGGAGTACAATTTGGCCCTTAAAATGTCAAATATGTCATTTTCTCCATTAATGTTATTACAAGTATTTTCCCTTTTTCTCTTGCTCCTCCTATGTCTGAAACTTTGTCCCAGTGCACACACATGGTGCCATTTAAACCTTTCCTCTTTATGTAAAATTTACAGAGTAACTTTTTACACTTAATTTCAATTGGAGATGTGGATTAAATGTGTGTGTGTATATAACTGTATGTATGTGCATTCATCCCTGTTGTTGCTTTTCTAAATTCTGATTGTTTGCTATCTTCCTCATTACAATTTCGATTGTGCAGTCCCTATGTAGGAACCACTTGCTTATGTTACTGTTACTGTGTACAGCTTTTGAACACTGATCTTTATGAATAATTGTTGTGTGCTAGTTGTAGAAATGCACGTTTCTTAAAAATTAAGGTCAAGCCCATTCTTCTAGTTATGAACAAGTAGCTTTTCAAATTTATCATTATCTGTCCTGTGATAACTGTGCGAATGTAAATGCATGTGTTGGTAAGGTCTTTCTTTTTCTTTTGTTCTTTTATCCTTTCCATTTTTGAATTATATTTCTTTTGGTTCTCACCTGTTGAGATGAATATACTTCATTTTTGCTCAAAAGCATATTGGCCAAATAAGAAAAGAAAATCGGTTCTGTAGGAATTAATTTGAATTGTTATGTTTTGTGTACATTAAATAAAATTATTTTAGAAAGCACTTTGTGAGGAGCAATATTTTACCCTAACATTGCTTTATTGCATTCATGGATCATAAGTACTATAATCAAACACTCAGCTGTGGTATAAAATAACTTCTCCTTGCTTTCATAAACACAATTGGTTTCTCTGAAAATTAGTGCATAAGTAGCAACAAACAAGTTGTTCTTTTCCTTGGTACTGGTTTCAGATCAGATCAATCTGCTGTCTAATATTGACAATATCATCTGTAGCAATGAAAGTATCCAGGGTGTGGTTGTTGTTTTACTGATTATGGTCCTATTTAATTTACTTTATTAATTTCTGAAGTAAAGATGCCAAACAACAGAGATGATAAAAACCTCTCAACATTAATACATATTATGCAACTGTATTTGAGACCAGCAGTATATTAAAACAGCAGACTGCAGCAGCAGCATGTAATATTTTGTATCTACTTTCTAGTGAAATCCTGTTGTTGGGCCCACTAAATCATTCTGATTTATCTATGTATCTATTACTCAGCAGTTGAACGAATGAATCTAATCTTGTTGGGACTAATCAATAGGATGCCAGCCATTTTGTTACATTTACCAGGACCCCTTGTGGATACCCAAACCATTGGTACTCTAGTTCCATTATATACAGTAATATATCTATATCTATCTATTTATCTATCTATATGCAAAATCATGGTTGACTCCATGGTTGCGGACTCTGAATATGGTGGGCTGACTGTACAACAGTTCCCATACGTTTAGCAGTCTAGTGTTTTCTAGCAAAAGATTTGAAATAAACTTTGAAAATGGTTTATATGAACATGGGGTCTGAGGGGGAAAATAAAAATCTAGCTGAGCATGCATATGCATTTGGTATTTCTAAATTGTTTTTTAAATCCCAGTTATAATGTTTTTAGCTCACAGTGTGTTAGGTGAACAACATATTGTTGCCTCTGATTTGGGGGAAACTTTGTAGTCATCAACCTACTTTCATCTGCACCCCCAGGCCAGATTAAGTCATATTAGTTCATTAGTTCAACAGTGGAACACACTCCCTCAGAATATGGTGGAGTCGCCTTCTTTGGAGGTCTTTAAAAAGAGGCTGGATGGTCATCTATCAATGATGCTTTGATTGTGAGTCCCTGCATCACAGTGGGTTGGACTAGATGGCCTTTGTTTTTTCTTCCAACTCTGTGATTCTATGATTCTATATGTTTGACAAAAATGTTTTATTCTTCCAGCAGCCTTTTGGCTGCAGAGGGAATTGGAAAAAGGAGTGGGGTGCCAGATAGTGAAACATTTTTTAAAATAAAATAGCCTTGGCTACCTCAATCTGTGCCTTCACTTACCACTGGCATGCATCTCCTGGTAGAAATTGGTCATTGATATAAATCAGATGCCCATCCACCCCCATGCTCTAGATATATATGGAAGGGATTGATCTTGACCATTTAATGGAGATAGGAGTAAAGTAAGATATTAATTTGTCTATTAATTTATCTATAGTAAAGTAAGATATTAATTTATCATATATTATTGATACGCTGCTTTTTTTTTTTTTTTTCAGAATGGGAACCAGAGTGGGTTACAGAAGAAATCAGTTAAAATCTGACACAATTAAAATTGTTGCATTTAAAACAGTTATACAATGATATTAAAACATACAGAAGTTAAAAATAAACAAAGTACACATCTCAATAAGATGCTCCTCTGAGAGCAATTAAATCTTGTTTTGCTTAAACAAAACAGTATTCGCCTGCTGGTGAAAGGCAAGCAGGGAGGGGACAACCTAGCCTCCTGTGGAAGGGAGTTCCAAAGGGTGGGAGCAGCCACTGAGAAGGCTCTTTCTCATGTCCTCACCAAGCAAGCCTGTGATGGTAACAGGACTGAGAGAAAGCCTTCCTCTGTAGATCTTAGGGCCCTTTCAGGTTCATATGTGGAGATACTGTCTTTCAAATAATCTAGAGCCATATAGGGCTTTATACTCAGGACCAGCACTTTGAATTGTGCCTGGAAATGAACCATTAGCCAGTGAAGCTGTTTCAACAAGAGAGTTATATGCTCCCTATAACTGGGCCCGATCAGCATTCTGCCTGCAGCATTTTGGACCACTGAAGGATCCAAACAGTTTCCAAAAGCAGCCCCATGTAGATTGCATTACAGTAGTCCAAATGGGATGTAATCAAGGCACATGTACCACTGTAGTCAGTGTCTGAACTGCTTCTGTATGGTCACTCAAGATAAAGCATTTTAAAACCTCACAGTATTTGTACAGTTGTATGCATTTGGTAGTGCTTTTATCCAATTTTTATTTCCTTTAAGCAGAACTATTAGAAATGCATGGCTGTGCTTCCCATGTAGTAGATTTATGTCTGAATTGAAGTAGGTGTAATTTTACCTGCGAGTCTTTTTAGGAGGAGCATTTAGAAGCTTGCTTCTTAAATAAGCGATCATGTATGGCTACCCACTCATGTGACCACTGTAGTGTCAGAGCAGTATGCTACCTTCCTTTCTTGAACTTGGGATGGGGCGAGATCACAGGTAGTGATTTTTAAGCTCATGAATGAAAATGAGCAATCACGCATGCTTGTTGCTGAGATATTATATCTTATGCAGGTAGACTATTTGAATAATGGCTGTTTACATAAACTGAAAAATTGAGAACCAGTACTTTTGTACCTTTTTGCAGAGGAGAAGCTGAAGTTGCATTAAGTGCCTACTTATATGTCTTGAATTTGTAATGTTGCAGACTACCTTGCAGTTGTCTATAATGCATGGGCCTTCATTGGAGATGTGACTAGGTTTGACTGTTACTGTTGTTGGGAGTTGTTTTTATTTTGTTTTTTGCCATAACCCAAACTGCTTTATTATACTGTTGCATTGGGTGCTGGTACATCAGGGTTACTGATACTTGTATTGGCTGTATCTTAAATCTGTTTTGAGAGTCTATTTTGAACTTGTCTTCTGTTAGAAATTCTTCTTACCAAATTGCTTGTAGTGTATTGTGCTCATTCCTTGGGAAGTTATTAGTACTGTAGTAATTGCTAATAACCCTGTTGACTAAGTAGTTGTATGTTAATGAAGGACAACTGGCTACCTAGTTAGACAATAGTTTTGTAACCTTATTCATATTTTCTCTCTTCTACAGTATGGTGAAACTTTAATATTTGCTTAGATATTAAAAACCATAGAAGTCAGAATTGTGAAGTTGTGAAGAAGATGTGAATGGCACGAGCTGGAAGGGTAGGACAGCAAGGTGGGGCAAAAGAGTTTAACAAGCAAGAATATTCAAGTGGACAGGGAGGTTGGCTGTACCATTTTCAGTTTCTCTCTGGTACTTTTGAATATGGAAACCCACTAGGTGGCCTTGGGAAGGTCACATTCTCTCAACCTCAGAGGAAAACAATGGCAAATCCCCTCTGAACAAATCTTGCCAAGAAAACCCTATGCTAGGTTTTGCCTTGGGGTTGGTATAAGTCAGAAATGACTTAAAGACATACAACAGCAATAACACTGCTCAGTACAGTATTATGTTTTAATTTCTTTTCTTTCTGTATGCAAAGCTGCTTCCCTTATTTAGTTTCTTTCTCTCTCTCTTCCCCTGTCCAAACAACATCCTCTTCTTAGAATTTAGCAGCAGCTCTCACCTCTAGGCTGAAAATATTTGCTTGCCAAATACCTTCCAGCTTACAAGTTTCTGCTGCTTCATTCCAACTGTAGGTAGGTTTTTTTAGAAGAATAACAAGAAGGTATTGTTATTGTAGGCTAATTTTTGTCTGCTGCTCTAGCTCTGCCTCTGCAGTCTTTCTCCATTTTCTGGGTACTTGCTACTGGTAACTCTTTCACACTCTGCATTTCAATTTGTGAGAAACAAAAAGGACTGATTAAGATAAAAGAAAGTGCGAGAGAAAGAAGTGAAGTATAATTGCTGCAGGAAAGGAATTAAAATATGAAGTGGATTTCTTTGGGGAAGAGGCAAAGGCTGTCTTCTAGCCTTTTAAAACTTGTATTGAGAACAGATAGATGCTTGTTATGCAGTGTTGGGGCTTAGCAGGGAAGTGGGAACAGTTTTTATTTTTGCATAAGGGGTACTTGAGCTTGTGAGGGCTCAGATTTGGGCAAACCAATCATATCCACTATTAGTTCTGCTTGAGGTGCAGCCTGCTGCTGGATAGATAAAAGGCATTCTGTATGCTTGAACACACTTAACTATGCTCCTCCTGCTTAGTAGAAATAATATTTTGTAGGTAGGTTCAAATGTAATTTGAGGACTACTGAGAAAGACCAAGATTACACTCAATGAATAGAAGTCAGTACCTTCCTTGCTTATATAATGTTGGGCCTTCAAGATGGAGTTAAGGAAACTATTAAACCTAGTCAGTGTGCAAAGAATCTGGAGTGGCTGTTCATAGAGATCAATAGATAAGGTGTACGGTTTGAGAAGGAGTGGAAAATACAGTGACATTTTGTTTTAATGGAACATTATGCTTTGGGTTTTTTTAATTGTCACAGTTGTATGACAGATACCAATTATCTAGAACTTATAAATATAAATTGAAGCCCAAATCAACTTCATTCACTATTTTTCTTAATGGCAGCAAGATAGCAGAATCATTGGAGACCCAGGAAATGTGTTCTGACAGAGCT
This sequence comes from Phrynosoma platyrhinos, assembly GCA_020142125.1. NCBI lineage: Eukaryota > Metazoa > Chordata > Lepidosauria > Squamata > Phrynosomatidae > Phrynosoma > Phrynosoma platyrhinos. Next base: position 132,048,831 of record JAIPUX010001232.1, read on the forward strand.
AGTATCTGCATAGTTATTAATTTTAATAAACTCACAAGCAGTTTCAAAGAGGACTAAGGTATAGAACAATTGTGCTTAATTTTTCCAGGCTAGAAAAATGTAGAAATTATGTCTGAAGTACTAGAAAAGGCAGCAACTACTGGGCCCAAGGGGGCTTGGCAGGCCTGGGTTACCTTCCCATTAGCCAACAGGTCCTATTTAAGGAAGCACATAGGCAGAGAGCAACAGAGTAAGAAGTTCCCAGGTAGAGAAACTATATCAAGGGTGTAGGGTGGGTAGCAGCTCAATTCCTGCAGTTGGAAAAAGACACAACAAGACTAGGGGCAGCACATCTCTTGCTAGGTCCTCTCCATCAGGCTTGCTAAGTGAAGAAAGCAGACCCCAGTTACACTTCCCTCACCTAAGCAGGTAGAGAAAGTCCCCTCCTTCCAGCAACACCAAGACTGTAGTTTGCTTTTATCCCCTTCTCCTTTTCCCAGGTAAAGGAATGCAGGTAAAAGAAAGCCAGCCCATTCACCTTTTCTTAGCACTGAAAACTCCATATCTAAACTGAAAACAACCTTTCTCATCTCACCCTCATTTCTCACTTCTTTCTTGCTGTCCCACCTCACTAACCTCACCTACACAGACACTCTGGGAGAGCCATGTTTTATGGGTAAAACTTCCATTTATTTATTTATGAAGAAACATTGTAAAACTGAATTTTTGTAAATTTAGACAGCACAAATTAAGACACACCTGCATGTGATTGCATCTTGATTGCATCTTGCATCTGATGAGGTACGCAATCTACAAAAGTGTATGCTACCAACTTTCCCCCCTCAGTCTGAAATGAAAGGTGGTGTAAAATCCCTTTGCATGCTTATGTCTTGTCTATGTATGTGTAAAGGAGAGAGCAACTGGAGAGTGAGTTTTTGAGAGAGAGAAGAGAATGGAGGAAGTTTTTTGTGTCAAATAAAGTGTGTTTTATGGAAAAAAACTCCTTGAAACTTGTATTAGAAAATCCCTGAAATACAAAAACAAACAAGCAAACACAACCTTACAGTGTTTGGCAATGTTTTGCAACACTGTATAGACAACCTTCTTCTTGAGGATAATAAAAACTGTGAATATCATTTAAATCTCTGCACAGCAGAGAGGAGGAAGCTGTTGAAGAGAGGAATATGAGAAGAGAGATTGAAGAAACCCTAGGTTATTGGCAGCAAGTCTCATTTTTTTGTAGTGCTGAGGTATAATCTGGGGTGGGGCTGGGGTATGTTCTGGAGCAAATCCTCTGTAAGAAGAAGATTACAATGTCTGGGCCTTTTTACGTTTAGAAAACAAGGGAATAGTAGGGGATATAAAAGAGGTGTGTAAAATTATGCAAGGTGTTGAGAAAGTAGATAGTCTGGGATACAGTTTTCTAAGTACTAAATCAAATTAATCAGGACAAAGCAAGTGAAGCAGTAATTTCCAATTTATTATTTACAATGTTGCAAGAAGGGATGTCCTAGGCAAGTAGGCACACTTCCACACTTGACACAGCACTGTTTTAGTCCATTTCCCTGGCAGTATTTTTCCACCCCCATAACTTTATTTGCTAGTTAAGGCATATGATCAATTTTAAGGCCACCTTTTTCATGTATGTAAAAGCCCAACCCACAACATATCTGTTCAAACATCTCATGACCATTTAAATGAGGGATAATTCATTTGGGGGCAGGTTACACATATTAATGAGGTTCATTGCGCAGAATCTGTTAGGGCCTTTCTTTGTGACCCCTTAGTTACCTCTAGAAAAAAATGCTGTCCTTGTTATTAAGGAATGTAACAATAAATCCTTCCATAGATCAACTCCTATCTCAACTTTGTCCATTAGTTTTATCTACAAGTTATTTATGTACTTTGATGCACTCATTCTATCAAAAATGGTTACAAAATTTATTTCACTGTCTGTTTTAAAACAAAGCACTTATTCTGGCATGCCTTGGTCCTGGCTAGATAAACTATTCTTACTTGAAGGTTTTTTTAAGGTTCATAAAAATATTAAATCTATCCCATTATCCCTAACATATTTGTATTAGTAAACTTTAAAGCACTTAATAAGTGTTCAGTTGTTGTTTTACCTGCCTTTCAACACTATCTATTAGCTTTTAACCCTATTTTATATGACTTTTGATTAGCCTTATATTCCTGTCAGATAGTGAATAGCATTTCCTCTTCTTAGAATAATAGATTATGGGAGGCATCAATTGAATCAAAACCAAATAAGTTCTTCCTCACTTAGCATGCATTTAACATTTGGAATTCAGAAACAGATGTGCTGCCAACTTTGACAGCTTTAAAAGTTGTGGTTGCTGGGGGTATCAGTGATTTCTACATATTGCTGTACATTTCTTTCAATTTCAGAGGGAACATATCTCTGAGTGCCAGTAGCTATAAAAGAACAGCGAGAAAGGGCTTTTGCCAGCATATCCAGTTTATGAACTTCCTGAAAGCATCTGGTTCTCCACTCTGGGAAACATGATGCAGGATGAGATAAGTCTTTGGTGTGATCCAGCAAGGTTTTTATATTATCACCTGCAGGAGGGTTTTATTATGTTTTTTGGCTACCAGAATGTTTCAAGAAATAATCAATTTTAAATGCATTTATTGCTTTTTTTAAAAAATAAATTTTATATGATAGAGCAGCATTGTGGCAGCAGAAACAGTAAATTAAAGGCTCCCTTTCTATTTGGTTGAAAAGTTAAAGGCTTCCTGTTCCAATCAGCTGGAGAAATGTATAAAATCTGCTAAACCAAGTTTTGTTTGGGACTGGCAATTGACAAGGAGATTGACTGCTAGTTATTTGTACTTTGTAATTGACAAGATCTAATTGACTATGGAAGCCAGTGCTTTTAACCCCTGGACTTGGAAGGCAGAACATGTTACTTAATGTCTATTGTAGAAGAGGATTTTTTTTATCCTGGGCACCCTTTTGGATGTAGGATTTGTAAAAGGAGTGCAGTTCATAAATTGCATTTTTCTCTCTCTTAAAGTGAGCCATTAAACACATATACTATGATAAAAATCTATTGTGGACCATGTTTCTTAATGTAAGTGAATAAGAAGGCAGAGAAGGCAATTATTCAGTAGTAAAAAAATGTTTTGGATTTTTCCAGAGGGATTTTAAACATTTCTGATTAAGAATTTTCCAGTTTTGATTCATGAACTGACCTTTGTAGAGGCTTATTGCTGCCAATGATGCTAACTGGAGTGAGCACATTGTTCCTTTTCCATCTTCTCCAGTCCAGACAAACAGTATCTGAAAGAATGGCAGTAATGGGCAGGGACTGCAAAGAGATGTAGATCTAGGAGAAATGTAATTAAACAAGCCAGGAATGTTGGAAGTTGCCTTATATTGAATCACACCGTTGGTCATTCTGGCCCAATGTAATCAATTTTGAAACTGCAAGGTTCCAAGTAGTGTGGTAATCTATGGTATTCTTTAGTATTCTCTAGTGATGTGCTGACATAATTGTTCAAGATTATGTTTTAGGACAACCTTCTCCAATGTGTCACTGTCCAGATGTGTTTGACTATGGATCTTACTCTCTCCAGCCATCAACTAGATTTGCAGGACAGGAAAGTGATGCAAAAACTACAAAAATAGCACAGTTGAACAGTGTGGTATGTGCTATTAGGAGACAGTGATGAAAAGGAAACATCCCATTCTCTGTACGCCCCATGATTTCTTTTAAAACTAGCAATCTAATTAACAAATTAAACAAGCAATTAACACTATATATTTAAATTTGGCAATCCAGCATTAATGGCAATTAATTATTTTTCCTTATTTCAGGCTGGTCCTGCCACCGCCACCGCCCACCATGATGATATTGATTATTGTTGTTGTTACATGTTCTTGGGGTTTTCTTGGCAAAATCTCCACAGGAGTTTTGC
>JAIPUX010001232.1:132062227-132078586 GCA_020142125.1 Phrynosoma platyrhinos
TTTTTTTTTTTTTTTTTTTGGTCTCTTTCCCTGTGGCACACTCTGAATATGGAAATGGAAAACTATTCTGGTTACTATGAAGAAAATCTAAAATGGGTCTACAGGTATCTTTTGTTAAAAAAAAAAATAAAACAATGAAATGCAATGATTTCATAAAAGTTTATTATAAGTTATTATATTAATATTTGTTTCTGTATTTAATATAGACTTCCAGATACATAATCATTAGGATGCAAAAAGTTTTGAATTACTATTATTTTCTCATGGTTTATCCATTGCTTTGATGTTCTTGTTCTATTTGGAAGGTTCTTTTTGTTGTCATTTGTTCTCTGTGCTGCTTAATGGACTTCATTTCCTATTCAGTTCTGAAATCTTTTGAAGCAATTCAGCTTATTTTGTCTAATCTATCTATGAAACTGCTCACTGAAAGGAGTTTAACACCCTAACAAAATTGTCTCCTTTAGAGGATTCCATAGAGGTCTTATGTTGCTTCTTCCTGTATAATAGTTATGGGCCCCAAATTTGAATTTTGGAAGATTTTGCATTCCAGCAGTAGGTGGGACGAAGGGGATAGATCACAGACACAGTAAGCAGGGCCTAATTGATCAGGGCTAATGCAAATCTTGCAGATTCTGGACACATCCTGTAACGTATATGCAGCACAACTCACTTCCGTGAGTTGGCTATTCAGAAGTAAGTTACAGAAGCAATTTTTTTTCTGGTCCATTTTAAATACTTATCAGATGTAGGGGTATTTAAACAACAGGGTATTTAAAATGTAAATGCATTCAGACCCTCACTTCAGTTGCTAATTAGAAGTAATAGTGAAGTTTACCTGCATTATGCAGAATAAGGTCTCCCTCAGGTGTCTCAGCCCTTGAGGTTCCTCATTTTTGCTATAGGCCAGTAATGGGCAGCAGGCAGCAGTGGCCAGTTTTGCTAAAAATTGTTTATAAGTAGCAATTAGAAGTATTGGATTATATATTGCTTCCAATAGCAATGTCTGGAATTCTCCCACTCTGCTTCCAGTGAGATATATCAGTGATATATCAGTCATCAAGCACACGATTAATAATTGATTCTGTGCAGTTACATTAGTTTAGACTAGAGCGTTGAACAACAAACTACCAAAAAGGCATTTACTGATAATGTATAGATTACAGATAATTAAGAAGCCAAATAATAAACAAAAATTCTAGCTGGCATGCTTGAACTGGCACCAAGACATTCTGGTGTTACTAGCTAGAATTTAGTATCACCTTACTCTGATGTGGATATGATGTATACCATCTCACTAGCTAGAGTGGTTTGCAAGGGAGATTTTTAGTTTAGAATACTCGGGATATTTTCACTTGAAGTTGATATTTCCAGGAGTTGTTAATATCTTTTAAAATGTTAGCTTTTTTGAGGAAAACCCCTCTGCAAACCTAAAGGCTCTGCAAAACTTTCAGATACCTCCCCCTTGTGTTTTGGTGTGTCACTTCAGTTATTCATAAGCAATGACTCTTATGCCTGAAAACCAGAAGTAAAGGAACAAAATGCCAAAAAAAAAAAAAAGTCACCGGAAGCAAAATAAGTTCAGAAATCATAAATGAAAATATCTTTTATTTTTTTAAAAAAGAAGATAACCCCATTTCCCTATGTATACAATAAATTTAAAAGCCATTGCCACCAGTTTCTCACATTGATCACAAATGAGGATGCTGAATTCCAGATGATTTTGATATGTGTTAATCATGTTCCCTTTAGTAAAAATTTGGTTTTTTATGAGGTCCAATCAATACAGAAAGGTTAGTAGAAACCTGCAGCATCATGAAAAATAGTATTGTAACTCAAACAACAAAAACCTCTATTTTGCTTTCTTAATATAGAACCATAGTGCCTTGGAAGGTGTTCCGGCAGTGTCTACATGAAGTACATCAGATAAGTTCTGGACTAGAAGCAATGGCTTTGAAATCTACCATTGATTTAACTTGCAATGACTACATTTCAATTTTTGAATTTGATATCTTCACAAGATTATTTCAGGTAACATATTCAAACTAATGAACTATTGAACTTTGTTTTTCTGTGTTGCTTACAGCCAAGTGTATTTCTTTTAAATCATATAAAAATTCTTCAGTGTGGATAATCTTTGGAATAACATAGAATGAAGAAAAATCATAGAATTATCGAGTATTCAGAGACTCAAAAGATAATCCAGTCAAATCGCTTCTAATGTGGAATATCCATAGGTAAAATGCCCCTGATAAATGGCCATTTAAATTCTGTTAAAAACATCTGGCAGAGGTCTGTAAAATTTTGTGTACACTTTATTTTTAAAGTTGGTTTGATGTTACTGGCTTAGATGCTAGGCCTCAGGAGTGGTTGCTGTATCTGACTCTTAAAAACTTTTATTTTCATGTGCAGTTAGGAGTCCTGTAAAAAAACACATGATCTTTGCCAAATTTTGTTAAAAAAAACTCAGGAGAAACTTAAGGTGTATTCATGTTGTCAGATCAGGAATAAAAGCTGAGGCTTGATTCATAAGAGTGAATGGTATTTTTCTTCACATTTTCTTATATTCCATTCCATCTCACACTTAGAGTCAGTACATTCATACTTTGTTTTCTGCATTTCAGAATAAATATAATAGCATAAAGGAAAAATAGGGATGAGAGAATATTCTCTTCTTTTTTAAGTCTGAGGACAGGTTACAGATAGACATATTAAACATCTGGGTAAGAGAGTTTGAAACAGGACCTGCTTATATTCTTGAATTGTATACCTGTAGAAAATGATCATAGCATATTTAGACACATGCATGACTGCTGTGATAAATTACTTACTTACCTCTAGATATAATTACGTCTCATTTCATAGTCATTAGGGATGTTATGTATAAAGGAGGAAACTTTAGAGTTTTGTTTGAATTAAGATTAAAATATTGACACCAAGATTGCCTGTTGTCTTCTGGTGTCTTCATGGGTATGCAAATTAAAACTTTTTCTTCCTTCCCACCTTCACTCCTGAAATGGATTTTATGACTTTCTTAGTACAGCAATTGCTCAAGGATATAATAATAATAATATAATAATAATGTTTATTTGATATCCCGCCCCTTTGAGAACAATCGAGGCGGCTAACAAATTAAAAAATCAAAACAGAGTAAGAACAATTCCCCCCCTCCCCCCTTTAAAAAGTTATTAAATCAATTACAATTTAAAATTATCAAGTTAAAAAACCATCATAACAAACAATACAAGCAATACAAACAATATACAAACAGACCAAACAGTGTTGGCAGTATATAACTGCAGGCTCATGGCGGAGCTTGATCTCAAGGGGGAAGCGTCCGGAGGGGAAAAACCTGGAGCCAGGGCAGGTGGAATTTAATCCGGGAAGGCCTGCCGGAAGAGATCCGTCTTAACGGCTTTCTTGAAGCCGTCAAGTGATGATAGTTGACAGCCATGCTAGGTCCAAAATGCACTGCAGAAATAATCTAGTTTAAGACCGCTTTATCTGCCTTGGTTCAATGCTAGGAAATTCTGGGACCTGTAGTTTTGTGAGACATTTAGCCTTCTCTGTCAAAGAGCCCTGGTGCCATAATAAACTATAGTTCCCAGAATTCCCTATCACTGAGCTAAGGTAGTTAAAGTAATCTCAAACTGGATTATTTTTTTCTGCAGTGTGTTTTGGGCCTTGGTATGCAAAGGGATTTTCTAGCACCTTTGAGACTAACTGAAAGAGAGAAGTTGGTAGCATGAACTTTTATACACTTGAGTCAATTTCTTCAGAAGTATGAGGGCATAATTTATTCACTGACAGCATTATATTAATCGTGTATACAGTATTTTAAAAATAGTTCTATTATGTGTTGCAGTGGGAGCCAGTTTGGCATATGATTGACTGGAGCAGAGGTAGGCAACCTTTCCCCTTTAAGGGCCGAGGGACTTCAGCTACCAGAATCCCAGCCTATTGGCCAACATGGCTGAGGCTTCTGGGAGCTGAAGTCCCTCGGCCCTTAAAGGGGAAAGGTTGCCTACCCCTGGACTGGAGTGTCAAATTTGGAGAATAAAGACCTCAGTTTAAATGTTTACTCTGTCATGAAACTTGATGGGTGACAATAAACTACTCACTGTTGGACATTCTAGGGATAATATTCCTGAAAAATGGTTTATTAAGCCAGGAACAAATATCATACTAACCCTTCCCTCACTGCACATCACCTGTGTGGGTTTAAATCACATTCCCTGTTACGATAAAAACAAACATGAAACTATGGCTTAAATTAACCACAGTAGAGTGCTGGGTGAGCTAGTGTGGTGTAATTTGAGCATTGGACTATGACTCTGGAGACAAGGATTCAGATCTCCACTCAGCCATGGAAACCCACTGGGTGACCTTGAGCAAGTCATAATCTTTAGTCCTCAGAGAAAGAGAAAGTCAATCCCCCTCTGAAAAAATATTGCCAAGAAACCCCAGATGATAGATTTGCTTTAGGGTCTCTGTAAGTCAGAAATGACTTGACACAACAAAGACGACTGGTGATAGTGGAATTAAGGGTAGGAATCTGCAGGCACAGTGCTGATCCCTGGTTTACTAATCCATATTAAAGCAGAATTATTGCACCAAACAAACCTTGCATTTCATTGTAAAGAGTTCAAGTATATGATTGTGTCTTCAGAGGAGGGCTGAGACAAACACTATACTTTCTCCCCCCCCCCCCCCCCCCCCCCCCACTTTCTGTTTAGCCTTGGAGTTCAATATTAAGAAACTGGAACTTCTTAGCTGTGACACATCCTGGATATATGGCATTTCTGACTTATGATGAAGTTAAAGCACGATTACAGAAATACAGCACTAAACCAGGAAGGTAATGTGTTTCAACTGAAACATCATTAGAAACATACCATTTGGCCTGAGTATTCACTTTACTATAATGTGCACATTAGCCATTGTTGAGGCATTGAAGAACTGAATTCTTGTGTTGCATTTATTTATTTATTTATTTATTTTAATGGCTTGACTCAAAATGCTTTTGTTAAAAAAATCTGATGCGCTTAAGAAAAATAGTAAAGTTTAATAAATATAGACTTTTTTGAGTTGTTGGGCCACAGGATCTCTCTGAAAGTGGAAAAAATACGAATACAGTTGCCGTGGCCAACCTCTGCACCAGACTCCTGTGTGAGTATGCGCAGAACAGCCTCAGACATTGGGAAGAATGAGCACCAGCCATCGTTGCCACTGCCACCAACCCCCTTCTGGAGAGCAAGTCTGCTGTGTGAATGTTCATAGAATAGCCTTGATCTTTGGGAGGGGGGAGCACCAGAGTTTGCTGCCACTGCTGCCAACTTCCTCCGGAAGACTGAAAATGCTGTGTAAATGTGCTTGAGACAACCTCAGTCTTTGGGAAGGGGGGAATGGCGGTGATCACTCCAAAGCGCTCCTCCTCCCAAAACCAAGGCTGTTCTATGCACATTCATATAGCAGCCTCAGACTTCAGGAGAGGGTTGGTGGCAGCAATGACAATGGCTGGTGCTCCTCTCTCCTGGTGTTTGAGGCTGTTCTGTGCACAGCAACTTCAGGCTTTGAGAAGAGGTTGGTGGCAGTGGCAACTGTCCCTGGTGCTCCCCCCCCCAAGGCAAAAGCTGTTGTGTGAATGTCCACATGGTGGCCCGGGCTTCAGGGGAGCCGCGAGTGTGGAGGGGCGGTGAATAATCAAATCAGTGGATTAATAAACTTATTAATAATCATATATGTGGATGTCAAGGCAAGCAAATGGAGAGAGCTGATTGTAATGTGCAAATGATTTTTATTAAGCTGTTGTGTGGTCTGACTTATCTTATAGACCAGGGTATGAAAGACATGTGGCCACCTTGGTTGTGGAAGTCATAATCTAAAAAGGCTACAGTTGCCCAATCTTGGTACAGATATGTTCTTTAATGTCTCCTTTTCCTTCATTAAGTATAGTTTTGTGCCTTTGGCTTACAGCTACATTTTCAGGCTAAGTTGCACTCGACTAGGTCAGTGGGCCATTGGATATGTCACTGGCGATGGAAATATTTTACAGACTATACCTCACAATAAGCCTTTATTTCAAGCTCTGATTGATGGCAGCCGAGAAGGATTGTGAGTAAAATGTTTATTACTTCACATATAGGAAAACTGTCTGTGATGCATGGAGTGCAATTAAGGGTAGGGGGTGATCTAGGCTGACATTTCTGTGAGTCATTATTTTCCATTTTTTTCATAATTCACACAAGAGTATAAAACAGGAAACAATGAGTAATTTTTTTGTGATCTAAATTTAGGTAAGGTAGAATAGATGTAGCCAGTAGTGAAATGGAAACGAAGATGGGAAGTGGGATTCAATTAGTAGAAGCTATTATATATGGAACACACACACACACACACACACTACTCTTGGAATGATAAGCAGAACTGGGAATAAATTATCAGAAATGAAATGTGAAGAGTAGAACATTTGGAACTGTCTTTTCACCGTACCTTAGTAGCCTGGAGGGAGAATGTTTCATGAGACAAATTCATCTAAAAATCACTAACTTTGTTTCCAAAAGGTGTTGGCAGTTTGATCATATTCCATACACTAACATGCATGCATTGACTCTAGTTACAAATTGTGAAAACTAAAGCGGCAAATGTTTATTTATAATCCAGCTATCTCTACCCGGATGGACGGAGTTATAATCCTGATTTGACAGGACTGTGTGAACCCACCCCACATGATCACATAAAAGTTACACAGGTATGTTGCATATTATCATTGGAATAAAATCATTAACCAGTAAAAATAATAGTTTTAAATTCAAAATGTTCAAGAAGATATTCATAAAATCTATGTGCTTTTCAAATGTATTCAGAGTCCTTTGCATATCAAAGGTATAGTCCATCATCCAACTTAGTGAAAAAGAATGGGAGAAAATGGTCTTTTAGAAGGATGCTCTGAAAAATTATTTAGTACATTAAGTATATTATTCAGTATGACTCTGATTGAGCAAACATGCTAATCATTTTTCATGCAAGCTGTCATGAATAATTGAACTCTTAATTAACTTTTTCGCTGTTAGTTTGTTTTATTTCAGTGATATTTGGAACAATCTTAACATTTTATCTGACTTTTAACAATGTAACATAGTAATAATTCTGTGACAATTTCCATATAGAATAAATTTCATCAAACTGAATGACAGTTTTAGGATTCTCTTCATTAATTTTTCATGATAAGGCTTGGGATGATCTTCTGTCACTGTACAAACCATTGATGATTTCGGCAACTTGATTAGGCTGGATTTTTTCCCCTGTACATCACTTGTAGAGTTTCTAATATTAAGGTTGCAATTCTGCATGCTGTGGTTTTAGTTAATATTATTTTTGGCTCCATATTGTGAAAAGGAGTGCAAAGTATTTTTAGTATTAATGAAAAGTCACTAAAGCACAAAATAAACTAATGTAATGGTGTCTTTGTGTAATATGGACAACACAAAATCATTCTGTACTTCTTCCCATAGGGTACATTATATTCTCTTTTTCATTTTTTGTTGATTACTGACGAAGAACTGGTACCTAGATTTGAAATGTTAAGTGAGAGAGGAGATACTATTCTTTTCAAAGTGACCATATATTATGGGGAAGTTATTTCTCCTTAAACACCTTTGATTTGTATTTTATGTGCCGAAAAGTCAGGTGTTGCAATTAAGGAAGAGTAGAACTTGAGTAAAGGCAAGATTTTGTGAGAGGAGTAAAATGTAAACTAATTTTTTCTAATGAAGTGAACTATGTAGTCCATAAGAGTTTACTCCCTATTTATTATTTGTACTTTCATAAAAGCTTCATTCAGCAGCTTCATTTATATACCACTTCATACTGCACTATGCAGTTTCTTAAGCAGTTTACAACTTTAAGCTAATTGCCCCCAACCAGCTGTGGACTCATTTTAGCGACCTCGGAAGGATGCAAGCCAGAGTCAAGCCTGAGCCCTGGCTGGTATTGAACTCGCAACCTTGTGCTTTGTGAGTGAGTGGCTGCAGTACAGGCATTTAACCACTGTGCCACCAGGGCATCATGACTTCATGACTTTGTTAATAATTGTTAATTATTGTTAATAGTGGAATTATTAATGGATGTTTTTCCTGTGTATAGTAGATGTATGGAACTGCATAAAAAAGAAGACTTTTACTAGTTTAAAATGTGATAAGCTTACGTTTTACCAAATCAGTGGGGTCACACACACTAGCTGTTTGGAGCGGCTTCTGGCTGATCCAGCTCAGGTCAGACCCCGATTGATGTGGGATCACAGCACATGGATGCCATGGTCCCGAAACAAATTGCCACACCTCTGAATGGGCCACCGGCAAGGAACAGCTTTTCACCACTCCTTTTTCAGCCAGCTTTTCCCAGCCAGACCTGCTCTCTGTGTGGCTGTTCTGAGACGTGCAAAGCTGCACTTTACTGCCCGTCTGTTTTGGGTCAGTGTCTTCAAAAATGTGTAGCAGTAGCAATAGCAAGTACATTTCTGTACCGCTTATCAGTGCATTTAAGCACTCCCTGAGCGATTTACAGTGTGTAAGCTAATTGCCCCCAACAAGCTGGGTACTCATTTTAGTGACCTTGGAAGGATGCAGGCCTGAGTCGAGTTTGGTATTGAACTCTCAACCTTGTGGTTTAGGAGTGAATGGCTGCAGTACAGGCATTTAACCACTGCACTGCCAGGGCTCCTGTAGTCTCAGTGTGCTGTATTGTTAAGAAAACAGAAGCTGGGTTGTCAAAAGTTCTTAAATTTATGAAACTTAACATCCTATAGTAGTGGAATGACTAGTAACTACAGTAGTCTCATTTTCAGGAACAATATGAATTGTACTGTGAAATGGGTTCTACATTCCAACTTTGCAAAATTTGTGCTGAAAATGATAAAGATGTGAAGATTGAACCTTGTGGGCATCTGATGTGCACATCTTGCCTTACAGCATGGCAGGTAGGTTGTCTTTCTTTTAAAACCAAACAAAAACTATGTATATGTACATTGTCACAGTACAAATACATGAGATTTGACTACCAGGAAGAAGGCGGGATATAAATAATAATAATAATAATAATAATAATAATAAGAAGAAGAAGAAGAAGAAGAAGAAGAAGAAGAATTCTTGCTGTATTTGTTTTACTGGTGGAAGCATACAGAAATGTCCTTTGCCCCTACTTTTACAATTTTTTCTTATATTATAGACTTCCATCCTTTCTGTTCTCTGTTGCAATCAGAGGAATTAGGCACTTGTATGCTGAGAAAAACCATAGAAATAATGGGGAATTTCTTTTAATGTCTCTTCCTCCTTTCACCAGTAGGAACTGCATGCTCTGTGGTGTCTTCTTGAGGAACAGCTGTAAAAACAACCATGGAAGGAAATGTGCAGATGTTAATTCCATACTATCTTTTCTATATCAGTGGAGAGAAAGAATCTGGCCCAAGCAAAACACTATTTTTTTATTTTTATTTTTCTATCCAAAGTGTAACCCTTTACCAAGTGAACTGTAATGAAAAATGGAGTGTTGGACTTTTTTCTTCCATTAGCAGTCACATTTTCTGTTTAATCAAACTTCATTGCAAATTTAACTTCTGTACAATTAATGTGTTGATGAAAGGAACATACTGTAGCAGTGTCAGTTGCTACTTGCCAGTGGTTAGTATTTAATTGCTGTCATAATGGCTCATTAGACATGCCTAAAGAGGAATTGCCTATGTTTTTTGCTCATAGTGAAATGTGTTACTTAATAAAATAAGCTACTCCAAATCTTCAGTGAATTCAGATTCTGAGTAATTTTTTAAACAGAAGGTCAATTTTATTTATACAATTTTCTTTGGTATAGGAACAGTTTGGGAAATTGGGGTGGTCATAGGGAGAAAGCAAAATATAAATAAATGCTGAAAGAAATATATTAAGAGGATTTTATTCTGTAAAATAGTGATTTCTTTCACTTTTGAATATGTAGACATGATTAATTATATTTGTGTGCAACAATGTGGCATTTTAAAGATTTTTTTCTGAACATTTGTATAGAGTCATAGCTTATTTTAAAACCTGAGGCAGGAATCTACAAAGGCATTGGCAAGGTTGCCAGTAGCAACCATATCTTAATCTGGCCTGTGTTCCTCCTCAGCACAAAGTGAGAGTTAGGGTGGAACTTGTCTTGTGGCTTTAGGCTTTGCTTTGGAAGCATCCCCTGTGCATGCAAAACTCAGTAGTCAAGGGGAAGACCTCACTTGTGCAAATGGGACTGCAACACTGAAAGAAATATATTAAGAGGTATATTTAGCTACTGAGGTCAGAAAGAACCCTGGAAATCATCCTTTATTTAGCTTCCTTTATCAGATTTAGGAAAACATTTTCAATTAGCAAATATAAATTAATATTTCTTAAAATGTATATCCTGCAGAGTAACATACAGTAAAATCAATTTAACAATTTTAAAGCAATTTAAAGCTGTAAAAGATAATTTAAGCAAACTAAATGCATATTAAACCTTTGATGAGTTTAAACGAGACAGAGACTGTTTTAAGGTAACTTAAAATCATACATATGTGCAGATTTGGATGAAATCCTCCAGGCCCCAAAGTCTTTAGTAAAAAGCTATGTTTTTACTTGGGTTCCCAATCACACCTCTGAGGAGAGCTTGTTCCACAACTTAGTGCCAGAGCAGAAAAGTCTGTTCTCCGTGTCTTCCTCAAATGTATTGTCTCAACCTGATGGGACAAAGAAATGCAGACCCATTCTCAGACAGGTATGTATAGGGAGAAGTTTTCCTTCACATAATATGGTCCCAAGCCATTTAGGTCTTTGAATGGCATCACCAGCATCTTGAACTCAAATAGAAAATACAGTGGTACCTCTACTTACGAAATTAATCCATTCCGACAGCTTCTCCGCTTCCAGGGGCAGCCCATTGGAAAACGCAGCGCCTCCGCGGCTTCGGCTTTCTTAAGTTGAACACTTTCGTAAGTTGAAGCAAAATTTATCCGGAGGCGCGTTTCGTAAGTTGAATTTTTCGTAAGATGAAGCATTCGTAAGTAGAGGTACGACTGTATATTGGAAGCCAATTCGAATTTTTTAAGGCCAGTGTTACATGGTTTCTATGCAATGTTGTGTTAAACAGTGTAACTACCGCATTTTGCACTAGCTGCAGCCCCCTGAGGAGTATGTTGTAGACCGATTGGGAAGTTACTAGCACAAACTACAGTCGCCCTTTCTAATTTGCGGGGATCTGTTCCAAACCCTCCATCCCCCGCGAATTGGGAAAATTGCAAATATTGGGGTCCCATTTGTTTTAATGGCCACACGCTCCTGCATGCGGTGCTGTGAGCACGCCATTTTATTCCTCCCCACTTGCTGTCCACAAACAGGTTTAACCACAGACTCCAAGTCCCCAAATGGGGAGGGATGAGTGTATTGTGGCTAGATTGTCTCTTTCCAAAAAGAATGATAGTTGGCAGACCAGCTAAAGCTGATATAAAGCACTCTCAGCAGTGGAGTCTGCCTGAGTGACAGATGGATGTTGAAGTAATCACAGGCTAAACCAGCATCTTAAATTTAGGAGAGGGGCATTATCTCTAGAACCAAAAACTCACCAGAGTCCAGCTCCTCTGTGTCGATTCCTCAGACTCCTGGGTCAAAGTTATGACATGCTCTTTCAAGAGGAGTGCAATTCCATGTTTCTCTAGGCAAGTGTAGAAGACTATCATAAAAAGCAAGTATTTTCTTAGTCTCTACTAAGGTATTCAAAAATCAGGAAAAAGCAAAGTGTCTCTGCAACTCTGTCAAATCTTTCATAAAGTGCTCTGTGACATGCCTCTCTTTGAATATAAGTCTTATCTGCTTGGGTGTGTGGGTAAGAAGAGGAAGACTTAAGGAGAAGTGTGTGCTGTTATTATTCAAATGAATTGCAGATTAATTGGGGAAATGCTGTGCTGCATCTTCTGCTTGCATTCTAAAACTGCTTAGAGGTCTCACACTACAAGAGTTTTGAATAAAGTTGTTTGATTTTTCAAGTCGTTGCCAACTTACATCAGCCCCAAGAATATCCTGTCGTGGTATTTTCTTGGCAAGATTTATTCAGATTGTTCAGAGGTGGTTTGCCTTTTCTGAAGCTGAGAGAGTGTAGCTTGCCCAAGATTATTCACTGTGTTTCCGTGGCAGAGCAGCAGTTTGAACCCTGGTTTCCAGAGCTGATGTCCCAACACTCAAACCATGACTTTGAATAAAGACAGTGAAATAAAGTCATTAAGTGTCTTACTGAATCAGTTTTATTAAGTCTATCAGAAGCTGCTAGGGAATCCATCTTGATGAATAGGATTTTTCTGAAAGCAAGCAATTTTTGATTTTTATTCATATTCTTTAAATAATGTTTATTGAAGCTGAGTAAACAGTATAAATGGTATTGTTAGATTAAGTGAAATTGTTTGAAAAACATGGTTAAACTTGTCTGTAGTGTTTAGACTACTTTGTTGTGTTACATTAGTGTAGTAGATGGATAGTGAAAGCATACAAAAAGGAAAGGTACCTTTGTTAGCCAATAAAAACAATTCCAAAATCCACAGGAGAGTATTCAGGAACGTTTCTATTTAAAGAGGCATATTGTGACAGCAGTTGGAGCCCTTCATGAATGAGCAGGCCAAGAAAAAGGCAGGGAGGTGAGCAGGCAGGCAGAAAAAGTGACAGGGTGAGCAAGGAAAGAGATGGATGAGCAGATGGATGGTGAAAGAAAAGGTGAAAGCAGTCAGACAGAGGAAGAGATGGGGAGAACGAGTGAGCGAGTCCTTTGGGGACCATCGCAGCAGCAGTGGCAGAACCTGGCAGAGGAGGAAAAGAAATACCCTAGTATTATTGGGAGAGGGAAGCTCTCCTTTCATTATATCAAATTACAAATATCTTCCATCCCTCCCTTCACAGTTCTGCTTGAGTTCTGCTTCTTTTCCCAGCTTCCTTCCCTTCACTGAACCCAGTGCCTCCATGTGCACTGCAACTGTCGGAGAAAAAAGCGATCAAGGAAAGAGGCAGGGGGCTGAGTGGGCAGGTAGAGAAAGGTAAGCAGGGAGGACAAGAAGACGGGTGAGGAAAGATGCAGGGGGAGGGCAAATGATCACCTCTGGGACCATGGAGAGAAAGGGCTCCGCACCCGTGAACCTCTCAGAGTCTCATTCCAGCCACCCTTCTGGGCTCCTTCCCTCCACTGTGTCCAGCCCCTGCATGTGCACCTTGGCTATGGGAGAAAGAGGCAAGCCACTTGGGGACCATGGCACTGATGCCTCTACTCCAGGGGTAGGTAACCTTTCCCCTTTAAGGGCCAAGGGACTTCAACTCCCAGAAGCCTCAGTCATGTTGGCCAATAGTCCCATGTTGGCCAATAGCTCCTGGGATTCTGGGAGCTGAAGTCCCTCGGCCCTTAAAGGGGAAAGGTTGCCTACCCTTGCTCTACTCCTTGCTCTGGGCCCTTACAACTCCTAAGAAGGTCCTGCTGAGGAAGGGGATATTCATGGTTTTCCCACTTTCGCAGAAGTCTTATGACCTAACCCCTGAAAATGAGCAGGGCTGACTATATTATAGAAATACATGGTGTTTTATAACCTTTAGTTCTCTTTTTTTCAAAACATTTTTCTTCTCTGGTTCTTGCTAGATTTATTCAGTTTTGTTAAATGGAAACACACATGCACGTAAATAAGGAAGATGCAGATTGATGGCTAAATTTTGTTTATTCCCCTTAACAGTGTTATTAGTATAATACTGTTGATATATATGTGCAAAGTACACAAATATAATGTTTTGAAAACTATTAGATTTTGTGATTTTGATCACTTAGACTTGTTTGTGGATATTGAAATGAAAAACTCTTGACTATTTTCTTGGAATTCTTCCAAATAGAAAAGGTTCCCATTACTCACAATGCTGTAAAGATGCCAGGAAGAACTAAGGCAAACTATATTTAAATATTTTCAGTTTTACTTTTTATATTATTTTAAAGAATTGTTTGTTTGGTACAATGTTAGAGTATTTTCCTTAGATCTTTTACAGATCCAAATATACTCAGTGCTCAGTAATTTAAATGGCCCCTTTTTCTCACACAGGAATCTGACGGTCAAGGATGTCCTTTCTGCCGCTGTGAAATCAAAGGGACAGAACCCATAATTGTAGACCCTTTTGATCCCAGGGATGAAAACACAAGGTGCTGCAGCATTATGGATAGCTTTAGTATACCCATGCTTGACTTGGATGATGATGATGACAGAGAAGAATCTTTAATGATGAATCGACTGGCATCTGTGCGAAAGGTATATATTTCTGTTCAAACATTAACATATTTTAAGTCTTTAAGAGGGCAAAAAATGAACTACAGTAGTTTATAAGAATTAGATTATTCCCTTATAGGGACATAAATTTTATTAAATATAGGCTAGGTTAATCAATTTTGTTATTTATTAACAAGCAGGATATTCATTCATAGTCAAATGAAATATATGACAAGCTTTTGTTATATGAAATAATTTTAGTCCACAGGTTATGATAGAACTTGATAGAACCTGACAAGACAATTAAGAAACATGAAAACCCTGACAAATAAGAACAGGAATCAATTTAATTCAACAATCTGTTTTTAAGCACAAACCAGAAGCATGGAAGCAGTGCTCTTCACCTTTGCCTTTCCACCTTATACCAACTGGTATTTCCTTTTGCTGTTACGGCTAATTTAAGGGCATTTTTTCTAGAGATCTACATATCTAATAAGCCTTTCAAGTCTAGCGTTACTTTACTTCTTGCCATCAGCTGCCATAACTTGCATGTTGTGTAGAGAAGTACTTTCTCTTGTTTACTATGAATTTATTACCAGTTACAGTAGTTTCATTAATTGCCTCCATATCCTAGAATTATTGGGAGCGAGGGTGCTCTCCTTTCATTATATGATATTACAAATATTTTCCAGCCCTTCCTTCACAGCCTTTACTTTTCCAAATTTAAGAACCTACAAATGTGTAAACTGTCTTTGTAGAGAAAGCTTTCGCCATGTTGGTTACTCTTTTCTGATCCTTTATTGAAAACCTGCAGTGGGGATTTATTTGTATTTCATAATTTGATTGCTGAGCAACTGTTTGATTGCTGAGCAATCATTGCCTATAGATAATACTGATACTTCTGTTTCAATCCCTTTACTAATAATTTCTATCATGTGATTTGCTGCCAAATACAGAGTATGAATATTCTGCTTCTACATTTTTTTTCTTGTATATATCACTAGCATTTTCTCATGTTTACAGAACTATGGTTCCTTTGCAGATTACACACAAAACCTTTAGCTATTACACACAAAAACTTTAGCTGTCTGTCCTCCAGTTAGAATGAATGCACCTAGATACAAAAGATATGTGTGTAGCTAGTCCACATTCCCAGATGTTACTGAGATGGGTTCCATGTTTGTTCATATGTGTATGTGAACATGCTTATATACATATATGCAGATAAACAAAATCTTTCTGCTCTTGTATTTTCTTTGTGAATCACTGTAATATAGGCATTCTTCCAAGAGTTTTTTGTGGGTTTTTCGGGCTGTGTGGCCATGTTCTAGAAGAGTTTCTTTCTGACGTTTCACCAGCATCTGTGGCTGGCATCTTCAGATAAAAAAATTGAGACCATAATTGAGAAATTCTTCCAAGAATCTAATGCTAGTAATCCATCTGGGCTTGGAGCTTTTTGGAGATCAGGGTTGAAACTGCCACTCATGCAGTGACCTTGAGCAAGTCATACTGTCAGGGGAAGGCAATGACAAAAAACTCTCTGAAGAAATCTTGCCAAGAAAATCTTGTGATAAGTTTGCCTGGGGGTCACCATAATTGAGAAATGACTTGAAAGCATATGACAACAACAAAATGTGCTGTACATGGGACTGCATTTTAAATGGTCTCAGAATTGTCAGGTGATCCAAAGAGATGAAGCCAGATTGTTAACTGGGCTGGCTACAGCAGCACACAACTCTTTTGTTAGCAACAGCTCCACTGGCTGCCAGACCATTTCCAGGCACAGTTCAAAATGCTGTTTTTGATCAATAAAGCCCTATACTGCTAGGTCCAGGTTATTTTAAAGACAATATCTCCCTTTATGAGCCATTAGAGCTTTAAGATCATCTAGATAGGCCATTTTCTCTGCCCCACCACCTTCTTTTTTGTTGGTAGGACCAAGGGAGGGGGCCTTCTCAAGTTCAGTGGATGCTCCCAGATTTTAGAACTGCCTCCCTAGATAGCCCAGGGTGGCACTTGTCTTGCTCTCCTTCCATCAGCAAATCAAAATAATAATAATAATAATAATAATAATAATAATAATAATA
>JAIPUX010001232.1:132083486-132095103 GCA_020142125.1 Phrynosoma platyrhinos
AATTACTCTAAATGTATCAGTTTTTATCTTTTAGATTTTTAACAACAAAGAACATTCATGAAGTACCAAACTTCACATTGCAAATCAAATACAAATAGCTCAGAGACCTTGAAGTTCAGTATAGCTGTTAGTACAGGGGTAGGCAACCTTTCCCCTTTAAGGGCTGAGGGACTTAATCCCAGGAGCTATTGGCCAACATGGGACTATTGGCCAACATGGCTGAGGCTTCTGGGAGCTGAAGTCCCTCGGCCCTGAAAGGGGAAAGGTTGCCTACCCCTGTGTTAGTAGATCAGTAGCAATTGCTTCTGTATTCCCTTTGGGTGCTGGTTCTAGTCACTATTCAGTTTGCACTGTCTTTTACTGTCTGATGGTTGACCTCTCACTTTCCCTTCTTTATTTTTCTTGTTTGGATACTATGCTTTGCTATTGTAATTTACCTTCAAAGTCAGCTACTGTTTCTTGGCCCTCTGCTTTCCTCCCACTCTTATCAACCATCATCCAATCAATTTGTCCTCCTTTGTTTTCCACATTTTATATCACTGTTGTGCACTTCACGAATGGCGTATTTTGCCTTGGTAGAATCATGGGTCACAATGAGTAGTTCTGTGTACATGTTGTTTATTTTATTTGCTAACATATTTCTATCCCATTTATATCTGAAGATCTCAGAGCATGGAGAGCCAATTTAACACGTTTTTTAAAATGCATAAGAACAGAAAGTTTGATTTCATAAATCTACTTATGTATTGTTATATGTAAAATAGTACAGGTATATGAATTTCAATGAAAGACCTGTTTCAGTATTAAAATAGATTTTTAATTGAATGTTGAAGATATACTTTGAAAACTCAATTAGCGAAGCTGCATGTGTGTGAATGCCCAGTGATAACACACAATTAACTTTTATCAGTGTTTTGATAACAGACTTGACAGTTCTGTTTACAAATTAATTTTAATTCTAGCTGCACAATGCTTAAACAACCAAAGTACATAAAATCTTTCCTCATTGCTATCATAATTTTAATTAACTCTGTCATTTAAATTGGCACTGAGAGGTCACTATTGCTAGTGAGGCCTGGCTTTTAATTGAGATGATGAATGTGATGCAATATACTGTAAAACTGATATATTGCTGTTTCATATTAACATTCATGCCAAATTCTTTATAACGCATTGCCCATTTTGGTTATTTGATGGAAAAGTTGTTTGATGGAAAAGTTAGCTGGAAAAGTTGTTTCAAATTTAATTGCTTATACTCTCCTAGTCATTTTACCAAACATGTAATGATGTGTGAGTTGTGGATGTACCGTATTTTCTGGCGTATAAGACGACCCGCATATAAGACGACCCCCCATTTTCCAGTCAAAATATAGAGTTTTTGCCCCTCAATCCTCATTATCCTTATATCTGGCGTATAAGACGACCCCCCACTTTAGCCACAGATTTTGCACGTAAAAACGTCGTCTTATATGCCGGAAAATACGGTAGATAATATTTTGGAGTGCTTTTTTTTAAAAATATCATAGATGTAGACTATCCCCTTGACATGAACTTATGGTCAAAGTCTCTTGTTGTACATCTTCCAGTCATTATTTAATTCATTTTTAAATAAGTCCTTTAAAATTGTTCTCCAGTGCATTAAAAGCCTGCTTTGTTATGTTTTTTTCTTAAACAATATCTCAATATAATCTAGGTTTATTTGTGACATACGTACTTAAAGATGTGTTACTTTATATTGCATACCTAGTCTTCTCCATGCATGATGAGGAAACAAGACAAGCCTCTTCCTGCACCTCCACCTCCTGTACGAGATCCTCCACCACCACCACCAGAAAGGCCTCCTCCCATTCCACCAGATAACAGATTAAATAGACACTTGCATCATCCTGAAAGTTTGCCTTCCAGAGACCAGCCTATGCCACCTGAAGCCTGGTGTCCCAGAGAGGTTTGTGGGACTAATCAAATAGCGGGATGTCGAATACCTGGAAGTGATGGTTCTCCCAAACCTGGACTCACTGCAAGTTCAAATATGAATGGAAGGCATTGTCGAATGGGTTCTGATCCAGTATTCCTGCGAAAACACAGACGTCATGATTTGCCTCTAGAAAGTGCCATGGTAAGTGACCTGCAGTGCAATAAATAAAGCTTAATTTTATTTAACAGTTTCTGGCTAGCTGAAGTGCTTTTTAAAATTTCTTTCCTTTCCTTCTGACACTTAATAATCAAAATACTGGAAATAATTAACAGATTATTGAATTTTCTTTTTAAAAGTACCACTACTGTTAGTTTAATTTGAAGATTATCTAGTCAAAACATCTTTCAAAAGAAGAATGTCTCTCTAAACTTACTAAATTTTTTAAGTTGTGGATTGCTTCTCCAGCCTTCCTAGAATGTTTATTCATAGTAGCTATCAAGCTCTCATTCTTACAATAAGCTTACTGTTTCTGTTCATTTCTGCTTCACTCATTTTATGATTCTCCATAGAGTTCATTGTTGTTGTTGTTTTTAAAAAAATAGGTTTATTTAATAATTGCCAGAAACAACATGCCAGAATAAATATACATGCTGTCCAAAAATTATCTTTACAGTTTTAATTGGATATAGAATTGAGATTATAAAGATAATTTTCAGAGACCCTATGTAACATTATGTTTCTGTGTAAAGTATTTGAGCATTAGAATTACAATTTCTTTGGCTTATACTGATTTAGGAACTTATTCAAAGTAAATATTTAGCAGCTGCAAAGGGGAAAGGTCTTAGGGGGATGTAAGAAAATAATGCTTACACATTGTTGGAAAGTTATAACAGAGAAATTCATCTCTTGCAGCTATTTTCAAATGGCCATCTTGGTAATGAGGAATATGATGTTCCACCTCGACTTTCACCCCCTCCTCCAGTTACCTCAGTCATGCTGAATATGAAGTGAGTTTAATTTAAAATTTAACATGTTAACTACATAAATTGGGAAGGAAATTTGGGTCAGTTGATCAGTTCTCACAATACTCTTTTAAAAGCTGCAATATTGCAATGATTCTAAAAGGTTTCAAGATGAACCAAGCTTAGGCCTTTTATATATTTTACAAGAAAATTAGATAACACCCTTGTTGGAGAAATACTAAGTGGAAGTTAATGTACTTTGGTTTCTTTGAATCCTGTTGACTGGCAATTCACAGTTACACTTGACAGAAGTAGTATTGTTTGGTCAGGTTCAAAACTTGGAATTGGTAAGGCATGCAAACTGTTGTAAAATCACACTTTAGATGTGTTGAAAATGTGAATAAAATTTGTAGATAACAACAACAACAAGTTTATTGATTAGTCAACTGAACCATATCAACCATATAATACATATAATACAGTGTTTCAAAATTAAAAATACGACATATCGCAATGCATACAAAAATAGAATAAATCACTCCAACACACATCTAAAATTAGCTGGGGGTTAAAACATATTCAGTTGAATAAAACAACTGGATAAAATAGTGTGCAAAATAAGCTACAAATACAATGTAAAATATAACAAGCTAAAACAGGGGGAAGTGGCTGAAAATAATAAGGAAGTTTAAATAAACCATGACACAGCACTCTGTGTTGAGTAACAAATTGATCTCTCAAATGTGCCGCTTTTATAATAAATGTTGCAATACATCTCACTAAATGTAAGTTCTCTCCAGAGAGAAAATGGGACAATTTAACCATAGGATCCCAGTTAATTGTTCTAACCAAATAAGGTTGTAAAAAATAGGATCTCTCCTTCTCATATATGCTGCAATCAAACAGGATATGTACATTGTCCTCTACCGCTGAGATAGATGCATGTTCTTTCGTGGTGAGGTATTTTTTGGAACCGTCCTGATCTGACCATAGATTTTAATTGCTCGAATCTGGCTCTTGTAAAAGCTGTTCTCTGACTTTATATTAGCTGTAATCTAAGATATTTTTCTAAGCCAAAAAAAGATTTATTTTGGCTAGGCAATTTATAGATTTACAACCAGCCATCACAGCTATATCTGTTTGGGCACTAATATCCCAGATCCTTTGTTTTAGAGTTTTAGAGTGAAGTAATCTTACTTCAGTTTGTGCAAAAATTCCTTTGTCTGAAATCCATGAAACACAGGTTTAAGACTGAGGATAAGAATTATTGAGATGTTGATTTTGGTTGGAGAAATAAACACACATTATGTTCTTTTCTGTTATGAAGTATTTATAGTGATAAAGAGGGCTGGCTATACAGTGAGCCTGTTGCATCAGTAGGGTAGCAATTGATGGATCAGAGCATCCAGAGCTCACCACATCCCATATAATTTGATGGTGATATGTGCATGTTGCTGTCTATTGAATAATATGGGGTGCTACAGTCTGCGTTTCTTCCCATCCTCACCACCTCCGTGGATGGGAAGGGGCAACTGTACAGGTAATCTGAATGATTGTCTTTAGCAGGAGTCGGCAACTTTTGTTGCCGGGAAGGGGGGGAATGGCGTTGGGGCGCGCATGCCCATGTGCATGACGGCCACCGTTGTGCGCATGCGTGCACGGGGCGCCATTTTGGAAGGTCCAACGGCGCCTGCGCTGTGCAAATTTGCAGGGCGCAGGCGCCGTTGGGCCTTCCCAAATGGCGCCTGCCGCCATGCGCATATGTGTGCAAGCGCAAATGCCATTTTGGATGCCAAAATGGCGCCACACGCCAGCGGCGACAACAGCAGGACCGACCACGGCCAGGTCCCAAGGCCTCCATGGCCCGCACTTGGCCCACGGGCCGGGGGCTGCTGACCCCTGGTCTTTAGTATGGCTAGAACTCCTGGCCCAGGATTGTACCCCTTCTTCTGATATTTCCCGCTGGGAATCGGAGGAGTGGGCTATTTAAAAAATTGGGATTTGTTGGCTGATGCAGAGGTCTGGTTTGTTGCCTCACAAATTTTTACATGGAAGAATTCGGAAAGATGTTTCACTGTGGCTTAATTCTGAGTAATATAAACAGAAATTGAGCTGGGTGTTCAAAAGGGAAGATGGTTACATCTGCACCAGTACTGGTTTATAAGTGATGAAGGATCAGTTTGCAACTTAAATTATTATTATTAATTTTTGCAAATATGTTGTTTCCAAACTTAGACACACCTCAGAATAGGTTCACTGAAATGAAAGGGACTCATGATAGTCGTAGTTAGTATCTCACTGATTTCAGTAAACTTACTCAATGCATCACTGACTATGGACCTAACCCATTGACCAGCATTACTGGGCATATCCAGCAAATGAAGAGTTTAGTACACTGACCTTAGTGTACTTCACACTGAAAATTCTCAGACCTGGTTTAAAGTTCAAATATAATCTGTTCAGATGGTGTAGTGAGCATTGTTAAAGTAGACCCACTGAATCAAAGAAATAATAATAATAATAAGAAGAAGAAGAAGTTTTTCTTTATATTTCCCACTTCTTCCTATGGATCGACTTAGTATTGACTTGCCAGGTTCCCAGTGATTTGGTGGGTCTAGCCTTGTTGGGACTAATTTGGTTTTAGCCCATTATATTTAAACCACGTTGGACAGCCCCCAGATTACATTCCTCACACTAGACTGTCTGCCCTACATTAACTCTTTCTCAGAATCCACTACTAAATTGTATGAAATGTAATAAGGGTGGTGGTGGTGGTGGGGAAATATAAGATCTAATTTGCATTGCAGAAA
Source organism: Phrynosoma platyrhinos (assembly GCA_020142125.1). NCBI lineage: Eukaryota > Metazoa > Chordata > Lepidosauria > Squamata > Phrynosomatidae > Phrynosoma > Phrynosoma platyrhinos. The sequence continues at coordinate 132,089,174 of JAIPUX010001232.1, forward strand.
TAATGCAGTTTCATACCATTTTAATTGTCATGGCTCAGTGTTATGGTATTCTGAGTTTTGTAGTTTTGTGAGATATTTATCCTTCTATGTGATAGAGTTCTGGTGCCATAGCAGACTACAAATCGAGGATTCCATAGCATTGACGCCATGGCAGTTAAAGCCATGTCAAACTGCATTGTTACTGCAGTGCAGATTATACCATATGTCTCCCTGTGTTTGTGCATATGTTTAGTCAGGATCCAGCAAATATCCTCTACTGAACAGAAAAGACAAGTGAGGGAGACTTTCTGGTAAAATATTGAAATATATATGCAATACAGTCAGCCCTCCTTATCCACCGATTTTTGAAAATATTTTTTAAAAGTATAAATTCCAAATAGCAAACCTTGATTGTCATTTTATATAAAGGACCCCATTTTATTATGCTATAAAAGCCTTAATATTATGCCTACAAAATTGTGAGTATGCTTTATACTAAAGAGAGATTTTAATTCTGCACTGGGGGAAAAATGAATTCTTAGAAAGTGTATTATTATCATGATAAACAATAATGACAACAATAATAGCGCCTTGAGTTGGAAGAAAGGTGGGATATAAGAATAAAACAAACAAATAAATAAATAAAATAGTGACTTTCTCCATCTCTTAGTTCCTATTATTGATATGACAGTGCTCATTATGTGCAGAAATGTATCTTGGATCTCTGTGTTTATATGTCCACAATATGGAAAATAATTAATTTTATTCTCTAATTCTATTCCCAGTCTTAACACACACATTTTTATACCATGACGTTAGTGCATTTTGAAAAAGAACATACACAGAAAGAAATACAAAGAAAAAGAACATTCCAAATTTTCCCATATTCTCCAGTTTTCCATTGGGAAAAAAGGTTGCTAAGTGCAGGAATTTGGAGGGGGCGGGCAGTCAGTGTCATTTGATATAGTATCTTGCCAAAACATTTAAACTTGAATATTTAATTAAATCATATTTTGTTTATGCCATTGGTTTTTATTTGTTTTCTGGTTTTGTGTGTAAAATAAAATTATTGTTTTTCAAATATGTATATTTGGTTGGGGTACAGACAAGAGGCACAAATGTCTTGTCTATTTTTGTTTCAAATATATGATATCCTTTGGCTCCCTCTACAGAAGGTGGTTAAATATTGCATCACAGAAATTTCATATTCATTAATTTCATTTTTCCCTGGGGATCTATGTCCAGTCACTGTCAATAAAATGTGTTTTCTGGGTTTTTTTAAAATATTAGTTTTTAAAATGAAGAAATTAGTGACTTATAGGGTCTTGTGAACTTTAGATTTATATAACATATTTTGAACTGTCGTCAACATTTGCTTTTAAAAAATGTGTAACTTCAGCACAGTACCTAGATGAACATATGATGATACCACCTTCCACAATTTGATTAGCAACTGAATGAGAAATAAACCTGAGACACCTTGCACAGATGAGGTGTGTGTGTGAAAATTCTCGAGAGTGATCTTTAGTGCAAAACAGTTGGTAGATAAAGGATTAAATGTTGCCCCTCTTTTTCCTTCTCTCTTGCTCTAGAAAACAAAACTTGTGTTGCCTCTATCTACTTTTCACTTTTAAGAGGATTTTTACACACATTTTCATGTAATGTATTTTTCCCCCTAAAGTAATAAAAGTGGAAGTGGAAGATTTCATTAAAATACCATTTTCCCATTTTATATTTACACTTATTTCCTCTACAATCAGTTTTTTAAAGTCTGTATTGAATTTAATTGAATTTTCTTAAAATAACTGTGTTTGAGTTTTAAAAAATGAAACTATACACTTTATGTCTTTGAATAGCTGATTCTGATGTTCTTTCATAAATATTTCTTATTCTCCTCCCCACCACCACCACCCCGGTTGTAGATTGTGGGGTGGAATCATTCCTCTTCCTTTTTGTTTTTTGGCTTTTGGCTTCATGGTTTCTTTTATTTTAAAGTGTGTTGTCATGGCAATCTCAAATATAGTTAAACATCTATTTATGAGTCCTTTTTATTAATTATTTCAATAAAACGGTAATCATTTTGAGTATAGAATTTACTAGTGCACAGTCCTACTGCTTAATGGTGAAAATAAGTGAATATCAAGTTCTTCAATGATATGTTTTTTAATATTGGTGCATTTGCATTGTATCCTTCAGATTCTTTTGAAAAAAATTATTGTATTAAAACTTTCATTGTCTGATGCTTTCACAACTTTAATACTTAGTTGACGAAGCACAAGGAGGTTCAATTTTGTGTGTCTGTCAGAAAAATTAATAGCTACTATATAAGTGGAAAAAGACTGCCCTTTTTACATACTTAACTGCATATTTTTATTGCAGGGTGTGCCCATTTCCTGAAAAGAACCACTATGAGTTCTGTACTTGAATCAAGTGGTCCTAGGTTCAAAGCTATACTTGGCCTGAAATCCTCCTGACTCACCTTTTACTAGTCATTGGATACCAGACTTAAGCTATGATTTAGTGAGATATTCCCTTTCCTCTTCCCATATATATGCTAAAAGTTTTATTTTCTGCTCTTGATTAACCAGTTTGCCATGATGAAAACTGTGGTTTGTCTCAACTCTGGTTAGTATCAAGACAACCCAGTTTCATATTTGATTTTATGAAGCTTGTTAAAGTAAAACACAATTTTGAGTTGGTTTGATATGGCCAGGTCTAGACAACCAAAAGCAGAAATGAAAGGTTCTGATTTTCACCCAGCCTTGTGAAAGGAGCACATACTATCTGTCATTATACCTTACATTGTGGGTTTGTTGTAAATTAAATGGGAGGTATAATTTGACTCATCCATAAATGTGATAAGTTATATGTATGCATACTGTATCTAAGAAGACTTATCAGAGTTTGATATACTTTTCTCTTGAGGTCATCTGTTCCTGGTATAAATTCTCTCCCAGAGAAACCAAGGGAAAATGTAGAAGAAGATGAGTACAAGATTCCTTCATCTCATCCTGTTTCTTTGACCTCACAGTCACCTCATTGTCATAATATAAAGCCTCATATTCGGTAAGGTTATTTCATGATGACACCAATCAGTTAGGGTCTTGTCAATGTCAGTGTCTTACAAAGACATGTCAATGTGTTACAAACTGTTGCTTCCACATTAACTCAAGACTAAGACCATGCCAGCACTATTCAGAATGCCATTTTGCAGCATCTTGCCTGATAAAAAGATCTAGAGATTTTGAAAGTTTGTGTGCATTTCTGTGCCCTTTTGGTTGGCTTAATAAATGTTTTATACTAATGTAGATTTTATACTTTAGCATAATTATGTAGCTAGGTTTAATTCTATTGATGCAGTTCTTCAGTTTAAGGTGACCATAGCTACTGCTATCATATTAAATAAAGGCAACAGCAATACAATAGTAAGTGGTTAGTGTAACTGTTTCAAGGGTAATCTTGTATATTTTGTCCTCTATTCTATTTTAACCCCTTTTTTTTTAAAAAAAAAAACTGCATGCAGTTTAATTGTTGTGAATCAGAAAGTTTAATTCAAGTATCTGCATTATCTTTTAGTAATTGCAGTTTAATTATTTACCTCTATAGAATCTCACCTTTTAAAAATATATGTGATAATAACAAATGCAAATTATTTCTAATTGGATAATTAGGTCATAAACAGGTTTGTGTGAAAGCACCTCATTTTATTTTGTTTGTTACACAGTAGAATAACTTTATATATATTTCAGAGTTTTGTCAAATCTTTTTCTAAAAATTCATACTTTGTGTAAGGATCTCTGCTGTTATCAAATGGATATCATTGTCAAATTGCAGGTGTTTGGTTGAAATTTCATTGTATTTTATTTGGATGTAAAGGATGAAAGTCAAAAACAAGAATCAGAAATTGCAGTTTTTCTATTTGTTCTGTAAATCTAGGTATTGATTAAAAAACCAACATGTTCTAATATTGGAATGCTCTAAAATTTCAGTATACATTTAATTTTAATTGTCTTCTTTTCTGGCATGTAGTCATTAATACGATTGTCTGTATTGTGCTGTTCAACAGAGAATTTTACATATGTGGTGTAATAACACATTACATTTTGGTAAACAGCATTGTCAGTAGGTGGTAATTCTGTTGACTTCTGCTGTTTTATTTCTGTTTGGTATTTTGATCCTAGAAAATAATAGCTGGCTGGCAATTGTTGCTGGCTAGCAACTGTTCAGTATTTTTGATATCATAAGGTGGAATTAATGACCTTGTAAATGTTGGTATTCACATTTGCAATCACAACAATATTGCCAGAATCTGCAGATGCCCCCTAAAGCATACTTTAAAAGTCAGGCAGCTAAAAGGCAGCTGCACCGGCTGATGGATTTTTGTAGTTCTGGAGAATGAGGTGCTAGTGGTTGACATGTCCAACGGCATGCTTTTGTAGACCAATCAGTGATACGGCATCATGTCATAACTGCTTGCGTCAGTACATCTTGTTGGCAGGAGGGGGCCAGACATAGCATCCCTCAATGTCCTGTTCACTAGTGCCAAATAATTCCTTTGGCAGTTGTGACTTTTTCAGTGTGGGTTTTAGGTCAGATTGAAAGATGGATTGTAGCTACAACATCTCCCGTGCAAGAACTTGGCAGATGTTTCTGCCTTTTTGTTAGATGTAAACAAGATCAGTACTGACATATTTTTTTTAAAAAAACTTATACTCTCTAAAAACTTTTTTAAAAGCTTATTTGTGTTACCTTGATCTTAATTTTATAATTAATTTCTGCATTTGACAGACCATTTTTAAAATGAGCCAGTAGGGCTAATTTGAAATGTTAGGATCATGATGGCTTCATGAATTAATAGTCATCCTGGTGAATTGCCTGCTCTTGGTTTCATGTGATTAATGTCAAAGTGTGTGTATTTATTTATCTCTGTTTTCAGTCTATGTGAGAATGGTCAGTGCTCTGGAATAATTACTGAAACTCACAACTTTGCCTCTGAGATGAAACGATTGAAACAGCCAGAAATGGGTATGACTTCTCATCTTTGTTCCTTCAGGTCGAGAGACAAAATATTATTTTTTTATTATCACTGTTTTATTACTATTGTAATTTCCATTATTACTGTATTATTGCTGTTTTGAAAATGCTGCTTTTGTTGTTCAGGAGAAGCCATTGAGTCGACGGTCTCAATACCTTTACCACCTGCACGGCCTCCTGTGAGAGAGAACCTGAAACATAGCACAGGACTCAACAGGACGCCCTCTGATTATGATCTGCTGGTGCACCCTCCAGGTTGTATATTCTTCTCCCCCCCCCCCCCTTTTTAATAAAATTACTTTTTTGACTTGTGCAAGACCAGTCAGGGGAAGGGAATAATGTAATCCATGTGATGTATGCATAGACTGGAATACTTGAATAAATTTATTAAGTCAACCAATGGTACTATTTTTCACTATTTCTACATGTTTATACTTGTTATTAAAGAAAGCACATGCATTTCAGTAAAACTAGAAGTGGACATATGATCAATTAAAATAAAATTGCTCTAATTTTAATTGCAATTGTCAAATATTTCATAAAGCAGAATTCTTCAATGTGTTTTAGAATGTGTACATACCAAAATATTTTGGAAGGAAACAGAATTATTTGTGCTTCTTGGAAAAGTAGTGTTCCAGAAAATTGAGCAGTTACTATTCTACAGAGGACCTTCCATATTCGCTGGGGTTAGAGCAGGGGTAGGCAACCTTTTGGAGACCTGGGCCGGTCTCCCGTAGCCCAGGTCTCAGCTGGGCAAGGGGGGAGGGGATGGCCGCACGCGCACCCTCCACTGACACGCGCGACCCCCACACATGCTGCCGCTGTGCATGGCGTGGCAGTGGCCGCATGTATGGGGGATCGCATGCATTGGTGGAGGGTGCACGCGGGGAGGCTTCCCTTGGCAGCGACGGGCCTCC
>JAIPUX010001232.1:132095203-132111530 GCA_020142125.1 Phrynosoma platyrhinos
GCCACGATGCGTTTGCGCATGCGCAGCATTTGCGCATGCGCAAACGCGTTGCAGCCGGCATTTTGGATGACAAAATGCCGGCCGCGGCGCGTGCGATTGCACGCCAACGAAAACGGGCGGCGGCAGGGGTCCGCCTGGGCCTGTAAGTCTGGCGTTCTGGGCCGGAACCGGCCCTGGGGCCGTAGGTTGCTGACCCCTGGGTTAGAGGCACAGGAAAAGTGGGAAAACCACAAATAAAAAACTTTTTTTTTTAACCTGAGAGAATACCTCTAAGAATCTCTAGGTCAGGGGTTCGCAACCTTTTTTGCTGACAGGCCGGGGGGGAGCACACCCCCCAGCGCAGGCACGCGCCCCCAGCGCAGGTGCGCGCATCGCCATTTTGAAAAACAAAATGGCGGGGGCATGCGCTTCCCTCATCGGCAACAGGCCTCCAAGAGGCCCAGCGCCACCTCGGGTACCCCCCAGGAGGCTTCCCTCGGCGACGACGGACCTTCTCTGGGGCACCATTTTGGCCGCGCATGCCATGGCCGCCATTTTGCCTTCCAAAATGGCGGCCGCGGCTCGTTCGCACATGTGCATGAGTACTGCGCATGCGCTAACGAGTTGTAGCCGCCATTTTGGAAGGCAAAATGGCAGCGGCGCGTGTGGCGGCAGTCAGCAGCAGCGGCGTGCGTGGCGGCAGCGGGGGTTGGCAGGGGTCCGTGGGCCGGGTGCAGCCCGCGGGCCGTAGGTTGACGACCCCTGCTCTAGGTCTTCCAGGGCAGTGCTGTGGTTAAGATCTGCCAGAAGTTGGCCATGAAATTGCACTGGAGGGCCTATAGAAGTGTTCTATCTAGGAATCTCTAAGCCCCCATTGTGATTTTTGGCTGAAGTTGACAATAGAGTCACACTGGATGTCCTAGAGATTCTTAGAGAGAACATATTAATCAAATGCTTGAATAATCAAATCTGCAGAACTCAAAGCTGCAAATGTGGAGTGCCAGCTGTATATGCAGTTTCTCTCCCGAAGCCCTTTTGAATTTTGGGAAACAGTTTATTCTGTAGCATTACACATTACTTGTAGAGGAAAGACTTGGGAGCTCTGCTATACATGCAATTCCTTGCATCGTTTTTTGTTTCTTGGGCTGTACATCAGTAGCACATATCTTAAGTTAGCACAGAGATAAAGATTAGATCTATATATTAATATTACATATGTTGAAATCCTAGTTTTGAAACCTTGGCTTAACAGTAGTTCCAAAAATAATATGCTTATGAATTCTGATCATATTTCTTGTCTTTTGAATTGTTCTTTGGGCTCTTACCTCTTAATCTGTAAATATGTATTTTCTGATAATAGCACTATATGCTGATGTATGTTGGGGAAGGGCACTGAGAATCTGCCTTAAAAAGCAATGAATAAAATTATCTAACATTTTTTATTATCATTTCCTTTCATCAAGAGTGTACAGTTTTTAAGGCATAGCTACAAGTATGCAAGCAAGTATAAAACCTAGAAAAGAATTTCTAAAAATAATAAAATGGATTGAGTATAGTAAAAGGTCTTTCACAGCATGTTTTCAAGTTTCAAGTTTTGCTTAATAGAAATCATTCAAATACTTTTCTTACAGTTCTGTAAAATAAAATAAAAGTGTAATAGAAAAACAGTATACATATAGAAACAATAGGAAGAAAAACAAATAAAGAACTAAGAAAGAAACAGTAAGGAATAAAAGGGACTTCCAATCTTTTCTTTAGATACTATATCCTACTCAATCCTCCTCCATCTTAAAAAAACAAACACTTCTTTTCCTACAGTCTATCAGTATTACATAAAGTAAAAATTGTCAAACTTAAGTGCTTGTCTTACAAAGAATTAATCTAAGGTTAGCTTTCCCATATATATCCATTAATAATAGTTGATAATAATAATTAATTCCATTTAAACAAAACTTTTCTGCACTCTTCAAAGTTCAAATAACAAGCTTCATCAATGACCATCTTCATTTTCACTTCTCTAAAATTTAATAATTAAACATTAAAACTAAACATTAGACAGTTCCATTATCCACATCGTATAGCTTGTTTTTCCCATAATATAACCTAAACTTAAAACTTAATATACTCCATTAAGACAACATTATTTTTTCCGTTTAAATCAGTAGCATATGTTTGTTGATCACCTCATTCAAATACATGCATAAATTAATCCTCTAACAGGGGCCATTTAAACCCTATTTAATTTAATAATACATTTATCTTAACATACGGCTTCCCCCCCCAAAAAAAACTGACAAAATACAAATTGAGGCAAACTCAGCACAATTAAGAGTACATACATTTGGTATAATTTCCATAGCCATCTTCCCAACTAATCTCAAGCTCCTTAGTAATCAGTTGCCAGTCTTTTCCCCCAGTCTCTTCACTGGTCTTCTTTGTCACAGCTTTAACATTCTCATTATAATTTTCATACTTCTAGAATTCTCTGTCATAGTAGCCTAATTTTCATCCACCTGTTTACAGGAACCTTCATTCCTTAGAAGCATTATGTAGACTCTGTCTTCTACTTCCAAAAATTTAATCTCAGATTCTTTCTCTTGTTCTTCATCTGATATTAGCACCATAAAATCTCCTTTTTCCTTCCATCACCTGGCAATATATCTTGCAATTCCTCATTATCCAGGTTCTGAAACAATCAGTTTGCCTCTTCCAGCCCACACTCCCCAGGTTGTCCAAAACATTGTGTCATTTGGTATCCCAATCTCCTCCTCATGGGCCTTTAACCTGGCTTTTAGCATTCTCCTTATTACTCTTATTTCGCTAAGCACTGTGCTGAGCTATAAGGGGTGCTCCCCTTCTGTCCCCTTCTGTCCCCAGACATTCTTCCACATCCAGAACTGAAGCACCTGATAAGCAATAGCTAACCTTATCAGGATTTTTTTGGTTTTTTAAATTATTTTGTCCAATCAGGTGCCTCCTTTAAACAAATACAGTTTCTCACAATGTCTCTATTTTGTAATCCAAATGTAATAAATGCAAATTAATTAAATCCTGTATTAAACAAAATCAGTAGATCTTTCAAATACCGTTTTTACTAACCCTTTTGTTGGCAGGCTAACTCTTTTAATCATTGCAAGCTTTGTTTATTTCCAATTCTATTTACACTTTATGCCAATAATTAGTACAGCCAAAATAAAACATTAACCAGGTCTCTCCTTACTTCTGAAAAAAGGTAGCTTACCAAGATAGCTTAGCGACTGAGTCCAAGATTTCTGTAATGCAGTTATTGAAAGACAGAATCTAAAAGCTAGATGTTAAATAAAGAAAGGGAAGACTTTGGATCCAGTGTCCATAAAGAGCTTTTCAGCCCTTACAGGCTTTTCAGATAGTCGATGGGCATATTGATGATCCCAACCCCTCCATACAAGTTTTGCTTACTGCTTCTTGTGGTTTATTCAGCAACTGCTGGTTAATGGGGCCCTGTGGGCAATCTCTTTGATCTTCCCTTGATCTAGAAAGATAAATTGCCAACCAGATCTTGCCTCCAGTCAGTTAAAAGCCACTGTTGCTTCTTTACCTGCAAAGCCCTGCAGAATGAGAAAGCTACAACCCATCATCTTCTCCCATAAATACCCTCCCATAATGAAAGTGAGGCCTACGGTTTCATTACTGGAATCACAAAACTCTTAGATAAACCTTGGAGAAGAGGTTCTTTTCGTGGACAGAGATTATAAATAATTAGATTATACCATTAAGGAAGATTTGCTTATATAACAGATTCTTTTTCAATGCAGGTGAAGACGCATCTGACAATCCACCGCCCTCTCTTCCTCCTCCACCACCACCTCCTGCACGTCACAGCCTCATTGAGCAAACAAAGCCACTTGTTACAGGAAGCAGACCTCTGTCTGGGCATGAGCTATACCTTCCTCCTGCTGGTAAGAAGAGAGCACAAACATGCTTTATCTTATAATAAGATGCATAGCCAGAAAGAGAAAAACCTGTCAACAATTTTTTAACTATCTCGACAGGATTGCACTTTTAAATTTTAGTGTTGAAGTAACATAGAAGACAATAAAAAAATCTTGCTTTCTCAGTATTTCACAAAGTAGATTTATTAAGCTGGGACTTCAGCCATACAAACATTGCAATAAAATAAGAATATTGTCCACAACACAGTGACCTCTAAGTACAAAATAATGACAAATATTTTAGTACACTGTCAAGCCTCAAAGGCACATGTTAGAGAGATTCAGTAGGATGATGTGCCAGAATGACTTTCTTGGGATTGTTTATATTTGTAAAATGAAAGTCTTACTACATTGAGGATTAAAAAGTATAACTTATATCTCAGTCAACAGTGTAGTTTTGTATCATATAGTAAGATAATAGAGAGCCTTCTGGTAAAGACCTGTAATTATTATTTGTTTAAAATATTTTTCTTGTTCTTCTGTTGAAAAGGAACTCATACTGGTTTATAACGATCAGTAATAAAATTATTCATGTCCCCAGGCTTACATTTTAAAAGGCACAATGGAAGTAAAAACAGGCAGTAAGGGGAGGAATGGCACAAGAAATTAGTTTTGATTCCTTACAGTGCCAGATGGAATGTAAACAGCTTAAGAACAGGGAGAGCCAAAAGTTGCTGTCTTTCATCTGATAATCCCCTGCTTCCCATCTTCTTCTGCTGATGCCCATGGTAGATTAGGTGGAGATAGGAGCTCCTTGGAGCTGGTTTCTCAAAATTGGTGAAGTGACAATGCTTCACTTCTCCCTCATCTCTCTTAGGAATGGGGAAGTTTCAGCTATGTTTGCATATGTTACAGGACTGGCAGTTCAGTTTTTAAATAGACACAGAGCTCCTCTCTGCTGTTTAATACCCAAAAAACACTAGTTTTTCAAAACCAGAAGTGGTCTTCAAGCCACTTTCTGCTTTTGTTCCAGTTTGTTTTTTCTTCCCCCCCCCCCTTTCTTTTTCTTTTTCTTTTTTGCAGCCCATGCAGCCCCCAGAGACTTCCTGGAGATACATAAATAACATCTTAATTCACCTTTTAATTTTTTTTAACCCCAGTTACACATTGCTGATGACTGTTACTTCACCTATTGAATGTAGTGATTCTCAAATTGTTTCAGTGGTACAAGTGATTTAAATATGATTGTAATAAATATAAACATATCGGAGGTGTGAAGCAGACCAGCAGCATATGTCCAGCCATGATTGGTCCAGGACCATGGTGACTGCACGGCCTGCTCTCAAAGTGGGCCGCCACCACAGTCCCAAAGAAGCCATCAGCTTCTTTTTTACCACTTCTTTTGCTGGCAGCTTTTGGCCACCTTAGGCAGCCTCGGAGCAGCTTCAGGACACTCTAGGGGCATGCGTCATCTGCACACTCTGCCCCCAAAGTGGCCAGAAGCTGCTCCTTTTGGCCTGTCTGTTTCAGGTCTTACTCTCTGAAAATGAAGCAATTAATTGTATGAATTTAAATAATTATACTTTATTAAGGGAGTTTGGGGAAGTACAGCTCAGCAGTTTTAACAAGATGTTTACCTATAACCTCTGCTTTGAATATTTCACAAGATGCCTCACCCAAATGCTTCAGCTTTTCACTGGACCCTCTGTGTCACAGCCCACTGCATTCCAGAGAGTACCCTGGTCCTCACAAGCATCTTTTTAAAAAAAAATTAGGAACAGAGGGAGCTGAGGTTTTGAGAAAGGGGTGATAATTCCTAATGTGTGAGTGGTTTTCTACTTATTATTGGTATCAAAGCAGCAGATCTGGTTGGGAACAATAGCTACAAAGACTTTTTTGCATGGAAAGTGCAAAATAGGGAAAGGTATGGTGCATCTTCTAGCAACATATCTCTCACCTTAGGAGATGGAGGTTAAAAAATTGGTTCTCCAGCCTTCATTTGAAACAATGGCTTTGGAAATTTGGAAAACACTAGTTTGGAGTAAATCTTAGCTAGCATTAACTATAATCTGCCTGATTTGAACGCCATAGCATCCATGGAACCAGGTTTGATCTGCAGGGGAACTAGGGACCGCAGAAGCCATGGCACTTTGAATTAAATGTAGATTTATTAGATCAGTGCTAGTGTAATTTGTATTCCTTTGTGATATTTAAATTCTTCCAAACAAAAATTTGCAGAAAACTCTGGATTTTTTTTTTATATAGATCTTTTCTTTGATCCTGTAAATGGCTTAGTTCCTTTGCCACCTGTTCGAAGGTTAACTGGTGAAAATATGAAAACTCACCGAACATCGCAAGACTATGACCAGCTTCCATCTTGTTCTGGTAAGGAAACCCCAGTATATAAGATCCAAAGTGTATGGCTTTGTAGAGCTTCTCTCTGACACCTTCCATTATGTCATATCAAAATAAGAACAATATTTGGCTTTTAAGGAAAAATTACGAGTTAAGTTTTAAGATTCAAAAGTGCTTGTGATACCCCATGTATGCTTTAGTTTTGCTGCACAAAGATAAAATTCTAATTTTGGTTACTCCATGCTTTCTTCCTTTCAATAATATAATTGGGCACTGTGGGGACACTTTCTGTCATTGCTATTGTTAGAAAATTGGGATTCAGAAAAAAAAATGTTGTCAGCTAGAGATCTTCCAGTAGATCTTGACTACTATTTCACCTACTCTTCAAGTAAACCATTTGATAGGCTCCAGTGGTTAATTTATTTCACTTCATTGTTTTGAGAGGCCTTGCCAGTTTTGCATTTACTACAGAATGTATGTTCTGCTTTGCCAATTATTGCTCTGTTCCTAAAACATTACAGCCCTCCACCAACCTATTGTTTTATAACAAAATGTTATACTTAAAAACACACACACACAAAATTCTACAGGAACATAGGAGTTACGACCATCATATGTGATGAGTTTACTGGAGTTAAAACATCCTTGTATGGTTTTTCCATTGAAAATGGCATGATACAAGAGAGCTTTAATTTTGGCTGATTTCATGCCACTTGTATTTTCAAATAAATTGACCTTATTTACATCTCCCTGAATGATACTCAAATTGGAGCACAATTGTCCTTCAGATGGTACAGTTCCCCAAATGTTGCAATATAGTTCTTGGTTTATAGGATGTATGCAAAATTTTGTATGTCAAGAAAAGTTAAATAAAAATGTGTATATTGGGAAAAGTCTTGTACCCAAAATAAATTTGGATTTTCACAAATGCCTTTTTTAAACATGTAGTCTGATGGGAAATTGGATAAAATGGACTTACTAAATACACATGAGACTGAGACAGAAAGAAACTGAATTGTCCATCTGTGGATTATTACATGAGTAATAGGCAAATAAGCCACTTTGGATCCTGCACATGGAGAAGGGCACACTATAAATCATATAAATAAATAAACAGCTTTGCATCATACTCACAAGTCATATAAAATGTCAGTTTTGATGTTTGGCAGTGATGTGATCCACTTAAATGCAGGGAGGAAATCAACTCTAATTTATTGACATTCCTGACAGCCCCATGATCTGCCTTCTTATGTTATCTCACACTTTGTCAGGTACAGAGTTTTATACATTTAGGAAGTGGGCTTTTTAAATGAAAATGCCCATATGATAATGATAATAAAAATTTGTTTTTACTAATTTTTGTTCTTTTCTACAGATGGCTCACAAGCACCAGCCAGACCTCCTAAACCACTTCCTCGCAGGACTGCTCCAGAAGTACACCATAGGAAGGCACATCATTCTGACTCATCTATAGAAAATGTTGATGCAAAAATTGCAAAACTTATGGGAGAAGGCTATTCATTTGAAGAAGTGAAGCGGGCACTTGAAATCGCCCAAAATAATCTTGATGTAGCACGGAGCATACTGAGAGAGTTTGCTTGTTTTCCTCCAGCAATTTCCCAGCGTCTTAATCTATAGCAGTATGGAAACACTGCATCAAGCCAGTTCTCCATATGTGGGCATGTGAATATGAGACGTAATGTGCAAGTGTCAATTCAAAAGACATGTTCTTCTCTAGGCATCTTTGAAGAGCTGAAGTGCAGCAGTTTTTTTTTTTTTTTTCAGAATAAGATAACTGCTCAGTTCAAGATATAAGTGGATTGAGTATTCTGTATTTTTGCTAGCCATACTTATTGAATCAGGGTTGAACTGACAAATAATTTAAAGTTTACTTCCCATGAACTTTTAATCTGTGAAATGCTTTTTTCATGTTTACAAGGTGGTGAGTGACCGTTTCCAAGTTGATAGCCCTCCTGTGTTCTTGTTCATTTTTTTTATTCTTGTCTGGCATTTCTTATTGTTTTTATAGTGGTTTGTCCCATCAAATAAGTTGTTATATCTTCTTAAATGCACTCCATTTTGATTTTTCAGGAAGCTTTAATTATTGTTTTTTTTCCCATCAGAGCATCAAGTAAATGCGAGAAAAATGTGGCCTTCATTGCTGACTCCCCCTCCCCCCAGTAAACTTTTCCTATTTAGAGAATGAAGTGTATGTGTACTGCATTGTCCTGTCTTTGCTCCATCTTTTTAAAGGCATTTTGACTGCAGTATTGGGTATCTTTTCTTTGATATGTGGCTAGTAATATTTAAAATCTAGATGGTTTCAGTGACAAAATTAACATCCATAATATAAAATTGCATAATTGTAACCAAAAATGTAAATTATATCTGGAACATAATGCAAAAAACCCAGATGAATTAGCCCTTGGTTCCATAATGAGCTTGATTAAAGGTCCCTATGTTGTTCATACCTTGAATATCATCGGTATGACAAATAGATCCATCATGCTGAATTATATTAGCAATGATCAGGTAAATGATACTGCTGTCTTCTGAAAAGTGAGGTGTAGTTAATTTCCTGTGTGGATGATTATCCTCTGATTCATCACCACTTTAGGGGACTTCATATTAACAGAGGAGCTTTAAATCTTTACATTGTTGAGCTCTAATGCTACCATAGCAATATTTTTGCAAAGCATCTCATTAATTCCCATTTTTAAATATATATTTAGTGCCTAGATCAACTCATAGCATCGTCCTTGCATTCTTGTTACCTGGAGATCTTAGGAGTAAATCATAATTCACCTTCTAAAGCACAAGCTAGATCGAGAACCTCAACTTCTTAAATGAATTATTCATACTAAATTCCAGATTAAGTTTTTATATGCTCCTCCAGTCCCAAACAGTAAAATTCCCAATTTTGCTTACTGAAATTATAGACCTGGCTTTGACAGAGTGGACTGAACACCAAAGTATGCACTGGGGGAAAATCTTTGCCTTTTAGTGTTCTCCAAACACTACTCATGACACCTCTGTGCAGAATTCTCACTTGCAAGGGGTCTTGTAACTATTTTGTCCTGTGCTTGATTGAACATTTTACTGGCCAGTCTAAGATACATGTTTTCCTTACATTGTTAGTATTAACTAATGTGTAGGACTAACACAAAGGTACCCAAATGACTGTGCATGATCTTTTGTGGTATCAGACCCCACACAATTGAACAGAGGAGGAGAGGACATTTCTACAACATCAGCTGACTTGGTAGTAGTTATACATCCAGTAGACTAGTGTGACTGGAGCAGTTGTAACCACTTCCCGGAAAATGGGTCCCTGATTGGATGTGTGCAGATTGAAGCCACTGCAAGGAGGTTAGGGATTATATCCCCAGAATATAAATTATAGAGTCAGTTCTCAGAAGGACAAATTAAGGGACAGCAGGAACATGCCAGTTCAGGTTTGTAGATGACAACTTCAACCTTTGAAGACGATCTAGTAACATCATGATACTAAACACATTTTGACAATCTAACCCCAGTTACAATTTAAATAATAATAGAATTTACATTGAGGTATTTCTCCTTAGATCCTATAAATCAGGGATGGAGAATGTGTGACTTTCTAGATGTTGTATGATGGCAACTCCTTTGTGCCCTAGGCAGCCTACCCCTTGGGGATGGGCAAAGAGATTTGCTATCTAATATATAGAAATTCACAGTTTCCCACCCCTTGCAATTTTTTTGTAAGTGTGATATTGTTGTATGCCTTCAAGTCATTTCTGAGTCATAGCAACCCTAATAGTCACATCCTATCACAGGATATGACTATATTAATACACCGGAGTGGGCAACTGTGGAAGACTAGGGGCCTGCATTAGACTGCAGGAAAGCACTGCAACCGCTCCCACCAATGAATAAATAAATAAATCATTTTTATTTTGGCTCCAAATGTTCCTAAGGATCCTCCAGGGCATGGCCCCCAAAAAATGTTGGGTTACCAATCCCTTTCCTCTTGGGCAACAACACTGAGGCCCTTCAACACCTATTTCTTTCTGTTAGGTCTACTGTTCTACTGCAAATCCAAAATAACCAATCTTGGTCACTGCTCCCTTTGCACCAAAGTGAGCTTGTGGCAAAGGCCAGCCTGGGCAAGAGGTTTCCCAGTCGCTGCTTCACCAGCTAATCAGCTGCTGCTTCCAAAGTGACTGGGTGCAGAGAGAAGCTTCTCCCTGGCCTAGAAAGACTCTCAATTGTTCACCAGGGCAGAGAGAGGTACAGCTGGTTTCCTACCTTTCTCCCCAGTGAAGGACTCTTTTCAACAAATCCACACTGGATACTCCTTCCCCAGAGACATGCCTTCCCACGCAGCTTCAAGTTGTCATACCTACACTGCTACCTTTTTGCTCGATCTGTCCGATGAACGAAAGCAGGAGAGCAATGCACGTATAGCGTGCCAGCTAAGTCCTGGCAAAACTCACAAAACTTAAGCAGGGTCTCCGATGTGAACGCTCCTTGTTGCCACCACTCCTCCTCCTCTCATTTCAATCACTGTGTCCCAAAACAGTGTCACAGAAGTGAACTCAGGTGAATAGCAGAGACACCACCACATGAAGTAATCAACAAGGCTCTGATGGTTTTAAGGTACCCTGAAAAGAAGGTTCATAAGCCCTCATCCCCACCATAGTCCTTAAGCCAACTGGTTCCCTTTGTCTTTCTTTCATGCCAATACATTGACAAATGTAGTGCTGCCCTCTTTCCCCCTCACTGCCCCCCTGGATCTTTCCACCTGGGGGGGCATATCACCCACTTTTTAAATCACTACTCTAGAGGGGCAGGGAGTATTTTCATGTTTTGACACCTTTCTGGGACATTTTAGGACTAGGATAGTCCTTTTTAACAACAGGAATTGAGTGAGAATCATTTCCTCTTCACTTCCTGTTTCAGAAAAGGACTCTCCTAGGCTTAAATTGGTTTAGGGGGTCGCTGGAAAAAGGTGGAAAATTGCCTACAATACCTAGAAGGCATGTGGGGAAATTTTTTAAAATCACTTTTTTTAATCCCTGAGAGGATCAAGGGACTTCCACACATGGTGGAAATGTCATCCACTCCCCTAGAGTTCACTTTGAAGCAAAATGCCCGCTAGAGGCAAAACCATAGATGGCCCTTGGGACCCAGTTATGCCTGCAGGCCACACTTTGCCCACTCCTGCTGTTGATTCAGAGACTAATGTTGAGCATTAACAATTAACTACCATATTTTCATGGAGGCTCATATCAATATTAAATCTAGAAAAGGGTATTTTACAGAATCTCCCTTCCATATCAAAACCTAATTAGCATGTTTCTACATTAGAGCCTATAGCTGTTCCAACTGACATTTTAGTTCAAATTCTGCTACTTGTCAAAATTATTTATGGTATGAAAAGGAAGAAAGTACTTCTCAGAATAAAATAGCCAATTGCACTGCAGAAAAACATTATTTTTCCATTTTAAAAAAAAAAAAAGTTGAGGGAAAGCACCAATTCAGCTCTCCTGAATGGCACAAACTGATGCCCTCACCCACTATATATTATTTTGCGTTATTAGGATGGGTTTCAACAAATTTCAGTGGATGAAGACCTGTGAAATAATATGCTAGTAGGAATCGGCACAATCATGATTCATCTAGTCTGGATCTTAACGAATCCAAGATGCTTGAACAAGTTGCAAGGACTTCATATCTCTGTGAAGCATGTTCACCCAAAATTCACTGTTTTAAAATCAAATTGTGGAATGGTCTTCAGAGACATTTTCATAAATCAAGCTAAGTACAATTAAATGCCATTTGGAGGATTGCTTACTGCACACAAATTAGCAGCCTTAAGAATAAATGGTAATCCTATTCTTTACATGTCTGCATTTTGGCAGAAGAAGGGCTTGTGTGAACAATCAAGTGTTCATCCACTGAATTCAGGTACACAGTATTGTGCTAGGTAGCACACTTTCCAAATAGAGCAATTGGTGGAGTATTCCTTCCTTGCTAGTTTAGGACTGTGATTATGTTTCTATACCCAGGAATCATCAAAGAACCTTAAACATTTCAACAGACATCAGAATTTTATCAGCTCCAAATTTGCATTCCTTGGGCTAAACTGTTCCAGAATTGCTGAATACGATGGTGGAACATATCGGCAATGCAGATACTTTCTGACAATGTGTGAAAAACTTCTGATGTCTGTTGAAATGAATGAGCTGCCATTTTTGCAGCATTATGCTGTGCCCTTAAATAGCCGCTAGTCTAATGCCAGTTTTGTAATATCATAAATGTCCAAGGATTTTTCATAATGTGAATTTATTTTTTACCAGCATTCTTTTATTGTTTTTGTTTGTTTCTCATATTCCAGCTTGAAGCTTTACTTTGCACTGACCTGGAAAATGTTTTAATTTGTGTCTTAAAGCTTGACAAATTTGGAAGCAGACAAATGTGTTTTAAATCAGGTACTGCCTGTTGACCTGGAACATAGAGCGTCTAGGACTGGTTTCTTGAGTGGACTGCAATAGTTTTTGTTTTTGAAGGTGTATCTTCTAAATAACTATTTTATCTGAAAATGCCTTTTATAAACTTGTATAATGTGGCAAACATAGTGATGTGATCAATTTATATTTTATTCAGCATTCTTTTTCAATTCTGAATATTATGTAACCTCAAGTTACTTTATCTGTTCTTGTAAGGTATTTTATAAAAATTAATGTTAACAGAATAATCTGTTCTTAAGGTGTTTTGGTTATGTTGTTTCATTTAAACCTTGTGTGTGTGCGTGCACACACACACATGCGTGCACACACACACACACACATTTATACACATGTGCCTGACCACACAGTGGTTTGTCCATCGCAGTTAATCTTTAGTAGATGGATTAGATCTTTTTATATTGGCATACTGAAGATGGTGCAGCTGCTACATGCCCCAGGGAAGATCTTTACCATTAAACGTAATCATTGGCCTCTCAAGAACAACTTTGTGTTTACATGACAGTTTGAATTATCCATTGGTCATTGTTAATGTGTGTGACCCTAATAGATACTGTCATTTTTTTCTTGATCACATTAGGTTAATTGTTCTTGCCTCTGTCAGCATGAGAGCCAGTGTGGTACGGTGGTTTGAATGTTAGACCTGGACTCTGGGAGACTGAGGACTGAATCCCTGCTTAGCCATACAAACACACTGGGTGACCTTGGGCAAGAAACACTCACAGCCTAGGGCAAATAATGGAATAAATCTCACCAAGAAAAGCCTATGATAGGATTTCTGTAAATCAAAATCAACATGAAGGTACATATCAATACTGCAAGCAAGAATAAATACACCGTTTGCATAAGAGTTTCCTTCAAAGTATTGCTCAGGATCTAAGGAGCTATTTAAAATAGCTGCTTACATCCTGAGCAATATTTTGAAGGAAAAATATTGAAGTGCTTCAGCATCCACAAGAAGATTTCCACCCACCCTTTGGAAAAAACAACCAACCAACCACTGCCATATCGAAATTGGTTTTTGAAGATTGTTTCAGTTTCAGAAGTGGTTTCCTTAGTCAACTGGATAGTGTTTGAAAAACTCAACTCAGTTCTGACAATCCAAATCTTTTTATTTATTTTAGTTTTGCACTAAAGACTAGAGATTAATAAAAAAAAAATAATATGTTACATTGTATGGCGACTACTTGTGCCCTTTATTAATGATTACATGATATAAGGAAGTCTGAAGTTTCTACTTCTGACAACAAAGGATGCAACACTGAAAGGATGCAAACTTTTAATCCTAGCAGATAAAGCAAACTGTCAATCCAATTGGGCAGATTCATGCATTGATTATTCAGTGTTCATAGACTCACTTGCCAGCCCTGGAACTTTAGTTTTTGAATCCCCATATTTTCCTTCCCTATTTCTCAAAATTTGATTTACTGCCTCACTTCTATTTTGGAGTTTATTAATTAACTGGGGGAAATGCACAGACTTCGGTCACTTCATCTTCACAAGTGACATTAGGGGAATGTTTGTATGTCCACTTTTTATAGCACTCTTAAGGCAGGCTTGTTAACTGGAACAGTTGAGGCATTCTATCATCAATGAGCACTTTTAAGCAAACTTAGAATAATACTAAAAAGATAAGTAACAAATAGTTGAAAGAGCACAGGCTCTAATTTCAGTTAAATGTAAAGAAACTAGATCCATTCTCTTAGGATCTTCATATTTGACTCTGAAGAGAAGCCCAGGTTTTTCCATTTGGGTAACCTAATGTTTTCCAAGAGTTCCTTTATAATGTTTTCTGAGTGCATTTTATGGTATTTTTTTGCTAGTTTAGTTTCTGTGCCCTGATGCTATTTACTTTTATTTGACAACATTTATTTTGGGATTTTTAGCCTTTTGCACTGTGCTAGGAAACCACATGTGAAATTCTGCCATTAAGAAAATGTTTACTTAAATATAAACTAGCATATATAAACTAGCAACCTCTAGACTCCTTCTTTTGACTGTAAATGGAAAATAGGTATCTTCAGTGAAGGGTAGGCAATTTTGATAAAGGAGTATTTTCTTCCTCTGTTCTCCAGTAGTTTAGGAGTATTTTTTTTTCAACAACAGAACAAGATGATTGCCTTCCATGTGCAACAAATACTCATGTACTGTAATGTCTCCATTCCCATAAAATTGTAGACCTTGGGAATTTACGTGACTCAAGAATGAAAATCTGGTTGAGTGGTGGACATGAACATACAGCCATGTTTCTTTCCATCACCCAAATCTGTGGACTCCACCCTCTCTCATACATACACATGTCCCTCTCATTCCATTCATATTTATAATCTGCCCTTGTGCTTAGTTTGGAAACTTCAAGTAGCACAGAACATGGCAGCCACGCTGGTCTCAGGTAAAACCAGGAGAGACCATATTACACCGATCTTAAGATCACTCCACTCACTGCCCATTGGTTTCTGGGTGCAGTACAAGGTGTTGGTTATCACCTTTAAAGCCCTAAATGGCTTGGGTCCAACCTATCTTTGGGACCGTCTCCTTCTATATAATCCACCCCACCCACTCAGGTCCTCTGGGAGGAATTTGTTACAACCCATAACAACTAGATTGTCTGAAACCGCACAGAGGAACTTTTCTGCAACCACTCCCAGATTATGGAATGGCCTTTCATGAACAGATAACTGGCCACCCAATAAGTTGAACCTGCTGTTCCTTGATTTCTGTGACAACCATTGTTGATTAGTTATCTTAAGTTATGTTTTAATCTGTATACTGTTTAATTGTATTTTAGGGGTGGGTGAGTTATTGGGATATGAGATTGTGTATTTTATTGTGTAAGCCACCCCGGTAGTGTTGCACAGAGAGGCGGGATATAAATACATTTTATTATTTATTATCATTTATTATTGTGGCCTAAATAATAGAATTTTGCATTTGTCTCTATTGAATTTCATTTTGTTGATTTCTGTCCATTTTTCTAGTTTATTTAGATTCTTTTGAATTCTATTCCCATTTACCAGTGTTAGCCACCACCACCACCGCCACCTCAGTTTTGTGTCCTAGTTTACATCAGTCTTAAAGGAATTACACTGGCTGTTAGTATGCTTCTAGTTTGAATGGTGTTTGTGATGACATTCAAAGCCTAACAGCATGGATGACTCTTTCTATATACACCTGCTTGAAAATGGAGGCCTTCTGGGGGATCTTCCTCTGCTCTGCCACAAGGGACAATATGGTCATGGTGGTGGGGAAATGGTGTTGGACTTTCTCAGCTGTGGCACCCAAATTGTGGAATGCCCTCTCCTGGTTAGAATTAAAATGGAGAAAGAAGGTTCCAAAATGGCTTTTATTAAAGTATTTGGGGCCTAATTGATTCATCCCAAAATACACATGTGTTTAAACTATTTTAAACTTTTAAGACCTGTTTTAATCTGTAAAATCATTCAGTATGATTTTCTTTTCTTTTTTTAATTATTTTTATTTAAATTATTTTGAGCTTTTAAATTGTTATTCTCTATATGCAATATCTACTGTTGTGCACGCGTTGGTAACCTCACGCCTCGACTTCTGTAATGC
>JAIPUX010001232.1:132128440-132154904 GCA_020142125.1 Phrynosoma platyrhinos
TTTCCTGACCTGCTATATTCCAAATCCAGATGCAATCTCTAGCATGCTCTTTCCTCCTCCTTCCAAAACTGAATTCATAATTTAAAAAATTAATAAAACTTTTTTCTTCAGTTTCCCTTCTTCCTCTTAGTCCATCCACATTCAACTGCATTACAAATTATTCATTTAACCATTAATCTCTCATATGCCCTCACTAAATGTGATGAAAATAATAAAAAATGGAAGCCCTCACTCTTAGTTAGACATTTTCCATCCCTTTTATACTCACAGTCCAGAAATCTCTATGACTGGAAAATGGGGGGGGGGGGGAGAGAGAGAATACATATAGACAGCCTTTTGTTCTTCATACCCCTGTCTTTTTTGTTGTTGGTTTAACACAGGGACAGGCAACCTATGGCCTGCGGGCCTGTTCCGGCCCAGGTCCCCACACTTACTGGCCCAGGTGGACCCCTGCTGCCGCCGTCGCCACTGCGCACCAACGGCATCGCGCGTTTTGGCTGCCATGAGGCCGTGCGTGCCGCCATTTTGATTTCCAAAATGGTGGCCGCAACTCATTTGTGCATGCGCAGTACTCCTAGAAAGTTCTTTAACACATAGATAAGAAGGGGACTTCTGATTTATAAGTTTTTACAAGTGTATTCTTTGTTTAAATGACAGACTCTTTGTTGTAAACATTCAAAGTTCCTGTTGACTGAATTTCACATATTATTTACTTCGATAAACAGATTAAAAAAAACATGTTATTTCCACAACAGCCCAAAAGTGTCGATGAGTGATAGATGGAGAGGATGTATTTTGATCGCAGATGCTAATATTTCCAAGTTGTAAAAGGATATAAAAGCTAGACTCTGAGAACCATTCAGTTGTCTCACTTTGGACCTTTCCAGGTAAACCTGTTTGTGAAGAAATGAACTTCTTCCTGCACCTTGCTCACATTGCTTTTGCTAATTCGAACCATCTGCTGGGCAACAAATCTCATCTTGTGATACTCTGCCTCTCTGCTCTTGCAGGCAATGCATTCTCCTTCCATTGTTCTTGCAACATTTCTTCCATCTTTATCATCACATTCCCATCAGCACTTCCTGCAGCCTACCACTACTCTTATCATCTCACTACCAAAATCTCCCAGTCCTTTCACTTTACTTGGCAGTCCTTTCACATCTTTCCAAATTAAATAAACATCAATTCATGTCCCTCTTCCAGTTTCATTCTATGATTCCAGTAGTTATTTTGAGGTCTCTCTCTCCCCCTCATTCTCTCCAGAGTCCAATATCTGTTTCTCTGACTCCTTGAGACTCTCTTGGATGGAACAAACCAGCACAGCAGCCAGGACCAGCATGAGTGCATGTGTGAACATACAGAGCTTCATCACCTACTTGTTGCTCTACTTGCCTCACAAAAATGTTGTGCTTCCATTTCTTCCTGTGATTTTAGTTCCTTTCTTGCCTAGTTTGAATGCATGCACTTAAAAGATTTGATCAGCCTAACACTTGTTACACGTAGCCTCCATACAGAGCTCCGCACAGCAAGCTTTCCCCCTTTTGATATGTCCCTTCTGCTGATCCACAGAATGATTTGCAAAAACAAATGGCTGTAGGACTTGTTGTTGTTAACAGTTTTTGAGCCAATCCCAACTCATGGTGACCCAGTGGATCAGACACCTCCAAAACTTCCTATCCTGCACTGCACTTTGTTCCTGTAAATTGATAGCAAAAGCAATAGCAATAGCATTTACATTTCTATACTGCTTAATAGTGAACCCAGCACACTCTTAGCAGTTTACAATCTGTAAGCCAATTGCCTCCAAGAAGCTGGGTACTCCTTTTACAGACCTATGAGAGAATGGAAGGCTGAGTCAACCTTGGAGCCCTGGGATCAAATTCACAACAGTGTGGCTGCAGAATTGGTATTTAACTACTGCACCACCAGGGCTCTTACATTTTATGTGTTAGCATTTCTTACTGATACCTGTACTCCTTAACAGAGTCCATCAAGCATATGATCTTCCTCTCTTTCTACACTTCTCCACCATTTTTAGCATTATTGTCTTTTCCAATGAGTCATTCTTTTTATAATGTGTCCAAAGTACGGCAGCCTCAACTTAATTATCTTGGCTTACAGGAAATTTCAGGCTTGGCCTGTTCTGGAACCCATTTGTTTGTCTTTTTGGCTGTCCATGGTATTCTCAGCACTCTTCTCCAAGCACCACATCTCAAAAGAATTAATTTTCTTCTTATCCATTTTCTTCACTGTCCAACTCTCACATCTGTACCTGGTAATAAGGAATACAATAGCTTGTACGGTTCTAACTTATGTGGTCAGTTGTATAGGATTTTTTCTAGTTCTTTCATAGCTGCCCGCCCCATTCTCAGTCTTCCATTGATATCCTGACTGCAGTTCACATTCTGATCTATATTTGATCCGAGGCACAAGAACTCTTTTACTGTTTCTATTTCCTCATTTTCTAGGGTGAATTTGTGTAGATCTTCTGTGGTCATTATTTTTGTTTTCTTTATATTCAGCAGGGAACTTCAATTTGATGTCAATTGATTTGACCAAGCTTTGCAAACTCCAAGCAGTGATTTTTTTTACCTATTTTGTGTTCAGGACAGTGATCATAGGTTGCTCTCACATGCAAAGGGAGACACCAAAAATCTTTTCCACAGAGCTCTTATATTTTATGTGTTAAAATTTCTTCGGTACCTTTGCCTGCTCCTTTTCTTTGGGTGTCTAAACTGTATTTCTAAATGGTCAAATGAAGTTTTAAATTGCTGTAATACTAGAAATTTGAAGACTACAGGGAAAATTCATTTGAAGGGGCAGAATTCTTATTTGGGTGTGCAAACCTTCAGAAAAAATCTCTGTGAGAGAACTGGTGTCTGGATTGTTGGTTTTTTAAAAAATCTTTTCACCAAAAACAAAGCAAGATCTCAGACATATAGTACGTGGCATGAACAAACTGACCAATTCAATTAAAAGCTGAACAGATAGGAACCATATCCTTGGGGTGGAGTGGTGACCAGACATATTCTGGTTCCTGCACGTTTAGACAGAGAAACACACACACAGTCAGTAGTCTTGAAATTACATTCCTGTATTTATCTTTGGCAGATCAGATTATTTCCTTATAGTAGTTTAGGTGTCACAAGATGTGTGAACCCATGGCCAGTCACTGGAAAAAGATTGTGAGTTTCCCATACCCTTATATGAGTGGGAGTTATTCCCCCCCCCCCTGTTTTACTTGTTTTAAATGTAATCTCATGCGCTTTGGCATGTGATTATTTTGGTGTTGATCCACTGTGGGGTTGAAGACCCTGGCAGCCCAATTTCCTTTCAATATTCTCTAGTGAATGTGATTAATTTTAGGTGCACATCTCTCTCTCTCTCTCTTTCTCTGCCTGCTGCTGCTGCTGCTGCTGCTTTAATGCTGTCATTCCTGCCAGATAATATGTGATCACATTCTTTACCACCTACTCCCCCCCACCCATGTCTTCCATAATTGGGAGCTTTTATCTGTGTGCATTTTGCACATAGTGTGACCTCACTTTGGATCTAATTGCTTGTGTCAATCACACTTTTAATTTATTTTGGGGGGTGTTTTTTTAGAAAGAAAAGCCCCAGACTGTCTAATTAACCATCTTTGACCATTAAACTGAAAAGCAAAACAAATTAGTCATCAATTTAGAACAAGACAAATGATTGGGGTTGAAGGGGAGGATTTTAGGCTGGTGAGGAAGAAAAGAAGGAGAGGATTACACCACAAGCAAAGATAATTGATTTTTAAAATTCCTAAATGGATGAATCCAGGGGAAAAACTTTATTGGCTCCTCAGGGAATACAGGGAATTTAACAATGGGCAAGAGGCAATGCTAGAACAGAGAAGTGAACTTTAGATTTTCTTTTCATCTTAGAAGCAAGCATGTTGCAAAAACAACAACAACAACAAACAAAACCACCCAAAAAGCACAACAACAACAACAACAACAACAACACACACACACATCTTGAGACAGCTTGATAAAGAAAACAGTTTACTGAACTGGAGATATGTCCAGGCTATGCTATGCTTTGGCAATATGGAAACAAATAGAAATCCCAAAGAAACTGGACTTTATTAAAAAAAAAAAAAAAGAAAAGAAAAACTAGATGAATTGCTTGAAGTTGCATGAGCCCCTCGGGTGGAAACTGGAACATTTGTCCTGGGTACTTCAAACTTGGGTTACTAAGGGCTTGTATTCACTTGACAGAATATTCTGGGGTGCTCCCAGAGTATTCTGGTCCTATATCGCCCGCACAACTGCTCTCTTTTGCTGTGGGTTTTTGGGCTTTTGCAGTGAATGATGGATGGCTACCTTCCCATGTAGGGATGTGACATGACTGCATAATTCTTCTTGAGCCTGAAGAAGAGGGGATATAATTACTGTTGCACTGGGAATGAGTGGTCTGGATGCTAGTATCATTGGTACAAAATTGGTCAAAACTTTATTGGACATACAGGGGTGTTACATTCATCATGCCAATATAGGATTATAATAATCAATTATAAGGCAACTATAAATGGTCATAAATCAATCATAACACAAGCATAAATCCTTCATAAATACAGTCATAAATTAATCATAACTGATCATAAATCATTAACAAGCAGATCATAAATCATTAATGGTTATCCATAAATCAATCACTGTCAAATTAATCTGCATATAGGTGTTCTATCCATGGGGAGGGGGTTTAAACTCCACCACTGGAGGGAGCCAGCCCAGCTTGACATCTCCTCCCCCACCCCCTCTCCAGAATAGACTCCCTAACAAAATGAGCAACACCATCCAAATACAGATCACATCCCTCCTGAGATAAGTGAACTCCATCACACCTGTATAATTGAGGGATGTTAGCACATATCTCATGGTGTGAAACTGTTGTGTGGGATAATTAAAATGTCTTGTCCCTCACAAGGGGCAGAGCTCACCCATCCCAATCAGGGGTGGGAATTTTTTTTTTAAATTCACCATGCTGAGAGTTTTATTGTTTTATTGTTTTATTGCTTCAGTGCAGTTAAACAGCAGGGATGTAAAAGTCTGTGCAGCTTCACTTTAGAAAGGTCTAACAAGCAACAAAGCAAATTTTCTCCAATGAGATGTGTGAATGTGTGTGTTTTTGTTGTTATTGCACATGGCTGGATTCAAATTTGTCAAATCTAAAATAGAAAATGTCACACAAGGGAGGGAGAGGAGAAGGTCCCTTGGTATCTGCTCCTGGTGGTGCAGTGGTTAAATGCTGGAACTGCAGCCACAATGTTGTGAGTTCAATTTTGAGGGGCTCCAAAGTTCAATTTAGACTTCCATCCTTTCATAGCTTGTTGGGGAAAATTGGCTTACAGATTGTAAAACCACTTAGAGTGTGCTGAGTTCACAATTAAGTGGTAAAGAAATCTAAATGCTATTGCTATTGCTGTAGTCTAGGAGGTGAATATAGTGAAGAAAACAAGCTGGGATCAGTCTGGATTACAGCTCCTATAGCTAAAAGTGGAATTATGGGAGCTGTAGTCCATATCTTTTCTAAGATCTAATTCTCTCTCTCTCCCTCTCCCTTCAGTACACGGCACTCAATGGGGGATACAAACTAATGTGAGGCACTTTAGTATTTCATTAAATATGTGGGTTTCCTTTTTAAAAGCCAAATGGGGCTCATGTTGAGTAATTTTTGGACCACTGTTACTTTAACATAATACATGGCCCTCCAGCTGTTGTTGAACTGCAAGTTCCAGCAGCCCATAGCTGGTGTAGCCAATGCCGTGGAAAGCTAAAAACTGCAGTCCACCAACATCCAGATCTTGAAAGCTAGTCAGGCTCTGTCAGCCCTGGCTAGTAATTGGATGGAAGACCACCAGGGAATACCACTGTAGGCTGTCTTTCAGAGGAAGGAACTGCAAAAATCACCTTTGAGGATTCCTTTTCTACACAGATTTCCATGATTTCTGTGCTGCAGGTGGAGGTAGATTCTCCCCACATGCATATTGGGCTGAAGAGCTGCATCCCTGGCAACCTGGAAATAATGTGATATCATTTCTGGTTTGATTTTCAGCCCTTTTTGGGATGGGTCTGAAATAAGGCAAATGGCCATATTTTGATGTGGCTTGAAAGTGTTTTTGCAAATGTCCCTGTTTTTTTTAAGTTTTTACTTTTTGGAGGACGTGTCTCCTGAGTATTGGGGGACACACTGTCCACACCTTTGATGTAAAACATCATGCTCTACTCCTGAGCTATGACCCTTTCCCAAAGTGACTATGCATAATATCAGGACCTTTATTTTCTCACCTATTTGGTATACTGCTAATCTATGTATTAGATACTTAGTGGTTTACAGCCTTTTTCAGACAATCATGATGGGTTAAAGTAAAGCACAAGGAGGAAAGCAGGCTCGCCCTACCTCCTGTGTCATTTCTCTGCAACTGTAAAGAGGAGAGCCTCTACACACAGAGGGTCTCAGTGTGATCAGGAATCTTGGTTTTCCAGGGTGTGTACAGTGGTGACAGACTAGGATGGGCTCTTGCATTCACATCTTCAGGTTAGCACCAAATTAATGTCTAAATGGAACTGCTAAGTGCTAATATTATATGAGGAGTGTTTCTCTGTACACTTTCTATACATCATTCCTTGATTTAATTTCTTGTCCTGTTCCTCAGGGGGGTACCTTTCTGGGCACATGATGTCTCCACAGCTGAGGATACATGCAGATGTGACTATTTCCATCTCTCATGCTCTGAATGGTCAATTGTGCACATTATCTGAATGCCAATAGAGCAAAAACATGGGCTTTGATTGACATTCCTTTCTTTTCCTTCCATACTAAGTAGTATTGCATTAATTATATTAATAATGATAGTAAACTTGCTATGTTTAAAATATGGGATGTGTCAGAAGTGTTACACTCTGGGTTTTGAGCTGTCTTGCTTGACATTTTAATGGCAACTCAGTGAAGAGACACTGTTCTCCTCCACCCCCACCCTCCTTCTGTCTCTCATTTTTAATTCCAGATGCATCTTGCCATAGTGTGGATTTTCTAATCAGAATGCATGTTAATTTTGAGAGATGAATCCTTAAATCCTTTAAACTGTCTTGAGATTTGCTACAAATGGAATGGGTATATGGCACTTTGTTTACCAAGCTAGCTATCATGCTACATTTGAAGGAGGATTTGTTTACTGAAATGTTTAATGTTTATTTTCAAAATGAAAAGCACGTCTCTTTAGCCCTTTGAGAAAGAGAAAAAAAAAGGTGGCAATTTGAAACAAGCTTTAGAATCTTGTTCCTGTCGATTGTGAGATGGGGAAGGAAGCATGTTGGGAAGCTGTGATGTCTTTATGCACATGAAGGACTTTTAATTTAATCCAGAAATTGTAGCATGATTTGGTGCCCTACAGAACAGATTTGCTAATTCATTTAGGATCAAATTATTGATTGATAGCTTAATGCTAATTGCTGCAGCTGCCCCTGTGGTGCATGAGCATTTATGACATTGATATTATTTTCCTTCTCTCTCAGACATGTTAAGTTTTACTGCTATAATTACATGATGAAACAGGTTAAACAGATATCTTGTGTTCCTGGGTCATTAAAACAGTATGTGATCCAATGTGCTATACAGTATTTGGTGAGCTAAAATGCATTGTGCATAGGCAATTATCTACACCTTAAATGTTTAAAAAATGTAAGAGTAGTGAAATTTAACAATCCTATCAAAGCCTCCTTGAATTTTCATGTTGAAGCATTGTATGAAAATTAGTAATAGAGTCATTTTCTTTTCTTGAAATGACTAAATGACATTTTCTCATATACAGCTGTATGATGTTTAATAATTCCTAGTTAACCATCTTCTCTCTCTCTCCCTCTATCCTTAATAGTAATGTTCAATATGTGAAGACTTTGACCATTTAGCCCTCATCTAGGCAAATACAACCCCCATTAAGTTATTTGATCTGGGATATTTTCCAACCCCCAAAGAGAATTCCTATATCTTGTGGTGTATGAATGTGGTCCATGCCCACAAGAATGTTTGTGGCTGCAGAATCAGAGATATCCCAACCCATAGAGCCAGAAAACATAGGGTAAACCCCTAAAAGTAATTAATGTAAAGTAACAAGAAAGCATTACTAGCATCTTTCACAAGCACACAAGGAGTGTTCTTCTCACTCATTAGGCTATTTCTGAAATGTGGTTTTATTATGTTATCATTAGTGGAAAAAATAAATAAGACAATAACTCTCTTCAAGCAAACTACACTGCTTGCAATTTGTTCTTTCTTAGCTCTGAGTCAGAGCCAGGCATTTGCACTTGGCCAGCTCTGCAGAGAGTTGCAATGGTCACTGTGTGAAAGTTGGCACTGAGCTTCACAGAACCTACCATTCTCAATTGCATCCTCTATAGTGGCCTTATAATTCATTACCACCAGTGAGGCAGGCTTGCCAGTCAACTCCCATGTGAAGAGTCCATTCCTCTTTCCAACACATTGCTAAGCAACCGCTTGAGTCAGCGACTGTCCAGCAGTCAACTGGGCTGGGGAGCTAGAACAGGGATGCACAGGATGAAAGGATCAGCATGTGCCAGAGAGAGAAGGAGGGAGAGAGAGAGAGAGAGAATGTTCTCATGAGCAGACAAGAGAGTCCTGGAATTTGTGCCAGAGCTGGCAAAGCCAGTGTGAGAGGACCCTGGAGAGAGTTGTAAAAAATGCTTAGCAGATAGTGCCATGGAAGTCTGCATAGGAGAGATTCTAAAGGCAAGAATGGGCTGCCTAAGACTCCCAGGACAGAAGGGGGGGGGGAACCTATATGGACATAAGCAGCTCTCTAATCTCAGTGATTCTTGTTGGTAAAAACACCTGCATGATTCTGCTATATATTGGTGGCTAGTAAAATGAACTTTAGAGGTACAAAGATACTGGGCATTGTTACCAGGAAAATGTGAAGTGAGGCTGATTTTTTAGGTTTGTGTGTGGGGTGATTGTAGACACCTCTTTTGTTTGCAAACCCTTGACATGGAAGAATACCTCATTGAATAATATATGTAACATTGAGCAAAAAGAGAAATGAGGCTAATGTGTTAAATTGATTAACAACCTTTGAGTTCCTCATGTCTGTTTTTTGTGTCAAAACCATATTTGCAGTTGGCCCTCTATACCCATGGATTCTGCAGCCATTAAAAAAAATAAATAAATACAAAAAGCCAACCTTGATTTTGCCATTTTATATAAGGGATACCATTTTACTATCCCATTGTATATAATGGGACTTGAGCATCCATGTTATTTGGTATACATGGGGGATCTTGGAACCCAACCCCCGTGGATGCCAAGGGACTATTGTATGTGGTTTTGTCCTGTTTTGTCATGAACCTGGCTGTTGGTAACCTCTAAAACTGCACTTGTCACAGTTGAGTGGACCTGTGAAGCAGATATAGGTAATAATAATAATAATAATAATAATAATAATAATAATAATAATAATAATAATATTATTATTATTATTATTATTATTATTATTATTATTATTATTATTATTATTAATATACCACCCTTGGTAAACCAATCAGGGTGGTTAACACATTAAAACATCATACAAAGTAAAACAGTATACTTCCTTCTCCCCTTAAAAAGTTATTAAATCAAGTTACAGAATTAAAACAACAGTTAAAATACTAATAAAGCACATACATATATGGCAATCACGGGGCTCACCTGAAGGAGGGGGAATTCCCGAGGTGGAGTTCCTGAAGGCCGGGATAATCTATTCTGGAAAGGCCTACTGGAAGAGATCTGTCTTGTCAGCTTTTTAAAAGCTGTCCAAGGATGTCAGTTGACAGATATCGTCTGGCAGGTCGTTCCATAGTCTGGGGGCGACAACAGAAAAAGCCCTCCAGGAGGTAGCCGACAGCCTCAACTTTTGAGGCTGTAGCAAATTCCTCCTGGAGGACCAGAGTGCATGGGGAGGATTATAGGGGAGGAGGCGGTCCTTGAGATAGCTTGGACCTAAGCCATTTAGGGCTTTAAAGGTAATAACCAACACCTTGTACTGGGCCCAGAAACCAATAGGCAGCCAGTGGAGAGATCTCAAAACCAGAGTGATGTGATCCTTCCTAGATGTACACCTCATTTAACAAAGTAGTTGTGTTCCTGGGCATTACTGTAACAGAAAACGTGGTATCAGAGGTAGAAATTATGCAGCAATAGCAGGCTATATTTCACCTTTGGGTAAATAAATATTTAAGGTGGCTGGTAAATTTTTAATAAATTCCAAAAAAGAGAAGAGCAATTTGACATGTTTCAGCAAACGTTTTATTCAAAGTTAAGCAGTATACAAAATGAAACAAACAGGTCAGATACATCTTGCATAAGCAAACAAAAATATTTTGAATCTTCCATAGACTGCTTGAAGGTTTATTCAAAATGCCTCCAGGGTTGATCCCCGCATTTTTATTAGCCTTCATTTTCTTATAAATTCTATTTTGGTATCTAATCATATGCTTTTGCTTTTCTCTTTCCTTCCTTTTTTTTTTCCTGAAGGTTTTCTTTGTTTTGCTATTCACACATGCTCAGTAAGGGATTCTGGAGACTGCTGTTTCTGCTAAGTAGGTACTTAGCAAATCACTACCTGCTACACCCCCCCCCACCACCAACACACACACACTTCTAGATGGAAATAAGATTTGACATTCTTGGTAAGTTCTTATTTTTGAAAAATGGACTGGCATACTCTTCAGTATTTATGATGGTAACCTGGACTTACATTCTTGTAACTTTGAGGATTCATTTTTGCAGTCATTAATAGTTGAATATGAACCCAAACCTGACCTCTTAAGTCAGACAGCACTCCAACTGACAGGTTTACAAGGTGAAACTTATTGGGGCATTGGGAAATGAGAACTGTAGTGCTCTTCTGGTCACAGGGTGAATTGAGAGTAATAGTTGCAGCAAGACCCCAAGGATTCTCTCCAGCTGCCAGTCTTGGTGTGCCCTGAGATTTGGACAACACTGTTTTCATCATTCCCCAGCTCCCTGATCTGCACCATCTTAGAAACTCCTTGTCTGGGCAACTGCCTGGCTTAGAGTTAGGCTTGAGAGCCAAGATGATGTAGTGATTTTAGTGTTGGTCTAGGTTACAGTCTCAGCCCCAGAAGAAGGCCACCCCTCAAATAAATTCTGCCAAGAAAACTCTGAGACAGGTTCACCTTGGGTTAGCCATATGATAGAAATAACTTGAAAGGCACATAACACAATTTGGAAGTACTATAATGACACTGAAAGACCAGGGTTCAAATCTCTATTTAAACATGGAAACCCACTGGGTGACCATGGGCAAGTTACAGTCTCTCAGCCTGAGGAAGGACAAGGCACCCCCCCCCCCATAAATTCTGCCAAGAAAACCCTGAGACAGGTTTACCTTGGGGTTGCCATATGATAGAAATAACTTGAAGGCACACAACACAATTTTGGGAGAGTAACATTGGCAGAAGTACTTATAATGACAGAACTCCATCACTGTAGAGTCATTTGCCAAAGCAAGATCTTGGCCATACATTTTGTTGACAGGGTCATCCCCTCCTATTGTTTCATGAGGACATTTTTCTTCCCCAAACCACTGTTAACGTTTAGGGAAAACTTCTGTTAACTGACCCAAGTCCATGACAGAGCTTTGAAAAGTTACTTATTGCGGGACTATGGGCTTTTACAGACTGCCAGAAATAATGCAGCTTGAGACCACTTTAACTGCCCTGGCTCAGTGCTAGGGAACCATGGGAACAGAGCTCCTTGACAGAAAAGGCTCAGTGTCTCAGAAAAAACTACAATTCCCATGATTCCCTAGCATTGGGCCAGGGTAGTTAAAGTGGTCTCAAACTGCATTATTTCTGGCAGTCTGTAAAGGCCTTACGCCTCTCCTAGTTAGTTCATTTTAATCTGGTTGTTTAAACTGTTGAGTATTATGATGATTTTAATGGTTGTAGCCTATTATTTGTCTACAATGATGGTTGCTTGTTTCCTTTGGTGCCATTTTTTTAGTAAAAAGGCAGGAAATAATGTGATGTGATAAATAAGTGAGGAATCTTCCAAATATTTGTTAATCATTCTATCCAACTAGCATTTATCTTATTCTTCCATTTGGGCTAAATCCAATGTTAACTTTGCCTTTCATTGAACCCAACAGGCTTACATTGGTTGACTCTTAGCCAGTCCTATTCATTTCACTATGTTTCTTTCAGGTATGGTTAACATGGGACTTAGCTTATTGTTTTTATGGTCCTGAAGTAACCCACCAAACATTAATAAAGGCAATCTCACTTAACTTCTGAATTGTATTTACAGTACTTCAACCTTCCATGGAACTGGACTCTGCTTCACTGTTTCCCCTGACACTTATATTTCTATTACTCTTTCTCGGAGTTAGACAACAATTCCTGTATAGTTTCTTCCTCATGATCTATTACATAGATCAGGGGTAGGCAACCTGTCCCCTTTAAGGGCTGAGGGACTTCAGCTCCCAGAAGCCTCAGCCATGTTGGCCAATAGTCCCATGTTGGCCAATAGCTCCTGGGATTCTGGGAGCTGAAGTCCCTCGGCCCTTAAAGGGGACAGGTTGCCTATCCCTGACATAGATGGAAAGGGCTCCTGAAAGATAAGTGGATGTTGATTTTTAAATTTTCTTTTTTTATAAATGGAAAAAATATGTCACCAAGACTACAGAACCATTAACAAAAGTCACTGCTATTAACCAATGTCCACATCATTATCCATTACCCAAGAGTGAAGCATCTTACATACCAATTTAAATGCAGAGGCTGAAATCATATCTAGTTCCAAGAAGAGTAAACCCATAGAAAAATGAAACTTACATAAGCATTGAACTACCAAATTCCCATTGATCCAGTGGCTCTGTTCTAGTTGGGACAAACAATTAGGTTTAGGCCAATTCTCATCCAGTCATGCACAATATCTGGGCAATGATCAGATGAGGCAATGATGGAGCTAATTCATAATTAATCTTATTGGCTTTGTGAATACAGTGGTCCTAGGTATTCGCTGGGGTTTGGTTCCAGGACCCTCTGTGGATACCAATATCTATGGATGGTCAAAGTGTAGTAAAATGGTATGCCTTATATATAATATAAAAAAAAAATCAAGGTTTGCTTTTTGGAATTTTTTTTTAGGAGGGAAATATTTTCAAGCCATGGAAGGTGGAATCTATGGATCCAGAGGGTTCTTAAACTGGGAGGATCAGAATGCAACAGCTGTTAGGAGTCATACTAAAAGCTTGTTCCAATTCAAATTTGATAATCTCCTTTAACCTTAAGAACCTGGTGAAGATCCAACATTGTCTATAGATTGTACTGTCACTGAAGAATGCTGGTTACTTGTCACATATTCACAGGCCTCAGAATGATCAATGGCATGAACTGGACCTGGCTAACATTCTACTGATTATACATGAGAGGTATTTGAAAGTCAGCAGAGCAAAAAACATCTGCAGTACAGTAATGCTGCTTCTGGGTTTGTGTGTAAATCCTAAATACAGCTGCTAGTTCCCCACCAGAACAGACCCACTGAATCAACAGGATTTATATTAAGTATTAATTTACCATTAAATAATTTTTGTAGTTGAGATGACCAATTGGATTTAGGATTGCACATTAGATATTATTTTGAAGAAGAATTTAGCAAAACATTTTGTTTAGATATGAATGGAAAATAAAACTGAACCTTACATGAGAAATCAACTTGTTTGATACAAAATCTGGTCACCTTTTCAGGGAGCCTGATGGATTGATGTTAAAGATTCAGATGGATGTACTCTAAAATATAGATACAACTAAATCCACTGAATCTAGTAGAACTAGTGAGTAGACATGAAGATGATGGAAATTAATGGAACTTAATTAAAGTTAAATTAAATTTAGTAGTGAGTTCAGGTTCTTAATATGTGTAGGGAATTCTATTGTTTATTTATTTATTCTCACCCTCACCACCACCACTCAGGGAGATTGCTATGTTAATCTCTTTTTGTGGCATCTTGAAAACTGTGTTTTCCCCTCGATGGAAGCCCAGCATCCTACAATTATGAATTTTACATTTCCTTTCATTATTAATGGGAAAGAAACAAACAGGAAATACAGACCAGCCAAAAGGGCTTTCCTGGACGTGGAGTTGGGGCATGGTGACCACATGCTGGCTGCTCCGACACCGCCATCATGCCGTGCGCCCCAATGCATGGTGGGCGGCATCAGGGTGCTTCCTTGGTGCAGCATACAGACACACTGTGCCAATGCAGCATGGAAAAGCCGCTGCTGTGGTGGCAAGGGTGGCTTTTTGCCTCTCCAAAAAGGAGTGGCAAAGTGCTGGATTGGGGCTACGGCATGCAGTTGATGAATCCCCAATCTGGTGCTCCCAGGGGCAGCATGGAGCCACCCCTTGGCGTGTCTGTAGAGGCCCTTAGTCTCTCTTCTAGAGTGATCAATGAACTGCATGAAAGTATGCCTTTTCACAGTAGCCAACCAATTGATTGAACAGATACATGAATGAAAATGCTTGCATGCATGATTGAGACATACTATATATATAATGTATATATGCATATATATTGCCCTTAAACTGAAATGTCAGACAAGAATGTGAAAACATACTTCACTTTATTGTCTTTCAGGCATGAATGGCAACAATTAATTTGTAGTGTTGATTCCTGAAACATGTCCGATATGAACTCTATACAGTGAAGAGAGCACCCCCAAGAATTACATAAGATGGTGTGTAAAACTTCAAAATGTCGGAGTTTTATTCCTTTCCCATGATGACACTGGATGCAGAAGTTAAGCACTTTCATTTCTGGCTTCCACTCTTGTTTCATCTCTGACCTGTTGTGCAACTACTTCTTTGTTTTTAAAACAGAGCAGGAATATTTATTTTCTTAATGGGAACACTTTTGTATGCTTGCATTTCATTTAATTAAAAGTCATCATCTTGCACTTGCATTTTCCCTCACCCTCTGATAATTTCCTCATATCAACTGAATCGTCTCATATAAGCAATGATGCCTCCACACCAAAACAAATTATAATCTTTTTTTGTGTGTGTTCACATTTTATTTTGGAAAACAGGTGCTTAAAAATTTTAGATTAAAAAAAAAACAAAATTCTAAAAAAAGGAAAAGGAGGAAAAAGAAAAAAAATCACAGTATTTACAAAGATATCATAAATGGCTTAGCCATGCAAAACAAAAGACTTTGGTTTTATTCCCCCATTAACTTTGGTTTAAACATAGATCAAGATGATTATTTTGTTCCCTTGCCAAATAAAGCCTTAACCCATGTGGAGTTGTTCTGCCATATTTTATACAGTATTGAATTTATAGGACATGTCATGTATTTAATCCATGCCAATACACTACAGGAAGCTTTTATTTAAGACATCAGTCACTACTGCCCAGACATTTAACATTTTACAAATTTACAACAGTGTTTTTTCTCCCCTAAGTGGCAAAATACATTTTCTAACTTCCATCTCCATTTGCCTTCTACTTAACCTCCTCATGATCTTCCTGTTTTTCTGGCTCATAAATCTGTAAACAGAAACCTGATGCTTATTCTAACAACATCTTCCTGCCGTTATCAGAATTATCTATTACATTCTCTCAGATGCTAATCTTCTGCTAAAAGAGAAAACATTGCTAAATACTGCTGTCTACTTGCCCTGATCTATCCAAATGTTTCTTGTTATGCTAACCTTCTAAAAAATTCTCAAGCATAAAACAGGTTTATAAAGTTACAATCTTGAATGTAACTAAAGATACATAGATTTCATTTCATTGTTACACTTTCATGTAATTTTTGATAAATTATGTACCAGTTAAAAACACTAAAATTATCTCAAGGTGCAATATTTGTAGTGTAGTTAACAAAAACGCACACACACAAAAATATATATTCTATTTTGTGGAAAAATGCAGCTTTGATATGACCACTTTTAAAAAAAACACACAAACCTCCAATTCTGATTTTTTTTAAAATAAAAAGAAAGATAATTTTTAAGGCAGTGGATAACAAAAATATTCCAGAACTAATTTTTAATTCCAGTCATTCACACTATATATCATGGAATTGCAAGAACAATTAGTTTTCCAGAATGCTATCAATAAAAAGATTTTCTTGTCTAAAAAGGACTTATTAGTAGACATCTGCATACATGACAACATGAATCTTGCTTAATACCTGATTCTACTTCTGGCAATTATATACAGGTCCTTTATAGTTGATCAGGTTTCCCATCATTTAAGTACTACTTAGCTTGCCCCCTCCTTTTAACAGTTGCATTCCTCCCCCTTTTTAGTGGTGTTTGAAAAACAGAGAAAGAAGTGTCTCATTTTCCAATAAGGCAATCTTATAAATTAAATACTTGCTGTGCAAAGTAGGAGCTTTACTGATAGCAATCAGAAATAGAAATGTATCTCTGGAAAGGGTACAGAAACAAATGGAAATAAAAACATTACACTATACATCAGATTACCAGTGACTCCCAGAACAAAGCCTTACAGTGTATAAAAATAGCTACGTAAAAAATTTACATAAAGGCAAACCAAAAGAAATCTTCAGTGCAGACATTTACAAAAAAAATATATATTCAAACGGAACACAAACTTGTGACCTATCATCATGGCTGCTGCCAAAATTAGTTTTGCTGATATTTTGTAAGCTTGAGATAACTGTGTAAATTCTGTTGAAAACTTGATAGAATGGTCTGCGTAAATACTTGAACCATGAATAGCCGTCAGGTCTTCATATATATCTTAAATACAATCCATGTTCATGCTTCAATTGGTCTATGTTTATTCTGTGAAAATAAGGAACTGAGGGTCAGTTGAGATAATCTAGCATTATGATAAAGCTCATAAACTATGGTGGAAATGTTAATTTTTCCATGGAACATTCATGTCAGTAAGCAATGAATATGGCTTTAGGAATTGCCATTTGTGAGTTAACAACTTAATTTGGGGTGGTATATTCTGAAGATTATAATTAGATGTTTCTTGCTGTAAAGAGGGGACTGGGTAGGAAGGCAAAATATACTGCCCTTAAAAGTGTAAATATGGACAAACAAGTGAATCCTGTTTGAAAATATGATGGTGAAGAGAAATACCCTCCTTATCTGCAGATTTGCCATCCAGACTTGAACATCCATGGATGGCAAGCACCACCATTGGGGACAAAAGTCCCTTGCCCCCTCCTCCCTCCCCTTCCCTACTTCCTTCCCTTCTTATTGCCTTCTTCTGACCCAGCATGGCTTTGGGGGTGAGTCCACCACCCAATCAGCGGGGGCTGGGGCCGGGGCCAAGGCCAAGGGTGGGGCTGAGGCTTGAGTCTCAGAGCCCTGCCCCTAGGCCTATTACCCAGGATGGAGCCTCTGGGCTCTGAAACTCAAGCCCTGGCCCTGGTCCTGGCACACTTCAGCCAGCGGAGCTCCAAGGCTTGAATGAAGCCCTGGATTCGTAGGTTCTGAATCAAGGTCTGGAGCCTTGTTGGTTAGAGGAAGCCAGCGCCAGGGCCGGCACTTGAGTTTTGGAGCTCAGAGGCTTAATCCCAGATGTTAGACCTGGGGATGGGGCTCCAAGACTCAAGCCCCAGCCATGGTACTGGCTGACTGGGTGGCAGACTCTACCCCCAAAGTCAAGCTGGGACAGAGGAAGCCAAGAAGGTAAGGAAGGAGGGAGGGAGATGGGGGGGGAGGAAGGAGGGTGGAGGAAAGGAGGAGGGAGGGAAAGAGGAGGAGAATGGGGGACTTTTGAACCATTAAGGACAAAGGGACTTGAGCATCCATGGATTTTGGTATCCGCAGGGGATCCAGAATGGATCTCCATGGATACCAAGGGCCCACTGTACACTGCAGATAATATTTTCTAAGGAATTGATGATCAGATCTACCAAAATCATAAAACCTTTTGTTCTCTCAACTGTCCTTTCCATGGGCTATAGCAGATCCTTTTCAAATAGTCTATGATAAATTTATGAGATGGCATGACTTTCTGGATAACACAATGTTTGATAAATGAAAGGCAGTAGAAAAGGAAGGAAACTAGATTGCAGATGGATTGATTCAATCAAGAAAGCCATGACCCTGAGTTTGCAAGGCTTGAGCAGGGCAGTTGATGTTGGAGATCTCTCATTCAGAGGATAACCATAACTCAAAGGGCGATTTGATGGCAAATAACAACAAATGAGAAACTAAAAATATGAGCCACCACCCTGTACCCTTCAAAGGGAGCAAACAATGTACTGATAGTCTTCTTGGAAGGTTTTCTCTATCCCACTGCAAAGCCTGTGTACCTAATATGTTTTAGCCAAACTGTGGCTTGTTCAGTAAAAAGATTTTTTGAGGGGACTGGAGACATCAATAAAATTTCAAACTCTGCTCCGAACTGCTCTGCTTTTAAACAAATCAGAAGCCCTGTTCAGGCATATAAGCTTTGCCCCTCAACATTCCCAAGCACCTGGACATTTATATATGTTAGACCTTTGCACAGTAAGTGTGAAGGCCTGACATAACCACATAAGTTAAAACTACCAAACTGCCCTGAGTGGGAATCCAATCAACATTATTACATAAGATTTTTGTAATTGCATTCAGTTCCAATCCTTGCATGAAGGTCTATCTTGCATTTAAGGTGCTTGGAGATGCTGTGGGAGAGGACATGGCTACATGCATGGCCACATCTTCA
Organism: Phrynosoma platyrhinos; assembly: GCA_020142125.1. Lineage (NCBI taxonomy): Eukaryota > Metazoa > Chordata > Lepidosauria > Squamata > Phrynosomatidae > Phrynosoma > Phrynosoma platyrhinos. Next base: position 132,147,188 of record JAIPUX010001232.1, read on the forward strand.
CCTCAAGGCTTAGCCATATGCATGTTCAGGCAAATGCTGCAGTCTTCATGGCCTCCAAGGGGGCATTCAAAATATAAAGTTGATTTTGCCTTCTCTCTCCCAGTGGCTGGCTTCTCAGAAATGCTGAAACAGCCATAGTCTTCTTTGAAATCTGGTTTTAAGATGTTTGTATTTGAAACCCATTATTTATTTATTTAGTTAATGTAGGGTTTTGGAAAGTAAAATAAAAGAACCCTCCTTTCTAATGGCATCAGAATCAACGTAAGATTAACTCAGTGGATATACAGTTCTTCTTGTCTCTGAATACACACAAATGGGTTATTCTGCATCTGTGCAGAGAATATTTGGAACTTTCTAGCCCTGCCCACACTCTAACTGTCTTATTGGGTGACTTCCCACCTAAACCCTTTTTATCTGCCACAGCAGCAGCATCTAAAAGGAACTCTGCAGAGTTTCATTTTTTTTTGTCAGACTTGAAATTTTCCATTTGACAGGATCATCTGTGTTTTGGTAATGTCTTACTTCTTCATTCATGTTTTAGGAGGAGCACTATGAGTTCTTAGGAAATCACGTGCTTAAATGTGAATTTTAACTTCTGAAACAAAGTTATTTCAATGGCTGCTTGCCTCACCATCACACTTGACATGTACTTCTGAGGAGAAACTTTAAATGGCTGCTCACCTTGCTGGCGCACTTGACAAAGGTTCCTTGTACTCCTAATGAGAAAATTTAAAATGGCCACTCACCTTGCTGGCATGCTTAGCAAAGGCCCCCTGTACATCTGAGAAGTTATGAATCGGCTGCTCACCTCACTCCCATGTTTGGCTAAGCCCCTCTTACTTCTGAGGAGAACATATTAAATGGATGCTTGCCTTACTCTCATGTCTGGCTAAGGCCCATCATACTTCTGAAGAGAAGTTATTATATGGCTGCTTGCCATTATGTAACACTTAGCTAACTGCCTTTGTACTCCTGGAGAGGACTGCTTGCCTCAATGTTGTGCTTGGCTAAGGCCCATCATACTTTGGAGGCAAGGTTAACAGCTCTACTGTATGAACTCAGCCTATTTGAGGCTCTTGGGCATTTGGGAAATGATCTCCTGGGAATGATCACTGGCTTTTTGTTCCCTGCCCTTACCAGTCTTGACCCTATGGACTTGTTAGAGTGGCTGGCCTGCAGGTGGTCTTATATGGCACCTTCCCCAAGTGTTGGGCGGTAGCCAGGTTGGCATCACTGTATGGCAGCAAACCGTCCTGACACTCCTTTGGGTGAATAAATAATTAAGGGCCCAAAGTTGGTACCATTCTTATGCTGCACAGAAGGATTCAGATGAAACTGGGCTCTCAGTTTCTGGGGTCTGTTATTGGAACTGCCTCACACTACTTACTTCCACCTGGTCGATTTCAAAGCTGCGATTACCCCCAGTAGAGCTGACGCTGGGTTGGATTCGAGGCTGTAGTTGCTCCCTCCATACTTAGGTTAACTACCAATGAGCATGCTGTTGATGTCACACCATGATTATTCCCTCCATATCAAGGTGCGGTACTGACTCACACTTACCCCAGTTTGAGACCGTAGTGACTCCCTCTGTACCAAGGGCCACTACCTGCAAATGATCAGTCAAATTCAGAGCCATGATTGTCCCCTCCTTTTTGAGGTCCATTGTGGCTCCCACCATTCATTCCTCAAGCCACTACCAGCAGTCACTTGGTTGGCTCTGAGCCATGGTTATCCTGGCACACGCTCAGTGAGATTCAAAGCTGTGGTTACTACCTCTATGCTGAGGTCCTCTACTATTCATGCTTTATGCTGTCTCCCATTTTGTTCAAAAACAAGCTGTGTATAAGGTTACTCCCTCGAAACTGAGGAATGGCATCTTCACTAGCCATATTGGTCATTGCTGTAGTGACTGATTCGGAAGACATGGTGCTCCCTTTGTACTGAGGGACAGTACCACCATTCGCACATTACATTTCTCATAAGGACATGGTTCCTTCTCTGTTCACATGGCAATATGTACAGATACCCTTCATGGCTTAATTTGTCCTCAGTACTGAGGGCAGCTAAACATCACTTATTTTGGACGTCTGAATCCGATGGCATGGTTGTTCCTTATTATGTTAGAGGCACTACCAGAGCATACTTGGTATGAACAATGCTTCAGTCATGACTCCCTGACTCCCTATGGTGGCACGCGAAGCCATCTGAGCAGGCTCGCAGCCATGGAGACCCCAGTCAGGGAGCTGAAGGGGTGGGAAGGCATGCACAGCCAGCCCAGCTGTTTGCCGGGCCTCCAGAGGGTTGTGAGTTGCATCGACAAGCCCTGCCCCTTTCTCCCAGAAGTCCCACACTTCTGCAGGGAACTCTGCCCCCTGACCATATAGTCCTCCACTTCTAGGGTGGGAGATTTCCCCAGATCCCCGCAGCAGAGTCTCTCCCTGCTCCTCTGAGGTCAGCAGTGCCTTGGGGTTGTGTGCTGAGATTGAGAGTATATTGTGTCCCTTCAAGCCCTTTCTGATTTAGGAGGATGCCATCCTGGGGCTCCTTTGGAGGAGGAGCTTTTGCCATTGCTATTTTCCCTGAGGTTGAGAGTATGTGATCTACCTAGGGGTATGTTTGTTGTGTGCTTTCCAGCCCTTTCTGATTTAGGAGGATGCTATCCTGGGGCTTCCTTGGCAAGGTTTGTTCAGAGGAGCTTTTGCCATTGCCTTTTCCCCAGAGCTTGAGAGAGTGTGATTAATTCAAGGTTACCTGGTGGATTTCTGTGGCTTTATGGGGAATTGAACCCTGATCTCCCAGAGGACTAGTCCAACACTCAAACCACTACACTACACTGGTGTCCCAAACACAACAAACCTGTTACAGGATTTTCTTGGCAAGATTTGTTCTCCTGAGGCTGAGAGAGAGTGACTTGCCTCAAGTCACCCAGTGGATTTCTTGCCTGAGCAGCAAATCAAACTTGGTCTACTGAGCCATAGTCCAACATTCAAACTACTGCATCATGCTGGCTCTTGTTGGTCATATAGCAAAGTACAGTAATATCCAAAATCCACAAAATAGTGATATTCAGCCACTGGTGTTAGGGCTGCATCTGTACTGCAGAAATAATCCAGTTTGGCACTGCTTTAACTGCCAGGGCTGAATGCTATGGGATCCTGGGATTAGTAGGTTGGTAAGATATTTAGCCACAGAGCTCTGGTGCCACAATAAACTACACTTCCCAGGATCCCTAGCACTGTGCCAGGGCAGTTAAAGTGGTCTCAAACTGGACTATGTCTGCAGTGAGTTTTGGACATCTGACTTTAGCTGTGGTCCCATCCCTGGAAGTCCCACCCTGCAGAAATCCAGCCCTCAGAAGTCCTGCTCCTGAGTTGGTGCAGGAATGCTACTGAGTTTGAACACCTGGTCTCTAAATGATTCACCATCACTCCCTTAGACAATTCTCATCCCTTTATCTGGATCCCTCTATCGAGTGTTGCTTGTTATGTACTAAATAACCATGATTATTGCCCGCTTGGCATGAGGGCTAGTCGCTCAATCCCTTCTACATCAACACATGTCCATTTTGCATACACACATCCTTTCCGAGGTACCATTCACTTTTCCAGAGGCAAGAGGCATACAACTGATAAGTCTCTAACTGGGATGAGCCCATCTCATATGCCGACTCGCAATGTCAATGCAATTTTATGTTCTTTGCAGAGGACCCCTACTGGTTTGGGACCTCACTGCAGATGTGGACTGCTTCAATTCTTTCCCATTTTATAGCTTGTGGCAGTTAACCTCTTGTATTCAGATTGCTTCCTTTGCATTCTTCAGCAATGTATGATCTTTTTACAGTCTTCTCCATAGAAGTAAACAGTAATTTTTTCTTTGATAGGTAGCTTCAACACACAGCTTGCCCTTTGGGACCACCTTGTGGAGCAGGACTATTTTTCCTTTCATATCACAGCATACTTTGTGTTTCATTACACTCCCTGGATCTATATGATAGGGGTATTTGCACCACATTCTGACAACACAAACTATTTGGTAATTTAACACAACCTTTACCAGTGCGGGGCCCCCTCTCTCTTTGAAGATATTTGGGCTGAGCCTGTACAGCTTCTGTCCTATTGCCTGGTTTCTTGTACCACCCTGGCTAGGAGCTGGATTTTGTGGCTATTGAAGTCTATTCCAGCTCCCCTATTCTATAATTTTTCTCCTCATGACTCATTCATGATGGACTGACACCATATCACTCCTGATAACTGATTATCCACTGGATCGTCATTTCTGGCATACCATGGTATCCTTGATGCAAATTCTGCAGGACATCACAGGATGAAATAATGTTCCCATGGGGATTTCTTTCAACTTGAGTGTTGAATCTTTTTACTTTTATAAAGGCATGACTAGTCTTTTAGATGTCAGACCAGACACTGTTATATAGTGTGCCTACACCATCTGTGGGCTTGCCATCTGCAGCTTTGAGCTTACGTGGATGGCAAGCCCAAGGGTCCAAAATGGTGCATGTGCCTTGGGTGTGGGAGCACACACCCATAGAAAAACACAGGACTTGAGCTCCTGTGCTTTTTGCCTTATGCAGGATGGGTGGGTCTGGAATGGATCTCCCATGTATACGAAGGGTTCACTGTATTTTTTCTGACATTTTCATCAAGTAGTGCACATTTTCATGCTGGTAGCCTGAAAGATTAGGTTTAGACACAGCTTGTCTTCTGTGTCATGACAATTGAATCTTGTGATCTTCTTACTGATCCCTGCTGTCAGTATGTTGTTACGATTGGATGAGGTACTATTGCCTCCTGTCCAAAGTCCACTATAATTCTTGAAATTGTTACTGGAGTTCTTCTCCAGTTCAATGCCATTTGGCTCTCTCTGGATAGGATGGACTTCCCAGACATCCTACTGCTTGTCAGGACTGCACTTTTCCTGCTGTCTTTGCTGGTGATACCCAACAATCTCTTTGCTGAGCACAGATTGTCTATTTCACACTTTATGTTAAAAAGGACACTTAGCCCTAGGACGTTATCACACGGGGGCAAATCTGCTGGTTAATCCACACAAATCCCAAACAGAAACTGGATTTGTGCCCCACATTTTCACACGGCGTTGCACAGAAACTGGACAGAAAGTAGACAGAAACCAGTGTTAACTGAGATCTTTTGAAATTTGGTTGTTTGGAGGAAATGCAAATGCGAAATTAAGGTAATTTCGCATTTACCATAATGTGAAAAGCAAATGCGAATTTGGGAGCATTTCCCTGCTTTTCTCATTGTTCCAGCGAGCATTCCTCTATCTGTGCATGTGCAAGAAGCTCATTTCTAGTACATTTACGGGCTTTTCTCGCTTGTGTGTGAACGTTAAATGTGCTTACTGTAAATTCGCAATTAAGGTAATTACGTGTGAAAGCCATTTGTGGAATCAAGGTTTCTTTTCCGTTTATTTTCGGAATGCCTCATTTCCACTTTATTATCACTTTCTGGCCCACGTGTGATAACGTCCTAGACTATTTTACCTTTTAGGTTCTGTCTGTTGATGCCATAATCTTTCATATAATGGTTTTGAGTGGCTTTATCAGGTCACTGACCCTTTTTCCACTTTGAAAATTCCTTTACTGACACATTTTCATTTTTTTGACGGTTTGGTAAGCCCTTTTTCCTGATTATCAATGTTGCAACTTGCTCAGACTCATATTGTTACAAGTCTCTTGCAACAGTGATTCTGTTCGGGAACATATGCCTTTTTTTATGTGGCACGGCACTCTCTCTTTCATTGACCAAAGCCTGTCAGTCTAACCCATTTGTCTGTATTCACAGAGACCACAAAAAAGGACAGGTTGCTCACCTGTAACTGTAAGTGTAGTTCTTTGAGTGGTCATCTGTGAATTCACACAAATCCTGTCCATCCTCCCCTCATTGTGCCATGCCTCTCCTTCGATCATGGGCTGCTGCTTTGGCATCCATGAAACTGAAGGTTTAGGTGGAAAATCAGCCAATAAGGCATCTGGAGAGTGGGCGGGACTACCACCAAAATGTTTCTAATAACTCTAGAAAGTTCCAAATACGCTCTGCACAGGCGCATAATAACCCATTTGTGTGAATTCACAGATGACCACTCAAAGAATTACACTTACAGGTAAGCAACCTATCATTCCTCTTATTGCCCTAAAGCAGGATTCATTAGAGTCAAGGTTTCCTGGCTAGACATTTGTAAAACTATCTTGGGAAAGGGTAGTTCCAAAGAACAAAAGTGAGCTCCTCTAGGGACAAATTGTAATCATTGCTCAAGATCCTACTGGAGTGTTATGTTCATATAATACCTCCCCCTCCCCAATTCTGCTTCTGTACAAGCACAGAAGGTTTACTCTTGTTGCTGCCAGGCTCTGCTCCGTTGTCTCTGCCTCATCTTACTACAACCCACAGGAAGCTTCTTTGCACTTGATCCTTGATTTCCCAAAGCTGACTCACTGGGAATGTGGGTGAAGTAGCTACATAAGCAGCAGCATTGGAGCAAATAAGTCTGCGGTTACAATCACCTCTGCTCCTTCTCTTGATGAAGAAATTTCTTATGATTCTAGTGTCCTACTTCATCACCTAATAAACCCTATGATGAGACACCTCAAGTGAGAAACAGGCAGGATCAGCGCATTAACAGAAAAGGAAGGAGGGAGAAATAAAGGGATATCACATTTGCAAGATTAGCCAAGGGCATAAGAAACATGACAAGACAAATAGCAGACACCTTTAGAAAGGCAAATACCATCCAGAGCAGCATTATACATAAGTTAGGGACATGGAATGTGATGAGTAGGAGCCAATGAAAACTAGACATAGTAAAAATGGAAATGCAATGCATAAACATAGCAGTACTGGGGATGAATGAGTTAAAATGGATAGGAGTGGGCCACTTTGAATCAGACAACTACACAGTGCTCTACTCAGGGAATGAAAAGACAAGGAGAAATGGGGTAGCTTTCATACTAAGAAAAGATGTGGCAAAAGCAGTCAGATGATACAATGCAAAATCAGATTGAATCATTTCAGTAAGGTTCCATGGTAAACCTGTGAATATCACCATAATTCAAGTATATGCACCAACCACAGAGGCAGAACTGGAAGAAATTGATAGATTCTATGAAGGAGTACAGGAAGAAATTGACAGCACGCCAACACAGGATGTCAAGCTGATCATTGGAGATTGGAATGCAAAAGTTGGAAGCAAAGAAGAATCTAAAACAGTAGCAGATTCAGATTAGACAAAAGAAATGAAGCACGTGAGCGTCTGATAGATTTTTGTGAAGCCAACAACCTATTCATTGCAAACACATTTTTCATACAACCAGAAAGAAGACAACACACATGGACATCACTGGACAGTCAACACAAAAATCAAATAGATTATATAATCAGAAGTAAAAGATGATGGAACTCTATATTGGTGGTCAAGACTAGACCAGACACCGACTGTATCACAAATCATGAATTACTCATAACAAAAATGAGAGTAAGACTCAAGAAGAAAACAGAAGCAGTTATTATACCAAAATATGATCTAAATAATATCTCAACAGAATTTATTGATAACGTAAGAAACAGATTCACACTACTAAGCATAATAGACAGAGAATCAGAGGAACTATGGTCTGAAGCAAGGGATATAATAAAAGAAGAATGCAGACAGACACTTTCATTAAACAAAAAAGAGAGAAAAAACA
>JAIPUX010001232.1:132173443-132184776 GCA_020142125.1 Phrynosoma platyrhinos
TTCAACTCTATGATTCTATGATTCTATGATTCTATGATTCTATATTCTTTGATCCAAACTTCTGTCACTATAGGAAAAAGTAATCTCACTGGCTGAGAAAGTCTATGGATTGAAAGCTGCTGCAAGGAGAGGTTTTGGGATGGAACACAAGGGCAAGAGTACACTGCTTCCCCAAAAGTAGCATAGGCATGCATAAGCAGCACTTATATACACAGAAGTCATTAACATGTCAGCTTATAATATGTATTATAGAATGCTGGTTAGATCTGATTGGATCTCTGAAGTTTAATAGTACTTCTTGTATCCTGTATTTTCATCTGGTATTTTTACTTTACTGTATACTGTTAGTTGTTTTATAATTTTACTTCTAAAGCATGGTGTATAAATGTAATAGTAAACAAATGAATAAATCTGGAGGACACCAGGTTGTGGAAAAATGTATCAAAATGAATGATTCTGAAAAGGCTGAGGAAGCTGAAGTTTAATGTATGGCAAGGTATACTGGAGCTACTAAGCAACATCTTCCTTGTAAAGTATTGTTAAAATACAACATCAAAGTAAGTTACTGTTATGTTAGACTCTCCTTGTGCTCTACAAACAGCAGCCAATTCAGTCCACTTTTGGTCAGATAAATTGTATTGTGATGAGGTCAGATCACACATTTTGATTGTACATTACTGTATAAATCTATCAGCTTTAGATCAGAGCTAGGGAACTTGTAAGTTCAGATGTTGTCAGATTCCAGTTCCCATTAGTTCCTGCCATTGTGGGGGACAATGGAAAAAGTAGATAATCAACATCTAGAGGACCACAGATTTACCACATATTCCTAAGAGTACTAAAAGCAGTCACATGTACCGTATTTTCTGGCGTATAAGATGACTCGGAGTATAAGACGACCCCCACTTTTCCAGTTAAAATATAGAGTTTTAGCACCTCTATCTTCCTTCTCCTTATACCCGGTGTATAAGATGACCCCCCCCCACTTTAACCCCGGATTTTTCAGGTTAAAAAGTCGTCTTATACGCCGGAAAATACGGTATTTTAAATTTACAAGGCACTATTATTACAGGTTCCATAATGAAATCTCATGACAACATTAGAATTATTATTTCTTGAGAGGACAGCTGGCTGTGCATGGGCATGTGTAAAAACAATTCAAGCCAGCACACTGAAGCCTATGTGCAAGATAGGGGAATAATCCTACCAGCTTAGTCCAAACTACTTGTCCAGAGCCAATTTGGCTGTCAGGCAAAACAAAATGTAACAAAACAAAAGAATTCCCAGACCCTACTGTAAAGCAGCCTTCCTCAACCTGATGCCACCAGGTCAGTCTGGAGAACATGAGTGTTATAATCCACCAAATCTGAAGACATCAGTTTAGGGGAAAGGCTGCTCTAACAACTTGTATCAGTGAATGGAGATCATGCATAGAGCTATCAAATATGATTCCATTCCCTTCCCCCTTTAACTCATCAAATGTTCGCCCTTGCAAAAAAGTTGCCATCACTTATATTCAACCAGTCCTGTATTCATTCAGACACAAAGACACATGACACCTATGTTTAGATATGTGAAGGATGCCATACTGAAGATGGAGTAAGCTTATTTTTTTCCTGCTCTAGAGACTAGGCCATGAATTAAAGTACAGGAAAAGAGATTCCACCTAAATATTAGGAAGAACTTCCTGATGTCAAGAGCAGTTTGACAGTGGAATATACTGCCTCAGAATGTGGTGGAGGCTCCTTGTTTGGAGGTTTTAAAGAGAGGCTGGATGGCCCTTGTGGTCTCTACACTATGATAGAGAAGGAGTCTCTACAGGAAGACTCAAAGTCTTTACACCTCTCCAGACAGTATTCCTGGAAGAGCAGCACCTACAGCAAGGCTGATGATGTTGGACTTAAAGCACTAAAACCTACAGCAACAATAGGGCTGAGAAATTCCTGTAGCCTTTTCTCCCTGTACTCATTGAACACAGGTTGAAAGATATGGGAAATTGATACAGACTTGAGTTCTGGCATACGTCTTTGCTTTCACATATCTATATAGAAACATTATCTAAAAAGTCTTCCTAAATTACCATGTTTTAAAAATTATTCACATATTTGTCATACTACCATACCTATAAAGGAGGACTTGGCTTACAAATAAGCAATTCAATGGAATACTTTTTCTATTGACATCACACTCAGTGCTTCTCACAGAAATGCATTCAATATAAACTATGCCAAATAACAGATGTTTTCACTCCATCTTTGAGAAATTAAAATATAACACATTTTGCCACATTTCTACATAAGATCTAAATATAACATTATTTTAATTTAGTATTTTCTAATAACAAAGGATATGAGGGAAGCACTCTTTCCTATTTATTTGTGACAAAACCTTGAGTGTGAAAAGGCTAGTATGTATAGTGAGATCATGCATATACAGGCTCAGCTAAGGATGAATTCAGCAACCTGTTAAAAGTCCATTCACATGATGATTAATTGCATACCAGTTAATCATGAGAATTTCACATAGATAGCTATCACTCTTAGGAGTTATGTTGCATGCCACTGTGAAATGAAAACCTCCAATGACCAGGCCATAATAAATTAACAGAATTACATGACCACTGTAGCTAAATCTATCTTTGATAGTCACTTCAAACATTGAACTTATAGCTTCATCAATCATGGAATACTTTAGCATGGGGTGGGCAACTGTGGAGGATTTAGGTGGCACACACCCTCCTCGGGGCTTAGGCTGAAGAAGTTTGGAAAGTGTTTGGGAACAAAGTGTTTTTTCAACAATGTCCCCAGCCCCAAAATGGGGCCTCTGGAGTGGCTGCATGTGGCTCATGGGCTGCATCCCCTGTTTTAGGTTATCAAGAGATATTACAACATGATAATGAATGTATTGTGTATTTTCATTTAACAGTATTTCATAACCAGCATACTTGCTATATATCTAAAGAATTAAAGTGATGAAAATTTATATGAAAAATATGTGTAGTACTACTAAAAAGGTAAAGGTATTCCCCACTGACAAGGTTGTCAAGTTGTGTCCGTCCATAGGGGGTGGTGTTCATCTCCGTTACTAAGCTGAAGAGACTACTCTGTGATTGTCAGAGACTACTCTGTGATCATGTGACAGGATGATTGCAGAGAACATTGTTTACCTTCCCACTGAAGTGATACCTATTTATCAACTTGTATTTGCATGTTTTCAAAATGCTAGGTTGGCAGAAGCTGAGACTAGTGATGGGAAGTATAACTAAGCTAAGGTTTTAGGTTGTTTTTTTTAAAGTAGCAACAGTGTTTCCAGAATTTCCATGCTTTCAAAATGCTAGGTTGGCAGAAGCTGAGACTAGTGATGGGAAGTATAACTAAGCTAAGGTTTTAGGTTTGTTTTTTTAAAAAAGTAGCAACAGTGTTTCCAGAATTCCCTTAATAGTTCCAGAATTACATCTTACTACAGCATGACCCCCCCCCAATTAAATAATTTTAAAAAATACAATGAAAGGAAAAAGATTATATGGATGAAACTTGGATTTAAGTAAACAGTTACTTGGATTTAACGGAAACTTAGATTTAAGTAAAAAGCTCCTATTGAAATATATGAAGAGTACTTTGTTGGAGACATACAACACTGGAGTCTCTATGGCAGGGGTAGGCAACCTTTCCCTTTTAAGGGCTGAGGGACTTCAGCTCCCAGAAGCGTCAGCCATGTTGGCCAATAGTCCTGTGTTGGCCAATAGCTTCTGGGATTCTGGGAGCTGAAGTCCCTCATTCCTTAAAGGGGAAAGGTTGCCTACCCCTGCTCTATGGAGACAGAGGGCTGTTGCAGACCAGCCCAAAAGGCTGGCCTGGGGGTAGAGTTGAGATGGGGCAGCCACACGTCGGCTGCCCCAACCCCAGCCTGACAATGTCCTGATGCCGTGCAGCCGTATGCACCGTATGTGGTGTCAGGACGCCCTCCCAGTGCAGCGTAAAGGGCATGGAAGAGCTACAGCATTGGCTCTTAGGGTGGCCTTTTGCCACCCCTAAAAGGAACGGCATTTTGCCACTCTTTTAGGGGTGGCAAAAGGAAGGATCAGAGCCGTGGCATGGAGTTGCCGTGGCCCCAATCTGCTGCTCCCTGGGGCGGCTCTCCACTGCCCCAAATGGGCCATCTGCATTGACCCAGAATCTCCCTAAGTAACCTCTTTATGTTACATGACAGTTCAACATACCTATTAGCCTTATAGCTAAAGACTCAGAGCCTTGAAAAAGAACCTGCTTACATACCTACCTGACAATGCTTTAAGGTCATCTATCAATGATGCCCTTTTCCATGTACTTTCCCATGGTGCAGGAATTTTATTGTGGACTGTACTTCCAGAAATCATCATGGAAATGTAGTCCAAAATGGCTGTCTGGCAGAGGGATTCTAGGACTAGTAATTTAAAATTAAACACTTTCAGGTTCTAGCCTTCCCTCTCTGAAGGGAGTTTTGCAACTCTGTAGCTGTATTTGTAACTTGGCAACCTTGCCTATGGAATACCCTTCAGAGAGGTTTGTCAGGTTCTAAGGCTGTTTTCTTTTTAGTACCTGAACAAAACTCTATTTGTTTAGTCTTTTAAAGTATTTTTACTGTCATTTTTTAAATATGCTGGCTTTTCTTTCATCAGTGGTTCTATCCACATTTTTTAAAAAAACTTGTGAACAGTTATGGTATCTTTTGATGATTAAACAAAAATATTTATTTTTATAAATAGAAAACTATCTAGATAAATACACAATTGTGTGAGTGTATCTACACTTCTACAATTTTCAAAATGCTACATAAAGCAAATTTAGTAAGTTATCTTTCATTAACAGTAAAATATTAAGAATTGTGTTAGTTAAGTCTTACTTTGATTTCTTCACATATAGCCAGTAAGCAACACCAGCAACCAGAGCTGCTAGAAGGAGACCAACCACGATTCCCACTATTAGCTTTGCCTGGTCATTAACATTTTCCCTATTATCATCTAAAACAAAAGAAGAAACAATGTTTTGATCAAAGAAAACATATCCAGGAATAGCGGTGTTGGCCATATAGCAAAGTAAGTAACATCTAAAATCCACCAAACAATGATACCTTTATTGGGCCAACCAAAATGCTGATATACATGTTGCAAGATTTTGAAGCTCTGATGGCTTCTTCATCAGGCAAAAGGTGTTAAAAATCATACAGGAGAAAGAAAGAAAAGTGATGATGTTAGTCATAGGCCTGTATTTTGTCAAGATGTGGTGGTTGTTTTCCTTAGTTCAGAGGGTATGGAGGGGTATTCATGCAGGCAGGCCCTTCCTCCTGGCCATGTGGTTACAGGGAGATTCTCAGAAAATAAATTTTAAATTCCATTAGCAAGATAAAAAACTACTGCCTTTGAGATACAGTTTGTCTTGATTCCTTTGTGAAGTATCAATAAAGATATCACTGTTTGGTGGATTTTGATCAAAGAAAGTATGAGAAACTCATTTCAAACTATACATATCTAGAAGTATTTCTAAACTAAAGTTGATTTTAAGAAAGTATTATGAGAAGCATGCACATTTAGTAGGATTGACAAAATTTAACTTGCTGCAATCTTAATACCATTTCCTCCACAGCTCTTCTGTGGCCCCATTTACTGTAGCCAGAAGACTAAGGGCCTTTACAGACTACCAGAAATAATGCAACTTGAGTCCACTTTAACTGGCCTGGCTAGTGCTAGGGAATCATGGGAATTGTATTTTTTCTGGGATATTGAGCCTTCTCTGTCAGAGAGCTCTGGTGCCACAATAAACTACAGTTCCCATGATTCCTTAGCACTGAGCCAGGGCAGTTAAAGTGGCCTCAAGCTGCATTATTTCTGGCAGTCTGTAAAGGCCCTAAGAGAATACTTCTGAAGGTTTACTAACTCCAGACTAGTTCTCTGCAATCTAAGAACTGTACAAGTGCCCATCTCCTGTCCTTTAGATGCAAAGAAGTTTATTCAAAATTAGGGATGAAAAAGAATTTCAATGGATTATTGAGAGTCTCAAGAAAAATAGTCTTTTTGCACCTCTCAAGATTCATTGTGAGATGAAATGCACCTTGTCTTGATAATTTACTCATGACATGCAAGGCTTACAGGGCTTTTTAGTGAAATAAAGCATGCATAAAACTATTCATTTCAAAATGGAAATGATTCAAGTGTGTGCAACTGGAAAGTGACTACACAAGCATGCTTTAGTCAGTGGGACAAATTGTGTAAATTAGGTAAAATGTATAAATAAATGTGTGCATTAAAAATACATAAACAATGGAGATAATTTCAATGCTACCCTCCTCCAAGTCTTGGCCTGATACAAAGGGTGGGAAGAAAATGCAGGCAGGATTCAGAGAAACACAACAATATTGAGACTAAGATTTTAACGTGTTGTGACTATGCTAAATACTCCACTGGTGCTAGAATTACTAATATTGCTGTTTTTGGAGGAAATAATTTGAGAATTACAGCCCTATTCTCAATGACTTATAGTTTTTACTTAAGATTAGTAATAATATAAATTTGTGCAAGAGCTATCATTCTTTTATAAAAGCAATTTGCTTTGCTTACCTGTTTTATATACTTTAGATTGCATTTGAAATTAATCATACTTAGAGCAAACCCACTCAAATCAATGGAACTCCTGAAAAGCTTAACTTTTATGTACTAGGATGGGATATGATAGTCTTCTGGGTCACAGTTTGTAGCAGAATTCACAACAAACTAGACCCACCATGTAGGCATGTTATGACATTGCCACCTGTAAATTTGTAATCAATGACCAGCTTCCTGTTTGTAACATGTGCAGGTATACCATTAACACTTGCATATATACTGTTTTAGATATAACAAAGGATAAATTTAGAGCATTTTTCTGCAAGGCCCCTCAACCCAGCATGAAACATTAGCTTAAGACTTGCCATGTACAGTTCCATCTGTGACTGCAGGGGTGTGCCTGGGTTTGTTTTGGTTGCTCTTGATTACCAAAGGAGGAAGGGGAACGCACAGACTATTCCTTCTTACTTCTGTCCTCAACAGCAGCCAGAACAAACCCAAATCAGTGAGCTTAGGAGATGGAGGCATGCTCCATATCATTCACCAGCTATTTTTGTATATTTGGGAAAGCGGCTGAGCACAATGAACAGCCTCTGATGTCTCCTCCATTTGTTGTAAATATGTTTGCAGAGACTGAAGCTCCATCAGCCTGAAGTAAGATCTCAGCCAGTGTTCCTAAACTTCAGCAAACTGTGTTGTTATTGTGTGCATTTCTAACTTATGGTGGTCCTAAGGCAACCCCATCATGGGGTTTTCTTGGCAAGATTTGTTCAAATTTGTCTTTGTCTTCCTCTGAGGCTGAGAGAGTGTGATTTGCCAAAGGTACCTCAGTAGTTTTCCATGGCTGCGTGGGGATCCGAAACCTGGACTCCAGTTGTAGTCCAATACTCCAACCTCTACACTACTCTGGCAAAATGCCAGGGACAAAATTAAAATATATATATATAATAATCCTGATAAATGTATTGATATTTGTGCACTGAAGTACTTGCCCCTCACTAAAACCACATACAAGAATTTTAAAAATGTCCATACTGATTTTTTTACCAAGTCATGATAAAAAGGAATAGAAGTGATGTGCTCAGGCTACCAGTAGATTGGATCCATTAGGGGAAATCAAAAGTGATTCCTTTTGTGAGGAGCATAGGAAATCCTGGGTTCAGGAACTATTCCACAATACACGTTAATTTATTTTATTTTATATTATTTTACTTTTATTCCATGTTGGTTTTTATGGCACTCAGTGTTTGGATGAAATACAGACTAAAACTCCTTTGGACTTGAGGCATTTCTATATTCTGCAATATTTTGAAATTTTCATTGGGGTCAGAAAATACCCAACAATAGCATTTACATAACTCACACATTGTTTCGTTTTGTATTGTACTGCATGAGAAGTATGTGACTTTGGTTTCAGTGAGTTTAAGTCAAATATAACCTTGGATGCACCCCTGTATTTTTACACTTTAGGCCTAAAACAAGTTGCTAGACTCAATGAATCAATGTACCTTACATGTATTGATTATTAAGTTCCTTTTGATTAAAAGGGTTTACTCTAGTTGTGACTAGGAATTAGTTTTAGCTTTAATGTTCTAAATTTAATTTTTAAAGTATGAGTTTTAACCTAAGGATGATTTTTATTTTTCAAGCTCTACCCGAAGAATGGAGCAGGCTAGAAAAATGAAAAATAAAACAAGAAAAGAAGAGGAAAAGCCTTTTCTCTAAATGTGCTTAACATGTAGTGGTCTATTTTTATGTACTTACTACTTTTTTCTTCTGGTTCATCAGATTCTGGAATACTTACTGAAAATGAAATACAATAAATTAATATTTTTTAAATCTGCTGAAAAATCACCTTGGAAACTTCTAATCTGCTTTGATATATAAGAATATATATTTTTCAGCTGAGCCACAAGTTCATACTTAAGGTAACAGAATACACAAGTAACCAAAATGATTATATATTTTTTCCAGTCTGACAGTAATCCTTACTTTATTTCCATAATGTATTATATGAAAGTGCTTCACTCAAAAAAGTGTCAAGTACCATCTTGCTAATGCTTAGTTAGAAGAAGAATATATGTGTTACTCTGTCTTGCTTGCTGACTTTTCAACTCTCTATTATTGTATAAATGAGTTGATTTCACATTTTTGGGTGAATTCATGCAAACATCCCTTGATCAATGCACATGTTAAACAGACTGAGAAAGGCACTGTACAATTCATGGGGATTGCCCCTACAGGCTCGACTGAAATTCAATAGATGAATTACAAATGATATCATTAATACATCTGGCTGACCTGGAGAAGGTAAACAGCATAGTTTCAGAACCCAGTTTTCCCAGCAGAAGAGTCATAATGAAACTACTTATTCCCTGAAAAGCCATGGATTACAATGTTTAGGCAACCTGCTGGTTGTACAGTAACATGCATGTATTTCTTATTTGTTATGCCCAATCCTCCCATTTTTCATAACATTTATACCCAATGTATGGCTTATCACATATTCAGTGCACTCATTATTATTGTTGTTTACTTATATAGCACCATTGATGTACATGGTGCTTTACAAGTAAAATAACAAAAAACAGTCATCCCTGCCAAGGCATACAATCTAATATATAGACACATGCACACAGGGGAAGGACATAATAATGCAAATAAATTATACAGTACAATACAATTATAAAACGTTATCCAGATATAATACAAAAATAACAACATAAATAAAGCAAAGTGAAAAATACATATTATAAAAATATACAGGATGATAAAACAATATTAAAATAAAGCTCCAAAAGCTTTGGAAAAGAAAAAAAAAGTTTTTAATTAGGATTTAAAACAATGATGGAAGGAACTGTCTGCAAATGTTCAGGAAGGCAAAATATGCATTCTGTGTATAAGGGATACCAAAGACCATTCCTTACAACTGAAATTACTTCATGAACTGAAACTGTGCCTTTTAAATCTCTGTGGGATATGATGTAATTTATGTCAGAAAATATGATCTCCCTGTGGCAATTGCCATTGAAAAGTGATTTGTGGGTGTGTCATGGAAAGGTTAAGAAGTGCATGATGCCAGTGTTTCTAAGGTTGTAGAAATTATCTCAACATCAATGGCTCCTAAGTATCTGCATCCCAAATTTCAGAGATCAGTTTCAAAGATGTCTAGGGACCAGGGCAGTAGTGTCTGAAGAATGGGAATAAGAACTATACAAAGGCTTAATTCCCATGCATTATGATGAAAATACTTACACAGGGTGAATTGTAAGGTATGCTCTCACCTCAAAGACAATTCCAAGATATTGTAAGTTTAAAAAGGCCATTAGATGATGTCCAATAGATGATTTGGGCATGAAGCATCAAGAGTATTCCACCCAACACTCAGAAGGTAGAATAAAAGTTTTTAAATATAAGATGTAATGAAATATAGCATTCTTTGATTATGTCAGGGACAGACAAACTGTCCCCTTTAAGGGCCGAGAGACTTCAGCTCCCAGAATCCCAGACTATTGGCCAACATGGCTGAGGCTTCTGCGAGCTGAAGTCCCTCGGTCCTTAAAGGGGACAGTTTGCCTACCCCTGAATTGTAGATCAATGAATTCAACTGTACCCCCAATTGAATAAATTTTGATTTCCCCTAGATTCTTAAGGCACTAAAAAGTCCCATCCTAGAGTATGAAGGTTAACAAAACTACTCATGGTGAATTGATCACATTATCTTCATTTGGAAAACCACTGCTCAACCTGTTTATGAGTTGAGCATGTGGGGCTGGTAGGATTATGTATGCTTAGGTAGATTGTTATGGCTTTCTTTCTTTTTATTATTAAATGTGAATGTTATATGTTTTTGATATTTCCTGTCATTCTGTTTTGTGCACTGCATGGTAAACATTACTTTCTCTTTTTTTATGGTGGTCTATGACCATAATAAATTATTGATTAAGAATCATTGGTTTTCCATTAACACTGTGTAGCAGACTAAAACAAGAAAATATCACCTAATTACAGGCACTAAGGATGTGAGAAGAATGTGGGGACAGACAACTGAGTGCTACTTAAAATTGAAGCTCCCTCCTTTAACTGGAAAGAAATCTTGTGTGAATAAGGGAAAGGTATTCAAGGACCTCCAATCCCCACCCACCTTCTCTGCTCTGCTGCCTTTGGTTCCTGGTCATGCAATGCCTTGGGCTTCTCCTCCTTCCCTTGGTAGCCCTGGCAGCCCATCTTTCTCCCCCTCCCAAATGTCTTTCTTCTCCAGGGCAGGTCCTCTGATGGGGCAGAGGAGTCTAGGGGAATGTCTCCTCAGACCTTTAGGGGCAGGCAGTCTGGGAGCTCTAAGGGAGAAAGCTGAGTAGGGACCGGCAGATCCTGCTGAGCAGCCTTTGGGGAGGGAAGGAGGGATGGAGGGGGAGGAATGCGGTGTCTGGGGGTGCCCCTTCTCTTTATGGAGACCCCCACCTCCCTCCCAGCTCCAGGGACCCAGGAGACCCCCTGAAAGAGGAGGCGAGGCTGAGCAGCAAAGCGACCCTGGCTCCTCTGAGGTGGCAGCTGGGCTCGAAAAGGTCCCAAGGGCCATTTCACTTGAGCTGTCAATGTCCAAGTCCTCTCACTCTCAACTCTCACTCTCTTAAGTCCCTCCCCTCTAGTGCAATGTGAATCAGACCCTAGAGTCTTTTCCAGACACCCCAGTCTGTAGTGTTTTGGAAACTATAGTTTTTTTGTGGGTTTTTTTGGGCTGTGTGGCCATGTTCTA
>JAIPUX010001232.1:132200084-132227220 GCA_020142125.1 Phrynosoma platyrhinos
CTTTGTGCCGATGCAATGACTCATACAGACAAACTTTTGAAAATCTGAGGCAGCACATATTCATTTGTTTTGCTTTAACCCTTATAGTGACATCCATATGCAATTTTACCCAATGGCAAGGAACATACTAAGAAATTATGTCTGTGAATAAAGAAAAAACACATCTGAAAAAAATAAAAATAAAATACTTACAATGTACTGTAATTGTAGTGGAGTCCATCAAACTTTCATCAGTCAGTGAACATCTGTATTCTCCTGTTGCATTTCTTCTTACATCTATCAATGCATACAAACTTGAACTTCTTATAGGTTCTGGTTCTCCCTTTTAAAGAAAATGGAAAAGAGAAGTTTATCTGTATAGGGAAAATGCCTTTCTTTCCATCTATTTTTGGTAATGGCTTTATAAAATACTAGTAGGGTATGGTGACCTCAGTTCTCAAATGATCAGAGGTTTAAATACAGTTGCATTTTAGTGAATGAAATTTTACTCTCATGAGTAGTAAAATTATTAGGACATCCACCCACCCCTGGATTTTTGAGACTGACAAAATTTTAATATGTATGTACCTATGTATTTACTTGAAGCATTTATTTGTCATCCCAGTGAGCCCTCAGTGACATACAACAGAGAAAAACATTAAAAAAATTAAGTATGCAAACAAAAACATTAAATACAGAGCAATAAGTCACCTTAAAATAGTTTTAAAAGCCACAGTTAAAACCAGATAACAATCCTTGGTTTTAAGGAGTTAAGATCATGCAACATAACAGTCTGAGGGTGAATCTGCACTGTAGAAATAATGCAGTTTCATTCCACTTTAACTGGCATGGCTCCATCCTACAGAATCCTGGGAACTGTAGTTTTGTGAGGCATCAGCACACTTTGGCAGAGAAAGCTAAAGACCCTGTAAAACTACAAATCCTAAAAGTCCATAGGTCAGAGTTCTAGCATTTAAAGTGGTGTCACTGCATCATTTCCACAGTATAGATGCAATCTTAGTTGTTGGCCAGCAGCAAAAGGGATGGAGCCAGCCTACCCCCCCATCCTTTATTGCTTCTATAAATATGTGGGTGTTCTACAGATATTTTGCTAGATTTTGTGATGTATAACAAACAATAAGTTATACATAAGTTACATGAAGTTTATGAAAGAAGGGCACTGCCACACAATTAAAGGAATGAGTGAAAAACACTGGAAAGGGCAAGCCAAAAATATCTAGCAAAACAGGCTAAATTGTTGTTTTATATGGGGGAAAACATGAAAATAGGGAAATAAATTCAGCTCATTATTATTTAAAATAGCCAAGCTAATTTTATGAGCACAATAGAAAACTTATATTTTGTTCCTGTTCTTAAAAATAAATAGCAATTTTGGGGAAACACTGAGCAAATAGAAAATGCAAGGGAGTAACACAAGTGCATTTAAACCAACAATCTTCAAAATTGCCACAAAAGTGTGAAATAGATACATATTAGCTAGAATTCTATTGGCCTGCATATGCATTTTTGGGGACTTTGTGGGAGGAGGTGTGTAGTACTGTCTTCCACAAGGCCCCTATTATAGTTTATGAAAGCAATGGGAAGGAGGAAGATTGCATGCAGCTCCATCTCCTTCTTTCTATCCCTAAGAGCAGCTAGAACAAGCTTGGCACACTTGATAAGAGGCTGGGGAAATGGAATTGTGTCCAGCAGCCAGACGCCCCTTGTTCTTCAAGCTGGAGGAAGCAACCAGCTGAGTGAACAGCTCCCTATAAGTACAGGCAGAGACTCAATGCTCTGCCAGTGTGATGTAGCATTATGGCCATCAATTCCAGATATATGGATATCATTTGTTTTATAGTGGTTAGAGTGTTGGACTACGAACGTGGAGATTACAGTTCAACTCCCAGCTTGGCCATGAAACCTACCTTGGGCAAGTCACACTCTTTCATCCTCAGGGGAAGGCAGTGGCAAAGTTTTGAACAAGTCTCACCAAGAAAACCCAATGATAGGTTCCCCTTAGGGTTGCCATAAGTTGGAACATCTTGAAGGCACACAACAACAACAAATACTACATATCAACACCCCTCTTTCCCTTCCCTTACCAGCACAGCTTCTGTAGGAAGGCAATACTTACAGGAATGTAAAACAAAAACTCCTGAGGTGGAGGATTACCATTTCCTGAACATTTTAGGGTAATGTTATCACCTTCTTTAATGCTATTTCTTTGTGAAAGCACTTGAATTTTAACCTTCTCTGTAGGATCTGTAAAGACACATTAATCAGTTAACAATCTACCTCTATCCCAAATACTTAGACTGAGGGGAGGGGGATCTTGTAAATATCTCAAAGGTAATGCACAGGTTGCCTTCTGGAGCAATAACTATAATTACAAAATAGGTGCTATAGTAAGCTGCTGCTGCTGCTCCCAGGGCTTTGCACTTAGGGCCAATGCAAACCGGCCTAAAGGGCCAGCCTGGGGTGGAGTCAGGATGGGGCAGCCGCCTGCCGCCCCACCCCGACTCCACCCCAACCCCATCCTGATGCCGTGCATTCGTTTGCATGCCGCATGGTGTCAGGTGTCAGGATGCAAAAAAGCCACCGCCACATCTGAAAGGGCAGCAAAAAGGAGGATTGCGGCCACTCCACAATCTGTGTCTGTGCTGCCATCTGTATTGGGTCACCCTGTCAGGTTTGATGCTGCTAATCTACTATCAACTATACCAGATCTTCTATTTTGAGAAGAAAGGACTGAATTCAGGCTCTCTGTTTCTCCTGAAAGAGGTGACTGGTGCTGTCAAAATGGATATCACTATTCAGTCTGGCAGCTGCACATAAATATAAGCTGCCATGGCTCATAAAGATGTGGTTTAAAATACAAATAATTAAAAATACTATACTGGGCTACTCTTAATACTGAATTCCTTCTGAAAAATATATATACTCTTATTTTTCTGTTTATAGGGCTGAACATTGACCAAATTCTTTGTAGGGTTGTAAAGCAGCTCTAAGAATATCCCAGTGCAAATAGGGCTCAGACTCTTTGCAAATCAAGAAAGAGATAAAGACTGAACTAGTTAAAGCAGGTGCAGGAACTTCAGACACAGGGCTAAATTTGGTCCTCCTGGTGTTCATTTTCCCCAAATGGATTTCCAAGATAGCCATATCCCTTTATGACACCATCATTTGATGCTTTCCTAGTTTTTGCATGATTTTTCCCCTGAATGACTATCTTTAAGGCTTTATTACTGGCCAAAGACTTCTAAAGCTAAAATATGACAGTATTTTTCTTCTTAAACATTTGTCATTGACTCTGCCTGACACTGAAATGGATCGCCCTCTCTTGATAACCTCTCTAAAACTGAATGCAGTCCTTGAACCAAAAGAAGTTCCCTAACCTTGATTTAAAGTGTGCTTTAAAGTATGCTCTTAATCACTGCTAAAGGATTTGACTCCAACACTGGAATTCTATGTCAGTAATTTTTTGGAGTACTGCTTTACTGAAACCATAGCAATTTAATTTTAGGTAACATTTGTTACCTACAGCACAATTCTATATATGACTTCTTGGATATATGTCCCCTTGAATGTAACCTGGCTTACTTCCAAGTAAGGTAAAGCAAAAAAATATTTTTTTATATCAAGCAAAATTCTGACTAGAACACAAAATACTCTCCCTAGTTCTCTGAGACAATGGCCATTGCTCAGATGGGTTGTCTCATGGCAGAACTGAGATCCTTCTTCATCAGACATAACTACAATGACAGGGGCTCCCTTGTTAGATGATGCTACTCCTCCAAAACTAACTTTTTCAGCCTGGAAGTACCTCAATGAAAGGGTTTCCAAGGCAACAGATCAAGGTGGGAAATGACATCTGCAACACTCTCACAGGACATCAAGAACAGGCAATTAGAAAGACCCCTCAAGGTCCTGTTGCAACTGCTTGCCTCAATGTACTACTCCATGACTAGGAGAGCAGTGCCTCAGAAATTCTTTGGCTAGGGCACTGCGAAGGTGAAAAGATGGAGGTTCTGCAGTTGAAATTGGTCATCAGCCAACATAAACATGAATTCCCAGCAGTTATGAGATCATAAATCCAGCTTTTAATATTGTAACTAGTGAACCAATGTCAGCCAATATTTTTTAGAAAAGCACCAGTAATTGGCACATGGACAGTCAAAATAATGTGCAAACCAACATAAATGATTTATTTGACAGAATGTTTTATTTGAATGAGACAACACAGCTGTCTGATAAGTTAATTAGTAATAGATACCTAATATCTATTTCATTTCACAGGTATATGTTTCAGTATGTATAATGAAAAATATTACGCAAAGAAATTTCTCTTAAGTCATTTCTGTATATTTATTTCTACAGGTGGCATTCAGAAAGATAAATTTGGTGAGCTTAATAGCACCCTTAATGCACTTGACCAAATTGTAACTGTGATATATTTCTGTAACTGAACAGAGGTGAGTTATAAACTGTATTGAACATCCAGTTTTCAGGTAATCCAGAGAACATTGTTTAATGCATATTATTTCTTTGCCACCTAAGATACCAATATTTTTCTGAAACAAAACACAACAGTCTGATTCCTTTTTGGAATATTATTATTGTTCCTGATAATGTTAACAGCCATGGAATATACAAATCTATTTCTCTAGCTTGGTAAAATATGAAACAGAGGTATTCTTTTAAATTAGTGGGTCAAAATGATTTGAATAGTGTCTGACATTCTCTCTGGATCAGGGTGACAAGACAATCTCCTAGTAAGGGAATAGAAGAGTTCTTGTTTAACTGATTTCATTTATTATTGATCTTTATGTATCACATTTCATTAAAAGAAGAAATCAGTCTTACTAAAAAAAATTGCTAGTCGGTGTCACTTCTTCAGGAAACACTAAAGGGAAGGTGGTCATTTTCATGAATATTCTTTCTTTAAGAAATCTCAAGGAAGTTCCAGAACTGTTTAGCTTTGACAGGAAGTATGATTCCATAGACTCCATGAGAGAGAAATCCCAGAGGTTCAAGCAGGGTTCAGGAAAGAGAGAGGCATGAGGGACCTCATTGCAAACATACGATTGCTAATGGAACGAACCAGGGAATTTCAAAAGAAAATCAGTATGTGCTTTATAGACTATAGCAAAGTCTTTGACTACATAGATCATGAAAGGCTATGGAATGGGAGTGCTAACACATCTGATATTCCTGATGAGGAATCTGTACTCAGGACAAGAGGCTACTGTAAGAACAGAACATGGAAAAAAAGAATGGTTCCCAATTGGCAAAGGGGTCAGACAAGGCTGCCTCTTATCACTCTACTTGTTCAACTTATATGCATAACATATTATAAGAAAAGCAGGCTTGGACACAGAAGGAGGAGGGAAAATAGGAGGAAGGAATATAAATAATCTAAGATATGCAGATGACACCAGATTACTCTAAAACCTCACGAACCTGGAACATCTACTAAGGAAGATCAAAGAAGAAAGTACAGAGGCAGGCTTAATGTTGAACATAAAGTAAATAAAAAAATGACCACTGAGGACCTTCACAAGTTCAACCTAGACAATGAAGAAATAGAAATAGCAAAAGAATTCCCATACCTGTGATCAAACATTGATAGAAATGGGGACTGTAGTCAGAAAACCAGAAGATCAAGAATGGGGAGGGTGGCTGTGAAAGAACTAGTAAAGATTCTAAAATACAAAGATATACAACTCAGCACAAAAGTTAGATTCATACAAGCCATTGTATTCCCTATTACCATGTATGGATGTGAAAGCTGGACAGTTAAGAAAGATGATAGGAAGAAAATCAATTCATTTGAGATGAGATGCTGGAGAAGAGTGTTGAGGATCCTGTGGACAGCCAAAAGGACAAACAAATGGCTCCTAGAGCACATCAAGCTGGAAATCTCCCTGGAAGCCAAGATGACCAAACTGAGGCTGTCATACTTTGGACACATCATAAGAAGGGAGGACTCATTGAAAAAGACAATAATGCTGGAAAAGGTGGAGGGAAGTAGGAAGAGAGAAAGGCTACATATTATTTAGATCAGGGTTAGGCAACCTTTCTCCTTTAAGGGCTGAGGGACTTCAGCTCCCAGAATCCCAGAAACTATTGGCCAACATGGGACTATTGGCCAACATGGCAGAGGCTTCTGGGAGCTTAAGTCCCTCGGCCCTTAAAGGGGAAAGGTTGCCTACCCCTGATTTAGACGGACATGGGTATGGGGTTGCAGGAATTAAGCAGAGCAGAGGGTCTTGGAAATGTCTCATCCATAGGGTTGCCATGAGTCAAGAGTGACTTGTGGGCAGTTAACAATAACAAAATGGTTTCTTTACCCATCCCTGGACACTGTTCATACAACAGCTTCCATGTACGTCTGAGAGCTATTTCAGGTGTTTGCTACCTGAATGTCACAGAAACCTATCATACCAATTTTACAGATTGTAAACCACTTAGAGTGTGCTGAGTTAACTATGAAGCAGTATAGAAATGTAAATGTAATGGTTATTGCCCAGTATCTATTGTAGGACAAAACAAATAAAAGTAAATTGCCAATTAATGGTATCATTGCTGGTGTTTATAAGAGGCTTTAGTTTTTCCAGTTGTGAAATGTTCCATGAGAGCTCTTACGGTAATAGTACAATATAACCACTCCATTTCTTAAAATAGAACAATATAAAACAGAACTATTTAAAATGTTTTGGAATTATGAGAACATAAAGACATATTAATAGGAATGTTATGGTCATTAGGCAACAGGTATTCCAGGTGTTCAAACAATAATAGGACATAGTAAACTCTCCAAATTGTGACAAATATGTGAGCTTAAGAAAGATCTCAGCAACAAAATGTTTCTGAGGAATTTTTGTAATAACGAATATATTAGTGAGAGATAAGACATGCATATCACTTACAACAAGTTAAAACAACTAGTAACAATTAGGCATTTATTTATTATCAGTATAAGGGCCCTAGTACAAGTATCAGAGAAAAGATTTATGGCACTTAAACACCTTAAAATATTTGTGCTTTCCCAAGGTTCATCGACCATCTTGTTTTAGTCATTTCTATCTAAATCTGTACTTTCTTCTCTACTATTCCATATGTCACATCCCTTATCAAATCACACATACAACAAAGTTTTCCCTTTGTGATAAAATACATATCTTTTCCACCCATTTTTGTCCTTGAGAGTCCCTGATCACTGTCTAGCTCATCTAAAACACCATGAAAACTTACATTCTGTGGATAACCTATCTTAGAAAGTGGTGGTATCATCTTAATGCTGTAGAGACAGATATTTATGAACTTACAGTGAATGTCAAAGACTGCTGACTCTGATCGTATTGTTTCTTGTCCTGTTGGAGCAAAGTATGTCACTGTACAGGTGAATTGTGCATCAGTATCATCTTTTGTTGGTTTATATTCTAGTGAAGATATCACAGTGTACAGTCCACTTGCTTGATCTATATTAGTTTGTTCATGGATGACTACAGCTTTTGAAAGAAAACACAAAATTGTCAATATCACATGAAACTGCTTGTTGTATTTTCTTATTTAGCTTGTATTTACAATTATATGAAATGAAATCCACATGAATATTAATGATTAACTCATCATTAACCAGAGTCTAAGCTTTCCTAAGGAAGGAAGGAGAAAAGGATGGAAGGAAAATACTTTGCCAATCACTTAATTCTAAGTGCAAAGGGATCTTTTGGCATCTTTGAGGTTAACTATGTGAAAGAAGTTGTAGCATAAGCCTTTGCAGATCTGTGGTGCATATACATTGTAGAAATAATGCGGTTTGACAC
The DNA here is from genome assembly GCA_020142125.1 of Phrynosoma platyrhinos. Lineage (NCBI taxonomy): Eukaryota > Metazoa > Chordata > Lepidosauria > Squamata > Phrynosomatidae > Phrynosoma > Phrynosoma platyrhinos. Next base: position 132,207,893 of record JAIPUX010001232.1, read on the forward strand.
CACTTTAACTCCGATGGCTCCATCCAACAAAATCCTAGGATTTTTAGTTCTGTGAGGAACCAGCATGTTTTGGCAGAGAAGGCGAAAGACTCTGTAAAACTACAAATCCCATGATTCTATAGGATGGAGCTATGGTACTTAAAGTGGTGTCAAACTGCATAATTTTCACAGTGTTGATGCTCCCTTTGTCTACTTTCTCAGATGCATGGCTGTAGACCAAGTAGAAGAAGTGGACCCAGTTATGTCACTAGGGTTGGTGTCACTCAGTGTAGTTACTCATGGTGTCACCCCCCTCAGTGACCACACCACACAGAATCCTTAGTAATATTTTTGTACTAAAATTACTCATAAATTGTAATATCACTGAATATAACAGCAATAATTGTGACAATAACAACAAGCAAAATGCAAAATTAAAAATATAGCTTTAAATTACAGTATCATATGCACAACCTAAATGTATTTAATTTACATAGTTTCATGTGGTAAAAATGAAAATTTGTGAAGTTTTTAAAGATAATTTTAAAATAATATTTTTCTTAAAACAAAACCCAAAACCTGGGGCCTTTCCTTTCTCCCACTGAACATCACCTCACTCAGTCCATCTCTTCAGCATTTTAAAGGAACCCAAGTGATAAGTACAGTCCATTTCTGCCAAAAGGCAGATGTCTGAGGAGCAGTGGTGTCATTCCCCTTTGGGGTGTCACCTGGTGTGGCCCACAACTCCTACACCCAACTAATGAAGTCCTTTAGTAGACCAAGTCTACAAAAATTCATGCTACAACTTCTTTTGCACAATTAGTCTCATAAGTGCTACAAGATCCCTTTGCATACTGACATTCCATATTAACATGGCTTTGTCTCTGAATTAATTCTAAATGTTTAGGGTTAAGGTGCATTACGGGTTATATATTATTGAGAATAAAAGCATTATAGTGAGAAAGTATCTGCATCCAAAGTTAATGCTAAATCAAACCTTGGTTTGTTGACCAAATCAGAATCAGTCTTGCAGACAAAAGGTCTTGAATTGGGAAGTCGTAGGCTTTCATGGCCGGTGTCCATAGTTTTTTGTGGGTTTTTCAGGCTGTGTGGCCATGTTCTAGAAGAGTTTCTTTCTGACATTTCACCAGCATCTGTGGCTGGCATTCTCTGAAGATGCCAGCCACAGATGCTGTCAAAACATCAGAAAGAAACTCTTCTAGAACATGGCAACATAGCCTGAAAAACCCACAAAAAACTATGGTCTTGGTTTGTTTCTCAACTGCCTATTCTGCCAGTGTACAGATGGTATCACCCACATCCTTGTTGTATTGGATAGAGATCAGTGAGGTAATCATTTTATAACAACTTTTCAAAACTCACAAATTATTTCATAAGCATGATAGAAGAGGTGAATAAAAAAAGGAAGGAGATGTGGGGATAAGTGAAGCTGACAGATTCCCCCATCCAGTGAGAAGGATATGAGTGCTTTTTAAAAAGATTTGCTTTGAATCCTTGTGAATTCAACTGTGTTTGTAGGGCTGAATCAGGGCTGCCAACCAGTCAGCTTTTTTCTGAGAAACTGTCTATCTGCAGAGCAGGCAGGTGCAACACAGTCCCCTGCTGTGCTGGGAATAGCTATACGTACTACATTTTATGAGACAGGTAGGTACAAATTCACAGCTTTTTTTCATAAACATGAAGGAAGGAACTTGACATCTTTATTTTTAAATTGTGAAGTTTGTGTTTTGCCTATGTTCTCATGGCAGTGGGAAGGGAGTCTTTTGAGAGTTGGAAGTGTATATGTGTTTGTGAGAATTTTTATTTTTCTAATTTTTTTGTTGAGAAGTGCTTTTCCTTTTTGTGGATTTTTGTGTGGTTTATTGTGGAAAGTTTGGTACACATATCAGTGCTACTTATATCTGTATATTATTCTTATGTCTTTATGGCTTCTGTATTTGCTTTTTGAGGGCAACGATTTGGCATTTCTTCCTTTTTGTTCATGTCAGTCATGGAAAAAATTATGAAAATAAAATGAGTAGCCTGGAAAGGAGCAATTGAAAAGGAAATTGGATAAGGAATTTGGGACTGAGCAAATGAGAACAGTTTAGCTTGAGGAGTTATCATTTTTGGTTTCTCTTGTTTTGCTCCTCTCTAGATTGGTAAAAAACTAAGGCAGGGCACAAAAATAAATAAGGAATAAACTAGGATTCCAGTTCAGACACAGCAAAATATGATTAAAATAAGTCAGATTCAAACTAACTTTGATTTTTTTCCTTCAAACTGGAGTGTATTGTCCCCCAAATCCATCATGATTTGTTGCCAGGAAGTCATTTAGACATGCAAGCAAACCACAATTAGTCAAAACAAATTATGATGCTGCATTATGTTTAAATGTGCTACAATTATATCTCTTAAAATGACTACATTAAAAAGTAATCTTTTCAAAATCTGTTGCTTAAAGATACTGGAAGAATGAGACATATGAATCACCATAAGTAGTAGGTTAAATTTTTTTTTTACAATTATAATTGCAGAACTGTTGATAATGTTTGAAATAATAAAAACAATTTCCCCATATTAGCTGACAGTGGTTTTTGAAGATAATCTAAAATAGATACCAGCAAAATGCACACACAATTATAAAACTTACTTCCTTCAATAGGCTGCAAAACAATTCCATTCTTGAACCATGTTAGGTTTCCCTCTGGATAACCATCTTTTGCAATACATTGTCCGAGCTACAAATACAAAGACATAATTAGGTTTGAAGTTTAGATTATAAGGAAGTTGTCTGCATTTTTATAAGTACTGGTCCCAACACATTTCACACTCTTTAGTCCCCTGCTTCGTGATGTTCTTTATGATCTTGACCAGGAGCAGTTTCCCTTGATATCATATGGAACCACTGTGGGCAAAAATAGATCAGACAATGGTGCACATTTCTTCTCATGCATCTTTTTCATCCCTAAATACACATGTAGGAAGACATTTTAGCAGTTAAAGGAGAACAGAAATAAAATCACCAAAGTCTTCCTTCTGCTCCAACTCACTTAACTTCCACATAACTCAAGGCAATGTTTGTATTCCCACTATATTTTCCATGTTAGAACTGGGAACAGAATCATAGCCAGAGGACATCACAGGTTATTTTTGGCCATGTATCACGGAGCCATGTTGTAGCCTACAATAGGGATGTAATTCTTCACCAGCTTTCTTTAGGAAGGAAGAAATGAGTATTTTTAGCAACTTTCTTCCCACTGTGAGAAAAGCTTTGAAAACCACACAATTTTCAAAGCCTATTTGCAATTTGGGACTTATTCTGCACAAAAATAACATGTGTTGCTTTGCACAGAAAACAGCATTTTCTACTCAGCAATCAGCTTTTTATGCAAATAAAATATTATTTCCACAAAGAAATAATATTTTCTGCTCAGAAAAAGTGATTTCTACACAGCAAATGTTGTTTTCTGTGTGCAATAACCACATGCAAATTTTACACAGAATATGATGTGAACTGCGAAGATTGCCATAAGTCCAGTCTTCTCATGGGGTTTCTTGATACTATTACTACTACTACTACTATTTTATTAGTATTTTTAAAATATTTTCCTATATTCTTTCCATCTCTAACCTGGAAGGAATTGAAGCAACTATTGAAACAATATTCTTGCTGCTGTTACCATCTATTGAAGAAGTGATCCATATTTACTATCCAGATCTTTATCAATAATGTCCAACAAAAACATTTCTGGTAACACAGCAAAATTTAGCTTTAAATATTTTTGGATTAACAGAGAAATCAAATATATAGCTGTGTTAGTCTATAGCAGGGGTGGCAACCTTTTTGAGCCGGGGGCCGGGTTGCTGTCCCTCAGACAATTGGCGGGCCGAAGCACCAAAAATAAATAAATAAATAAATAAATAAATAAATAAATAAATAAATAAATATGGCAGCAAAAATCCTCCCTTCTCTGGTTTGTTCTTACTTGGTAAAGAAGTCAAGAACAAACCCTGGTTCCTCAGCAGAGAAAAAGCTGCTGTAATAATAAATCAACAATCAGCTACCGAAAACAGTTCAGTGGTTTCTTTGACGATTCCCACTGCAAGCAGGAGAGACTGAGCAGCATGGACCAGCATCCTGGTTGGCTAGGGACAAGCCAGGGTTCCAATGGATCTTGTGGACTGTTATGTGCATATTCATATAGCTACAAAATGTTCATATGGCAATGAAATGGTCATATGGAAGAGAGAGCATAAGCAAAATAATGTAACTGAATAATATACTGTAATGTATATACTCATGTATAAGTATAGAACAGGGGTAGGCAACTTTTTTGAGCCAGGGGCTGGGTTGCTGCCACTCAGACAATTGGGGGCTGAAGCACCATAAATAAATAAATAAATAAATAAATATTTTAAAAACTAATTTTAAAAAAATGCATGCACACTCTCTCAGCCCCAGAAAAGCCATGGCAAAACACCTGTGGAGATTTTGCCAAGAAAACCCCAAGAACAAGTAATAACAACAATAATCAATATCATCATGGTGGGGGGCGGTGGCGGCAGGACCGGCCTAGGGCCAGTCCAAAGGCCTCGGGAGGCCGCATCCGGCCCCCAGGCCTTAGGTTGCCTACCCCTGGTCTATAGAATCAGTACGTAGAGTGATCCTTTAGCACCTTTGAAACTAACTGAAAGAAGTTAGCTGTATGAGCTTTGGTAAACTGAAGTTTACTTCCTCAGATGCATTTAGAATCTAGAAGTAGAGTAAATGCATCTGAGGAAGTAGACTCCTTCATATCCCTCAAATTAAGTAACAGAATTTCCATAAGTAGGAAGAACTTCTGCTTGAGACCTTAGAACTGGCACTAATCATAGATAAATTTGAGCTTCTCATAGCTTCTTAATTTTTTGAAAGACTGCTGGATATAATAGATGTGGCAGGTGCCATTAGGTATGTTCCTGGAAGGAGAATATCAGATAAATCTATGGCTTGTTTTTTTATTACATATTTCTTGATCTAAATGAGGCATAGGAATCACCAAGCCCTTCAAATATTGTTTGATTCTAAATTCTCACCCTTGTGTGCTAGGATATGTAATCCAATAACAGCTGGAGAGCAACATAATCCCCATCTTGCTCTGTCTTTGTTATTTATTTTATTTCTATTATCATTACTTATTTGATTTACAAGTTCCCATTCTTCACAAAGGCCCAGAGTATCTAATAACATACATAAAAGCACATTTATAATTTCAGTACAAAGATTTCAGATTACAACTGTTAAAATGCAGTACAATGAGTAGCAAAAGACAAACACTTGCTTATATTCTAAAAGCTAAAAAAAATGTGAATGGTGAAATCATTGTGAGAAAAAAATCAAATCAGTTCTGGATGCAAGTTCCAACTGAGGTGCCACTACTAGACCTGATACCCAATTCTTAACTTGACATTTCAACACACTTAAATCACAATGAATTTATACATAGAATAGTGAAAATAGGCAGGTTAATAGATGTTGGAAGTAGTAAACAATACAGTTAACAGAAATGAAGCTCACTTACCATTTTTAACTGTTCTGTTTCTAGATATTCTGCTTGACTTATAATTTCAGGTCGCGATGGCTGTTCTGTATTTTTATTTTAAAGAAAAAGACAAAATATTAGTAATGGAAATGTAAAGGTTCAGATGATGTTACAATTCTGCAAAGAAATTATTGTCTATGTGAATTTTTACAACTGTAATAAAGCAAGAGTATTTCAAACATGAGATTTATTTCTTACATTGGCACAATGGTCATGTGGGAAAAGAGTACAAAAATTCAGTGTCCATTCTAATGAATTTTTATTACAATATATAGAAAATTGGCCACATCAATGATTGTATAAATGTAGCACTCTTTTGGGGAGTTCAGTGGCAAAGGGACTGTGTAATGTATAAAGTTACACTATGCAATGTATAAACTTAAATTATCATGGATGGTTGAATTAATTTAAAATATCATAGCCCCCTCAGATCCGCATAAGGAATAGTAATAGCACTGGTCTGATAAAACAAAACTTGATCTCCTAAAGGCTTTTCATCTGCAAACAGCCAGCTGTATTGGCACAATCTTTGCTTATATATTTTCTTCAGATTTTACTCCATTCTAATAACTCTAATTAATGAAATATTACAAAACTATTAAGAAACATAACTAGGCCTGCAACCCAATTAAACTGTCATCTCATTTTAATTAATTAATTATATGTGCAGATGAAAACCCAGATATGTCATGAAAATTATGCTTCTTCATTTTTAGGGTTAGCTTCCAGAGAAGAAATAGATGGATTAACAATGTTGTTTTGAAGGAGACAAAAAATGAAGACCCCTTCAAACTCAGAACCAAAATGGTTTTAGGATATTAAACAATAAAAAGTATACAGAGGCCAAAAGCCCACAGTCTGCTTCTTGCATCCCATTACTTCTACCAGAATCAGCAATCTCTACCTCCTACAGCTACCATATTACCTTAAAAACCTACTCCAGAGAGTTCTCTGAGCTGCTCTTTGACATCATGGGGGACTATGGCATGACAGGGAAGAAAAGAAAATTCTGAAATTCTTGGTACAAAATACACTGCTGGATCTTGGCCTGTGTTTACTGACTTGGGATATAATAACTGATGATATTCAAGTGCTCAGTAGTAGCTATTTCATTTATTATAAGTTTTATGGCTTTAAGTCATTCCCTTCTTGATCAGGCTGAAAACATTTCAACACCTTCTTGTATATAAACAGATTTCTTCTGCTAGTTTCCCTCAAAATGTCTTCAATGTTCTTTTGCCAAAACTTCTTTCCTGACAATCAAGACTAAAGGATAAAAAACCAAACAAAAATACCCTTAACAGGGCTGCTATGTCTGCTGTCAGAAGAACACAATCCATTTGACTTAAAAAAAAAATGGATACCACTTTAATTGCTGCTTAATGGCTGTAAATGGGTTTAATGGTCTGAATTATGTAAATGACAGTTATGACTCCTGCAGGACTTCTGGTCTACACAGGGATAAGCTAAATAAGTATTGCTGAGGAAAGTATCCTGCTAGGTAATATATTATTTGTTTGCAGTCCTAAACTCGTTTTAGTAAGCACCACTGACTCAAACCTTATTATGAAGTGCAACCCTACCATGTTTTCCTTATTGATTTTTGCTAGTGTCACTTATTGAGTCTTTTACATTGTATAGAAATGAATACTGAAAGACAGTAGATTACTAAAGATTCCCAGATTCACAACAGCAATATTCAAGCATTTGTGTGAACATGTGAGGGCTTAAAGTGTGCCTATATGGGGTGGGGCTGCATCTTGCTGTAATCAGGTCCAGCTGAATACTCCCAAAAACCCTTATTAGACATTCACACTCCTTTACTGATCTAATGAATAAGGTCAAATAGGAGATAGGAAGAAAAAGGAAAGAAAATCAACTCATTTGAAATGTGGTGCTGGAGAAGAGTTGTACAGATACCGTGGGCTACTGAAAAGAAAAACAAATCATACACGAACCCTTCCTAGAAACCAGTATGACTAAACTGAGACTGTCATGCTTCATGAGAAGACATGACTCACTAGGAAAGACAAAAATGCCTTATCAAGTAGAAAGCAGCAGAAAAAGAGAAAGACACCTTCTATAATGATGGACTCAATCAAGGAAGCCATGGCCCTGAGTCTGCAAGACCTGATCAGGGCTGCTGATTATAGAACAACAACTAACAACAACAAATGGGGTACAAATACAAGTGTCAAGTAATCTTGAGGACAATAAAGTGATGCTCAGAAATAGTGTGTATATTTCTAAATCTGTGCATATTTGACAAAACAAATTTGAACCTTCTATTGGTGTTTTATGTGACCATTTAATGGGAAAAAACCCTTTATTGTGTCTGCTGATACTGAATAATGAAATAAAACCTTCTTCACTTGATAGCTGGTTTGGTGATGTTTCTATCTGCACAGACCAGCATAGGTATTTATTAGTGTACTGCACTTTCTTCCTTGGCTTCTAGTGGCCAGTAAATGCTATGGCTCCCCTTGAAGTACACATACATTTATGCTATACAGTCAGCCCTCCCTATCAGAGTCTATGGCTAGCCCCACCCCATATAAGTAAATGGTGGTGCACACATATAGCTATGCCAATATGGACACGTGCACATTGCCATCCATAGACTTATATGGACTTGAGACCCCATGATATTTCATATCCAAGTAGTGGGAACCAAACCCTCACTGATAAGGAGGGCTGACTATGACTGCATTTCCACAGTGATAAAAAGAACAATGCCATTTGTTTCACAGAACATATACTTAACATTTCAACATTTCTTCCTGAGATGCCTTTCTATATTAATATAGTAAGTGTATCAGAGAAATCATGCCTTTACCCTACAGCTTGATGTAGACTACTGCCATTCACTTTTGGACATAAATGATAGCAAATCCGGTTATGGAAGGCTCCAAATAAAATTGGACTTTGCATTTACAACTAAATCTAATGCTTTCACTACCATTACCTGGGAACTCTTTTAATAAATCTGAGTGATCACTGTTAGTAGCTGTTATATTAATTGGTACTTACTGAACACTTTGACTATTGTAGCCTGTTCAAAGACATTGTCCTCTGTTACAAGCATACATACAAATTTCTTTTCATCACCAATTCTTGCATTATTAATTGATAGGGTGTAATTTTCAGAGAGACTTAATCGGTCTTTGTATTCTGGTACATCATCATATTGTATATTTTTTTTGGTTGCAGATCTGAAGGCAATAAATTCTGAAGGCTTGTTTGCAATTTCCTAGAATTATAAGGAAAAAGGGAAAGAAAAAGTTGTGTTTTTTAAAAAAGAAAAATACAAAGGTCTATCATTAAAGTTTTTGTCTACTGGTAATGCTTTCTTCAAAATTATACAAAACAAACTGTTACCTAATTAAATTATATAGAATTTTCAAAAGGTCATTGAACTTATTGTCCAATCAAGTACAATATAGTTATAGATAAACACTGTAACTAGCTTTTACAAGACTATTTTACATAACGCAGCTACATTTCTGAATTCTACCTTAAAAGGACTGACTTGTTGATTTGGCGTTCTTCCAGGGTACTATTGTTGTGTGCTTTCAAGTCATTCCTGACCTATGGTGCCCTAAGTGATCCTATCATGGAGTTTTCTTCAGCAATATTTGTTCAGAATGGGTTTCCCATTGTCTTCTTCTGAGGCTTTACAAGTATGCCTTGCCCTAGCTCACCCAATGGATTTCCATGGTCAAGTGGGGCATTATATTAGTATAAAAATCACTACACAATTGGTTGTACTTTCTTAGGACAGCCAAAAATTCTGCAAGTACACACCTGTAGCTCACTACTGACTTGATAGAAAAGAAGTCAATTGACTACTATGCAACATGTATGCTTAAGTCTATGGCATCCATTGCACAATTGATTGTGCAATCAATGGGGAGGTATTTCTTATTCTTGTCAGTCAAACCAAGAAGAATGGAAGCAAGCTCCACATTTTTAGTGAAAAGATCATGAATAAGAAGAATACAACATTATGCACAAAGAGCTTGTCCAATGTTTTGCACCAATAAATAATTTATCCAGATTAGGGAGAGTTATCACTTTCCACCCACTAGATTGTATTAAACCCATTAAGTTGTTTGCTTGGAAATTTCACTATTAAAACATAATTAAGAATATAAGCAATTATAATGATCTGCCCTGTTCTAAATTAGCTTTACTTCCTTATGAAGAAAGCACCAGAAATCTTTGTGACAATGAGACTGTTCCTTATTATGTTTCTTGATGATCTGTAGAATATTTTACATGTGATTTTACTATAACCTATACACAGTTACTATGACAGCATCAGAGGCTAGTTTTTCTAAATTGCATTCATGGAATATTTAACATTCAGTAAAGGTTTTTAGATCATGATAATGTATAAATAAACAGAGTTATCTATATTAGCGTATCAAAGCAAAAACAACAGAAATCTTCCGGCAGTTTAAAGACCAACAAATTTATTATGCCATAAACCTTTGTAAATTACCTTAGCTCAAACTGCAAGGCCCCTATGAACTGTTGTGTCCAGACAAAATATCATAGGTTCAGACACACTGCTGCAATCTTGCCTTTTTAGGGCCAACTTCAAAGCATAAAAAACACTATACAAGTTTTCCAAGTTTTACTGGCTTCTTCATCAGGCAAATATGTTAAACATCATATAGGAGAATAATGGTGACAACGTTAAGCCTACATTCAGTTAGCTATGTTGTCAGTTAAGATTGTACTGAGGGATTTCAATGCAAACAGAGACCACTCCCATTGTTGGCCATGTGAGGACTAAACACAAAGAGCAATAAAAGACAGATGATAAAATTTCAGCTCCTACTAGCAACAGAAATGTAATTTCCATTGAGATCCAGATGTCCCTGTCCTATATGAACAGCTTCTTTTCTTAGGTCAAGAATATAGACAGAATGTGGGCATGTGACTCTAACATTGCCACATTTTTCTCTAGTATGATTTTTAGCATCTTTGCTTGATGAAGAAGCCAGTAAAATTTGAAAGATTGCAGAATGTAAGGTTTGGAGTTGGCACCAAAAAGCTATTGATGCTTGTGGATTTTAGACTTTGCCACACAGCTGCCATGCAAGGAACTCTGGAGAGGGATTTCATGTGCTATGAGCAAATCACAGATGTGAACCCCTTTCAGCAATAAGAAGGCTTTATGAGCATTTCTAGATCTCTAAACATGCAGGAGATGCCACTTAATCATGACATATTGGGTCAGTTCATAAAATAAGATGATCCCCCAAACTTGAAAGTCATAAAAGGGCTATACAGATGGCCCCAAAGAAGCGGCTTGCCACCATCCCTTTCAGCGATGGATTGAGGCTGCACCAACCACCCACTGTGGCAGAAATGGCATGATGCTGCCAGCTGTCTGGTTGCCACTCCCCCACTCCACCCCAATGCTGGCCCTTTGTACAGCCCCAAAATCAGATTTTCAAGTTCCATGTAAATGCTGTTGGCCACATCACTTTTTTGAGGGATGTAAAATTTAGGATGTTTCATAAGATATGCATACAGTCATTTAGCCTTATGAATTTATGATTTACTATAAAACAAAGAAAAATAATTAAACCAGTTAGGTAATTTGTATCAAAAGATACACGAATGGTTTTAAAGATGATGAGACAAACTAATCGAGAATGGAATCAATGGCTGCTAGTCACAATGGCTATATATTACCCACAGTTTCAGAGGTAGTGTCTCTTTCAATTCCAGTTGCTAAGAAGCATAAGTGAAACAATACTATTTTGCTACTTTTCTGCCCATGGACATCTTTAGGCTTCTGGTTGGCTGCTGCAGGAACTGAATATTGGAATAGCTAAGCGTTTGCAATGACACAACATGACTTTTCATACTTGATTAAGAAATTAAAGTTACTAAAGTTACTAATAGTCAGGGATGTAGCTAGAAGGCTCACAAAATGAGGGCACTGTCTCCCCATATGAATTCTAACTCTCTATGAAATTTCTCTCCAGTCTCCAAAGATCTAGCACTGCAGTAATCTAAAACATCAACTGAGCACTTAGAAATATAATTTGGGAACACAGAGAAAAGGAACAGGCTAAATTATCCAAGAAATGAGACTCGCAGCAAATATAAGAGTTCCAGATGTGAATGATTTTCAACATCTTCCACTCTTCAATGCTAGGACTTTAGGGATAAGAGGAAAATTCCACTGGGAGGCAGCATTTTTATTTGGTTTGAATAGCTACATTCCTTCCAATTGTTTCTCTGAAACAAAATCCCCTTTTGTGCAACCAGTCAGTGCTCTACATCTCAGTAATCATGCTTTAAAACCATAACCTGTTTAATTCTTAATTCCCTGGACTGCTCAGGAGCCCAGGTTGGCCAGGCCCAATCTAAGATATCTTACTTCTTCTAGGACAGACAGAATGGCACCCTCTTTCTATTCTATAAGCTAAAGCCAGACTGACTGGCAGCTGCCTCTTACTCCCATAATGGCACATCACATCACACCTCATAGAGAAGGTTAGTTCAGGTGGCCAAAGACACGTTTTTGGTATACACATCTCTGTCACCTAACATAGAAAAACAACCAGAGTATTGTGGCTGGAATACGCAACAGGGGATTGCACATATTTTACTCGTTGATCTCTGTGCTTTTGGCCACCTGGCTGTACTGAACTGGCATCCGCCTGCTCCTGCTCTGCAACACTGAGCTTACCTTCAACCTTCTGTTCTTAAGACTTAATATACTGCTCTGGGACTTGTTCATATCAACATACATACCTCTAAGACTAACCTTGAAGCCCACACAGAAAAGTATCTTATTCTGTTGTGCTGAATGAATTATATAACCCACAGCAGTTTTATCTCAATATCAGGCAGAGCAGACTTTTAGTCTGTAGATAAGTCTGTAGAGCTCTCAATATACATGAGGTAAAGGAACAACCTCAGCAATTTAACCATCATCCTGCTGTGCCTAGTCTGGGCTCCCTTTATGCACTTCATGCACTTTTAGATGCAAAATGAAACACCAAAATTGAGTCTATGCATTTGCTGAGGATTGCTGCACTGACTTAAAAAAATACAGCAATATACGAAACATCCTACAAGCATATAAACACCATAACCTTTTCATCATAGTGAAACATTTTCCACAAGTGCACAGTCTCTTTGAAAATGACTAGGCAAATAAAGATGACTCTTTGAACCTAATGCAAACTTTTTAAAGAAAAATCATGTAAATGTTGGATTTGTTTTTTAAAAAATGTCATCACATGTTTGATAAATACATTCAAAGTGTATACCACTGAAGAATATTTTTATTGATCTAACAAATATGTTCCTGCATTTCAATACTAAAAATATTTAAAATTAGCCATACTTACATATTTCCATTTCCCAAACATAAGGTCATTAGGAACTTCTAAATGGCAAGGCAAAATAATTGTATCTCCATATACTGTGTTTACTGTATACAATCCAAGTCCTATTAAGAAGAAAGAAAAAGAATATTGAGTGTATTTGAAATTTCTAATCATCACTAACAATTCATCCATATCTGTCTTCAAATTCTAGGGAATGTTTGAATATATGTTTAATTTAATTCTAACACACACCTTCATTTGTGAACTACATTGCAGACAGTGAAAAAAACCTGTGCCTATATTTTAAATGAGGGAGAGTGAACAGTAACAGTCTAAGAACATTTGGGTACAATGACATCCACAGGTTTCACACAGGGCCTGTACAGACTGGTCAAAATGGCTGGCCTGAGGGTGGAGTTGGGGCAGGGTGACTGCATGCCAGCCGCCCTGACGTCGTATGTCCCACCACACAGTGCGTGGGCATCAGGACACTCTCTTGACACAGTGTACAGACACGCTGCACTAAAGGAGTACAGAAGAGCTGTGGCGGTGGCAGTAAGGGCGGCTTGTTGCTGCTCCAAAAAGGAGCAGCATTTGCCAGCTCTTTTTGGAGTGGCAAAGTGCCGGATTGTGGCCACAATATGCAGTTGCCCCGGCCCCAATCCGGTGCTCCCAGGGGCCATCTGTATAGCCCCACAATCTACTTTAAATACAGTTAAGTCAACTGGATTCAATCTTTTTTCTTTAACTTTTTTCCAAGTAAATTGTGACTACAATAAATAATAGCAGTAAAGGTGTGAATTCCAACATTCACCACTTTATTCTATGTTAAAGGTTAAGATCTGCAGCCTATTTACATAAATGTGATTAGATTGAAATCGGTTTATAGACAAAATAAATTACCATCAATTTTTTCATTGAGATTGGTTCATTATCTTTATTTTTTTAGATTATTTGATTTTATTGAAAAGCAACCTTTACTTTTTCAACCATCCAAGTCAAGATAGCTAAATATTTGACTCTGCACATCTTTGATCATATAACACATAAATTGTCATACTTTAATGACAATGACACTACAGTTTAATAAGCTGAAAAATGTGAGTTAATCAGCATATCTTAATTTTGATAAGACTGATTTAGATAAAAATTAACTATTACAGATGTGGTGACTATTATTTACATATTTGTAAGAATTTAAAAGAGAGCAAACTTTTTAGGTGAAATAATAATAATAATAATAAAATTTATTTCTATCCCGCCCCTCTGTCGAACAATCAGGGCGGCTTACAACAATTAAAATTCCATACAGAAATACTGAGTAAAAATCCCCCCCCCAAAAAGTATTAAACCACACATCCAATAAAAGATCATAGAATAAAACATCACAAGATAAAATCTATAACTGAAGAAACCCCAAACCAACAAAAGCAGTAACAAGAGCCAAAATTGGAGGAGGTAGAGACAGGCGAACTAGTATCTAAAGTATATCCCCTGATGAATAGGATTGTTTTCTGATCATTACCAACCCTATGCTTTTGTCTGAAAAGTATGATGAGACTTGTTAGTAGTTTGGTGAGAGGCATACTGATTTAATTTAGCAAGGGCAGCCTTAGGCTTCTCTTGACTGTGCTCTAGGGCAAACCTATCATTAGGTTTTCTACCTATAGCTAGCTTGGCACCTCAATGTCTACTTGTTTTTCTTTCTGTTAGTTTTATAAGATGTGATCACACTCCCAGATAATTGTAAATTTGAGAGGTAAGAACTCTTGTTTATTTGTTGGGTTTCTAACACATCATACTAGTGAATCACTGCTCAGAACCCATGTTGCCAATCACTTTCTAAGCAGTAGCTATATGATTAAAAATGGCATTTTGAAGAACAAAGAAACTGAAAGTAAACAGAATTTAAGAACTGCCCAACTAGGGCTGAGCAGACCACCCCTTTCATTGCTGGATCACGGCCACGGCAACTGCACACCGTGGCCCCGAACTGGCGCTTTGCCAGTTCCAAAAGGGCAGGCAAAACACAGCTTCTTTTTGAAGCGGTGAAAAGCCACTCTTACCACTGCAGCGGTAGCAGCTTTTCTGGGTTTCTTTAGTGCATGATGCTGCCCACTGTGCAGGCGGGTGGGGTAACAGCAGCATCGGGATGGCGGCGGGCTGTGAGGCCCCCACTCTGATTCGATGCTGGCATTTAACGCCGGTCTGTTTAGGCCCTAAATCCCCTTTCTCAATTGTTAAGTCTCAATTGCCTTTGGAGAGATTTTGAGGATGACTTTTATATTAAGGATTTGTTGTTGCTGCATGCCTTCAAGTTGTTTCTAACTTATGGCGACTCTGAGGCAAACCTATCACTGGGTTTTCTTGGCAATTTTCTTCAGAGGGAGTTTGCAATTGCCATCCTTTGAGGCTGAGAATGTGACTTGCCCAAGGTTACCCAGTGGGTTTCAATAGCCGAGCTAGGATTGTTCTCCAGAGTCCTAGTCCAATGCTCAAATCACTACACCATGCTGCCTCATTAAGGATACATCAATGTTTTTCCTTGTCTTGTTTGTTATGTGTCTTCATGTCAATTCAAACTTATGGTGATCCTATCCTAGGGTGTTCTTCATCAAAAAAACTTAGAGGAGATTTGCCTTTATCTTAGGATAAGGCTGTGATATGCCCAAAGTCACTCAGTGAGTTTTTATGACTGAGTGAGGATTCACACTTTGGTCTCCCAGAGTCCTCTAGCTCATCCTTAAAACCACTGCCTATTCAGATGGCAAATATTGGTGAATCATTTTTCATTATATCTATTCTATAATAATACAATAGTAAATATTCTGTAAAGTGTTCAAATTTATTTATTTATTCACTTAAAAACTACCCGAACTCTACAGGGTCACAAAACAGCATATAAATGTAAAGGTATAATTAGTAAAAAAAACCTTATGATTAATTAATTAAATATGTATGCTTCACAAGCACACTCAGGAAAAGGTGTTTGAGAATAAATACATGTAGCATGTGAAGAACATGTTTTTGCTACGTTTAACAGTGGTGCACAGTGATCTTTACTATGAGAATAAAGTTGTTATAAATGCCCAGGAGTGTCCATATTTTTATATGTGAACAAACATTTGAGGCAAAATAATGTGGGCAACCATAAATTGTGTTCCAGCACAATTTCCATCACAGTCTTCAATTTTACTAGCATTTGTTTAATCTATAGCAGATGATTGGCAATTTTCTCTAGCATGTGAGCAGCCATGCATTCAACCAAAACATCTTCGTCGTTTTTCAAATTAATTTTTGTAAATCTTATCTAACAGTTCAGGTTAAAAATGCTTACATTATAACTTTCAAGGGTGCAATACTTTGTCCACTAGATGGCGCTGAAGAAATATATTTTTTTCTGACATAAAGCATACATATCTGCTAACATTTACAGATTAATAAGCATCAGCTCTTTTGAAAAAGAACAGTAAAAAAAAAACAACTCAGAGGAACAAAGCCAGTTTCTAAACATCAATAAGCTAGACTGTAAAGAAACAGAGGAAAGAATGACATTTCTAGTTTTGCACTTGAAAACCTAAAGTTAGTTTTGATACAATGCCAGAAAAGAAAAAGAAAAATCTTTTCAAGACTTTTCTCTGTTGACAAATTATATTGCAGTATTGCTTTTAAGAGAGAGAGAGAAATTTGAGATGTTGCACCAGGGCAAACTGAGGTCAGCAGCAGAACATTGTTTCACACCTGATAAAAGGGAGGGTTATTATTTGCTTTCCTGCTAATGTACACTAAATGTCACCATGAGAAAAAACAAAAAAACTTTGTCCCCCGTGGGAGTTTCACTGTTGATCTTTTCCGTTTACTTTTAAACCATACATTTTAAACCTTCCAACCCAAGTTGCTAGGAAAACAAGTATACCTGACTAAACAGTGGGTAAACAGGAATGAAACTGCTTTTGGTGGAAGGAGCAAGAAGAGATTAATAACATTCAGCCTATGATAGCACTAGTATGGTTGGCCACATAAATAAGATTTTTGATGAGCCCTTGAACCCTTCTGATTTTTGATGAACCCTTGAACTTAGCAAAGTGAGGCAGCAAAAAAGAAAATGCAAACCCAATACGTGTGTGCAAATGTCAGGTTCATTCAAATATAGTTTGCTAGTATATTATACACACATTTATGTAGCAGTACTCATGTCTGATCTTGGAAGCTAAGCAGAGTCAGCCCTGATTAGTATCTGGATGGAGGACTACCAATGAATACCAAAGATACTATATTTATTTTTCAGAAGATGGAACTGGCAAAACCATCTCTGCGTATTCCTTGCCCAAGAAAACCCTATGAAGTTCCTGGGGTTGCCATAAGTCGACAAGCAACTTGAACACACACACACACATGCCTTAAAAGGTAGGAGATTTACCATGGCATAAGCCTTCTTAGATCACAAAAGTGTTCTTTTTAGTTATTAGGTTTGTTTGTATGAAAATATTAGCAATCAAATTGAGATATCAAATAAGTAGATTTCTTGTGAATAAAACAAAACAAAAGCTTATATGGCTACAAAAAAAAAATAAGAACAAACACTTACTGCAACACTAGGAAAATACTCATAATTAACATCAAAAACATTCCGACTATGAATTTATCTTTTCCAAAAATTTCATAACATCAAATTGGTCATAGGCACATATAGAAAAAAAATGTGAACCCTGCCCCAGCCAAAGAAACAAGGGTGTCAACAGTTAAAGCCCACTATCATACTGACATCAAGTGCAAAGCTAGAATATCAGCATCTCTCTTTCACACTATATAATTATATCCTTTTGATAGCACTTCATCTGTTCTAGTGGAATCCTATTAATCCTCAGATTTGTAGTTTGGTGAAGCATTAGAGACCTCTGCAAAAGAATTCTAACTATCCTAGGAAACTAGAAATCTCAGGATACCACGGGATAGGACCACAGCAGTTAAATAATATCAAAGATCGATAATTGTCTAAAACAAAAAAAGTCCTGTCTGGAACATGGCAGCACTAAGAGCTGGTGTATCAACATGCACACACACACACACACACACACACACAGAGAGAGAGAGCTATGGCTCTGTGTTGGACCTAAACACTTATAAGTTATAGCAATAGCAATAGCAATAGCATTTTCATTTCTATACCGTGTAACAGTGAACTCTGCACTCTGTAAGTGGTTTACAGTTTGTAAGCCAATTGCCCCCAACAAGCTGGGTATTCATTATGTATGCTAAGCGTTCCACTTTACTGGCTCAGAGGATAACACTTCATGCATGTTATGATACATGTTCTAGCCCACAAGTCTTATACAATAGTATGCATGGGATTTTAAGGCACTTTAAGGTAATATGGAAATCATTGTTCTTGCCACAATGGACAGATGCACTTAGTCCTCTGTAATTCATCATCCAGAAACCAAAGCATTGCTTTACCACAGAACTGTAGAAATCTTATTAATTACAGAATAGCTGTCTGTATCCCATTAAATTTGTTGTTGTTAGCTGCCACTGAGTTGACCTCGATTCATGGTGGTCCTACGGATGAGACATTTCCAAGACCCTCTGTATTCCACTGCTCTGTTCAGATCTTACATGCTCAGGACTGTGGTTTCTTTGACTGAGTCTGGCATGCAGTCCTCTTCTCTTTCTACTGCCCTCTACCTTTCTTAGCAACATTACCTTTTCCAAAGATATAGCCATGTTAGTCTGTAGAATCAGTATGTAGAAAGATCTTGTAGCACCTTTGAGACTAACTGAAAGAAACAAAATTGGCAGCTGAGCTTTTGTAGACTTCAGTCTACTTTCTGTTATTCCAATTCCAATTATTCCAATTATTCATGCCTTGAATTATTCCAATTGTTCATGCCCTGGCTTCCAGGGAGTGTTCAGGCTTGACCTGTTCTATAAACATTTGTTTGTCTTCTTGGCAATCCATGGTATCCTCAGCACTCTTTTCTAGTACCATATCACAAATGGGTTTGTTTTCTTTCTATCAGCTTTCTTCACTGTCCAACTCACATCTGTACATGGTAATGACTTAGTTGATCCTCACTTTGGTGTTCAAAGTTAATAATAATAATAATAATAATAATAATAATAATAATAATAATAATAATAATAATTTATTTATATTTCCACCTCTCCCTACGGATTGAGGTGGGATTACACAATAAAATGAATACAATGTACAAAATATAAACAATAAAATAATAAAAATCAGAACAATAGTAATAGATTAAGAGAACAGAATACAATATAATAAAATAAATGAAAATACAATAAAATAAAATAGGATAAAATAAAATAAAATAGCCAATCATTGTCTGGGGGTTGGGGGTGCTCCTTGATCCGTCGCTTCTGATGACAAATCAGGTAAATG
>JAIPUX010001232.1:132295702-132316725 GCA_020142125.1 Phrynosoma platyrhinos
CAGAGTCAATTCTAGTGCTAACCAACATATGTCAACAGATATGGAAAAAACAAAACAATGGCCTAAAGATTGGAAGTGATCAATATACATCACCATCCACAAAAATCAATTCCTTTGCAATGTGGTGCTGGAGAAGAGTGCTGAGGATCCCATGGACAGCCAAAAGGGCATACAATTGAGTCCTAGAGCAGCAAGCTGGAACCTCCTTGGATGCCAAGATGACCAAGCTGAGGCTGTCATACTTTGGACACATCATGAGAAGGGAGGAATCTTTGGAAAAAAACAATTAATGCTGGGAAAGGTGGAGGGGAGTAGGAAGAGAGGAAGGCCACATGCTAGATCAATAGACTCTATTAAGGAGGTCATGGGTATGAGAATTAAAGAATTAAGCAGAGCAGTGGAGGACAGAGGGTCTTGGAGATGTCTCATCCATAGGGTCAGCATGAGTCAAGATTGACTCGAGGGCAGTCAACAACAGAACATTTAGTCTGTGTGTATGATATTGTAATTTAAAGATATAATTTTAATTTTGCTAGTTGTTTGTGTCACAACTAATAGTATCACATTCAATGATATATGGGAATTATAATTTATGAGTAACATTAGTATGAAAAACATTACTAAGGGTATGGTATGGTATGGTATGGTATGGTATGGTATGGTATGGTATGGTATGGTATGGTATGGGAGGAGGCCAATTGGAGGGTTACCGCACTTGGTGACACCAGTGCTACTACTAGTGGTAGCACTACTACTTTCCTCTCTTTAAAGAAATGTGTATCTTCCTGTTCATATGTGGTCAGTTTTGCCAGTCAATTAATCTTTGAAATAAATCTTAATTATAGATTAGTAATTAAAAACAATGTTCTGTGTATGAAAGGTACTTTCTACTTTAAGTTGTAGATTAACCTAACAAAACTGGAAAATAGGCCATCAATTTCCTGAGTGTTGGGGAATAGTGTATTGTTGTTTTTCATTCCATATAAACTTGTAAAGAGAGAGATAAGGCCATAAAATGGTTGTTACTATAGGAACAGCTTCTCATACAGCCTGATACAAGTGTACTTATAATTATGAAATTATGACCTATTCTTATAAATTGTAGTTGCTGTAACTACACAATAGTCAGCTGTTCTTAATTTAAAGAAGTTGACACTGTTAGCATGGGAAATGCACCAGTAATTTGCAGGAAGAACTGAAACCCAGCTGAAAAACTACTCACTGACATTGTTCTAGCATTTGCTAATTATATCAGAGCCTTTACAGAATGCCAGAAATAATGCAGCTTGAGGCCACTGTCATGGCTCAGTGCTAGGGAATCATGGGAACTGTATTTTTTTTTTCTGGGACATTGAGCCTTCTCTGTCAGAGAGCTCTGGTGCCACAATAAACTACAGTTTCCATGATTCCTTAGTACTGAGCCAGGACAGTTAAAATGGCCTCAAACTGCATTGTTTCTGGCAGTTTGTAAAGGCCCTCAGTTTATTTATTCCTAAAGTTCATTCTCTAGATATACTTATTTTATAGTGGAAAACAACAACAATACAGATCTTGTGTACTAAAGCCTACTTGAGTTTCTTTTTTACTCCTCATAGTAGAAGAAATGAAAACAGAAATTGCAACAACTAAGGTCCAAAACACACTGCAGAAATAATCCAGTTTGACACCACTTTAACTGCCCTGGCCCAATGCTAGAGAATTCTGGGAATTGTGGTTTTGTGAGACATTTAGCCTTCTCTTTCAGAGAGCTCTGGTGCCACAATAAACTATAATTCCTAGGATTCCCTAGCCAAGGCAGTTGAAGCTGTCTCATACTGGATTAATTCTGCAGTGTGTTTTGGACCTAAGATAGGACAACCCAAATTCTCCCATTTCATTGGCTGGTTTGTATTGTTTTGTTTTGTTTTGGTGTTTTTCTCAAGTCCATTAGTGCTGCAAGAATTCCTGTAGTTCATCGCTTTGTGCTGTCATCATATGATTTACAAGTCTGAATCAGATTCTTCCTCCCCCACAAAAAATCAAAACAGTCTGTAGAAATGTTCTATTCAAAGTCCACTTTCTTTTTCTTTCCCTCCTTCCTTTTAAATCAATTTTAATTATTAGGAGATCTTTTGAGCACAGAACTTTCATATTAAACTCTGATTTAATTAACTTTCATACTAGTTACTGTTAAGTTGCAAATAGGCACATGTTATTGGTTTCTTGAATGTAATGCAACTGCCTAATAAGTTATGAAGTGAATATAACTTTTTGGTGATCTTTTTAAAAATTGTAAATAGTAATCAATGTTTTGGTACCAAGGTTTTACTTTGTCTAGTGGAGCTGTCCTGCTCCTGCAACTTACCCTTCTCAGAAGCCTAGACTGTGAGCTGTGTTTGAAAGGGAAGTTGCCCATAATTTTGCAGAGGCAGTTTATTCAAATAAGTTCCAATTGGCTCAACGTACCTCTGCCACTTTGAATGATTTCCCTTTCATAGTGCACACATATATGTGCTACATCATAATCTTTTGAGGATCCCTCCCTCTCAGGGCCTCAGGGGTGGTGAGGAGGTTGTCTCAATTTTGTTTCAATTTGCAATTATATGGGCGTATAGACAGGAGCTCCCTGTACTTCATTAACTCTAAACTGTAAGTATGTAAAGAGAAATTAGTGTACTGTCCAAAAAAAGAAAAGTATGTTAAGGCTGGAGATGTGCTGCAGATTGTGCACCTCTGTTGGCTTTAAAATAATAACTACCATTCATACTGCTGGTAGTTTGTCCCTGTCCCAAAGTTTGTCCCTGTCCCTGTCCCTGTCCCACCCCCCAGGAAATGCTGGCCAGAAGATTCTGAAAGTTGTAGTGTAAAAAAGTAAAATTTCCTAGCCCTGGAATAACCAAGAATGGTTCAGATGTGCTGAAACACATCTATGTTTATCATATGAATAACTGCCATTTTAACAGGACAGATATTGTTGGTAGTGCTTTGGGATGGGATTAAAGCTGCTCCTGCACTGTTTTAACTGTCATGGCTCCATCCTATTTAATCCAGCGATTACCTGAGCTCTCTAACAGAGAAGGCTAAATATCTCACAAAATTCCAAATCCCAGAATTCCATAGCTTTCAGCCATGGCAGTTAAAATGTCATCAGTGTTATTTCAGCAATATAGATGCAGCCACAGTCTCATGCTATAGGTGGCCTGCTTATACTCAGTAATTGGTAATTTATAATGTAATTTATAATGTTCGTAAACTATACTAACAGGTAATTTATAATGTTCGTAAGATACACTAACAAGTCGGTGATGTCTCAGATTGAAATCTGGCTGTGTGTTCTGAATTATATTTCTGAAGTTGACAGGAGCATATAAGAATTGGCAAGAAAAATTTCAGAAAATATATTTGTGTGTCGCTGTATCTCAGGAGGTCATTCTGCTTGCCAAGATGTCACACTGTTCTGTAAAAAAGAATTTATACAGGGATCTGATTGTTTGCCGGTGATCGTGATTCTGTTTGACACAATTTAAAACAGCTATCTCCAACCTGTTCCTGTCCAGATATGGTTATGCAGGCTGGGGGAAGATGGGATATCAAGAGGTGCGAAAACTGGTGTGATATTAAAAGGAGGCCACTTTTTCATACATGCTGCCAACCCTTCTTTGAATTTTAACTGACAGGTAAGCACATGGATATTCCAGCTGTCAGTCTTGTCTCTTTTCTGTTCACTTACTCACTCTTTTGCAGCTACCTTCTTCTTCTATTTCATCTAGGGCAGGGGTAGGCAACCTTTCCCCTTTAAGGGCCGAGGGACTTCAGCTCCCAGAAGCCTTAGCCATGTTGGCCAATAGTCCCATGTTGGCCAATAGCTCCTGGGATTCTGGGAGCTGAAGTCCCTCGGCCCTTAAAGGGGAAAGGTTGCCTACCCCTGATCTAAGGAAAGAATAATGCAATGCTTTGTAATGTAATAAATAGCTACCAGCTTCAGACACCACCCTGGTGGGAGTGTGGTATGACCAGAGGAAGAAAGGCTGTCTGTCTGTCTGTCTACTCATATTGTTACCTTTCTGTCCCAGTGCTGTCTGCCAAGTTCCATTGGGAAGGTACATTAGTAGTCCATTCAATGTGAGTACACTGATTTCCCTTAGCTCCTTTGCTAAGGGTGACTTTTTACTGTTTTGCGGGGGAGGAAACTTCTAACGACTAGTTATAGACTTCGTATAGTACTAATAAATTATATCCATTGTGTAATAACTCATTGTTAACCAATCTGAGGATTTCAGCTAGAACTTTTTACAAGAATATTTACTTGTGTGGAATGAACATAAAGAACACCTGAAAGGCTGTTCTGGGTGAAATATAAAACCAACACTTCATCTGAAGGACCATATTTGGGAATTTCTAACACATCTTTCTTATAATTACATTTGAGGTACACTTTCCATGTCTTACCATTTTGAAACATCTTGGCAATCAGAATCAACAATAGTGTCCTAAATAAATAAATGGCCCATCTCCATATAAGACAGACTTATATTCCAAGGTCACAATGGAAGTTGTTTACTTCCAGATGCCGCCAGAACATTTGAGGGGAGGAAAGGCCATTATCACAACAGCAGCTAGTGAGAACAGCTTAGCAAACATATCTGTCAACTTAAGGGATTTTGCAGCAGCTTCTTGGAAATTCTTTATTATCTATTTTCCTTGTCTTTCAGTTTGTGGCATTGAACACCTCACCTAAATGTCAATATCAGCATAGCTTTATTCAGCAACATGCCCTGAATTCCTATCTTCTGTCTTGCCATGCAGTAAATTTTGCACTGTGCATAGTCATACATTTGATGTTGCCTTTATTCAGTTCTTATTGTTGTTAACTGCCCTCAAGTTGATCTCAACTCACGGCAGCCCTATGGATAGACATCTCCAAAATCCTCTGTCCTCCACTGCTCTGTTTAATTCTTTAATTCCCATAAGCATGACTTCCTTAATAGAGTCCATCCATCTAATAATAATAATAATAATAATAATAATAATAATAATAATAATCCCCTGCCCCTCTGTCGAACAATCGGGACAGCTTATAACAATTAAAATTCTATACTTATCTCAAAATACACTCTAAAATCCCAGAACCCACCCACCCCTTAAAAAAGTAAAAAACTAGATATCTATTAAAACAACATAAGTAAGACATCAAAATTAAAATAAACAGATTGAAAAAATGGTAAACAAACAAGGGCAGCGACAATAGGAGAGGTCAAATAAATAGGCTCCTGAGGCTGGGAATTCTAGTCAGGAAAGGCATGCTGAAAGAGATCCGTCTTCACAGCCTTTTTGTAGCTGTTTAAGCTTGCAATCTGATGGATCTCGTCTGGCAGGCCGTTCCATAGTCTAGGAGCGGTTACCGAAAAGGCCCTCTGGGAGGGTGCAGACAGCCTAGTTTTCATTGGCTGTAGCAAATTCCTCCCAGAGGACTGGAGTGTGCAGGGAGGATTGTATGGGAGAAGGCGATCCCGAAGACAGGTTGGACCCAAGCCATTTAGGGCTTTAAAAGTCATAACCAACACCTTATACTGGGCCCAGGAGATAATAGGCAGCCAGTGAAGAGACTTCAAAACCAGTGTTACGTGGTGTCTCCTAGATGTCCCCGAGACCATTCTGGCTGCCATGTTCTGTACCAACTGAAGTTTTCGGACCAGGCATGAGGGTAGCCCCATGTAGAGCACGTTATAGAAATCCAGATGAGGGGTTACCAGTGTGTGCACCACAGTCTCAAAGGTCCCTTACTGAAGCTGATGATAGGCACTCCTGACCGTCGCATTTACTTTATTAGTCATCAGGAGCGACAAATCTAGGAGCACCCCCAGACTGCGAACATAGTCCTTCATGGAGAGTGTGACCCCGTCCAGGACTGGAGGTTGCAACCCAATTCCTGGTTTTGGGGCCTCTATTGTGAGCACCTCCATTTGTCTGGATTCAACTTCAGTCTGTTTTTCCTCATCCAGTCCATTACTGCCTTAAGATAGTCATTGAGAGGAAAGACGCCATCGAGGCCGATGATTGAGGCAAGGAGAAATAGATCTGGGTGTCATCAGCGTATTGATAACACCCAGCCCCATGTCTCTGAATGATCTCTCCCAGAGGCTTCATATAGATGTTAAACAACATCAGGAACAGAGGGACGCCACAAGTGCGGTCTTTTTTTGCAGAACAACTGTCCCTGAGCAGCATCCTCTGAGATCTGCCCAAAAGGAAGGAGCGGAGCCACTGCAACCCAGTGCCTCCGATTCCCAGCCCCTTAAGTGATCCAAGAGGATGCTGTAATCTATTATATCAAAAGCCGCTGAGAGGTCTAAAAGCACCAACAGGGTCACACGACCCCTGTTGATGCTCAGACAAAGGTCATCGGTCAAGGCAACCATGGAAGTCTCAACTCCAAATCCCATCCTAAAGCCTGTTTGAAATGGATCTAGATAATCTGTTTCATCCAAGACACCTTAGAGTTGAAGAGCAGCCGCCCTTTTGATCACCTTTCTCAGAAAAGGTAACATGGATACTGGCCTATAGCTATTCATATCCAGGGGATCCAGGGAAGGTTTTTTCAGAAGCGGCCTAACTGCCACTTCCTTTTAAACAAGAAGGCACAAGACCTTCCCTGAGGGATGCGTTTATGATGTCCTCAAGGAACTACCTCAAGGCATCCCCCCCCGCCGGACAGTAGCCTCTTGTCCTGAGTACAATTCATCATCAGGACTATCAGATGTGTTGGCACTCCCATGTCTTTAAGGGCATTCCATAGTCTTTCATGATCTATGTAGTCAAAGGCTTTGCTATAGTCTATAAAGCACATGCTGATTTTCTTTTGGAATTCCCTGCTGTGCTCCATTATGTGTTTGCAATGTGGTCCCTCACGCCTTTTTCTTTCCTGAACCCCACTTGGACCTTTGGGATTTCTCTCTACATGTATGGTTAGAGTCTATGTTGCAGAATTTTGAGCATGATTTTGCTTAGATGGGAGATCAGTGCTATGGTTCTATCATTGCTGCAGTCTCTTGGGTATCTCTTTTTGTGGATGGTGATGTATATTGATCGCTTCCAATCTGTTTTGTTTTTTTATATATGTTGAGATATGTTGGTTAGCACTAGAGTTGACTCTGCCAGTGTCGATTGCAGCAGTTCAATTGGAATATTTTTTTTTTTTTGCTATTTCTCTTATTGCAGTTTCCACCTCACATTTTAGAAGTTGGGGTTCATCTTCATGTGGCTCTTCATTCCATGTGTCCTTCATTTTGTCATCTCTTTTGTATAATTCTTCTGTGTATTGCATCCAACATCTTTTTATTCCTCTTGGTCTTGAATTATGTTATTTTTATTTTCACAGATCGTCCCAGTCATTAGTTTGAATTTTCCTATGATTTCCTGGGTCTTGTGAAATAGATCTCTTGTTCTTCCCTTATTATTGTTATCTTCTATTTCTCTGCATCAGTCATTGTAGTAATTCTCTTTATCTTTCTGCACAAGCCATTGTACTGTTGCATTCATAATCCTTAGTTTGTTCCTATCTCCCTTTTGTTTTCATTCTCATCCTTTCTTGCTTGCTTGTAGTATCTTTTCTGTCATCCATGGATTTTTCTCCTTTTTTTTTTTTTTTTGGTTTATTGAAAGTGTCTGTCTGTATTCTTTTTTTATTATGTCCCTTGTTTCAGACCACAGTTCTTCTGGTTCTCAATCTATTATGTTTGGTAATGCAAATCTGTTTCTTATGTTGTCAGTAAATTCTGTTGAGATACTATTTAGATCATATTTTGGTATAATCACTGGTTTTGTTTTCCTCTTGAGTCTTGCTCTTATTTTTGATATGAGTAATTTGTGATCTGTGCTACAGCTGGCACCTGGTCTAGTCTTGGCTACCAGTATGGAGTTTCACCATGTTTTGCTTCCAATTATATAGTCTGATTTTTGTGTTGACTGTCTGGTGATATCAATGTGTATAGCCTTCATTCTGGTTGTTTGAAGAATCTGTTTACAATGAATAAATTATTGGCTTCACAAAAATTTATCATCAGTATTTGCACCTGCTTCATTTCTCTTGCCTAATTCAAAATCCAAATCTGCCTAATGTTTTTTATTCTTCTTTGCTTCCAACTTTTGCATTCCAATCTCCAATGATCACCTTGACATCCTGTGTTGGTGTGTTGTCAATTCCTTCCTGTACTCCTTCAGAGAATCTATTAATTTCTTCCTGTTCTGCCTCTGTTGTTGGTGCATATACTTGAATCATGGTGACATTCATAAGTTGTCAACCATGGAGCCTTACTGAGATGATTCAGCATTGTATCCACTGACTACTTTTGCCACGTTTTCCTAATATGAAAGCCATTCCATTTCTTCTTGTCTTTTCATTCCGAGTAGAACACTGTGTAGTTGTCTGATTCAAAGTGGTCCATTCTAGTCCATTTTAACTCACTCATCCCCAGTACTGCTATTTTTATGTGTTGCATTTCCATTTTTACTATATCTAGCTTTCCTTGGCTCATACTCCTCACATTCCATGTCCCTATCTTATGTGTAAAGCTGCTTTTTGCCTTTGTAAGGGTGTCTGCTATTTGTCTTGTCATCTTTCTTATGCCCTTGGCTAATTTTGCAAATGTAATATCCTTTTATCTCTCCTTCCTTCCCTTTCTGTTAATGTTCTGATCCTGCCTGTGTCTCACTTAGGGTGTCTCATCATAGGGTTTACTACGTGATGGAATTACACAAGGAGGGCCACCTGCACCTGCCTGTGTGCAGTGCCAACCAATATTAGCTATGGTGTCACAATTCACTCCTGTCAGTGACGACCACCACTACTGCTGCCCAGTCACTGTTTGTCTCCCTATATTATTCATCCCATCATTGTTTGTTTGCTTTCCTACCCATCCCCTTATGCCTCCCTGGGTTTCCCTCCTTCCCTTACTTGTGTCCTCCCTCCTTTAGTCCATCCTTATCCCCACTCCTTCTCTCCCTTATTTGCTTCACTTTTTTTCTCCATGGTTGGGGAGGGCAGAGATGGCTGGTCACCTTATTCCTTTGTCCACTTGCCTGCCTGGTCCTCTGCTGTTATCTGGCTCAGTTGAGGAGACAGAGTCTGGGTTCAGATGGTGCTTTTCCCAGTCCCCTTTCCTCTCTGGTGGTCCTCTTTGTCCTCCTGCTCAGCTGAGAGGTCAGAGTCTGGGTTCAGATGTATTTACATCTAAATGTATTAAATGTATTTACATGTATATAGCTTCATGTGGTTAAAGGGGAAAGTTGGTAATGTGATTATTAAAGAAAATGTAGTAGCTGTGAATATGATAATCACTGTATTTGCTACATCCTGCACTAAAAATCTCCCATAGGGCAGAGGATAATAGAGGCACTTTCCAGTATATATCATATCTTTCACACATTGTTTGTTCACCATAAACACATACTAATACCCACAGAGAATGAGAGAGAGAGGAGAGAGGTATTCTAGTGATTACCACATCAGTAAGCCATGCTTTTTTTCAAAAACTCTCAAATAAAATTTTGCATATAATTTTAACAAGTTTTTAAAAGAACAGCATGACTGAGATTGTCAAATAAATATCTTCTATATTTAACCCAATACCCCCACAGACCCCTAAAATATATGCTATAGGGGACAAAATTAAGAATAATATATGATTTTTCAAAAATAACTGCGCTTTAATACAATTTTGAAGACATGCATGTAATCATACAAGCTCTCTCCTCCATTTTGCAAACCTATTCCACGATTTTAGCGAGGTTTTTTTTCCCTACATGGTAACAGAAATCTGTCTTTCCTTTATCTCTGTGGAAAAAAGAATTCTTCACATCATGGCCATTTCTCATTGTGATTACTCTAATTTTCTCACTAGCTTCCCATCTTCTTACCTTTTCAATCAAGTTAAAATGCCTCAACAAAACTATTTTTCTCTCATCACTTTAGTTATGCTGTTACACTTTAAGACTTCACATTGGCTCTTCTTTGTTCTTCAAATCACTTTTAAACTCTTTGTCCTTACTTTTAAGGCTCTTCACCAATGTGTCCTGATTACATTTCTATCATCATGTTCTCTTCATCGTTATCCTGTTATTCTAGTGAAGCTCAAATGCTCTGCAACCTTTACTTCTTTTCCCATCTCACTTTTGTGCTACAGTATTCCTTATTCATAAAGTGGCTTTCCTTCACAATCGGCTGCTTCTCTTTCCCATTCTTTTTTAACAAAATAATAATAATAAATTGAAGCACTCTACATTTCAAAGGATTTATATCTTTCGTCTTTTCATTCACAAGGGAGATTACATCAAATTTATGAAACAATATATAAATACAACCAACAATGCGAATACTAAAACTAAGATGGAATCATGTAGAATTAAAATAAATCATCAACAAAATGCTAAAACTATTACAGCAACAATTGCAATAAAGCTAATGCAAATTTCTACCAGAAGGTTTTTGGTAACTGGAAACTTTAATGGTATTGTTAACATTCTTGACCAAAATATCCAAAAATGGAATACTGGAATTATGAACATGGCAACTAAATAAAATAAAATTATCGTGAATGTATCTTGTATTAAAATTAGAAAATATCTTTAAAAGGATTAACCCCCAAAATTAAGGATAATATTGTGTTTCTAATGAACCATAAACAAATTAGCCACACTCAGTGCTGAAGTGAAAATAGCTTTCCACCAAAGATAATATCAAAAACTCATGAAAACTACCTGGGGGGATTGAATTCTCTCTAGAAAGTTTAAGACAGTTTCAATCATAAGGAACTGATGTTGATATGCCATTAATTTCTAAGGTGCTCACCACCATGGAAAACATGACCTGCCTATTCTCTATCTTAGTAATGAATGCCCTAGTATCTTTTAAATAAGAGGGGGACTGGGAAACAACAGGGGCTAAAAATGAATCCAAATACATAGCTAAGTGCTTTAGAAGAGAATTGGACTCTGACAAAATTGGACAACCCGGAGGAGAATGGAGAATGACTGGGTTTATGAACCTTAGGACAAATGTAAAACACAGGAACTCTAGGAGTGTTAATTGAAATTGTAATTGAATGACAATATAGTCATTAAATGTGCCAGTAAGGGTGGGGCCATAGTCCTTTTGGACAAACAAGATTGCGTTTCTAAAGTTTACAAACAATTAGGTGATCCTACACAAAATAAATACACTGTTCCCTGCACAGGTTTCTGCACTAAATATGTTTTCTGCACTAAAAAAAAAAAAAAAGCAAGGTAGATGACAAAATTCTACAGGATGAAGAATCTCATGGCAGCCTCATGGTGATGGGATTTTCCTGAGTGCTGGGAAACAAATAATGAGGAATACTGTAGAGATCCTCACCTGTTTCAGAACTAGACTTTTTTTTCCAAACAGGAAATGACTGTTAGTAGTATGAAATGCATTGCAAAAGAGCAAGTAATAGCTCCAAGAGGCTTTAGAGCAGGGGTAGGCAACCTTTCCCCTTTAAGGGCCGAGGGACTTCAGCTCCCAGAAGCCTCAGCCATGTTGGCCAATTGTCCCATGTTGGCCAATAGCTCCTGGGATTCTGGGAGCTGAAGTCCCTCGACCCTTAAAGGGGAAAATTTGCCTACCCCTGCTTTAGAGGGTTGCTGGATGTTGTGGGCAGTAATTATGTGGGGTTTGGGTGTGAAAATGGGATGCCAGTCCTCCAAAGTCCACAGGAGGCCATTTTAAGTGCCACACACTTGGCAATTGCCCATCCCTTTAGTAATGCCTTTTATTGTACTCCTTTTTTCTTCTGCCCACTAATGGCTGTCCTGTTTCTAGTTTAACTATGAAATCTACAGTGTGCCTGCACCATAACTAGGCTTGATGTACGTGGATTTGAACTTACTGTGCCACCATAGAAATCAATGGAATTTAAGCATGCATGTTTTTTTCCCGTATGCGGGGGTAGGGGTGGGGGTCTGGAATGGATCCCCCACATATAGGAAACGCGCACTGTATTTTCACAAATAATTTATATGGAAAACACCTATCTGAGAAGTTTTAAAAATGCAAGTTTTAATTAAGCATATCTGGTATTATTACCAGCTCTGGTTAACTAGATAGCTGCCTGTCTTTCATTTTGAGGGTGAAGCAGTAGCAATATTGCTGCCAGTACAGCTTTTTGAAGTTCGTATTCAATTACAAATGTCATGCAGTTAAATGTTAATAAAACAGTCCAAATACAAATGCAGACAGATGAAAAACAAATGTAGTTATAGAGCAGGAAATGTTTTCAGTTCTGCTTAGATAGTTCACTTTCTTATATACACTCATTTTATTTAATGGATTTCATATACTTCCAATCATATTAGCTCAAGTCAATGTACAAAAAGTACTCATTGTGTTAAAAATATAGCATTCTAGTATATGGGGTATCTTCCTTACTCAAAAATACTTTTGCGGGCGAAGAACAGAGATGACACGTCTTCAAGACCCAGAATGTGGAGAAACCTGTCAAAGCAAGAAAAACCCTTGACAACACTGAACTGAAGAGGTACACTAGCCAGCTGCTCCTGATGTGTGCTAATAGGTAACTGTGGCATCCAATCTAAGCGTGCTGCTACTTCACAGCAACAACAAGCCTGAAGAGATTTTGTGCACTCACAAGGTACCTAAGATTCAACAACTAACTGCTTTTCAGACTATGTGGACTATGTCTGTTGAGCAAATTCAAACATGCTACATAACAGGGGCAGATCTAACCACTGATGAGCACCTGATTCAGTTCAGAAGAAAATGCCCATTTCAGCCATAGATGCCACAGATAAATCAAGACAATATGCAAAAAGAAAATGTGATGATGAAATGTTAAGATATTGTGTTCTCTGAAAGGAGACATTTACTTGAGCATAAACCTTAGTACTCCATACAGAACACAGCTTGGTCCAACACTATTTGGACCAAATTTCCACACTGGATGAAGTGTGGTGGGGTTATTATTCCTCACCAGTTAAGAATTAGGAGGCAGTCTGCTAAATATAGACCATTATTGAACAGAAAAAGCCACCCCCCTTGATACATGCTTTATTTCTGTAGTAGCACAGTGGTTTGTTTGTTTGTTTTCTAAATGGTGCACCACATGCAAGACATTTACTTGCAAGGATCACCACAGCACCCAAGTGACATACTGTAGCTGTCTGCAGAGTGGCTGGCACTAGGGAACATTTGCTTCAGCAATGAGTGATTTTTATTAGGGTATTATTAATGCTAGTTCTTTATGCAAATAAATAAAAATGTATGTTGTTCTTCAGGTTTTGCATCTGTTTCCTGATTTGGGGAGGTCACAGGAAGTTTTTTCAGGGGTGACTCAGCTAGAAATTATAGTGTTAGTAAGTTTTAGACAGGGTTTTGAAAGGTTATATCCTTGTGACACCTTTACATCAACCCCATGCCCCACTTTGACACAGTATATGAATAAAAATACTTTGCCTAATGTGTGTATTTTCATTCACACATTCATGTATATTCATAGTTTCATATCTTATAAAGAAATAGTTCACCTCCAACCTCAGGCAGAGACTCCAAGTATCATTGTTTTTCTCTTCTCCTCCAGGACAGTAAAGGTTTGAGAAACAGAGGAGGAAGAAGGGGAAGGATCAGGGCCTCCAAGTTTTCTGCTCCCCTCCCCTGAAAAAAGTCTCATGTCCCGTTCCCCCCACCCCCGGTGATCCCACTCTAACATTTGATAACCATTGGTGTAGAATACAGAAGTTATGTTGATTATGTTCCTTTAAACAAATGTTCTTTCTCATGTCAACATGGCCTTTTTGAATATTATTTGGATGCTGTGGAATACCATTCATTTTATACCCACAAACATTCCTGTAGATATGGGACACTCCTCTGTTAGTGAGCAGGTATGGGGAAGTGGGCGGGGGCCCGGAGTGGCTCTAATCCCTAAGAACAATCTGCTCTTGACTAGGATACCTGTCCGGAACACAGCCCACTTCGAGTGTATGTACCTAAGCCTGAAGACCAGGGATAGTTTGGGGATTCTGCTAGTCTACCGACCACCCCATTGTCTAGCAAACTCCCTGACCGAGCTGACACAGCTGGTCTCTGAACTGTTGCTGGAGTCCCCCAGACTTTTAATTTTAGGGGACTTCAACATTCAGCTCGAGACCAGTTTAACAGGTGTTGACTCAGGAGTTCATGGATACCATGACAAACATGACCCTATCCCAACTGGTTGACGGGCCCACACATTGTGCATGTCATACACTCGATGCGGTCTTCAATACAGAACAGGAATATCCGTGGGCAGAGGTTGTAAGTACCTCCGCATTGTCATGGATGGATCATTTCCTGGTCAAGATGGAACTGAGAGCCAATTTCCACCCCACCGGGGGTGGTGGACCCATTAGAATGGCCCGCCCTCAAAGGCTAATAGAGCCAATTGGATTCCAGAAAGCCTTAGAGGGTTTAATGGTTGGGAATGCCGGTGATCCTGTCGAGGCTCTGGTTAATACTTGGAACAGCAATCTCACTAGGGCTATCAACATGATCGCTCCCAAGCATCCTTGCCAACCCGCTTCAAATCGTAGGCCATGGTATACACCTGAGCTTAGGGGAATGAAGCGGTTTGGACAATGACTAGAGCGCAGGTGGCGAAAGACTCAGCTCTTATCTGACAGAACTCGCCATAGGAACTTTCTTTGTTCCTATTGGGAGGCAATGCGTGCAGCGAAGAGAGCCTTCTCCTCTGCACATATTGCATCTGCAGAGTCCCGTCCAGCAGAGCTGTTTAGGCTGGTGAGGGAGATGACGCAGGTGCCCCCTGTGCCAAATCCCTTACTTAACCTGACAACGGCCTGCTGTGATGCGTTTAACAACTTCTTTGCAGATAAAATCTCTCAGATAAGAGCCAACTTAGATGCCACTGTTGTAACAGAGTCTATAGGCAAGGTATCCAGCGACTCCGTCAATGAAATTATTCTGGATCAGCTCCAATCTGTGAGTACCGAGGATGTGGACAAGCTGGTCGGTAAGGTAAGGAAAACAACCTGCCCTCTCGACCCTTGCCCATCGTGGCTGGCCGTCCAGGGAGGGGATGCATTGAGGAGGTTCCTCATGGGCATCATCAATGCATCCTTCAGGGAGGTACATATTCCATCTTGCTTGAAGGAGGTGGCTGTTAGGCCGCTTCTAAAGAAACCCTCCCTGGACCCCCTGGGCATCAACAACTATAGGCCAGTTTCACTATTGCCATTCTTGAGCAAGGTTATCGAGAGAGCAGTTGCTCTTCAACTCCAAGCTGTCTTGGATGAAACCGATACTCTAAACCTGGGGTGGGCAACCTTTCCCCTTTAAGGGCCAAGGGACTTCAGCTCCCAGAATCCCAGGATCCAATGGCCAACATGGGACTATTAGCCAACATGGCTGAGGCTTCTGGGAGCTGAAGTCCCTTGGCCCTTAAAGGGGAAAGGTTGCCTACCCCTGCTCTAGACCCATTTCAAACCAGCTTCAGGGCAGGCTTTGGGGTTGAGACTGCCATGGTTGCCTTGACCAATGATCTGCGTCTGAGCATTGACAGGGGTAGTGTAACCCTGTTGGTGCTCCTAAACCTCTCAGTGGCTTTTGATACGATAGATTATAGCATCCTCTTGGACCACCTGAGGGGGTTAGGTATCGAGGGCACTGCTTTGCAGTGGTTCCAGTCCTTCCTCTCAGGTAGGTCCTAGAGGGTGCTGCTCGGGGACAGTAGCTCTAGTAAGAGGGGTCCCTGACATTATTTAGCATCTATATGAAGCTGCTGGGTGAGATTATACGAAGTTATGGTGCTGGGTGTTATCTGTATGCGGATGACACCCAAATCTATTTCTCCATGTCTCATTCATCAGCCTCGAATTCCAATGGCATCTCCTCTCTCAATGAATGTCTTTGGGCGGTAATGGGCTGGATGAGGAAAAACAGATTGAAGCTGAATCCGGGCAAGACGGAGGTGCTCACGGTAGCGGCCCTGAAACCAAGAATTGAGTTGCAACCTCCAGTCCTGGATGGGGTCACACTCTCCTCCAGTGACTGTGTTCGCAGTCTGGTGGTGCTCCTTGACTCGTTGCTCCTGATGACAAATCAGGTAAATGCGACAGTCAGGAGCACCTGTTATCAGCTTCGGCTGATACGCCAGCTGTGCCCTTTTCTGGAAGTAAGGGATCTTGAGACTGTTGTGCACGCACTGGAACCTCATGCCTTGGTTTCTGTGATGCGCTCTATATGGGGCTACCCTTGTGCTTAGTTTGGAAATTACAGCTGGTACAAAATATGGCAACCAGGCTTGTCTCGGAAACATCTAGGAGGGACCACATTACCCCGGTTCTGAGGTCCCTCCACTGGCTGCCTATCAGCTTCCAGGCCCGGTATAAGGTGTTGGTTATCGCCTGTAAAGCCCTAAATGGCTTGGGTCCAAGCTATCTCAGGGGCCGCCTTCTCCCATACAATCCTCCCCACACTCTCCGGTACTCTGGGAGGAATCTGCTGCAGCCTCAAAAATCAAGGCTTGCGGCTACCTCCCAGAGGGCTTTTTCAGTTGTCGTCCCCAGATTCTGGAATGACTTGCCGGATGAGATCCGCCAGTTAACATTGTTAGACAGCTTTAAAAGGGCTGTCAAGATGGATCTCTTCCAGCAAGCCTTTCCAGATTAATTATCCCGGCCTCGGGTACTCCCACCCCAATGATCCTTGCGTGGCCCCATTTAAGGATGGATGAGGATTATTGCCGTGGGCTTAATATTGTTTTTTGTAAAATTGTTTGGTTGTTAATTGTTTTAATTGATTAATTGCTGGTTTTAATTCCTATGGATTTAATACTGTTTTAAGGGGGGGAAGAGTTGTTGGGTTTGGGGTATTGTGTAAGATTTTACGGTTGTGAGCTTCCCTGATTGAGTTTCCAAAGGGCGGGATATAAATAAATTTTATTATTATTATTATTATTATTATTATTATTATTATTATTATTATTATTATTGTTATTATCCCCTGAAATGCATTGGGTTTCTCAAGAAACACCCTAGAACTCACTTGATGCATTTATTATCTACTTCGATAAGGGTTCAAAGTAACAAAAAGGAAGAGTAGCAAAATCAGCCTTTGTTGTTTTCTTAATACCATAAACATAGAATCAGTGGTCCATAAATCCAGAAACTATTGAAGCTTGGAATGTTATTTTTAAAATTATTTTGCCATTCAGACAAGTTTTATTTAAAAAACAAACAAACCAATAATTGCTAACATTATTTGCTGCTCATTAACAGTTTACAGAACTTGTTAAGATGTTCCTTTCTAGTTAAAAGGTAAAGGTAAAGGTATTCCACGTTGACAAGGTTGTCAAGTCATGTCTGACCATATGGGGCGGTGCTCATCTTTATTACTAAGTCGAAGAGCCAACATTATCAGAGACAACTCTGTGATCATGTGGCCAGCATGATTGCATGGAATGCTGTTTACCTTCCACTGGAGTAGTACTTATTTATCTACTTGCCTCTTAATTATTTTTAAAAGACATTATAAAATGGCCAAAGTTTCCCAAAACGACAATCAAATTCATTTTTTTCAAAGTTATGAGTAAACATTATTCATTCTACTACAACAAACAAACAAAAAAGGTTAATAAAGTTACCAATTGTTAAGGGTTTGGGTTTGTTTGTTTTTTTGAAGAGCATGCTCTCATTAGCCAAAATAGTAATATGTTAAAGATTAACCCCATTTCTTGTAGCATATGTTTCCAAACATTTTATATAAAGCTTAATGTTCTGTCTTGAAATACAGCTGGTGCATCTATCAAACATCAAACAGTGTAGTATATGGCAAGAGGTGAACCATCAAATATATCAAGTGCAAAATGTATAGAGCTTTAATGATAATGATCACAACTGTGAAATATGATCAAATATCACACTAGCCATTGCAGTTTTTGCAGTACTAGTACACTATGCTTGCCACAAAGCTAAACTTTTCCTGCACTTGTTTAAGCTTCTGAACATTTCACTTGTATAGTCATATCAAGATTATATTTTGGTAGTTTATTCAACACATTAGAAAGCACAGTCCAGTGAAGTATATCTGCACACTTCTTACAAAATTTAAGTCACAAAAGGAATCCTGGGCTGTACATAGAGAAATAAACTACTGCATGTCAGTGTATGTGGACCTCCAGTATTTACAAGGGTGTCAGGTTCTGGGCACAATGACTACTTTGCGTATCCAATAACATTTTTTCACTCAAATTTAAAGCAACCAGCATGTATCTAGGTATGTAAACAGTGGTGTCACTGCCTGGGATGACACCCGTTACAGGGGGCAGGGCTTCTGGGGGGCAGGACCAAAAGGACACACACCCCCACACACCTTGCTGCCACACACCACTTTACTCGTGAGTAGAATGGCAAGTGGCAGGGAGGTGTGGGGGTGTTAAGCACTCTACCTCGCTGCTGCTGCCCTACTCATGAATAGAATAGCACAAAGCAGGGAGGTGGGGGTGCACTGAGCCAGATGTCATCCCTCTTTTGGGGTGTCACCTATTGTGGTTTGAACCACCACACACCCCTAGTGGTGCCACTGCATGTAGATATGTGCCCAAACACTGTTCCTGGGAACCTTTCAAGACTTTCAGAGCTGATGCACAAGGGGCTGCAGTGGAGAGAAATGATCACCCCTTCCTTTTTCTGTGTGACTGTTCTGTCAGTGCAAGTCCAGTACTGGATTATCTACCATGTAATAGTGTAATAATATAAACAGTACATCAAACTTGTATTTTATTCAAATAAAACACAGAGGAAGCAAATGTACCAAAACCAGAAAGGTATTTACAAATCCCAGAATCCCATAATACTGAACCATGGCTGTCTAACTGCATTATCTCTGCATAATAGCTAAAGCATCCTAAGAATGTAACTCAGTATTTCTGAGAAATTAGAAAATCTCAAAAGAATGTCTGATATATATTTAAAAGATAGGAATGTTTCCTAATCCACTACCAGTATTTGCCTTACTGAAATACTAAATACTAAATGCTGGGAAATAAATGAAGCATCCCAAGCAACTTTTTAATTAATTTCTTAAAAAGATAAATATCACATCATTCTACCCTGAACACACTGAATCTCACTTGATTTTAGAAACTGAGCAGACTCAGTCTTGATTACAAGAATGCAAGAGATCCATAGGAACAGCTAGAAAAAATTAACGCCAGTAAGGTTAAACAATATAAATAAAAATTATTCAAGGCTATGTTGGAGGGGATGTCAAGAAATTGGTACATATATTTATATGTGGTGGGGATGTAGATCTGTAAAGAAATTTTGGAAATCAGTATTTAAAGAGATAAAAGAAATAACAGAAACTGATCTAGAATTTTGTCCAAAGATAGCCTTACTGTTTATATATGATAAGCTCAATTGTACTCGAGCTAGAAAAGACTTAATTACAAATTTATTAACAGCGGCAAGATTAATCATAGCAAAAAAGTGGAAAGATCAGGGAGATCTACAAATACAAGACTGGTATAAAGAGATATGGCAAACAGCAATTAATTATAAGTTAACTTGTGGAATTAAGGTAAAAAATGGAATAATGAAGACAGATTTTGAAGTAACATGGAAAAATTTGTACAAAAGACTTTTGTAAAGGAAGGAGGTGTTTTACCTCCACAGGAAGAGTTACAATTTTGGAGAGGAGAATAATATGAAGATACTAGGCTCTGGTGATGGGGAGCACTTGGGGAAAAATAAAGAAAAGAAAGAGAGAGAGAGAGAGAGAGAGAGAGAGAAATAAATTAATATTATTATACCTTTGTGGAACTGTGAAAAGTATGGTGAAAAGAAAATAGAAGAATGAAGATATTAACAACAACTCTATGGGGTTTTTTAATTTACTGATTTAATTAATATTAAATGGTGTGATATGGATTAGATTTAGATAAGGTAGTAAAGAATGAATAATTAATGTGATTTATCATATATATGTGGTATATTATGTAAAAGTTTTTAAAATGTTACAGTAGGTTGTAATACTAATAATTTTATATCAAAAAAAAAAAAGGAACAGATAGAAAAATAAGAGTTGCTGCCAGTTTGCAAGACAGAGCTATAAGGATTAGTGATGTGACGATTATTCCTCATGTTTTGCTAAAGATATGAATTGCTGATTTCTCGGCAATTGATTTATGTATGAGCTGAGAAATTTGGCACATGATCGCATAGGTGTGAGAATTTTCACATTACTCAATTGCAAATAAAGGGATGTGAAATTTATTTTGAAGCTCATTGTTCCAAATTGTTTGTTTTATGGCATCATTGCCATAAATGCAAGTGTGTGTTAATTTTCACACTCAAGTTACATACAAAGCTGTCTTGCCAATGAGATGCTGTTTTTGCAATGACTGGGTTCCCATTTATCAAAGTTCAAACAGAAAGGAGGACGGGAGTGAGGAGAGATAGCTTAGTCTGGTTTCTGAAGGAAAGAAAGTAAAGAAGATGCTGGGATAAGTTTTGACAAGTCCTATAGCTGAAAGGGGGATTATGGAAACTGTAGTTCAAACGTTTTTGAAGCTCTAATTCTCTTTCTTTGTCTACCTTGCTCCGTCCAGCACATAACTCAAAGGAATTGTGGAGTCTAGCTATTGTTGGACTGCAAGTTCCAGCAGCAGATCCTGGAAACTATACAGTCAGTCTGCCCTGGTTAGTACTTGGATGAGAGACCTCCAGGGAATAATACATGGTGCTGTAGGCTAGCATTCAGAGGAAGGAACTGGCAAAATCACCTTGGAGGATTCCTCACTTAAGAAAACCCTAGGAAATTCACAGGCTCCCCATACATTCACGGGCTTCTTCACACACTCACACACACACACATACACACACACAAACTTACTGGCTACAGGGGATGCAGAGATGCAGAGACCCAGTCCTCTTTTGTCATGCAGGAATACACGGTATCCGAGAGTTAATAATAATAATACGATTTATTTATATACCGCCCCTCTGGCAAGCCA
>JAIPUX010001232.1:132327593-132341731 GCA_020142125.1 Phrynosoma platyrhinos
CCTCTGCCGCTGGCGCGCTGGTGGAATTGAGGGGCGAGAAGGGAGCTCCTCTTTGGAAAGTCTACAACTTTCCAAACCCTACTTGTGTTGTAGCTCCAAAAGTTTCAGATTTTGGATCATTTCAGAAAGAGAGACTCAACCAGTATATCATTTAAAGTGGAGACCACTGCTATGCAACACCCTGAGATGCAGGGTATGGAACAGAATTGTGAGCTTTCTGCTTCCTATAAGCCAAATCCCTGTGAAACACACCACTCTGTTCTAGCACTTTACATGCACAACCAATATTCCTGAAGAGACCTCACCTGAGCCTTCAGCAGTACTGTAATTTGAATAACCTGAAGACATGAGGTGTACTGACAACAGCTATCACACCCATGGACTTAGAAAATGCTGAATAACCCACCAGCCTTACAAAATGATGGCACCTGAAGCTACAGCTGGCCTCCTGTCAATGACATACAAACCATGGGGCCCATAAAAACCATTTCCTTAAGACCAAGATGGCTCGTAGAATTTAGTGTCTCCTAAAGTCTCTTCAGGAGGCTGGGACCTTGAAGACTGGGCTGTTTGTAGCTAGGCCTAGATAGAATCCTGGAAGATCAAGCTACTTAATCCTCCATTTTTGTTCTATCCTCTGCTAGAACAACATAGTTCTAAAGCACTGTACTACCTTGTTCCCCTACCTTCCATTATTACTAAATGGTGGTTCCATGACACTTTACTGATGGGACAAGCATGCGGGGATGGCTCTGTTATGCTTTAAACATGAGAGAAGGATGGGAGGAGCATGCAGGGGTGTGAACCCTGATCGCACAATTAGGACAATTTAAAGCCAATTTAATCATGTGAGGAGGACACTAAGCTTCCCATGTGATATTCTCCGTAGTTATCATATTTGCTTTGTTCATGAGATTCAAGTGATGTTTGTTTTTCCCCATTGAATTCAATAGTCAATAAACCCTCTAAACCTGGTTAAAAAGCCAGACACCCAAGCTAGACTGAAACTTGCACTTGTGTGGTGTGAGGGTGGGTGGGCAAGGGTACTTCATAACAAAGATATCATCAAGAAGGCCCAATACAGATCTTCTATAATTAGAAGCCTTCTAATATATGGTTTCCTACGGCAAGATGAAGAAGACTCCTTTTAGCAAATCTCAATAAGGCTGGTACACACAGGAAGACATGTTTCTTCAATATCCAGTTCTGAAACATTTAGTAGTAGTAAGTAGTAACTTTATTTTTGTATCCCTCCTTTTGCCTGTCAGGCATTCAAGGCAGCTAACAAACAGTTCCTCACACACACCTCCTAAAGTGCATTGTGACATAGTAAAATTATTACCCCCCCTTTAAAATTAGATATAATACCAATTAAATTAAAATGACTGGCATATTCATCAGTAATTATAAAACTACCCATAAAACTTAAAAATGTCAACATAAAATTAAAATTGGATAATTCTAAAAAATTGAGTCCACTTTAACTAGAAGGTCTAATCTATTTAGGCTTTAGACCAGGGGTAAGTAACTTAAGGCCCGGGGGCCAGATGCGGCCCCTCGAGGACTTTGGACTGGCCCCAGGCCTGTCCTGCTGCCACCGCCCCCCGCCGCCCCCACCGCCTGCCATGATGATATTGAATATTGTTATTACTTGTTCTTGGGGTTTTCTTGGCAAAATCTCCACAGGGGTTTTGCCATGGCTTTTCTGGAGCTGAGAGAATGTGTATGCATATTTTTTTAATTTAAAAAAATATATTTATTTATTTATTTATTTATTTATTTATTTATTTTTGGTGCTTCAGCCCCCCAATTTTCTGAGGGACAGCAACCCAGCCCCCGGCTCAAAAAGGTTGCCTACCCCTGCTTTAGACATTATTAATGCCTCTTTAAAGTAGGTGTTGTATGGTATCTACTGTACATGGTGTGACTAACAATGACTCGGTAGTGTATTTAGCTCCAGGAACAGCTTCCATGTCAATCTCAAAGGAGCTTCATATGAAACCCACAGCAATAATCTAAACTAGAAGTTAGTAGTACATGAGTTACTGTGTTCCAGTTATCCCTTTCCATTAACTGTGAAAGCTTGCCTGTCTCAAATACTTCAATCCATAGTAATACTTCCAGTTGCAAGCAATCCCCACAATACTTCCTCTTTCAAGGGGACTGGAGCCCTAATCAAGACAGCTTTCTTACCCAGTTTTCCAGGTAAGATGCATTGGGAACTATTCACCTATACAGTCTCCAAGCTCCTCAAGATTCAGCTTGATCCTACTGATCCTCAAAAAGTCCAGTACAGTCTCTGTAATCCTGATCTTCATTCAGCCCACTAAAGGCATCATTTTAAAACATGCACATCACCATCTAATGACTCCAGGCTTGTCTACACAATTGAAATACTCTTCAATCTAGCTGAATATAATGTGATCCAGCCACATGTGATTTGCAGGAGTTATGGCTTTTTTGCAGGTGGGGAGACTCCTTAAAATCCATCAAAAAAAGCTTCACTGTTTTTACCAGAATATCTGTGGAAGTCTGCAGGAATGCACATTATCACACGTGGCTTCACATGGATTCATATTTTAGGCAGAGGGAGGGTGAATAGATGCAAATAGATGCAAATTTGCACAGGAAAGTGAAGACAACCATTGATACAAATGTGCAAAAATATGCAGCAATTCACACAAAACACTTATGTGTCAACAAACCGTCTCACAACAGAGAGAAACAGTAGTAGTCAACAGCATCGTATAGATAGCAACCAAATCTAAATGTTCTCATACACTCATTGTAACATTTCCAAAAAATTCTTTTCCATTTAAAATATAAATATAATAACACTACAGTCGGCCCTCCATATCCACAGATTTTTTATCCCCAGATTCAAGCATCCACAGCTTGAAAATATTTTAAAATATATAACCTCAGAAAAACAAACCTTGATTTTGTCATTTTATATAAGGGGCACTATTTTACTATGTCATTGTATTTAATGGGACTTGAGCATCGATGGGTTTTGGTATCCATGGGGATACCATGGAACTAAACCCCAGAAGATAACAAAGGCCCACTGTATCAGCCCAGTTTGAATGAATGACATGACAAAATTTGAAAAAAGGTTACACAAACAATACAGGAAAATATGAGAAAATAAAAGAGTTTAAATTGGGTGAAGAATTTCATCAAGGCAGGGACCAAGTGTGTTCCATGACTGAGAGTTTTGCAAGAGAGTCACTGGCACAGAAAATGTTTATCTTTGTTCACCTGCTACCAAGCCTCTGAGAATAATGCCTCTGAAGATAATCATAAAAGCCAGGCAGTTCCATAGAGGTGCAGATGGTCTTTGAAAGTGGTATATAAATAAGAATCTTTCAATTCTGTTTTGTCCCAATGAATGTTAAATATTAGGCATATCCATAAAAATATCAAATGCATGCAACGAGGTTAAACAAAC
The DNA here is from genome assembly GCA_020142125.1 of Phrynosoma platyrhinos. Lineage (NCBI taxonomy): Eukaryota > Metazoa > Chordata > Lepidosauria > Squamata > Phrynosomatidae > Phrynosoma > Phrynosoma platyrhinos. The sequence goes on from JAIPUX010001232.1 coordinate 132,331,045, forward strand.
AATCCCAACAATAAATATGAAAGCCTCTGCAGAAAGAGATGGCAATACATACTGAAGAACAAATAATAAGATTAAAGAAAAGTGATGCCAGAAATAAGTTCTCAAATATTTGAAGGTGTCTCTTTTCTTTTCTTAGTTCCTTTGCTTGGCAGCACCTTTTCTTCAAAGAAAAATTGCTATACATATTTGCATATACAATAGACTAACACAGAAAGGAAAATAACTGTAATATTATGCACAGCTGCCCTATTGCACCAAGTATTTGTTCCTCTTTGTTTCTTGCAAGTATTTGTTCCAGTTCTGGATCAAGTTTACACTTCCATAGAAATATTATTTTGGAAGGACCACAGCAATGGGTGCATGAGGTCCATGGTTTAATCGTTAGCATTTCCAATTCAAACAAATTCAGGTGGAAGCATTGAGGCTGACATAGGGGGGAAGCAGACGGGCGGCTGTGGGCCGCCCCGGGAACCTGCGCTGCGGGGCCGAGGTATCCCCACACCTTGGCCCTGCGGCGCAGCTTCGCTGCCCCTGAAAGGAGCGCTAAATTGGCGCTCCTTTCACAAGTCGCTGAAGGTGCGCTGCAAAAGGCTGTGGCGCACCTTCGGCGACTCTTCCGCTGCAGCGTGTGCAAACACTGCGGCAGGAGGTCCTCCTCGGAGCGCCAGCTGTGCGGAGGGCTGGCTGCTCCGAGGACGACCTGGGGAAGGGGTTGGGGCGCCGATCGTGCAGCTGCCCCTCCTCTTCCCTGCCCCCAAGACGGCCATTTAAGCCGTCTGCTTCCCCCCTTAGAGGGGAAGCAGACGAGCGGCACGGGGCCGCCCCAGGAAGCTGCAGATCGGGGCCAAGACATCCCCATTCCTCAGCCCTGCAGCGCAGCTTCGCCACCCCTGGAAGCTTCACCACCCCTAAAATAGCGCTCCTTCCATAAATCGCCGAAGGTGCACCGCAAAAGGCTGCCGGCGCACCTTCAGCGGCTTATCCACTGCAGCGTGTGCAGACGCTGCAGCAGAAAGGCATCCTTGGAGCGCCAGCCATGCAGAGGGCTGGCTGCTCCAAGAACGTTTTGGGGAAGGGGTTGGGGTGCCCAGCGTGTGGCTGCCCCTCTCCTTCCTTGCTCTGAAGACAGCCCTTTGCGCCGTTTGCTTAGCCCCTTGCTTCTGAGAAAGTAAAGAGCTGCTTGAAAAATATTAGGGATTGTGCAGCCTTTCAGAGGTTAGACTGGCATTCCTGGCATTCTACACAGCTGGCTATGGTGTTTAGAACTCCTGGCATTCTACACAGCTGGCTATGGTGTTTAGAACTGATGGGAACTGCAGTCCACTACGTCTACCCCTAGATTTAATGGTCCACTGTTTTGGATGTATAAGTCAGTTGCCACCTGAACACTATGAACACATGCAAAATCCAGTGAATGAATCTGGAAGGTGAAAAGAAAAGATGTTAGTGGGAATTTTCTTTTCTTTTTTTTTAAAGTCAGACTTTGACCTGAATCATATTATTAGTCTGACCTCTGCTACAATTCATCCTCTTTCTCCCACTTCATTTTGTTAATTTTAAGTAATTTGAAAGTTCATACAACATGGAAACCTATTTTTGTATACAGCAAGTACATGCCCATTTCCCCTTCCCAAGAGTGCCCCATCTATTACTATTTCAGGCACTCCCACATCTGAACTTAAATGAGTATTAGAGACTATTATCCTACAAAAGAAGGGCACAGAAGACTATGCAGACTGGCCTAAAGGGCCGGCCTGGGAGTAGTGGAGTTGAGGCAGAACAGCCACATGCTGGCTGCCCCAACCCCAGCCTGATGCTGTCCTGACGCCACGCACCCATTCACATGGCACATGGTGTCAGGACGCACTCCCAGCGCAGCATGCAGACACACTGTACCAAAAGGGTGCAGAAAAGCCGTGGTGCCAGCTCTTAGGGTGGCCTTTTGCCATGCCTAAAAGGAGCAGCATTTTGTCGCTCTTTTAGGGGTGGCAAAAGGAAGGATCAGGGGCACAGTGTGGGGTTGCTATGGCCACAATCCTCTGCTAGCAGGGGCAGCCCAGAGCCACCCATCTGCATAGCCCCTATCCTAGTGCAGCAAAACTATGCTCCTCCCCTTCCATTTATTGCATGTGGACATTGTCCTCCTGTCAGAAAAAGACAATGAGGAGGAAAAGAGAACACTATGCAATGGCTAATGTGTGGTTGAGGAATACTTTAAGTGATTATGCCAGCAAGTCCCACTAATTTCAGTGGAACTAAAAGCTTGCCTCTAGTGTGACTTAGGGCCTTTGCAGACTGTCAAAAATAGTGCAAATTGAGTCCACTTTAACTGTCCTGGCTCAGTGCTAGGGAATCACAGGAACTGTAGTTTATTGTGGCAACAAGAGCTCTCTGACAGAGAAGGCTCAATGTCTCAGAAAAGAATACAATTCCTATGATTCCCTAACACTGAGCCAGGGCAGTTAAAGTGGACTCAATTTGCACTATTTCTAGCAGTCTGCAAAGGCCCTTACTTCACTTTCAAATTTATCTAGCGCTGGTTCACAGAACTAATGTACTTTTGGACCTGCAACACTTCTGTCACAGTGTTGGAGAATAGTAAACTTGTTGAGTGAAAGTTCATACTAAAAATACAGATCAATGGCAGGTAAGGATATATGTTCTTAAGGATTAAAAAAACTAAACACAACAGTAGTAGAATATCTTTATTAGAATAAATGGAAATGTTATAGAATTGTGATTAAGCTTTCAATTTTACCAACTCCTATTCACATATGAAGCAAAATAAAAGGGGGTTATCAGAAAGGATGCAGATGGCAATAAGTTTGTTTGTTTGTTTGTTTACAAAAAATCAGTCTGCAGACTCTATGTCCTGATGCCTACTGTTAGTCTTTTTTACTATTTTAATTACTTAAAATAGCAGCCTCTGGCGGTGGATCAGGACCATACTAAAGATGAAAGATTATTTCTTTAGCTCTTTGGCCACACTCTTTACAAAAGTCGCCTCTTCAAAGCTGCCATTTGTATTCATAACAAACTATCAGGAGCACCAAGCAGCTGTCATCACAGCTGATTTTTTTTTTAAAAAAATGTGAGATTAATCCATGTGTTTACTATAATGTCTCGATCAGGCTTGATATTTCCCAGATATGATTTAAGAGTCAGTTATAGAACATATTATATTATGGGATTTCAAGTATTTTTTTCTTAATTCCCACATTTATGAATCCCAGGAAATTATCTGTTGGGGAGAAGCAGTGTCCAGTGATAGCAAGATCTCACTGATCATTAAATAGGAATCCCCATGGGTGAGGTAAGTGCACAGTAACCACAGACATTAGGAATATAGTCATAAACATTTATAGTTCAGAGCTAAAACACCAACTGACCTCATATTTTTTTTTTTATCCTGGGAAGCCTTCAAATGACAGAAAGAAAATAATTTCACCAATAAATATATAAGAAGTCATTCATATCATAAATTTAGAAAACAGAACATTTAGAAAAAAATGTAATTCTTACATTTGTCCAGAACTTTAAGCTAACTATTCTAACCAGTTCTGAGAATATGCTAATAATTCTTTCCAATATAGGGAGAGCTTCAGTTCAACCTGTTTCCCTTATGAATGTATATTTTAAAAGTCTATGTCAATTTGAATTTGTCCAGTTATGAGTAACGTCACGCTGCTGCTTCTTTTTATAGACATCCTGTGATCTCTGAATGCGCTTATGTTTGGAACAATGTAATCTTATAAGTGCTGGTCCAGAAACAAGTCCCACAGTGTTAAACAGAGTTTACTGCAAAGTAAATGCATATAGGATTGCAGATTAAATTGCTGAGCTATCCTTTTTCCATTTTTCTCTGCAAGGGACTAAAGCAGCAGGCTGGCATTCAGCTTTACAGTTACAGTTTCATAACCTAGAGTTAAGGATCCATAACTGCTCTGTATGCAGAAAGTCTTACTGTTCATTGTTGTTGCTGTTGTTAACTGCCTTCAAATCATTTTTGACTCATGGCAACCCCATGGGTAAAACACGTGTCAGACTACCTATCCTCAACTGCTGTGCTCAGGTCCTGCAGGCTCTGGGCTATGGCTTCCTTGCTATCCATCTAGTAGTTGTTTTCTTCTCTTTCTACTACCAATCACCCTTCCTACCATTATTTTTTTTCCCTAGTGAATCTTGTCTTCTCATGATGTGTCCAAAGTATGATAGTCTCAATGTAGTCATCCTGGTTTGCAGTGAGAGTTCAGGCTTGATCTGTTCTAGGACCCATTTGTTTGTCGTTTTGGCTGCCCGCGATATTCTCAGCACTCTTCTCCAGCACGACAACTCAAATGAATTTATTTTGGGTGTTTGGGAGAATAGTTTAGCCAGAAAAGCCAATAAATGATTTAAAATTGGAGGCAGATGGCTTGAGGGGGGGGGGTCTCCTGGGTGGCTTCAGGAGCCACAAAACACTGGTCCATGGGATACATGCAGCTTATACTTTTTAAATTAAAAATCATGAAAATTGCAATATTTTTAAGAACCTGTAATTACAGGGCAAAACAGACGGCTCTGAAGGAGTGGTTTGCCACCACCCTTTGATCACTGGGTTGGGGCTGCAGCAACTGCATGCCATGCCCCAACCTGGCATTTTCCCAGCACAAAAAGAAGTGGCAGAAAGCTGCTCCATTTTGCATTGGGAAAAAGGTGCCTTTGCGGCTGCGATAGTGGTTTTTCAGCATTTCTGTGGCACATGTAAATGTCACACCGCCAAAATGTGCCACCACACATACGGTGGCTTCTCAGCAGCATGGGGGCATGCTGCTGTCTGAATACCATGCCCCACACCACCGGAAGCTGGCTTTTTTGCCAGTCTGTTTTGCCCCTAAATGGGAGTAAGAAAAATGTGTTCATGTGTTTTGTTTTTAAATATTTTAAGCTGAGGTAAAGGTTGATGACATCTATGTCTGCTACTCCTGACTGAAGCCTGGGTTTAAGTAAGATAAGGGAAAACTTCAACTGATGGGTCAAATCCAACTCTTGGACAGACAGATTCTGGTTTGCAGAAACAGCAGTTCCCTCCTCAACAAGATAAGAGTCACTGCTGTTTCCCTAATTGGGGAGTGATCTCAGTCATCAGAAATCACAGGGTATTGCCTGTCCCCATGTTTACCTCACCAGATTGAAGAATGGATGGTACAGGACACAATCCCTGTATTATCTCCAATGACTGACTGTTATAACATGGGGATTGCCTTTACATATCTTTTGCCATCTAGTGGGACAGGGAAGAGTGCGCAAAAGGACTTTCTCTATACCAAATGTCTCTTCTCTCTACATGAGGAAACAAGGAATGGGAAGGAGAGGAAAGAGTTGGTAGACCTCCATCCCCTGATCTCATCTAGTTCATTAGCTTTAGCCTGATAGTAATATGGCCCCAGAACCAAAGGTGTAACTTACGGTAATTCCCTTTCAAGAGAATACTGGCAATTAAACAACCATTTGTTGTTGCTATCAAAATGGTGATTGCACACTGTCATCTCTGGCTTGCTATACAGCAATGGAGGAAACAATATGTGACTATAACAGCTGGTTAAAATGAGAATAGTCTGTATTTGTGATTTGTTGTTTGACATCCTCATATAGATAGGGGAAGTGAAACTTTACCCTTCATTCTCATAACCTGAGAGGCTGGATGATTTTCACTGGATAATATTTATAATTAATTTCAGCACTGAGATTGATATCAGAGAGAGAAGTCAGAAGAGAGTCAGAAGAGAACAAAAAGCCAACCCCAAAAAAGCTGGGAGCCTGAAGAAACCTGAGCAGAAACCAGGGCTGAAGGAAGGCAGAGGCTGAAATGACTTGAAATCAGAGTCTGAGAAATTATGAACATAAGGAAACTCCTGAGGCAGCCTCCTAGAAAGAGATAACTGAAGTTTCCACAGGATGAGATGAACCTGAGGCAACAATATTTGCCAGACCAGACTGAAGATCAAAGAAAGAGAAATTTTATATATATGGATGTGCACAGAAACCTATTAGAAAGGAGGCAGTTATCCAAGTCATCAGTTAGTGTGTCAGTTAATGAGTTAATTGGGGCAGAGCTTACCAGGGAATCAGAAAATCACTGGTTAGAGATCAGTACCAGTGCTCCAATATTGCCAGCTTTTCAAAGCAACCATTATTTTTGTATTTTCTGAATGGTCCCATAAAAAGAGAACAGAAACTAAGAGCTTCAGAACACCCATGTTCATATTAACTCTTACATTTATTAGAAAATATTTTCACATTATTACAAATTTTTTTTCATTTTAAATACAGTTACTGTCTTTGTACTTATTATTTCAACCTCTAGTTCATTTTGGCTCATGGCTAGATGTTGTAAGGGGATAAGGGGTAACTAGGAAACAAAAAATGGCCATTTTATGTTGTCGTATGAGTGAAATAAGATATAATCAATAGAAAGAATGGTACCTTAAGTTCTCAAAAGGTGGGTATTCCCATAAATTAACAATGGTGGACTACAAAAACAGACAGACTTGAAAGATATCTCAGAGGTAGGATATCCACAAATACATAATGGGAAAAGCAACTATTTTCATTTGAATGGTATTCCTTTTGGCAAGTATAGTTGAGCTTGAAATATCTAGGCAAAATGTCTAAGCTCTTTCTAAACGAGAGCACACATTTTTGAACGATGCACATTGTAAGTTCCCAATCTTTAGCTACAGAAACATTCAATCAGTTCTCTTAATGCCCAACCCTCACTACAATGGTGACTGTGTGCTTTTATTAATGCAAGTAATGTTTGAACATGTTTTGAGTGCTAATGTGTAATCCCATCATATAGTAATGAGAGATTCAAAAACCAATTAAAGTATGCTTTGTTATGACAGACTTTAATCTATAATGGAAAGAATAGTTTAAATAAAAATACATTACACATCAGCTATGTACAAATCCATGCTGTAGGAATTAAACATTCAAGACACTACTCAATAAAATTGAATAATTATGAAGGAAATAGTAAAAACATTCACAAAATCTACCCAGAATTTTCATAAAAGCAAAGAACGTTTATTTATTGAAACAGGCAAAATGTATTATTAAAAGCCAAAGCAATTAGGAAAATAAAAGTGCAATTGTTTGCTAATCCTAGATCAATGTAACTAAAAATTCATATTCTACCATGTTTCACCATTCACTATTTTACTAATCATTATGCTGCATCACTGGATAATTCTTCCACTAGCAAGTGCTTCAGCAAACTGTAGAGAGGAAATGTAACAACCTGTCAGTCTTGCTCCTGTTGCTTCCACCAGAATCCCATTGATATACTCATTCCATCCTCTATCAAAGGTTGCCATTTTTTTCTCTTCTTGTGTGGAAATTCTGTACTTTTGTATACGTTTGTTCAAAATATATGCAGTTTTTGAACCTATTAACATTTGTATGCATTTTCTACTAACTAAACCATGTTTGTGCACAGTTTTTAAATGTCTGCATCTTACACACATTTTAAAAATGTGTGTGATTTTTTTCCCTTAAAATACACCATGAAACACCTAGGATTCTAAGATGTACTACAAAGTATAGCCAAATTTGAGTGTTGCAAAATTTCCATACAATGGGTTTGTTAGAAAATACAAATCCAACAAATTTATTTCTATTCTCAGAAGATACACCAGCTTGTAATGAGTAGTCTAGCCATAAGGAATATACTTAATGGGTTGTCAAATGCATAGATATCATGTTAAACATCTACCTTCCTTTCTGAAGAAAAATGTCAGTTTTCTTAGATGACACCAGCTATCATGTTATGAATCAACATGGTATAGTGGTTTCAGTGTTGGACTAGGACTTTGGGAGACAAGAGTTCAAACCTTGCTCCACCATGAAAACCTTCTGGGTTAGCTTTTGGGTAAGTTGCATTCTCTCAATCTCAGAGGCATAATAATAACAATAAATGATTAATATTAATAATTGTATTTCTATCCCACCTCTCCTCAAAGCTAGAGATGGGGTCCAGCATATTAAAATACAAAACACAATTAAAAACACATAAATCCACAGTTACAATATGTTGTTGTTAACAGCATTCATGTTGATCTCGACCCACGACGACCCTATGAAGGAGAAATCTCCAGCCCCCTTGTCCTCTACTGCTCAGCTCCTGCAAACTCATGCCCAGCTCCTGCAAACTCATATTCATGGTCTTTTAATAAATTCCATCCATCTAGTATGTTGCCTTCCTCTCTTTCCCTCCACCTTTCCTAACATTATTGTCTTTTACAATGATTCATGCCTTCTCATGATGTGTCCAAAGTATGACACTCGAAGGGCCTAAGCAGATGGCGTAAAGCACCGTTTTCGAGGCCAGGAAGGGGAGGGGCAGCCTCACACTGGGCGCCCCAACCCCTTCCCAAATACGTCGTCGGAGCGCCCATCGCTCTGCACAGCCGGTGCTCCAACGACGCACTTTTGCTGCAGCGTCCGCACACGCTGCAGCAGAAGAGGCGCCGAAGGTGCGCTGGAGGCCTTTTGCGGCGCACCTTTGGTGTCTTGTGGAAGGAGCACTATTTTAGTGTTCCTTCCTGGTCCTGGGACGCGGCGCATTGGGGCCGAGGAGTGCGGATACCTCAGCCCTGATCCACAGCTTCCCGGGGCGGCCCCGTGCTGCCCGTCTGCTTCCCCCCTAAGTCTTGTCATCTTGGCTTCCAGGGAGGTTTCTGGCTTGATCTGCTCTAGGACCCATTTGTTTGTCCTTTTCGCTGTCCATGGAATCCTCAGCACTCTTCTCCAGCACCTCAAATGAATTGATTTTCCGCCTATCTTCTTTCTTGACTGTTCAGCTCTCACATCCATACATGGTAATAGGGAATACAATGGCTTGTATGATTCTGACTTTTGTGCTGAGTTGTATGTCTTTACATTTTAGGATCTTTTCTAGTTCTTTCATAGCTGCACTCTCCATTCTTAATCTTCTCCTGACTTCCTGACTGCAGTCCCCATTCCAATCAGTGTTTGATCTCAAATATGATAACTCTTTTACTGTTTCTATTTCCTCATTCTCTTTTATTTTGGGTTTTTTAAATAAAATTCTTTATTAGTATTACAACCTACAATAATATTTGAAAAACTTTTACATAATATTCCACATATATTTGGTATCTCACATTATTCATTCTTTACTACTTTATCTAAATCTAATTTGTATTAAACCATTTAATATTAATTAAACCCGTATATTAAAATAAAATAAAATTGTTGTTTCATTCTACTTACTAATTCTACAGAGGTATAATACTGTTAGTTTGTCACTAATTCATTTTCCCCCTTTTCTTTTCTTTTCTTTTTTTTTCTCTCTCTCTTAACTTGTATTTTATTTTATTTTCTCCCCTTCTCCAAGTGCTCCCTATCACCAAAGCCTAGTATCTTCATATTACGGTCCCCTCCAAAACTGTAACTCTTCTTGTGTAAGTAAAACACCTTGCTCCTTTACTAAAGCCTTTTCTGCAAATATTTTTCAAATTGCTTTGAAGTCATTTCTCTTCATTATTCCTTTTTTTAACCTTAATGGCACAAGTTAACTTACCATTATTAATAATAATAATAATAATAATAATAATAATAATAATAATAATAATAAAGTTTTATTTCTAACCCGCCCCTCTGCAAAGCAACTGGGGCGGCGTACAACAGATTAAAACAATACAAGGATAAAAACCATCACCAAATACCCCCCTAACCCTCCCACCCCTTAAAAATAAACTAAAATGGTATTAAAAACAGCATTGAACAATAAAATCATAAAACAAAACAACAAACAATAGCAGCTAGGGGTAGGAGACCAGACCATCTAGGAAAAAATCCGGGAGATTACTCCAGGAAGGCCTGCCGGAAGAGATCCGTCTTTACTGCTTTCTTAAAAGCAGCAAGAGTGGTAATAAGATGGATCTCATCCGGCAGGCCATGCCACAGTCTGGGAGCGTCTGCAGAGAAGGCCCTCTGGGAGGTCTGCAAGAGCCTGGTCTTCATGGGCTACAGCAGGTTCCTCCCAGAGGACCAAAGTGCACGGGGGGGATCATATGGGGAGAGGCAGTCCCTAAGATAAGATGAACCCAGGCCATTAACTGCTATTTGCCATATCTCTTTATACCAATCTTGTATTTGTAGATCTCCGTGATCTTTCCACTTTTTTGTTATGATTAATCTCACTGTTGTTAATAAATTTGTAATTAAATCTTTTCTAGTTTGAGTAATATTGATCTTAGCATATATAGATAATAATGCTATCTTTGGACAAAATTCTAGATCAATTTCTGTTATTTCTTTTATCTCAGTGGTTCTTAACCTTGTTGGAGGTACTGACCCCCACCAGTTTCATATGCGCATTCACCGAACCCTTCTTAATTTGAAAAATAAAATATGATTTATTCAACTTCAAAACATAGGTATATATTTATACTTAAGTATATTTTTATACAAAGGTACACAAAATGAATAAGACCATTAAGAACAAAGAACAAAACCATCAAAATATTGAAACATGATTTTCACACAAAAACAAAACCATAATAATGAATATTTACTGCAAATCAGTGCGACTTCTGCTGTTGCCTTTCAGAGACCAGTTCAGAAATGCTCCGCTTTACCTTGGCAAGTGCCACTCTCATGTCATTTTTGCAACAAAGTC
>JAIPUX010001232.1:132344086-132369620 GCA_020142125.1 Phrynosoma platyrhinos
CTTTCTTGTAGAAGCTTGTTACTCTCATGATTACATCTCTGGGAACCATTCCTCTCTTAAAAATTGATGCTCTATGTAAACGTTCCTTCTCATCCCAGGTAATTTGAGAAACGATACTTTGTAACTATTGAAAAATCTCTGTCTTCAGGGTTTTCGGTGTTTCATTTGACATCTCAGGAAAGCCCTGAATACGAAGGTTATTCCTTCTATTACGATCCTGCAAGTCAATGATTTTTTTCTTTCAAATTGATCCAATCTTGTTGAATATTCCAAAGTTGTCTTTTGCTGAGATTTCTGTTCAATTTGTATTGCTTAGACCTTTTTATCCACTTGCTCAATCTCTTTTTTGATAATCTGAATAGATTTATTCATTTCACCCATAATTTTCATAGATATGGTTTCTGATAATGTGGCATTATTTTTTGTGATGGTGTCTTCTAACGTTTCATTGTTTTTGTTTTGATCTTCAGCTAGCAGCTGTACGAGCCATGTTTTCATTCCTTTGTCAGAATCTGACATTGTTCCTGGAACTTCTAAAGCCTGTTGTTCTTTGGATTTAGCTCCCATTTTGGTTTTCTGCATTGTCTCCACAGATTTTGGGTTTTTTTTTCATTTCTATATTATAATTTTCAAAATTCTCTTGTGAGTTTGCTTTTTTAAAATGAAAATAAGCTTTGTCTGAAGGGTGTTGTTTTGATTTACTTTTCCAATTTAACATGGTTTGCTTGAGTCCTTTTTTTTGGCTCTTGGACATTTGCCAACTTCTAATCAGTATTGTGTCTCCGTTATGACACACAATTTTGTATTTTCTCTTTATTTATACTTTAATTAATATTTCAATATTTCAGTTCTTTAGTTCTTCAAAATCACTGTCTCATATATTTAGGCAGTTTTAATTTGCTTTTATTTTATAAATCTTAATATTCACTTAGCGTAACAACCATCTGGCTGGCAGTGCCAAATAAGAAAATGCTATTTATTTTTCTTTCTGCTCTTTAAAGCTTTAGTTAAACCAGGGGTCAGCAACCTTTGTTGCTGGGGGCCGGGAGGGAGGGGAATGGTGTGCTTGCTCCCATTCGCACGCCATTTTGGAAGGCCCAATGGCAGTGTGCGCGTGCGCATGGCGCTGTCGAGCCTTCTAAAATGGCACCCTGCAGCATGCGCACATGCGTGCACAATGCGAGTGCCATTTTGGAAGGCCCCACCATGCCTGCACCTTGCAAATTCACATGGCACAGCTGCGGTGAGGCCTTCCTTGGGCCCTGGGAAGGCCCGACCGTACCTGCGTTGTGCAAATTTGCACGACGTAGCCATGGTGGGGCCTTCCCAAGGTCCACGATGGTTGCGCAGCTGCAGTGGAGCCTTCCCAAGGCCTAACGGCAGCTGCACCAGCCGCTGTGAGGCCTTGGAAAATGACACCCGCGCTCGCATGCACATGTGCCACAGGCTGGTCCCAAGGCCTCCACAGGCCTTACCCTGCCTGCAGGCCATAGGTTGCCGACCCAAGTTAAATAGTTCCATTGTATTCTCCTCCCATTATTTTTTATTTATTTATAATTACTCACAGTCTTTGTTCCATTTAGAAGAGAGTCTTTGACTTCTTTGATTTAGCTTTCAGGACAAAACAATCTTAGCCGTTCACACCATTGCTCGTGGCTCCTCCCCACTCTATTTCCTCATTCTCTAGTTTGAATGTGTGTAAGTTCCCTGTGGTCATTATTTTTGTTTTCTTTATGTTCAACAATAAGCCTGCCTTTGCACTTTCTTCTTTGATCTTCCTTAGTAGTTGTTCTAGGTAGGTTCTCTGCTAGTATTATGGTGTCATCAGCATATCTTAGATTGTTGATATTCTTTTCTCCTATTTTCACTTCTCCCTCTTCCATGTCCAAGCCTTCTTTCCTTACAATATGTTCTTCATATTAAATAGGTAGGGTGACAGAATGCAGCCTTGTCTGACTCCTTTGCCAATTGGGAACCATTCTGCTTCTCCTTGTAGCCTCTTGTCCTATGTACAGATTCGTCATTAGGACTATCAGATATGCTAGCACTCCCATGTCTTTCAGGGCATTCCAGAACCTTTCATTATAATACTATAAAATCATTAAAATACACTCATAAGAGTTAATATACGATTAAAATTTATGATTTAAAATTAGCTGGATAGCCCTGGAAGAAGAGTTATGCTTTTAATTCTGTTTTAAATGCAGTCAGCATTTTCAGCTGCTGTATCTCTACCAGCAGGTCATGCCACAGTCTGGGGGCAGATGATGAAAAAGCCCTCTATCAAGCTGTTGCCAGTCTAGTCCTGGCCAGTTGGAGTAAACAGTTCCCAGAGGACCTGAGGATACAGGATAGATTGTACAAAAGAAGGCAATCCATGTAGACCCAAACCATGTATGGCTTTAAAGGTAATAACCAACACTTTGTACTTTGCCCAGAAACCAATTGGCAAAGGAAGGCAAAGACGAACATCTTCTGAAGAAATCTTGCCAACAAAACTCCATGATAGTTTTCACCTTAGGGTTGCCATAAGTCAGGCACATAACAATCATATTATCCTCCACTGGGGTTATGTAAGCTCATGGCAAAGAACAACAGCCTGGACTGAGTATGGTGTAAAGAATGCCTTCTTTCAGTAATGAATTCTAGCCTCCCAAAGCAAGTAAAAGTCTTGTTTTGGCCCGCCAGGGTGAAGAGATGTATTGCTTTTTGCAGGACATCCCACCTTGTCATTGTTGGGGAGTGACAGACCCCTGAGACAGTGATTCTGTGGGTACCCCAAGTGGATAGAGGCACTGTTATCAGTAAGGTTGGCCCAGTGTGACTCTCCTATTAAGGTATACCCATCACTAGATATGAATGTGTGTTCTATCCCAATTTCAGCATGACTAAGATTCAAAATCTGAGAAATGGGTAGACAATAATGTTTGAGTATATTCAATATCTCAGTAAAATAAGTGCATGTCTTGTGAATTACTGAATACTAAATTACAAAATAAATTACATATTCCACAATGAAGACAACTGTGCATTTAGAGTATAGTATATTTCAAACTGTAGATTTGAACTTGGTCGCTGCTATTCCTGCTCCCAACAAGCTCTTGAATTATTCCAGGTGAAAAATATTATCAGCTCCATCTGAGAATCTGAAGTGCTCAAGACTGCAAGGAAACTACAGGAGTCCAAGACCAAGTCATTCCCCTTCCCCTGTGTTTTGTAATAAATAAGATATCGGTTTGTGCCTTTTAAGGCTATTTTCACAAAATGGGTTGAAATCACAGTAGTCTTTTACACCTTTCATACACTTCTATGTATGAAACCAGCCACATATCTGTTCTTTAAAATCTCTACATCATTCAAACCAATTTCATGCCCTTCAAGAGTAATGAGTTGTGAACTTGCTTCCTGAAAGATCCTCCCTTCATCCCAACAACTGCCACTGCTGGAACCTTGGAGGGAGTGAAGAAGCAGCAGGCTCAGCTCCATCATGCACAGGCCCAGAAGCAGATAAAAGGCCCTCCCATCCATCCATCCATCCTGCCACTCCCCTGGCCTCAGAGAGAAAGAAAAAGAAACAGGCACAGCTCCATCATGCATAGGCCCAGAAGCAGATAAAAGGTCCTCCATCCATCCAAACTGCCAGTGCCCTGGCTGCAGAGGGAAAGAAGAAAAGGCAGCATATACTGGACTTAATCCTCCTTCCCCACTGTCATCTATTTTTCCTTTTGTGTCATGTCTTAATTAGACTGTAAGCTTGAGGGCAGGGAACTGCTTTGCTATTCATTTACTTGTAAGGCTCCACCATGTATAGTGATGGCACTATATAAATCAGGGGTAGGCAACCTTTCACCTTTAAGGGCCGAGGGACTTCAGCTCCCAGAAGCCTCAACCATGTTGGCCAATAGTCCCATGTTGGCCAATAGCTCCTGGGATTCTGGGAGCTGAAGTCCCTCAGCCCTTAAAGGGGAAAGGTTGCCTACCCCTGATATAAATAAATGATAATGACAACTACTACTACACCCTCAAATTATTACATGGTCAGAATGGAAAAGGACAGTGGAAAGAAAATGTTTGAACTAAGAAAAAACAATGTTACTTTTCTCGTGAAAAATTTCTCATGAAAAGATATTAACATGGCCTCTCAAGATAGGATCAGAACAGAAGAGACTAAAAGCTAGTAAAGATGCCTGTAAATGTACTTCACACTATGTGTATACTTTGTATTGTGGACCAAATTCTACTGCTAGTTCCATCTAAAGGAGAATGTGGTAATTAAATCAATGGTAACTGGACCATTGCAATTAAATTAAGAGGAACTTATGAACTTGCATGGCAAGACTTAGGGGCTATACAGACCAGCCAAAAGGGCCAGCCTGGGGGTGGAGTCATGGCATGGTAACTGCACTCCAGCTACCTCGACTCCACCCCAATGCCGCCATTATGCTGCACTCCCACCCAGACGGTGGGTAGTGTTGCGGTGCTCCAGGTTCACAGAAACATGCCGTGGTGGTGACAAGAGTGGATATTTCCTGTTCCTAAAAAGAGCGACATTTTGCGGCTTCTTTTTGGGGTGGAAAAATGTCAGACTGGAGCCATGGCATGCGGTTGCTGCGACCCCGATCCAGCAAGCAAAGGGGCGGCACAGAGCCTCTGTTTCACCCCTATGATAGACTCATAGACTCAATGGGTCTAATCCATTTAGGACTAGTAATAGGATTTAGGCCTTGTGAAAATGTGTGTTTAGTAACACACATAATTTAAGTATTCAAGCCAAGACATGTCATCTTGTGTTATTCATATGGACAGCACCTATGTGTGTAAAACAGAGTAAGATTATAAATTGAGAACTGCTTTCTTCCAACATCCATGTTTAATGCATGGGTGCTATGGGTAGGAAATACACAAAATGTTGAAGAAAGAACATGGTGCAGTGTGGTCTCATATGAGTACAATGAGTGCTCAAGAACACAGAGATCTACTTACTCAGAAGGAAAGAAGTCATGGTACCCTGGTAAAAACTTACAATACAGAAATATTCCGACAGCTCTTCAGGGAAAAGCACAATGACATATGAATGGCAACATAATTGCATTAGATTTACAAACTGTGGTCAAAATAAACAAAAACAAATAAATGTCACAAGCTCCAATGGCCATATATTTAATTAAATATATGCTGAACTCAAAACTAATAAAGATAAGTGTCTGTAAAGACATGTCTTTCACAAAAGTCTCATTATAGCAGCCACCAAACCACAAATCTGTGTTCAGGGATTTCTTTGTATTTTAATTAAACATAAAACAACTGTGATGAGATAATCGTAGCAATTTGTACAGACTCATTTTCAACCTTTTAGTTATGTTCTCAGCCCAAAACTGTTAATTGCGTACTCCTAGCTGAGCAGTTTAAAATGCATCCTTCTTCCATATGCACATTAAGTTCTAATTCATGAAAAAATCCAAAACAAATAAACCCTAAATTCTTCACCATTGAACTAAATCATTCACACCATGAGCACTCAAGCAGGAAAGAAATATACTGAAAACTAATGTAAACCCATTTAATCTGAGATGAAAACTTCATGAGCTAAGAAGGAACCAGCTCTCAAATTAGAAGAAGTGAGTCTGAAAAGCAGCTCATATTTACCATCAGTAGCATGTGACTCTGAGAATGCATATTTGGTCTATGAAGAAACTCCACAGACACAGATAATGGCTGGGTTCCTTTCCCCAGAAGCATCCATTTCCTTCCTCCCCCTTTCTTATTTTATGTGAATCACTAAGCAAAAAATAGAAAACTCTTATGGGGGGAATAAATCTCACACTATAGTAGAACAACAACAACAAAAACAGGGTATGAAAATTAGTTATTGTTGTCATTTTTAAAAAGAAAATTGGTAGATGACATAGACAAAGATTTTTTTACACACACAGTACCTATTCTAGAATATTAGGGCAAGATTAAGAGTTGATGGAGACAACCTGGGCAGGATAAGATACACCAAATTGATATCATAGCTGTGGATCTTTTAGACCAGAAGTGTGACTGTGAGGCCTAGCAGTCCTAGTGAATACAGTACAGTGTTGAGGAACACTGGGAGTTGCACTCCAGCATCTGGAGGGCCATATGATTTTCACTTCAATTCTAAACGAATAGAAACAGTCTTAAAGAAATGGCACACCAAATAAAACAAACCCCAAAAAGGATGGCCTAACCAGTTTGGGAATAAGAGGCTGAAACCATTTCTGGTTTTCCTACTGGCACTAGGTTGCCAGCTACCATTAACTATAAGCCAAACCTTTTAATTATTTAATGTCACCCAATATTGTTCTCCATTGGGATTCTTGATTCTTCCCTCTCACCCACATTACAACTACCTTCCCAACTTGACTTCCTCCACATCTGCTGAACTACAGCTCCCAGCATTCCTAGCCAGCATGCCCAATGGCTGTGGATCATGGGTAATCCAACATATGTGGAGGGCAAAAGTTTGTAGGAATCAGAGCTGTAATAGTACATATTTTGAAAGGACAATCAAAGACTAAAAGAGAAGTGTGTAAAGCTCCCTGAGACCACTGCTGCAACCCACTGACTCTTTTGGAAATGATCCCATATCCCCCCCCCCCCAAATATGGAAGAGCATTCCTCCAATACTCCATTCAAACATTAAGTTATTCATACTTTGGAAAATATCAACTGCATTTTGAGGTGACAAAGAGATGACAGATACAGCACGGGGGAGGGGTGTACATAGATGTCCCATTCCCCCTAACCATTCACATCACCCACACACTGATAGGCAGAGAGTGATTAGTACAACTTTGGGCCTTTACAGACTGCCAGAAATAATGCAGCTTCAGGCCACTTTAACTGTCCTGGCTCAGTGCTCGGGAATCATGGGAATTATATTTTTTTTTTCTGGGACATTGAGTTTTCTCTATCAGAGAACTCTGGTGCCACAATAAACTACAGTTCCCATTATTCCTTAGCAGTGAGCCAGGACAGTTAAAGCTGCATTATTTCTGGCAGTCTGTAAGGCTCTTTGTGAGGCAATGAGAATCCACCATGTACAAGTTCTATGCCTGTAGAGGTCCAAATACAATGAATATGCATATTATTAACGTTTTCAGCTTCAGAGACTCATCATGATTTTATGAGTTTCTGATAACAAAATGTAGTGTACTAAACAGCAAATTAATAACCAAGTAGTCTATGCTAATGCATAACTAGACAGCTACAGTGGATCATTCAAACAGTATTTAGAAGATAAAATTAATTGTGGGAAAATTTATATTACACTAAGGATTACACAAAATTTATGAGTTGTAAAACCACAATTTTATATGTACACAGGACATATGCATTATATTTTGGAAAATAAGTATTTATGGAACTTTACTAGTGTGCAAGTATATCTTCTCAGCACCAAAATCTGTGCATGTTTTGTTGCTAATTAGGGAAAATAAATGATTATGTAGCAATGGAGATAATATCTGAAAAGGGAATTAATATGTAATCTGTGACACATAAAATAATACGATTGTACCTAAAATGAGCAATTACACCTGACATTACTCCTCCGGTGCATAATTATACAAGAAAATTTAAACCCTGGATGTAAAACGTATTATTACTCATTTATATGAACAAGCTAGGAAGAGGTTATTATATTATGACATAAGATATCGCAATTTTCCTAAAACTTTCACCATTTATGTAAACTATTCCCAGCATGTACAAGCTGTTTAGAGTATGATCATTTGAAAAAAGAAAAGGAAATGTGTGTGACCATCTCTTGGATTTTGCGTGCCATTGTAACATTTTTGTATTTTGCTGTCAGCAAGCAAGAAGACAAGATCTGCACCTTATGTAACACACATATGGTGCTACAACTGCCACTAACTTTTTGTATGCTAGTTCTTTAAATTAATGCTTAAGTAAAATTTGACTAGTCAATTTGCCATGCATTTTTAATTTCTCAAATGAATAGCCTTAATCCAATGGGTTGTCTATACAATCAAAACACTCCCCATTCCAGTTGAATAGAATGCGATCCAGCTACACAGGATTTGCAGGAGGTATTTTTGGTTTTGTTTTTTTATGTAGTTTTTTTGGGGGGGGGCAGGTGTCCTCCAACAAACTCCTTAAACACCACATCATGGTTTTTATTGGAGTATCATCAGAAATCCACAGAAATGTGCATTATTGCACAATTGACCATCCATCTGGCTGCTCATTTTGGGCAGAAGGAGGGTGAATAGATGCAAATTTGCATGGGAAAGTGAAGACAATTAACCATCTAGGTGAATGTGCAAAACTCCACAGTAATTGGCATAATACACTTATATGCAGACTAGCCTTAAACTGATTTCAGATTAGTCTGAAATGTCCAGAACTATGAGCTAGATGACAGCCCATGTGACAAATTATTATGTGACCTAACAATCTTCTTTCATTCCAATAAAGAATGCTATAGCAAAGGCAACACAGACTCCGATCAATTAGTGATGTGAGAGAATTTAATTTGTTTTGGGGTTTTTAAAATGAGTTTTCTAAAATTCACAGATTCCTTCAAAATTTGATGGAAAAGATGAGTTCACCCCAAAAAAAAAAGATTGTAGGAGAAAATAAAACTAATAGATTCATCCATTCTTGCAAAACAAAAAAATCCACAGAGGAAATGATGCAAAAAGTTGAACAAAGTTACATGTGAGTTCATTCTATTTCCTATGTGCAAGCATGGGTTGGAGCCTACTTGACTTCAAAATTTTCAAAACCTTTTATGTTCAAGCCCTTGACTCTAAGCACTTACCAGCTATCACTGGAAAGGCAGTAAACACTGTAGCATCCTTTGCCTGCAGTGTGCATAAAAGACTGAGTCTCTTTTAGGATGAGCATTAGATGCTCAGATATTCCTTTCAGAAAGTACCTTGATCAATCATGAGGTTATTCTCTTGAACAATTATGTAAATTTCAAAAATGAAGTACTGTATATACTCAACTATAAGTCAAGAAATCTATGCCCAAAAATTGACCCTAACATCTGGGGTTGACTTATATATGGGTCAATACAGTCACTATGGGTGGAGATAAACTGGAGGACAGTTAACAACAACAACAATGAACAGTAATATTGCTCATAAAGGTCCTTTAAAAAGCAGCCCCAATGCCCCACTCTCCGTGCCTCGGCAGTAATTGCTGAAAGAGCTGCAAGACACCAGTGTGAGTGTGTGTGTGGTGATTCCCTTCTGAATCCTATCTCCAAACCTTTCCTCCTGCTTACATTTCCCCATTTCTCCTCCACTTTCAAGCCAATCTCCAAACTTTTGCTTCTCCTCCTCCTTCTCCTTGCATTCCTCTGAAAACCAAACTTCTCTCCCCCCAGGCTCCATTTCCATTTTCAAGCAGTTTTTAAAACCTAAATTTTAGCCCTGACTTATACATGAGATCAACTTGTATACAAGTATATATGGTACTCTCATTCATTTAAAGCAGAAGTAGGCTGTACCTCTGCTTTGGTGCTGTCCAGATTCTAGTTGGTTGGAAGTTCCATCAACTCTAGCCACCAGAGCGAGTGATGAATGATGGGAACTGCAATCTAAAAACATGTAGAGGACCACTTGTGTTGTCCACAGCTGAATGCATAGGGGGAGATTAGGTCAGTGAAAAGTAAATCCGTCACAACAAAGGATTCACCATTTAAAATTATGAAATAAGTGAGTATGCACACACACACGCACGCACACACACACACACACACACACACAAATGACACAGTAAACAAAATCCTATCGGGAAAATTTTCCTTTGTGTTTGTACCTAGAAACAGAAGAAATCAAGCCTTCTAGTGAGGAAGAGGCAGATCTTCTAAGCAGGCTGAAACAGGTCTGTGTTTCTACATGAAACGATCTTCAGCAAAAACAAAGAAACTGAAACATAGAATCATGAACACTAAGTAAAGCAATTTTCTACACTATCATGAGAGACAGTGTAGGGCCACAAATAGTAAATGTTTAAATATTCAGCTAGGTTATTAGCTTCTTTGATCAAGATGTTCATTTGCAATATGACTGTAAAGGATGATATACATAATTTGTAAATTTAAAAACAAAATAAAACTGTGTTTTGAAAGAAGATCTGCTGCTATAGCTACATATTAAACAAGACTCAATATTATGAAACCTACTGTATCATTTATTCCCACCCCACCCCCACCCCAAAAAGATGTGTAACCAACTGAGGTGCTGTGCATTTTAAAAGGCCAAACTACATGTTACAAAAATCTGACTGGTCTTGCGAGAAGTAGATTTTTTTTTTAAAAAAACAACAAAGTAAATAAATAAGGCTAGCATGGGAAAAGGTGCCTATTTTCAGCATAGGCACTGGGAGAGAGGGCTTTAATAATTTCACAACATTCTGAATTTTGCAGTCAGAAACATCCCCTCGAGGCTCCTGTTAACCCACTTCACAAACAAATTAATCTCAGAATTGGGAAAGGAGAGATGCACCCAGAATACAACTATATTGTTCACTCTGTTTCCAAGGTTCAGGCAGGTTATTCAGCCAAAGTTGAGCCTACACACACATGCCATAAGAGAACATAAAAGGAAGGAATAAAGGGGAGGGGGAGAAGGAATGGAGTAGCTTCTTTAAGAGAAATTGGTTTTGTACTTTAGCATGAGCTTTTGTGGAGACGTAGACCAGACTGGTATTAAAGCCTCAGGTTATAAAGCATACTTACACAGTTATGAAAGTGGGGTGGAATGGTATAGGATCTAGAGAAATCCAAATCCAGAGCCTCCCACTAAATTGTCATAAAATGACACAGGTCTTTCAGATCTTTAAAGTGGTCAGGGCTGATGTGTGAAAGTAATAAATCTGCTTACCAAAAGTCAACATTTTTGGGTTCAAAACCTTCCCTGAAAAGATTTCTTCTTACTGTGCAGTACTGAGAACTTTCGTAGTAATATATGTAGTGTACCATGAAGCCACTGTCTTTTGTAATACCACTAGTAATGAGTTGGAATTTGTAAATATCATTGGTAAGTAGATATATTGCTTTTACACACCAGCAGGAAGACTTATGCTAAAATAAAAACCAGCAAGTCTTAAAGGTGCTGTTATATTCCCTTTTTATCTTCCCTCCCTTCCTCCCTTTTATGCTCCAAGAGACTAGCATGGCTACTTCCCTGAAAACTACCACAAGGGGGCAATGACAACACACTTGGGGGAACCTTACGGTTTTGGAAATGGAAGTGATCTTTATTAGAAATTTAAGGCAGGGGGAGTGACTTCTCAACAAAACCCACAGTGAACTGTGGATGCTCAGAGTGCTAAGAAGGTAATGAAAAAACAAACAAACAAACAAACAAACAAAAAAAAAACCAGAAAACATGCAAGAGTGCAATGAAGCATCCTGGAAGAGGAGACAATTAGTTTAACATAAATACCACTCATCTATAAATTAAAAAATGTATGCCAAAAATTGACAGCAAAATCCTGGGTCAACTTATACATGGGTCCACATGGTAATACTGCCCAGAAAAATGGCAGCAATGAAACTTGCAGATTTCTCTGCTGTAGGAGAGAGCAGAGAGTGTTCAAAAAGAAGTGCCAACCCACCCTTTCCCTCTTGCCCTGCTGCTGCTGCACTCGTGACGAGTAGGGAGTGATTGGTGCTACTTTTACTAGTCTGTCAGGGAAGACCATCCTGTAAAAGAAGAACCACTTCCCGCACTACACCTCCTGACTTGCCAGTGAACTCAAAAAAGAGTTACAGCTGCTGCCACATCCCTGATGCTCCCACTCCCTTCCCCTTCCCTCTCAGTTTGAGCTCCCTAGTTCCAGGAGTGAGTATTAGGATCCTGCCACATTTAAAACAGAACAAACAAAACCTTCTGTCTCCCCTTTCCCTGAGATATCCTCTGACACTCAAGCAGCAGCTCAGGTAAACAGTCTTGGCTGATTTCACAGGCATGAATGAGCAGATGTCTTAGGGAAAGGTGAGTGGGGAAGAAGGATCTGTTTATATGCTCTATTTTTCAAGTGACAAAAACCTAACATTGTTCCTTGGGCAGGGGAACACAAACTGAGAGGAAAGGGACCGGGAGAGGGGCAAGGAAGCATCCCCTTAACTCTTCCCTCTGCAGAATGAATAAATAAATCTGAGCAAATCCCAGAGATTCCCATACTGAGGCAGGGAGTGTGTGTGTGTGTGTGTGTGAGATAGTACTTCTTTTACAGGGAGCTGTCTCTGGACAGTCTAAGCCAGTGGTAGGCAACCTTTAAGTGCTGAGGGACTTCAGTTCCCAGAAGCCTCAGCCATGTTGGCCAATAGTCCCATGTTGGCCAATAGCTCCTGGCATTCTGGGAACTGAAGTTCTTCGGCCCTTAAAGGAGAAAGGTTGCCTACCCCTGGTCTAAGCCCACGATGGAGAACCTATGGCACGTGTGCCAGAGATGGCACACAAAGCCATTTTCCCCGGCACATGGGGGGGGGGGGAAGGAAGAAACATGTGCCTGTTCCTGCTACTTCCTGGCCATCCTAGACTTTCTGCTGCCTCTCTGGGGACAGTGCGGGGGGAGGAAGAGGATGTTCCTCCTCCTTCCAGACCTTCCCCAGCCTCCAACTGCTTCTCCAGAGGAAGCTGAAGGCCAGGGATGGTGCAGGGGAAGGAAGAGGAAGAGGCTCGTGCTTGTCCTTCCTCCTTCCAGACCTTCCCAGCCTTCAGCTGCCTCCCCAGAAACAGTTGAAGGCTGGGGATGGTGTGAGGGGAGGAGGAGGAAGAACAATCTCTGGAGAGGCAGCTGAAAGCCCGGGAGGGCAGGGAAAAGAAGGACTGCTCCAGAGGGTGGAAGGAAGTGCTGCCCCTGGCACCAGATAATACCTGGTGCCGGAAGGCCTTTTAGGGCCTTTGCAGACTGCCAGAAATAGTGCACATTAAATTGAGGCACTACCCTGACTCAGTGCTAAGGAGTCATGGGAATTGTATTTTTTCTGGGACATTGAGCCTTCTCTGTCAGAGAGCTCTGGTGCCACAATAAATTACAGTTCCCATGATTCCCTAGCACTGAGCCAGGGCAGTGCCTCAATTTAATGTGCACTATTTCTGGCAGTCTGCAAAGGCCCTTAGTTTGGGCACTCAGCCCCTAAAAGGTTTGCCATCACTGGTCTAAGCTCCTTCCTCTCAATTTGTGCTCCCTAGCTCAAGGAGAAAGTATAACTGTCAGGTTTCTGCCATTTTTAAAACAGAGCAGATAAAGAGAACTTTCTTCCCCCTCCCCCTTCACTGAGACATCTTTTGCCACTCAAGTGGTGGCCCATGTAAATGAGTTTGTCTGATTTTTCTGGCATGATTAGCAGATGTCTTGGAGAAAGATGGGGAGGCTTTATCTGCTCTTCTTTGAAGTAAAAAACCCTAACACTTGCTCCTGGAGCAGGGGAGTCCAAACTGAGAGGAATAGGAATGGAGAGAAAGCACCAGCGAGGCTACAGCAGCAGCTCTGGTGTTTCTCCTCAAAGGGAAGTGTCAGGAGACAAGGGGTACACCAGGGATCCAGCAGTGACAGTAGTTCTTTGGCACTTGCCCTCAAGAGGTGAGAGGAGCAGCAGAAACATGGTGCAAGTGTCCCTTTCTGAGTTCACTGACAAGGCACGGAGAGTAGGCAGTGCTTCTTTTACAGGATGGTCTCCTTGGATCTGAGAGTAGTTGAGGGTGTGGTGGTAGCAACACATTCAAGTTATCTACAGATTAAATAAGACATAATTTTGGCCTCAAAACCTGTTATCGACTTGTATATGAGGTCATCATAAGGCAGTCTAAAACACAACATACTGTTGTATACCATAGTTATATTATCTGGATTCAAACAATCAAGCAGTTAGTTCTCCACTGTCAAGAAGACTTTGGGTTTTTTTTAAACATCTACCCCTTCTTTCACATCAGACTTCTTTCAAAATGAGCAGAGTTTAAAAGTCACATGTAAGGTGCGTTTAGGGACAGCCATTAACACACACACACATCTCGCAGCATGAGTATACTTAAAGTAGTCCAATTCTTTTGATTCTAGTAATTATGCAGAATTTCAAAATAAACAATTCTAATTAATCTATCATGAAGTAACATTACTGATCATTATCCTTGTTACCTTTCTTCCCTCCAATGTACATCCATTTACATTTAAAGCTGCAAATGCTTCTTTTCAGTGTTTGCCACAGAAGATTGTATGCAGATAAAAAAGATTTTTTTCCTATGCGTCACATAACTAAACACTAGTTCTGTTATCTTATTCTATGCCAACAATAAGGTTAATATCATCCTTAAAATTAATCTTTACCAATTTCTGAATGTTTTTTGAGTCACAAAACTGCAATTTTCATACTGACAGATTGCTATTTTGCCATCAGCTACTTGATCCCATCAACTTTAAATTTTATATATGCATGGATAATAAAAAATCAAATTACACACTTAGAATTTGTACATGCCTTAAAATACCTTATACCCTGCAAGGTAAATCCCATCACTTAGTTCTTGAAACACAATTAGTAACACCTTTTTTAAAAAAATAGATTGAGCTTTTTTTGCCATGGACTTCCAAAAAACTAAAATAAGAAAAGTAGCATGCTCTATTTATGCCCATTTAAACAAGCAAGCCTTAGTGAAGTGTTCCAGGTTAGTGCATTGACATTTTTTTATACAGTGATACATAATCTTTAATGCATATAGTTACCTTTCTATTATGTGTGAGGTATCAAATTGTTATTGTATAATTTAAATAGTCTAAACTACTATTTTAGTTATTTGGTAATGAAAAGAAACACATTTATACTTACCATAGGCAAACTCTCATCTCTTCAGAATATAAATTACTAGGGATATAAAATTGATGAATATCAAGATTTCAACTTCAAAACCATGCAGTTTTTACTTACATAATATAGCTAGAAATGTGCTGACTCACTGACCTCAGTTATTACAACTTAAGAAAGGATTCCAGCAAATCATATTAAATTTCAAAATGCTTTGTGGTGCCCTCAGACTAAACAAACACTTGTACTGAGCTATGCATCTAAGACTGGATTTTATCACCAAAGTTATATCATCTAGGTTTCAGTGTAGCATACTGTCTTGCAATATAGTGCTTCACTACTGCTGACATGAAGTCTTACAGCTTACAAAGTGCTAGGTTCCTCCTCAGCACACAATACATAAAACCTACAGCTCTGACCACATACAAAAGGTGTCAGTGGGAATCAATGGAAAGGAATACCATGACAGAATTGCATGAACAGAAGAACAAAATAAATATGTGAAACCAAAGTGAAATATCTCCTATATGTTAGGATCATGCTGTTTGATGGTAATAAGTGTTTACACATAAATGAATTTGGACTCTGATCCTGAACACATTATCATAGAGTGTTCAGACCTGATTATAAAAGTTGTTCATGTCTGAGTTAAAGTTATGCAGTATTAAGTCACAAAAAACTGGATATCATATGACATAGTTATGCCAGTCTCACAGACACAACTATTGGAAGAATAAAAATGTTTGCTTTCATGATTCACAGTCACAGTGATTTAGGTAGTACTTGAATTTCACTCATCACATTTATCATGGATCCTATGTAAGTGTTGGTGATGGTTATGAGGACCCCAAGCTTGACACACAACCTTTTCAACAAGAAAAGCACCATGAATGAATACTCTCCATAGTCCATGTAGACCAATGAAGAGAAGAGAGCAATACTATACAAACCATTTGATCTTTAGATAAAATTATTTCTATTTCTAAGAATATATCTGTCCTGTCATAAATCTAAAAACCTCACAGTGGGTACAATCTTAGAAACAATTAAACAAACTAAAGCCTGCAGTTCAACAACTCAGAAACCAAACGATGATAATGAAGCCTCATACATTCTGGGGAAGAGATATGTTTTTTCACTTGGCACTGAAATGAGGATGACATCACTTCCAAGTGGGCTTTTATGGAGAAAGAATTCCATAATCAGGGTGCTTCAGCCAATCAATATTTTATTTGTCCTCCATTGGGAGATTACACAAAATGCTGAGGAGAATGTAGAACTGAGACTTGAAGAAAGATTATGTCCACTCTTCTAAATACAAGTGGTGAAGGAGATATTCAGATCTCCCAACGGTTTCAGAGAGAAGGATTCCCACAGCAAAAACCCTCTTGCACACTAATAACTTATGAATCCCTGGAGGAAGTGTGAGAAGTGCTCAGAAAGGATTATATAAAGGAAGGCTGCTCTTAAGGTAACTTGGCTTCAAATTGTGTAGGGCTTTCTACGTCAATCTGATAAGTTTGTACTGCATGCAGAAAGCCAATGACATTAATATTAAAGGAGAATGGGTAACATGAGGGCTACATCACATCAATGTATAGCCAACTGAAGTTTCCGAACAAATGTTTCGAATTACTGCTCACATCAGCTCCACTCAGCAAGGGCAATGGTTAAGATGGTGAAAGCTGTGGCCCAAAGCATCTGGCAGACACTAGAACAAGGGAAGCTGACATAGATGTTAAAAAGACAGTGCACTGAGGAACCGCAAAAGCCACAAGAGTGCTGCTTGAACCCCATATGTATGAAAAGTAGGATATTAATTATTTAAGAGAGAACATCCTTGTGGAAATGTTACTCCACTGCCAAAATGCTTTCCGGGAAAGGCAGCTCTGCCAAAACCCACAGAGATACCTAGAATTATACTGTGGTCTATAATATTGAGAACTATCAAGAGATCCAGTAGATGAACAGACACACCTCTCTTGTCTAATTTTGAAGAATGTCTACAAAATCAACCAAGACTGACTTAGTTAGTCCCTCTTGAACAGTTTTCATATTCCAGAATAAGCAATGACCATGGGTAGTAGATTTCATATCATTGAGAATACTACCTACATCTATGGGAAAGATTCAATGAAATCAGCAGAGGACAAGCAGGAGCAAAATCTGAGGAAGTACACATAAGCATAGAGAAACTCTACAGGACTCTTGATTGTGCCCATTATTTAAAAGTAATAGAAAGCATTCCTGAGTATATTTTTTTAGTGTGGAACATAGTTACAGCTTCACATCTGGCTATAATTATTACATTGTAATTGTTGTTATAATTTATTTGCTTAGGACTGGCTGTATTCTAAAATAAATGCACACAAGGCATTCCAAACTTTTCAAAAATGAGATTGCATTACATAATTTTATTACTTAGTACTATGCAGAAGTATGATAAGTATGTCAGAAACTGGAAATATGTATGAACTATAATGTGGCTATATTCATATAAATTTCTATATCCTTTTATGACATATATGTTTAAAAATGCAGCTGTGAATAGCCAGTACAAAATAAAGTTTCTGTATATACTCATGTATAAGTCTAGAAATTTTAGTCAAAAAAATTGACCCCAAAAACTTGAGTCAACTTGGGTCAATGTAAGTACTGTATTTTAACTATTTAAAAAGGAACCCAGGTGAAAGGCAAGAGTGTAATCTGTCCTGGAATAACTGACCCCTTCCTTCTTTGCTTTCTCATCCATCCAGCTTTTAGTGTGAGTATAAACAGTTATGCCTGCTGGAATTTTGTATATTCCTTGGCATTGTTTTCCTTTCCTTCATCATTTACATCCTTTGTTACATGCCCCTAAGTTTTACCCTCGTCTTATCCACAGGTCAGATCAAAATCCGTAATTCTGGCCCCCAAAACCTGTCCTAGACTTATACATGAGATCGATTTATAGTTGAGTATATATGGTAATTTTCTCAATATACCTGTATTAGAAATACAAGGGAGTATCATAAAATAATAATTATCACCTGGAGTTATTATGGTATATTGATGAACTTTTGTCAGTGTCATCATCACCAAGTTTTTTCTTTTCCCCAAAATGAAAAATCTATTGTGGGGTCACTGGTTTGACAACACAATGACATCATTCATAAAGCGGAATAGTAGTTTAAGAAGCAATCTGCAGACTTCTACAATAACGGTATTCAGAGGATCAAGAAATGCTGTGAAAAATGTGTAAATCTAGACAGTGACTACATAGAGATAAGTTAACAACTACAAATCAAATCAAACTTTCTGTCAATTTTTTTAAAGGTGATAATTAAAACTTTACAATACACCCTCATAGTAGCATAAAACTGTTGTAGGGATTGTCTCATGTATTCAAGCCAAAAAAAAAAAAAAATAAGCACTGGGGGAGGATTGGACCTGGTGGCCCATAGGACCCGTTCCAATTGTATGATTCTATTATTCTGTTTTAACTTCTCGAATCACTCGAGAAGTGGGTAGAGGTTGTAGGGAGACGGTATGTTTTAATTGTTGTATTTTAATCTGTTGTAAGCCGCCCCAATTGCTGTGCAGAGGGGCACATTATAAATAAAAATTTATTATTATATATTATTACTCAACTATTAAAAATCATAGGGCTGTAAGTCCATATTCATTTGTAAAAGACTTGCTTCTGGGATAAATTCTCTAGCACATAACTCTTGTGCCCCCCCCCCCCACTCTTGTGAGGGACTGACTTCTAAGCAGTCACATAAAAGACAGCACTTCATGCTAATATCTTGTTTGTTTATTTTTAAATGAAAAGGTTAAATTCCAAAGTTCAGAGTTTCCTTTGCATGAAACAGTAGAAAAACAGCCATGAAGTTTGAAACTGTTTCCCAACTGCAAGATACCAATTATATCTGGTATACTTAAACTGAGATATCTACAGTTTATGTATGCATTCAAACAATGTACATAAAAAAGATAAGCACTATTCTGTGCTATTGGCATATCTTTCATAGTTCAAACCTCAAGTCAAGATTAATTTTCTTACAATAATCACTACCAAGTACACAAAAGTGTACAGCATACCAATAAGTATTTAGAAGTGCTGAGGATGGAAGGAGGCTGCAGAAAGATGAGAAATGGAGACCAAGATCCTTAGGGGGCATCAAATCTCCCTTCCCCAGAATTATCCAACAGGCAACATGAGAATTCTACAACATGAATCAACCAACAATGTAACAATCGGGATCACTGACGAGTGACTGGGCCCGGGCAGGATGCACAATGGCCCTCTGGCCAATTTTCCTATAAACTCAGAAGACTTCAATGTACTGGGATTTAGTAACAGACATTATAGTTCTGTTTTTTGAGATACCAACATTGATTTTGTACTGTATTGCTGCTGCAGCTGTTGTATAGTGTTGGTCCTTGGCACATTGGGAAGCAGTAAATACAGGTTCTCCACACCAGATAGTCTGAAAAACACTGATTTAAAGCATCTAGAGCCCCAAAGCATCAGCTTAAGAGTGTTTATTGGTTGTAAACTAATAATATCACATTAATGCTGCAGCAGAAATTAAACAACAACTCATTCAACTAGGTTTTGAACATTTATAGATATTTTATAAGTTGACACTTGATTGTTGCCAATAAGCATTAAATTCACCCTATCATGTGTAAAGTGATTTGATTACTTAACTTCACTTATCCTGTAAAAGTAGGTAATATTATTTTTCGTCTCATGAATGATGAGAGGAAAGGCTCAGCTCTCTAGAGGGTGGCTTACCAGGAAAGTTCAGGATAGAGGTGAATTCTGGTCTGGAGATTTCTAGCTCACCTTTTGTACAGTACTACAGTAGCTATAATCATGCCTTATTCAGCAAAACATATTTTCATCTTCAAAGAACGTGTATACTTCATTTATTTTATATAAGAACAAAAACTTATTTGTTTTAAAGGTAAAAGGGTTCTACAAAGGTTAGATGTAATTAATCAGTAACAAAGTTCCAGTTGCCTTATCTCCTCACTTTCTACATTATGAGTCTAAATATTTTTAGAATGTCTGTTTCAGCCACCATGAATATACTGCCTGCCCATTCATGGGTCAGCTTGAGTAGCAAATTCCTAAGAAGTATGATGATACAATCACAACCAGATCAATTTAAGGAAAAAGGACTTCCTTCCAAGTAAATGTTTTAGGACCAAAGAACATTTAAATGCTATAATTATTGTTGTGTGACTACCTCTGAGGATGAAAAAGTGTGACTTGCCCAAGGTCACCCAGTGGGTTTCTATGGCTGAGTGGAGATTTGAACCCTGGTCTCCATGGCTGTAGTCCAATGCTCAAACCACTATGCCACACACTGGCTCTCAAATATGATTAGATAGGGCAAAAATATTTATACAAACATAAAATTGAAGTAACTCTATGTACTTCCCAAAGATATGCCTCATTTATTAAAAAAAAATAATCCCTACTTTTAGGCATCTTTACTCATAAGGAATTACTACTGGGTTTCATGAACCATACTTCCAAGTAAAACAAGTAACACACACAATTCCATTCTCATAGCACAATCCTGTATGCACATCAGAAGCAAGCTTGACTGGGCTTAACAGGGCTTACTCTCTAGTAAGGATGCATACAATGACAGGCTCTGTCTCTTATCATAATGTAGGAGTCAGTACAGGAGGACAGTCTTCTGTAGAACTCAGCATGATGACATTATGTAAGGCTGAAATGTTAAAAATGCAACTGTATTCCTATACATGTTGACCCAAAAGTGCAACTGTATTCCTACACAATTTAGCCACACTGAACTCAAGGAATGCTTACTCCTTTGAGTCAACATCCAGTGCTGTAAGTCACTAAACAGTAAACCCCAATGAATATAGTGGAATTTACTTCATGGTAAACATGGATACAGTGCTATGGGAGCTCAACTGAAATTATCCTTTTTTCAGCTTATATCATACTGAAAGTGAGACCTTCTTTGTCAAGACAAATAAGCAACTTGTATCCTATATAAGTGGTTGACTTATTTCTAGTATTCTAAAAGTATGCTGTAGTGTTTATTTTGAAAAGTAATATCACACCAAGAGGATAACAGAAAACAACATTCTGTGGCAGAATTTTGATTCTCTGTAAGTGCAATTATGAATGAGAGACATTATTGCACAATAGGGGCTACCTTGAAAGCTTATCAGTTCAGTACCTTCTAGTATAAGCCACTCTCCTCTCCTATACAGAATTAAAAAGACACACACACATAAATGTGTTTTTATATATCCTGAATATATTTCCTGAATATAAATCCTGCTTTGTTCAGTGGAGGTTATTCCCAAGTCATCATCCATAAAATTGAAGCTTTGATCTAAGCCCTGTTTTCAGTCTTACCTAGGCACACTTCCTACCTTTTCATGTTGCACTATAATTAGTTTCCCCTGCAAGACACAATAATAATTAAATACTGTGTTTAATGTTATAATGTAAAAGAAAGCTTCAAAAAAAATTCAAGAATACTTTGTCACATTAATTGACATTAAAATGCTGGGATTACTTGATTCAGAATTTAATTAGGAACAAATGCTTGAGAAAGTGCACCTACAGTAATTTCCACAGTTAGAAGGTGGTCTTTCTATGGTTAATGAGGGAGTTTTCCAAATACACAGCCTAGTGACTGAAAACACTGAGTGCATTGCAAAGCTTCTGTCTTGACTCTAAAGGCAGGCACACAAAGCTTCTTTCTTAGAGCAATACAAAATGCAACCACAGGCTGACGCTCTTTCTACAAGAATAATGAGACATTCTCCATAGAGAACACAGATCAGTTTGAAACAGTTCAGTTTAATAACACAACTAGGCAGAAAGAAAATTACAAACAGAACTCTCTGTTTGAAACATACTTCAATACTCCCCTGTTTGCTGAAATCCTGAGGAACACAAGAAAATATAACTGGAGTCAAACTGAACTTCTGGATGCAATTCACATACACTAGACTAGAGAATTCCAACTGACTTTAATGAATTTCCTCCAGAATAAAAAAAGACTGTAGACTGGAGCCACTACAGTCACAACACTTGCAGGGGGGGGGGAATCTTTAGAAGACGTGCTTGGCCTTATATATTTCAAAGGTCCAGTTTTCAAAAAATCAGTTGAGTACAGTTTAAGAAGTGCTTTGAGGTATGATTGCTCCAGACTTCACATTTTACCAGAGAGGGTGTGAGGACAGATGTGGGCTCAAAACTAAAAAAACCCCATGAGCCCCATGCTTCAAATCCTGAAGAACAAACCCACAAAACAGCTATAGCTGTTACACCAATGTTTTTTTTTTTAAAAGTCATGCAGATTCTTCCAGAACTGCCTATTCTGTCATGAAATTAAAATCTCTCTCAATCCTACAAACACACACAAGTCTAGATTGAACAACAGAGGTGGAACTACTCCACAAAGAAACGAGAGAAAGGCTCCCTAGCATATGTAGCCATTTGTAGCACAAGCAGGACATAGAATACAATAGCAAGCTTTTTCTAAGATTACTACAAGGATATTTAAAGTATTAGGGACTGAAAATTCAGGATCGGAAGTGACTCAACTCAAAGGACTGCTTTAGCTAGTAGCTAGCTTTGAATTATTGAACTCATTATTTTTCACCATCTTGTTTCTTTTTCCTTTCTCCCCTGTATACAAAAGACATGCTTATCACTTGCTCCCCGGTTTTTTTTCACAGATGCGAGTGATGTCACCTCTTTCTGCTCCCTCCAGCACAACCAGAATGGCAACTTTCAACAGGAGCCAGAAAAAAACCACCCAAGTTGGAGAACCACTGTCTGTGTTGCTAATAAATTTTACAGGGTTCCCTTGGAATTTAAACAGAAGCTGGTAACCAAAGAAAACAGATTTTGTTTGCTATCACTGTAAAACACAAGCAGACGAGGGGATGGGTGGGGTGGAAAAGAGAGTAGTTCACAATCTGTACTTTGAGGAGAAAAATGTTAAAAATGGGATCAGCTTTTTACATTGGTATCCAGAGATTTTGAGGGGGGAGTCAAAGAAAATAAAGCAAGCAAAGCAAAAACGTTTAGTATCAGTGTATACATACTCATTTGAATTTAAATCAGGATAGATCCAGCTACATTCCCAAGGCAACACAGCAAGTGGTTTCTGAATCACACTTCAAGGGGTCATGCAGCCTGAACCTATGTATGTTTATTCGTAATTAAACCCCATTGGTCTCAGTGAGACTTCTCCCATATGACTGTATATTAGGTTGGAGCTTTAAAACTGTAAGATCTGAAAGGAAGAAGTAAAGGAGCTGAGAGAGAGAGACACACACACACCTGAAAAACATTATATTAAGGAATGCTTTGAAAAACACCCCGATGAGGCTGCACAACCTGATCCTTTGCACGTTTACTCAGAAAAGCCCCCCTCCGCATTCAACAAGCAAAGGGTTGCAACCTTAAGAACAGGAGCTGTGCTGCAGGAAGCTTGAGGATCGCATGCTCTCATATATATCAGCCCCCCTCTCTCTCACTCACTCATACACATACATACATACACACACACACACACACACACATTCTCCCTGCCACTCCCAGCCATTCACATCTTAGATTAGCACAATAACAACCCAAATCCACATAAAACAGGGATAGCTTTTATTTTGGGCAACCAACATGCGTAGCAAGCATGTATCCCACATCATGCATTTTGGCTGGCTGAAATAAAAGGTATCCCCGTTTGGTGTGTGGATTTGGGATGGCATTGTACTTTGCTCATATGGGCCACTGGGATAACCCTAAGAGAATCTCTCTCTCTCTCTGGAAGCCAGAATGACTACATTGAAGAGGTCCTGCTTGAGAAGGCTGGGATCACTAGAAAAGGCAACAATGCTAGGAAAGGTGGAAGGCAGCCGAATGAGTGGAAGCTCTCACGCTGGATGGTTAGATTCAATCAAGGAGATCTCAGACATGACTTTGCAGGAACTAAGCAGGACTGGGGTCTTGGAGATATCTCATCCACAGGGTCGCCATGAGTCAGGGTCTACTTGAGGGCAGCTAACAACAACAAATACACACATATAGAGATGTATATGTGTATGTGTGTATATATATATATAGACGTGTGTGTGTATATGTATGTATATATACACACACACACACACACACGTGTGTTGTGTTATATATGCACATACATGTTTGTGTGTAGATATATCTATCTTCGGCACAAATCCGCCCTGCAGAAATCATGCCGTTTGACCCTTGTTTTACTATCAAGGCTCCATTCTCCATAATCCTGAGACTGCTAACTTTGGGGAATCCTTTTGCTTTCTCTCTCTCTCTCTCTCTCTCTCTCTCTCTCTCTCAAGAGCACCCTGCCAAACTTACCAAACACACACACACACACAAACACCCCAAACCCCAGGAGTCCAGAGGAAATTAAAAACGGGGTCCTCTCGGCAACGCAGACCCAACAACAACCACCTTTCTTTCCCCCCCCCCCCCCAACCATGGATGGATGGGGGGAGGGAAGGAGGAGAAAGGAGAAGGCACAGACGAAGAACAACAGAGAAGAAGAAGAAGAAGAACCTGGTGAAGGTGGCAACCAGAGACCTAGACACCGGTAACAACCACCCTCCCCGTTAAATAAATAAATAATAATAATAATAGTAATAATAATAATAATAATAATAATAATAATAGAACAAAACCGTACTTCCTAAAGTTCCACGTAACGGAGAGGAAAAGAGAAACTGAGGGAGAGGAAGGAAGGAAGGAAGGAAGGAAGGAAGGAAGGAAGGAAGGAAGGGAAAGGCAAGGCAAGGCAAGGCAAGGCAAGGCTGGCGCGGGACTCTCAGGCGCGCCTCTGTTTGCCCGGCTTTGGCGCGCTCTCTCACCTGGCCTGAGGCAAAGGGCCGAGAGGAGCCCCAGGAGCGGGAGCCCCAGCCTCGGAGGGCGCAGCTGGCGACGGCCAGAAGCAGAAGAGGAGGACGACGACGAGGAGGAGGAGGAGGAAGCAGCAGCGGAGGCTGAGGAAGTCTCCATCCCGGCTTCTGCCTCCGAGGCGCCTTGGCAAGGTGTGTCTGTGTGTGAGAGAGTGAGAGACCACCTTGGCTGTGGTCCTTTCCTGACGACTCTTTAAGTCTTTTCCTCCTTGTTCTTCTTTCTTTTTTTTCCCTTCCTTCCTTCCTTCCCTCCTGAGTAAAGATGACGAAACCCTTTTTGTGGGTTTCTCTGTCGAGCTCTCTCTCTCTCTTTCTCTTTCTCTTTCTCTTTCTCCTTTTTCTTGCTGGAGTAACTTTCCAAGCGCAGGGTGGAAGAAGTAGTTGGGAGGCGAGGAATGGCGGCGATAGCAGCCCCCCTCCCCTCCCCAAAATAAACCACCACCCGGGCTTCTTCTCGGCAGCTTCGACTGCGGCGGAGCAGGTGGCTCTTTCCCTCTGGCAGCCTAGCGGCGCTCCAGGATCGAAAGCGCAAGGAGGAGGCGGGGCCAGCCCTGGGAGGACACGCCCACCCCAAATTCGCTCCCTCTGAGTTCGGTTTCTCTAGCCCCAGCCCTGCCTTTTCCGAGAAGCCTCGAGTCGCTTCGTGCGCTTTTCTGAGAGTGAGAGAGAAAGAAAGAGGAACTGCGGG
Source organism: Phrynosoma platyrhinos (assembly GCA_020142125.1). Classification (NCBI taxonomy): domain Eukaryota; kingdom Metazoa; phylum Chordata; class Lepidosauria; order Squamata; family Phrynosomatidae; genus Phrynosoma; species Phrynosoma platyrhinos. The sequence continues at coordinate 132,369,532 of JAIPUX010001232.1, forward strand.
TTATTGCAAAGGAGGGAGAGGAAGTTGGTCAGTGGTCCCATTGGTCAGTGTCCGGGAAGAGGGGGATTCCCATTGGTCAGTGTGTGTGT
>JAIPUX010001232.1:132372133-132386950 GCA_020142125.1 Phrynosoma platyrhinos
ATCCCCAGGAATAATGTTCTCTTCCCTGATCCCCACATTTCTAGCAATCTGGAAAGTGAAATACTGAAAATAATTCACATATAGAATCCTTACATTTGTTGTGTTCACATTCCCTTTGTTGTTTTGCCTGCCCCTTTTATTTGCATGGTTCAACTATATTGGTTCAACAACTAAATGTTCAACTGAAGTTTTAAGTTACAACAATACTAGAAGTTTGTGGGAGCATATTTCTTATTTGGGGGGCAATGCCCTCATTTGCCTCTCCATAGCTACACCCTGGGTTTTCCCCCTGAGTTTGTAGAAACATCTACTTTGTCTGTAGGTGGCCCTGTTCTGCTGCCCAGGTGAAAGGAATGAGACCACCAAGTATGCTATTAGAAGACAGAACAAAAATGTAACAAACTGCAAGCTTTTTTGTACAGAAGAGAGCAAAAATATTTTTCCAAAAATTAATATTATGCAAGTAAAATGATTTTATAAATTACTTTCTTATACAAGGAGGCTAAAAGTAGCCCTTTTTATGGGGACGCTTAGGCAATATTAAGTCAACACTCTTTGCTGCATGATTAATCATAACATTTCAAAAGGAGATGTCAAAATACACAACAAATTTCTTTGATAAATTATTTTACCCAGGTTTTACCAAAATGAAAATTGGAAGTTCAGACCCAGTAATTACACCTTATAATAGCAGGAGGGTTATGGGGGCATGTATAGAAATCCTGAAACCTGCTCACCCAGCTCATTCTAACTAATCTCTCAATATGCAAGTAAGTAATAACAAGTAACACAATAATATGCAAGAAAGCAAAAATAATAGAAGGGTAAAGAAAATTATGTTCTAGGACATTAAAATGACCAGTAAGAAATATGATAAAGGCTTCCATTAGAAATGCCATTTCAGTTTATAGTCTTCCATATATACAGCATGTTTCATGTGTTCCAATGACTGCCAAGTTGCTAAATCTCTGATCTTCCCCACGCCTATTTTATGTGGATACATTTTGTGTGGTCCAATAATTCTAAAAGGCTGTGGTTATGTTCTGTGTGGGTGTGTGCGTGCATGTGTGCATGCACATGTGCCTTTATGTTGCCTGTCGACTTATGGCAACCCCGTAAATTTCATAGGGTTTCCTTATACAAGGAATGTTTAGAGGTGTATTTTCTAATCCCTTCCTCTGAACTATAGGGCCGATGCAGACGGTCCATAAGGGGCGGCTCTGTGCCACCGCTGGGAGCAGCGGATCGGGGCCGTGGCAACCACATGCTGCGGCCCTGATCCTCCTTTTTGCCGCCTCCAAAAAAGTGGGCAAGAAGGTGGTCTGACATCATGCGCCATGCGGTCAGGCATGTGGCATCGGGGCAGAGTCGGGGTGGCAGTCACCCCACCCCATCTCCACCCCCAGGTTGGCCTAAAGTGCTGGTCTGCATCCACCCCCCATAGTCAACAGCACCTGATATTCACTGGTAGTCCCTCATCCAAGTACTAAACAGGGCTGACCCTGCGAAGCTTTCAAGAAGTGATGAGATCTGGTGTCTTTAGGGTATTTAGACCTTTCTCTGTATATAACTATATAATGATGTTTTTGTAAGAAAGATAAGATAATGAAATTAGATGCAGAGGTAGCCATTTTGACTTTAAGACAAATTCCAGTGTATGTTTGGTAGTGATACCATGCTGGTCATTTTTGGCTCCAGTTCCACTATCTCCATTATTATTTTCCTCTTCCCATCCAGTAAGAAAAACATATTCTTCATAGGTTATGTTAATAGCTGTCTATAAAATTCTGGCTGAATTATTTAAGAAAAATATGCCTATCTTTTTTGTGGTCAATGTGATTATTATGATAGATTAGAAACTATTTATATATTAAGGGTCAGCTAAAAAGGGTTAGGGAAAATAGGTAATGGATTGAAAAGTAAGGGGAGGGGTGGTAGCTATCCAGATTTCCTGAAATGAAACGTGAAAATGTGTAGGAGTGTACCATGTGGCCTTTTGTTTCCAGAAAGGTGAAGTTTAGGTAGTTTGATTATCAGTCTCAAAATTAGAATTTAGGATAACTGAAGATATGACTTTAAGATATTTTATTTCCAGGTTATATGACTGCTGTTTTATTTCACTAATTTATTAGTAATAAGTTTTAAATAATGAAAATAAAACATGTAAGTCTTCTTCAAAGCACATAGAGGAAACTCTACATTCTTAACAATGGGATTTGATTCTGGATTAGAAATCAAACTGCATATGCAGCTGAAGCTGATGATTGTAGCAGCTGCTTTCCAATGTGGATGGTGCAATTTTTCCACATAAATCTGGTTATACTAGAACAGAAAGAATTACTTGAAAGAGTATCATTCAGATATCTAGGTACAGTATTTTGTGAGTGGTGGGGTTGCTCTTAGGTAGCATAGAACAGTGGAATTAATATGAAGTCCCAGCAAATATTGTGTTTATAGTGTATAATGTGCCATCTTCTAATTGATTCAGAGCTTTCACAAATGATTCAGAGCTTCTCCACTACCATCACTATTTTATATGCTGCTTCTTTGGTCATTGTGCGATGATGAAGGAGAACAGAGACAGAGATATAAAATATGTTAAGGCTTTGTCCCTGATGATTTTTATTAGAACTGATCGATGAATGGTTTTTATTGAAATTAATATAAGAGATTGGTTCATAAATAGCCACATTTAGAAAAGTTAGCTTTTAGTTTTACAATGCCCAGGATGTTCCAACCAGCTTGGGGATTCCATGAGTTGTGATCTGAGCATGTACATTTTCCAAGATTTATAACATAATTGAAAGCAAGTCTTTATTACTAATTATAATGTGCAATGCCCAATCTTTATTGTTAATTATAATGTGCAAGGCACAGTCCAATTGAAGCATGGGTGCTTAGCTTTTCACAGACTTTGTTTGAGCAGGGGTGGCAATCACATAGTTCAAATCTCAGCAGTTCAGCTAGTATACCAATTATGCCAAATACTGGGAATTGTAGTCTAACAACATCTGTAGAACTGCACAGACCACACAGAATAGACTTGCATCCCCTATACTATTTATAAATATACAAGCAGTAAGAGATGGAGGTCTGTGTTTATTCCTGTATGTGCATCTGTTCTCTGCCTCTGTGCTATGCAAAGGAACATGTGGTTAGTTTACATGGCATAAAGAGAGAGTGGGATCCCCCTTCTTTTCAATAGCGTCTCTCATGCTTCTTGGCTGAGTAAGGAGTTGAATCTGAGTCTGTATTAGAGCTTAGAAAGTAACTTAAAATATTTTCTTCAATTGCATATTATAATGTTTGAAAAGTAATTCATTGTTCCTTCTTACATACTAGAAGAGATTATTATTATTTTCTTATAGCCTACCTTTCTCAAGGGAAGGACTCTAGGCGGCGAACAGCAGATTTAAAACAATACAATTTAAACACAGTACAATGACATTAAAATTGTTATGAACACTGGAAATCATCCAGTTTTGTGATGTGGATTCCCTTCTATGGCCCCGAATGGATACTGTCAGCCATGAGCCTAAGCGGTAGATCATGCACCAAGGTACCCGATTAACAGATCAAACAGATAGTATGGGACCTGCAATCAAGGAAGAATTCACACGTCTGAGACATGAAGTCTAGGTGATTTACAGCAGGATGTTTTGCACCCAAGTTAGAGAGTGTCCAGTTATAACCTCACTCCCACCTTTAATGCCACTATCTTGAGTGATCTTTTTCCATGGAGATATGGCCCTCTGATGTGTCTTTGCCTCAAGTTAGTTTTGCCCTATATAAAGACCCAGATTTCATTTGTTTCCTTAGGCTGGCTAGAATTCATGGTGACTCCACACCACTTTGAATTCTGACTGGTTCCGACTCGCTGCTGTGCCTCCCAGTGTGTTCTGATATGGCCGAATCCAATGCCATACCATCCAATTTGGACCACTCAGAGTCACCACATCTATAGTAAGTATCACCATTAGTGGAGCCTATGATTTATTCCAATACTCATCACTTTATTCCTTAATTCTTGTGTGTGTGTGTGTGTGTATGTGTGTGCATGTGCACATGCACTTGTATTGTTGTATGTTTCCCCTGAATAAATTACAATTAATAGAAAGAATTCTTTCTCTGTGAACTCCCTATTCCAGTACCTCAATATACAGATGGAAAATGATTTCTAGGGACTACTTGTAACTCGGTCTAGCCATACGTCTCTCCAGTCTTTCAAATACAGTACATACTGTGTTTCTTGTGTTGTGTATATGCAAATATAGGTAGAGTATTGCAAAATCATTCATATATATATATATATATATATATATATATATATATATATATGAGAAATACGAGAAATACGCAGCACTTCTGCTCCCAAGCATTTTGGATAAGGGGTACTCAAACTGTATTTTAAAAGTGAGAACATACTGTTTCAATGTATGCCTATGCACAGATATGATTGCATTATCCACTGACAGATTCCTCTCCCCACTAAAAAAAAAATAGGATTGTACAAAATAAATTGGTAAAAGAGAAAGTATTCTTCAGTAATCCCATGAGATTACAATGTTTGCTGTTATCTATCATAAAAGATGATGGGTAATCCATAAAGGATGAATTATGCATCCATAAAAATTGGTTAATTTTGTTCAATTGATAGCAGATTAATAAGATGCTGCACTGACATTTTAAAATCAAATATCTACTGAGAGCAATAGGATATATGGATGAGCAGAAAACCTTATAACACTACTATCGTTCTGTCCATTAAAATCCATTCCAAGTCTGCCCCCACCCAGAACCTTAGGATATAGCTACACATGTAAAAAGAACTGGAGACAGTCCAAATGATCATTACCTCTAGTAATAAAATCAGATAGTCTGTAAGTAAAGTATTCCCAGCAGCCTCCTGTCCAGTTCTTCCTTTATAATCTTTGGAGAAGGCAATTCTACAGTTTTCTTGTACGGCTTATTTCATTGCTAAGGAAACTGTACATTCTTTCAATCTGAAATGTTAGTTATTCCATAATATAACAATGTTGCAAGATAAGGATTTTCTGGAAAATCCCAGAGTGCATATCCATGGTAGCATCTTTTTAAACACATACACACAAACAGTGAGTTGATTACATATGCCAGCTTTAATTTTATCTCTCAGATTAAATTTTATAGACTTGTCTATTCAGTTGCATGTATTTAATTATTCTGACTTGATAGCAGCATTATGAATATGCTGTTGAATTTCATAGGCTGGCATGTACAGGAACTTGTGTTAATTGTTACACGACCATGTAAATAAGCTTGAGAAGCTAACTGCAGAAACTTCTAAAATAACACTGTTATTAAAATGCTATGATTGCCTTTTCTTTTTTCTTTCTTTTTTCCTGGATGGACAGACGAGCCCACATGGACTTTTGGTCCCGGGTAGTTCTCCTAATCATTTTTATTGGCAATAGAATATGTGTTTTTATTAAAAGGAGAGTTAGCATGGTGTTCTGATTTGAATCCTTATCTGTCATACATGATGTAAGGCAGGGGTAGGCAACTTTTCCCCTTTAAGGGCTGAGGGACTTCAGCTCCCAGAATCCCAGGAGCTATTGGCCAACATGGGACTATTGGCCAACGTGGCTGAGGCTTCTGGGAGCTGAAGTCCCTCGGCCCTTAACGGGGAAAGGTTGCCTACCCCTGATGTAAGGTGTTGTAAAATTGGCCTTAGTGTATCACTGAAAATTTGAGTATGAGACGGATTCACCACCCTGTGTAATCAGCTACAGAAAAGTGCAAGAAGTGTGCTTGTGAGAGGATTCACCTTAACACATTCCAGATTGAAGTATCAAGGGCAGTCTCTAACCATTGCCTGGACAAAATCAGAGTTATTTGAAGACACCTGCCAAGATGGTAGACTCCTGTGCAGACCATTCAAATGAATAGTTCAAAAGTCATTGCACCTAACTAGGGATGGAAAGAATATTCATCAATATTCAAAACATGGTTGGAAAACATAGAATCATAGAGTTGGAAGAGACTACAAGGTCCAGTCCAACCTCTTGACATGCAGAAACACACAATCAAAGCACCCCTGAGAGATGGCCATCCAGCCCCTGTTAAAAAATCTCCAAAGAAGGAGGTTTGTTGAGTGTTGTAGAGGGTTGGAAACTAGACTATTGAGAATCTCTGCAGGGACATTTCTACAAAAAAAAATTGCACTCTCCCCCCCTTGGGAAATAGCATTTTCTGCACAATTTTTTTTCTCAAATGAAAAGTTTCCTGTGCAACCCCCCCCCCGAAACCTTTCTATTTGAATTTTGTGTCGAATATGTCCTGAACTATCAATCGTTTTTGAATACTTTTTCACAGCAGGAAGACAATTGCTAAAATTACTCATTGCTTCCTTTAAGAACCAGTTTAGGAAATAATTACTACTACTACTACATCAGAGGCACCATTGAGAAGAGAGCATTAGAGACATTCACATCAATATAATTTGTTAAAAATTATTGTTCACTATTCATTTTTCAGTGCCTTTGGAATGGGACATGGTTTGTTAAGAAGAGCTACTAACTCTTTCTGCTAAAGAGTAGCTTGAAAAATAACAATAAGAAAAACAACAGATGAGAAAGATGTCTTGGTTTTCAGTAATATTCTAAAGTACCTTGCAGTTTAAAACTGCCTTGTGCATTTATATTGTGACTATACCTGTATGAACTAACATGGCATGTGGCTATATTATTGGAACAGTACACTCATTGGATTGTGTGCATACTATATATTTTTAATATTATCCAAAATGACTCTAACAGCAGTGTCTAACGTGAGCACTTTATTACAAATCATATTACTGGTAACATCCAGAGCAAGTATAGAAATTCTTGGAGGCCACATTCCAGTGATGAGTTTTACTTTCCCACCCCCACCAGCAGTATATATTACTGCAAGTAGTTATGATTATGTGACATATTTCAACCTTTTGAGATGGGTAAAGAACTATAAGAACTGGGAAACCCAACAAGGACAGTTATGGGGAGAGCACAAGGGCCTCTGGGGAAGTCCATAGCAATGGATTGGAAACCCAGGTAGGTTACATTTGCTCCATTGTTCTTGACCTCTTATCTAGAAGCAAACCAAATATTCAAATTTCCAATTTTTCCAGCCTAGATTAGGGCCTCTCATACTAAAGTGGGTCCTTGGTATGAGCTGGGGTTTGGCTCCAGGACACCCCATGGATACCAAAATTTGTGGATTCTGAAATCCCATTAAATACAATAGTATAATGAAATGATGCCTGTTATATAAAATGGCAAAAACAATGTTTGCTTTTGGAATTTATATTCCTTTAAATATTTTCAATCCATGGATGGCTGAATCCATGGATAAAAAATCCATGGATACAGAGGGCCAACTGTATACAGTTATAGTATAGCAGTATGGTTCCACTTTAACTAACATGGCTACATCTGGTGGAATCTTCGGATTAAGGCACTAGACTTCTTTGGCAGAGAAATCAAAATACTTTATTGAAACTACATATCCCAGGATTCCATATACTAGAACAATGATACTTAAGTGGAGTCAGTGCTATAATGTTTTGGTGCAAAAGAGTCCTTAGTAAATGTGCATTAGTAGACTAGGACTGGGATGGATGGAAATAAAAGAACTAGATAAGACCCTAGAGAGTAAAATCATACAACTAAGCACTAAAGTCAGAATTGTTCAAGCCATAGTATTCCCCATCACCATGTATAGATGTGAGAGTGGATAGTGAAAAAAACAGATGGGAGGGAAATCAACTCATCTGAGATGTTGTGCTGGAAAAGATACCATGGACAGCCAAAAAGACAAACAAATGGGTCCTTGAATTGATCAAACCAGAACTCCCCCTGGAAGCCAAGATGACAAAACTGAGGCTATCGTACTCATGAGTCACTCAGAAAGACATTAATGCTTGGAAGAGTGGAGGGCAGTAGAAAGAGGAAGACTGCACACAAGATGGTTAGATTAAATTAGAGAGATCATGGGCCTGAAGCTATGGGACTTAAGCAAAGCAGTGGAGGATAGGGGGACTTGGAGATGAGTTATGGATTGCCATGAATCAGGGTTGACTCAAGGGCAGTTAATAACAACAAAGCACAATAACCAAGACAAGGTAGATTCTACAACCTTTAGCTAGACATTTTCAGAGTTAATTTGGATGATACTGATTCAGTGAAATTCTAAAGCTACTTTTCTCATCAATTGTATTATTTGAAAAAATTGAAAGATTAGAGACATCCAAATGAGTATGACTAATGTCCACACCATCCAAATAAAGCCATAAGGTCAAAGAATGTTGATAAAATGATGTGAATGTCAGCCAAAATTGCCTCTCTGATTTGTAGATTATGTAGCTTATTGTTCAGCAAATACAAATAACCTGTAAAGTATGTAACTTTTAATAAATGGAAAGTATCATTAATTCATTATTCCAAAAATTATAAGGCAAAATGTCAAATTGGCAGCTCTGCTGTCAAAATTTCTTGACTTTACCTCACCACTTAATGTATTTCTATACATTTATTTTGAGCACCTTCCAAATGGCAAAGCAGTAAAATAAGTTTACCAGTTTGTTTACTTCTCATTCTTGCTAAATTTCTGTTCTCTCTTTTTCTACAGAGATTACAATGACAAAAGAGGTATTGTTTTGCTATAAAGATCCTGCAGAGATGAGTGGAAGGAGCTAGATGAGTGGAAGGAGCTAGCTCTTCAGATCAAAGACAGCTGACAGACTTATAGACTGTCCAGCATAATAGTGATTTATTTAAAATCATTGCAGTATCTTCATCCATATGGCCTATTTCATCTGACTTTAACCTTTGGTTTCATTGACAACCATCCATAAAAAAATACTTTAGCTAAAAAACAGTAATTTTATGGCACAATGCTTTTTCCCTTGCCCTCAAACAGATGTTTGTATAACTTTTATATAAAACAACTCTTTCTTGTTAGTTTCCAGTTTGTTTAATTTTAATATATTTCAAAATATTGACTTGTTCCAAATGATGGTGTTATGGGAAATACATAAACAAGCAAATATAATAAATCTTAAAAAGATATTTCAAGTCATAAAATATAATTTCTGAGTTCTGAGATTTATTTAACATAGAATTCCACTTTTAATTCATAATGTAATTGTCTGTGTAAGTGGAACTGCATTTTCAAGAGAAATGTGAAGTTCTCCATATAATCCTCAGAATGCTATAGTAGTTTCCCTTCATGCAAATCTGAACACTCCATTAAAATCACTCTAAGGTCCAAAACACAATGCAGAAATAATCCAATTTGCCCTGGCTCAGTGCTAGGGAATCCTGGGAATTATAGTTTATCATGGCACCAGAGCTCTCTGACAGAGAAAGCTAAATGTCTCACAAAACTACAGTTCCCAGAATTCCCTAGCATTAAGCCAAGGCAGTTAAAGTGGTCTTAAACTGAATTATTTCTGCAGTGTGTTTTGAACCATAGTCTACATAAAGGATGGGATACTGAATAAAGCATTCTTATTAAAAATTTCAATCCAGGGACTTAATGTTTGAAGCTATTTAGTTTGAGATAGGAGAGACAAGTAAAAGGTAACATATGAAATTATGCATTCTCTTTCATCTGATGAAGTGGCTGGAGTCTATGAAGGATTGTGCTAAATAAAATCTGTCATTCTTTAAGGTACCACAAGATTCTTTGCTGTTGTATCCTTTCTCCCATAGTACAAGAACCCAGGGCTTATCCACTGAAAATAAGTGGTATGAGATTCAGGATGGGTCTTAAAGAAGATGAAAGCTGCAGTTGTAAAACACATTTACTATGAAGTAAGGCCTACTGCACCCAGCAAGACTTATTTTTGAGAAAATAACCAGTCTCACACTGTAACTTGCAGTTAATGGCTTTACGTGCCAGACTGCTGGGAATTGAAAACAACTTCTGATACAATGATGGAGGGGATGGGAGTTTAGTGGCTAAAACAGTTAAGAAAAGTCTTGGTGCATTGGTTCCTTATAGAGAGCCATACAACTAGTTATACCTTCTTCTCCCTCAATTGAAAGCACAATTACTCAGTTGGTCACAATAACCTGTTGTGTGGGTTGTCAGCCTGTCAGGGCCAATGGTTTTGGATGACATCCAGAACAGAAATGAGTTATGAATGAATGAAAGAAACTGTTTGAGTCCCTTTTCTTATCCAATTTAAAAGTTGCTTGCCCTTTTTCTAGTTGTTTTGTTGATTTCCTTGCAAAATGAATGTACCATATAAAACTCCCAAAAGCAAATTCTGAGGATCTACCCAGCATTTGCCTAATTCTGGCATTCCTTCTTTGAAAATAAAACCCCTTTGGGAATCTTGCAATTTGCCACCCAGTCTGAAAAAGCCAATGGAAAGTGGCCAAAATACTGATAAAGCCTTAGTGTTTTCTGTCACTGTTGTCTTGCCTTTGGCACACTGCAGGATTCGGCTAATTTTGAACAGCAGTTCCTTAGAACAATCAACAGAATGAAGATCCTTCAGAAAGCAGTGGTGTAGGAACAAGCGAGCTAAGTAATGCTAAGAAAGAAGTACAGCTCAAGCCAGCCATTAGCATGCAGCACTTGCAGCAGAGATTTAATAGAGTATGCTCTAAATTGGTATGCTGGGCAATTATGACTGAAGTTCCCTCAAATCCTTGTATTTGTCTTGCTTATCAGCATCTTCCCCAGAATGCTGATGTAAATAACAGATCTTCTTGGTGTAGGCCTGGCTTTTGACACAAGTAGATTTTATTCATTAACTTGGGAAAGAGGGTCAGCAGGAAATCAATGGGGCCTTTTTATCTAGCTACATGCAGGACCATGTAAATGAATCTACTGACTATGTTTCAGCATAGTAATAACTCCTTTATCACCTTTTGTTACTGTTGCCTGCCATTTACTATGCTGTATCAGCACTTCTAGATTAAGGGTAGGAGTAAACTTTAGTTTCTATTAAATAGATAACTTTAGTTTCCACCAAATAATGAACTAAATGGAAACATTTTGCTCATGTGCCAAGTTTAATTTTTTTTTAATTAAGACCCTTCTAGGACCTAGCAGCATACAGGAACTGTGAAGAAATAAGAGTGTTAAGAGTGTTAGAAATAAGAGGGTTACCTTCCATATTACCTTAGTGTGACTCTAGACAGGTTGACTTTGTTGACACCACAAATGCAGCTATGTGTTAAAATGCTATTTTTCACTAAAAGTAATAATTGCTATATATATGTGCTTTTTCTGCTGACCACAGGATCTGCAGTTTATAAGAACATGGAAATTATTCACCCTTACAGATATTTGGCTGCATCTCCTAGTGAAGAGCATTCCTCTCTACTCATTGTGCTAAATCTGCTGGAATTTTCATCCCAACAACACTAGAAGCAATTTGGATGTGTGATTCCCACTCCCCATGCCCAGTTTATAAGCACTCTTTACAAACTGGTGCTTGTTCCATTTTCACAAACAAAGCTTTCTATAAATGATTTGAGAACTTATACACATTCAGACTAGACAGTGAGGAAATAGGAATAGTAAAAGAGTTCTCATATCTTGGATCAAACATTGATTGGAATGGGAACTGCAGCCAGGAAATCAGAAGAAGGTTAAGAATGAAGAAGGTGCCTATGAAAGAACTAGAAAAGATCCTAAAATGCAAACATACAACTCAGCACAAAAGTCATAATCATGCAAGCCATCGTATTCCCTATTACCATGTATGGATGGATGGATATGAGAGCTGGACAGTTAAGAAAGAAGATAGGAGGAAAATCAATTCATTTGAGATTTGTGGTGCTGGAGAAGATTGCTGAGGATCCCATGGACAGCCAAAAGGACAAGCAAATGCAGATTAAGCCAGAGATATCCCTAGAAACCAAGATGACAAGACTTAGACTGTCATACTTTGGACACATCATGAGAAGCCATGAATTGTTGGAAAAGACAATAATGTTGGGAAAGGTGGAGGGAAGTAGAAATAGAGGAAGGTCACATGCTAGATAGATGAACTTTATCAAAGTGACCACGAATATGATTTTGCAGGAGCTGGGCAGAGCAGTAGAGGACAGGGGACCTGGGGATGTCTCATCCATAGGGTCACCATGGCTTGAGACCAACATGAATGCAGTTAACACCAACAAAAATGACCATTTGTAACACTTGTTCTTAAAATTACAGTCTGTACACAGTGAAATGAATAAAAATCAAAAAGATGAGGATGGTGCTCAGGAATTGATTTCCACAAGACAGACTCAAAAGAGAAAGTGAAAGACCATCTTTTGTTAGCCATAGCCTACATTCTGTCTTTGATTCTTTCTAATCTTGCTTTCCTGTACTCACATTTATAGACAGTTTCCTAATCCCAAATGACCACTACTGCAACAGACTACAATAATTAACAATGCTAATTCACAGGTGCACAAACCTAGGGATTAAGCCCTGAAACGAACTCCCCCGAGAAAGCCAGTTTAAACCCTGTATCATTTCAGGCAACATCTGTTACAGAAACTAGGGCCCTTTCATACTACACATTTATAGTTCTGTGACTCTACTTTTACTTCCATGGTTCTGTCCATAGAATCCTGGATTTCTAGTTTAGGGAGAGGTGTTTAAAATTCTCATCCAGACAGCAATAGTGCCTCACCAAACTACAAAACCCAGAATTCCATAGGATGCAGCAATAGCATTTAAAGTGGAATATAGAACTATAAATGCTGATTGTGAAAGGACCTCTCATATCAACAAGGATACCACAATAGCTAAGAGCTAAGCACCAAGCTGGATGTGAAGGCATGGCCAGATTTTTCTCCTCTTATCCATTCACATAAAAAATGGAATTTATTTTTTTACATTATAAAGGTCATGTGGGAGACAGAAGCTTAACTTTCCTTGTCTTGTAGAACTCGAAAACCTAGCTGTAATAGTCTGGAAAATCAGTATGCAAAGAGACCTTTTAACACCTTTGAGACTAACTGAAGCTCATGCTGCCAGCCTCTTTCAATTTGTCTCAAAGGCTCTACAACATCCTTTCCACTACTTCCTTAACTGCTCCATCTCTTCAACCACTTTTCTTCCAGAAGTGAAGTAGAGGGAGATGTCTCCAATAGCAGAAGTTAACCAAGCAGAAGAAACATGTTTGAAACTTTAGACTTCAGGGAATGTTATGAGGCAAGAACACAGAATTTGGTTTCTCGTGCCTTTATGTAGCCTTTTATTTATTTATTTAAATAGAACCTATATTCTTTTTGTACATACACATATCAAATATTAGTCTAATATGATTGCTTCATCATGTCCAGTTTCATTCTTATTCATCTGCTGAATCTACAATATGATATATGTCATCACTTTCCAATAGTGCCCATCTGTTGTCTACATATGAAAAACACAAGTAGAATAAATTGATAAATTTGATACTAAAAATGCCAGCATTCAAGAAGTGAATGGAAAAGCAGTTAGTCTCCTAGGATATGGTGCTGCTAATATCAAAGAAATTATAATTCAATGTGAAGTTTTGAACGCGGCTCCAGTATGACATTTCTGGAATGGAATTTATGAGAATATACAAGGAGGACTAAATGAGAGCTAGGATTTCTTCCTTGGGAGATTATCAAATGGGGGAAAGGACATCTTTGTCCCACCCTTTCTCCATCCTTATGGCCCCGTAGGGAAAAGATTTTCAGATGACATCACACTTAACCTGTCAGTACCCCATCATTAAATTGCAATTGAATGTGACCACACAATACTTTCTCATGACGTTGTGCTTATCCTGTCATTGTCCCATCACTGAAGTGGAATTGTCCTGTCATTTTGTATTAACAGGAATTCACATTTCCACTTTTCCACAATTCCACTTTAATGACACAATAAGTGTAATGTCTCTGAAATGCTTTTGCATGGCCGGGACAAGGGTGGGATAAGGATGGGAGAGCAATCCACTTTGCTCCCATCCCTGTCCTGTCCCCGTCTGATAATCTCCTTGGTCAGGTGTTATATTAGCATAGTATATCTAGAAATTAATGCTTCTTCCTTCTCCCTAAATTGAGAATAAGCTGGATTGTAGGTGAGATGAGATATGTATGCAGCTGTGTTTGGTACACAAGACATATGAATGGATTAAAGCAGAGGTAGGCAACCTTTTTGAGCCAGGGGCCAGGTTGCTATCCCTCAGACAATTGGAGGGCCGAAGTACCAAAAATAAATAAATAAATAAATAAATAAATAAATATTTTAAAAAATTAAAAAAATATATGTATGCACACTCTCTCATCCCCAGAAAAGCCATGGCAAAACTCCTGTGGAGATTTTGCCAAGAAAACCCCAAGAACAAGTAATAACAACAATAATCAATATCATCATGGAGGGTGGGGGGGGCGGCGGCGGTGGTGGTGGCAGGACTGGCCTGGGGCCAGTCCAAAGGCCTCGGGGGGGGGGGGGTGTGCATCTGACCCCCAGGCCTTAGGTTGCCTACCCCTGGATTAAAGTATATGTTTCATGCTTGTTTAGTAAATCTATTGCTGAAATGCATTTGGCACTGTCATACTAAATGACTCCATCTTAGAATCATAGAGTTGGAAGAGACTGCAAGGGCCATCCAGTCCAACCCCCCCCCATGCAGGAACTCAAAATCAAACCATCCCCGACAGATGGCCATACAGCCTCTGTTTAAGGACCTCCAAAGAAGGAGACACCACCACTCTCCGAGGGAGTGTGTTCCACTGTCAAACAGCTCTCGTTGTCAGGAACTTCCTCCTAATGTTGAGGTAGAATCTCTTTTCTTGTAGCTTGCATCCA
>JAIPUX010001232.1:132398400-132410457 GCA_020142125.1 Phrynosoma platyrhinos
GCATTTGAATTAAAATTACCAGATTGAAATAAAATCTCATGGGTTTTTAAAATTTTTTTATTTGGTGTGTGTTGGAAGAGGGGTTGTCTTATATGGCGAGTATATCCCAAATTTATATTTTAACTGGAAAAGTTGGGGGTCGTCTTATATGCCCAGTCATCTTATACGTTGGAAAATATGGTAAAAACCAACACCTTGTACTGTGCCCAGAAGCTAACAGGCAGCCAATATAAAGATTTCAAAATAGGTGTTATCCAGTCAAACCTGGATTTTCCTGCGACCAGTCTGGCTGCCATGACTTGTACTAGTTGAAGCTTCCGAACATGGCACAAGGGTTGCCCCATGTAGAGCACATTACAGAAATCAAGAGGAGAGGTTACTAGCACATGTACAACTGTTTCTAGGTCCTGTGGCTTCAGGTAGGGACGCAGCTAGTGTATCAGCCAAAGCCGATAATAGGCACTCTTAGTCGTCGCATCAATATGAGGTAGCAATTGAAGCGACAAGTCCAAGAGCACCCCCAATCTGTGAATGCAGTGCTTTTGGGGAAGTGTGATCCCATCCAGGACTGGTGAACTTATCTCCATACCCGGGTTAAGGTTACCTATCACGAGTCCCTCCATTTTGTTTGGATTCAGCTTAAATCTATTTCCCTCATCCAATCCATTACTGACCTCAGGCAGTCATTCAGAGGGGAGATACCCTCCTTGGTCACTGAAACAGTCCAAGACATAGAGAAGTAAATTTGGGTGTCATCAGCATACTGATAACACCCTGCCCCATGTCTCCAGATGATCTTACCCAGCAGCTTCATGTAAATGTTAAACAGCACGGGGGACAGGATGGTGCCTTGAGGGATGCCAGATGCCAGCTCTTTTTTAGAAGAGCAGCTGTCCCCCAGCATCACCATCTGGAATCTGCCTGAGAGGTAGGAATGGTGTCACGGCAAGGCAGAGCCCCCAATTCCTAGCTCTCTCAGGTGTTCCAGAATGATATCATGGTCTATGTGGTATCAAAGGCTGCTGAGAGTTCCAAAAGCACCAATAGGGCCACATTTCCCCTGTTGATGCACAGACAGAGATCATCGACCAAGGCGACCAGAGCAGTCTCAATTCTGTATCCTGACCTGAAGCCAGTTTGAAATGGATCAAGATAATTGGTATCATCCAAGACTGCTTGGAGTTAGTTTGCAACCGCCTTCTCAATCACCTTGCCCAAAAAAGGAAGAAGAGATACTGGTTGGTAGTTATTTATATCCAGAGGGTCAAGGGAAGGCTTCTTTAATATAGGTGTTAGTACTGCTAGTTTTAAACTAGTTGGGAAGCAGCCTTCCCTGACGGAGGCATTAATTATAGAATTTAACAGATTCATAGTTGCCTGACTCCCTGGGTGGCCGCAGGGATCAAGAGGGCAAGTGGTCTTTTTTACCTTGCCAAGCAGCTTGTCTACGTCATGAGTTCTCATAGACAAATTGATCCAAAATAACCTCATTAATGGAGCCACTGGACACTTCTTTTATCATTTCTATGCTAATGCCAGTGTCTAAGTCAGCCCTTATCTAAGAGATTTTATCTACAAAATGATTATTAAAAGTGTCACAACAGTCTCTCATAGGTTGTAAAAGAGGATTCAGGGTGTAAGGAGTCTGGGTTAACTTCCTTTAATGTTGTAATGAATTGCATTATACTATCGTTTGGTTCTTCCAAAAAGCATATCAAGTCATCAGCATAAGCTTTCAACTTAAATTGCATATTCTTTATTTTTACACCTTTAATATTTTCATCTTCTCTATATCAGAAACAGAAGAACTAAGTGGACAAGAAGAAGGCTCTTAGGATCACCTATATGACTGTTCAATAGAGTAAAAAACTCAAAACAGACTTATATTGTAAGAGGTAAATAAAAAATGAAAATGAAAAAATGAAAATATAATATTGTAACTAAAAATAAAAAAGAATACAGAGGGGTGGTTGGGGTGGCACAATAACAAAAAAAATAATGAATTTGTGTATGTAAAATGGCATAACAGTAATACTATGAGTGTCAAAGGAATAAATAACAAATATAAAAGAAGTCTGGTATTTCACTGTATGGAAAAAAACCAATGGAGATACTATATGTTTACAAGAAACAAAAATTAAAAGGAGTGAAGTTAAATATTTAAAAAATTCAAAATTAGGAGAATGCTTTTACTCCTCCACAGAAAAGAAAAAGAAAGGAATAGTAATCTATGTTAAGAGAAAATATAGTGCAAAAGAAATCTTTAAAGATGAAAAAGTCTCTTTAATAGCAATCAAAAAAATATGACTTGCCTGATTGCGGGTATTTATGCACCAATAGAAAACAAAGAACAATTTTTTGACAAAGTCTATAAAAAAATCAAAGCAACAGAATATAATGATATAATCTTGGTAGGTGATTATAATGCAATAATTCAGCCAGAAATAGACAGATTATCTATAAAGAAAAATATAAGGAAAAATCAAGGAAAACTTCCAAAGGCTTTCTTCAAGCTTCAAAAGGAATATGATCTAACTGATATTTGGAGGTACTAGTATAACCAAGCTAAATAATATACCTTCTTTTCAGAAGCACATAATTCCTTTTCAAGGATAGACTTATTCCTAATATCTAAGATGTTATTACCGCTAATTCAATCAATGTAAATTGAATCAAGATACTTATCAGATCACAGTCTGATAATATTGAAGACGAAAGAAAAGATGAAGGAATACTTTTGGAAGCTTCCTGAAACATTATTCAATTAAGAAGAAACAGTAAATAAAATCAAAAAAGGATTAAGACTTTACTTCAAAGAAAACAATACAGATGGGATATCATATAACACCATATGGCAGGCCAGTAAAGTGGTTATTAGAGGTATTATTATCAAAATACAAGCTGAAAAGAGAAAAGAAGACCAAAGGGGGAAAAAAGATTTTGTCAGAACAACTAAGGAAGATAGAAGAAGAATGGAAACAAAAAGGCAATAAGAAATTAAAAATTGAAGTATTAATAATACAACAGCAACTAAAATCACTAACAATTATGGAGCTAAAAAGAAAAATACAGAAAGTTAGACAAAAACGATTTGAATTTGGCAACAAAGCTGGAAAGCTCTTAGCATATAAGTTAAAGAAAGAAAAAGAGAAAAAAATTAATAACAGAATTGTCAATAAAGGGAGTAAATAATACCAACCAAAATGAAATTAAACAGGAATTTAAATAATACTTTCAGGAACTATATAAAAAAGATTCACACATAGAGAATGAAGAAGAAGCTATCAATACATATTTGGAAAAACAAAAAATACCATGCCTAAGCAAGTCGCAAAGAGAAAATCTAAATAAAACTATCACTACACATGAGATCTCAGAGGCTATCCAACGATTAAAACCTGGAAAGGCTCCGGGTCCTGATGGGTTTATGGCCATATATTATCAAAAGATGAAAGAGATAATATTACTGCCGTTATATAATCTGTTGAACAATATACAAAAAAATGGCACCCCGAACTCGTGGAAGGAAGCATTAATAACATTAATACCAAAAGAAGGGAAAGACAAGAAAGAAGTAAAGAATTTTAGGCCAATCTCATTGATTAATGTTGATTACAAGATTTTCACCATCGTTATAGCAGAAAGATTAAAAAATATTCTATCAGAGCTAATACATGAAGATCAAAATGGGTTTTTTTCCCAGGTGTCAAATCAAGAATAATATAAGAACTGTCAGACATTACTGAACATTATGAATACAACAAAGATAAGAAATTAGCAATGATTATGATAGACGTGGAAAAAGCATTTGATAGAGTTAATTGGACTTTTTTGATGGAACTAATAAAAAGAATGAATATAGGAAATAAATTTGAAACATGGTTAAAGGCAATGTATAATGACCAATTGGCACAAATAATAATCAATGAGGAAAAAACTGATCATATAAAAATTGAAAGAGGCACTAGACAATAATAATAATAATAATTTTTTATTTATAACCCACCCCTCTGCTCAACAATTGAGGTGGCGTACAACAATTAAAAAGGCAACAGTTAAAACATTCCTTTATCCCGCCCTATGTCCCCTTTGTTATTTATAATGATAGTACAGATTCTGTTTGATTTTTTTAGGGTGCATCTACACTGTAGAAATAATGCAGTTTGACATTACTTTAATTACCATGACTGTCCTACAGAATCCTGGGATTTTAGTTTTGTGAGGCACTAGCACTGTTTGCAGAGAAGGCTAAAGACCTTATAATCCCAGGATTCCATAGGATGGAAGTACAGCACTTAAAGTGATGTCAAATTTGCATTTTTTCTACAGTGCAGACACACCAAGTTTGTCCTCCATTTTATAGTCTGCAGTTCTCTCTTTCACGTTTGAAGAGCACATTTTACAACGCCTCACACCATGACATGTTTCATAACCTTTACAATTTGTAAGTAAACCTATTTAATATGTTTTTATCAAGAAGACTAAAGCTGTGTTTTTCCCCCCTAGAGAGTGTGTTTGTGTCTTCTGGCAGGACTAGTTGCCGCTCATCTTTTGCTTGTGATACTAATTATTCTGCGTATACTATTATGTCTTACATGTCTCAAGAAATGGGCATGCAGTTTAGGAGATTATAGACAAAAGAATAAATTTTCCTAGTCTCTGCTGTTCCTCATGATCATGCTCAAGGTCAAAAGGAAAACAGAAACTTATCTTTGTGACACAATAGCAGCCTTTTTATATTGTGCACATGCACAGTTTTGAAGCATCATCCTTCCAATCCACTATACCCAATATATATTTGCAATTTACAATACATGGTGGATAAAATGAAAAAAACAACAACCCACAAACATTTAGTTTTCAAAAAAGAAAACAACCCAAAAAGTGAATGGCCAGAGTAAGCAGATGTCTCAGAAACCAGCCTTTTCTCCTTTATTTAGGAAGGTATGGGAGTGGTAGAGATTTCTTTCAAACTGCTTGGAGCTGGTTCACAGTAGTCATGAATGCCCTCTTTGTAGTTAATAAAACTAGGGTACACAATCCTACACATGTTTAAATAGAAGTGAGTTTTGTTGAGCTGAATAAAACACATTTCCAGGCTGAGTTTGGCGATGTGGCTTCTTAGAATACAACGCCCAGTGGCTATGTGTTAGAGACTGGAATCTTAGCATGCTTTTTTCACTTTCCAGTTCTCGCATCCATATGTGGAGATGGGGAATACAATGGTCTGGACTATTATCACTTTAGTGTTCAGAGTTATTTCATTATACTTTATGACCTTGTCCATGTCTTTCATAGCATAGTTTTCCAGTCTACTCTTCTTATTTCTTGACTGCAGTCCCCATTTTGATCAATATTTGAACCAAAGTATGAGAACTACAGTCTCCCGTGGTTCATCCACAAATCAACAACAATGTCATGTGGGAGTGGGGGGAACAGAATGTGTTGCTACCATATTATCATGCTGCTTTGATGACCCTGTGTAAGAAGGGCTGAGTTTGCCTGAACATGCAATCATTCCCCATTGTGTAATCTGCAATTCTTTCTTCTCCATGTTTGAAGAATGCATGTGACAGAGCCTCTCTTCATTAGATGTTATGAAATCTTATAAATAAATCTACTTCATATGTTTTACAAAGACATTTTCTCTGCCAGACTCAGTATGGGGGTAATGTGTGACACTGGTTGTTGCTCACATTCTGCTTGCAAATACTAATTATTCTGCTTATGAGATACACTACTATCTTTTATATTCCCCAACACATGTTGGCTCTCTCATTTTCCCTCTCTCAAAGCTGTCAGAGATTTAAAGATAACTTCCTGGAAGTAAGCTGAAAGGATTTCATACTTTAACACATTTAAATACAAAACCCGGGCCACATTTGAAGTGATTAGAGATACAGATGACAAAAATGGATCTAGTTGTTATTTGATCTATCAGTGGAAGAGAATAGGACAAAACAGAAGAAAAAACCTTTTAGTAACTCTATACAGTATCAGAACGGCTTGAAGAGTCTGCTGCATGTAGATAATTGGGACCTTCTGTTCTCTTTCAAGGTAATCAGCAGAGAATCTTGTCAGAGAAGAACTTAAGGGAACACAACAGCTGAAAAGCCAACATGGGGTGCACTTTTATTTCAAAATAGTGAAGTCTTTAAATCTTCCCCATTCTTCTCAAAAACTGTAGGCTGATGCAATACAGATTGAATATCCCTCATTCTAAAATTTGAAATCCAAGATGTTCCAAAATCGAACAGTTTATTCATGGGTGCCTGAGATAGTGACATCTTTGCATTCTGATGGTTTAAACTTCAGAAATTTTATTTTATGCACAAAATTATTACAAATACTGCATAAAATTACATTCAGGCTATGTGTATAAGATGTATATGAAACATAAATGTATTTTATGTTTGGACTTGGGCCCCATCATTAAGATATCTCTCAACAGGTATATACACATTCCAAAATCCAAATAAAAATAAAATCCAGAATCCAAAACACTTTGGATGCCAAGCATTTTGGATAAGGGATACTCAACCTGTAGTAACATTATACGCCGAATCTTCACTTTCAGACCTGTGCCAGCTAAGCTGGAGGAACCAGAATTCCTAGTTGTCTGTTCCTCATAGCAGCTTCTCTGCTCTGTGAAAATGCTGCAGAGTGATGGGGGACACCTGCTGAAGAAGGGGAGAATTGGGAAGATAGTGGATAATGCAAAATAGGATGAAAGCCAAACAGAGCCCTTCTATTCATAGAAGGCAAATCCTGAATTCAACCAAACATTTTTGTCAGAAACAATTGAAACGTATGTAGCTAATAAATGAGAAAATGAGCAATTTCCTTTCAAATCTATGACTTTTTAATTAGTCCTAATAAAGGAATTATGACAATATTGTTGCATGGCTTCTTTACTCTCAAAAAAGCAAATGCTAGCATACTGCTATATCTACTTATTCTGAATTAATTCTCACTATATTCAGTAGGATTTAGTCAGATTTTTTTATTAAACACATCACTAACTAATCTGATTTTTTTGAAAATAAAAAATAAAAACCTGTATTATGTCAAGATAATAAATTAGGCCTCTTCCTTCCTTCCTTCCTTCCTTCCAGAAAGAACATTATTTTACAGATATTCATTTATTTTGATAAATGCTTGATTGCCATTTTAAATGATTTCATTACAGTCAAGCCTCGTTGCTTATTTCCTACTTGATACGTAAGTCCTTACTAGCTGTATGAGCTCATACCATAGTTTTATAACATATAAAGTGGAAACCTACAAGATAAATCAAAAGTAACTTAAGTTCTTTTTAGAGATTGTGGATCAATTCAGACGGAACCTTCCTAGTCTTCCAAACTGTCTTCAAGAGACAGAAGACATTATTTTGTTATGCATCCCAATTTCCATTATTGACTTCTTGGTCTGATCAATCATAGGTAACTGTTGTACCTAAATTAAGAAAGCTGTGGTTTGTGCCAATTATAATTTGTATTCAGAGCAGATCAAGAAAATCAAAATGAGAACTGGAATTCCTAAAGAAGAGGAGGGATGGGAGCCCAAATCATAGTAGAACAGTCATGCATTTTACTTTAAAGAAGACAGCCCTCAATTTCAAGCTGTCCTCCTCCATTTGAAATGCTCTCCACCAGTTTAACTGTCCACCTGTCCATTTTACAAGTAAAACATTATAAGAAATATAGCAGAGACCTTGAAATTACCCATCAACAATGAGATCCAGGACAGCAGACTCAGCACATCATGTGGTTACCTTCTCCCATTATGGCAACATGTTGTTATATTTCTAAATGTACATCTCTACTTACAAATCTTCATATATAAATGTAATAAAAACCCTTGTCCCTTAGTAGCCACTGTAAGATTCAGGCATCAACAACTACTCCATGATTGTGAATGAATTAAATGCAGGAAGAAAAGACAAATGGTGTTCAGATAAACCCATTCCATGTGTTGGAAGTTCACAAAATAAGCTTCATTAGCCATGAGATGTCTGCACCACAGTGGTCCTAGAACATACTTTCCCCACAGCTACACATCTGGCATGATTGTAAAAAGTTTTAAGCACATATAGAATTCTGCCCTTTGGAGGAGAACATTAACTGGTTTCAGCCTTCCTCTTGTGTGTAGGAGTCTTACACATGTACATTCATGTGTGGACCCTTTCTCAGTGATTAAAAATATGTGGCTTCAGGAGTATGTAAGGATTTCCTTTCTTTCAAAAAATCAAAATCAACTTAGAGGTTCTAAACAGGCCAAATTCCAGTCATTGGTGGGTGGGACCAAGGCTAAAAGCTTGGTACTAAAAATGACAGCATATTTGAACTTAAAGCTTTTCCTACCAGTAACTATGCCCTAGGAGAGCCATTTCAACATTTTAGAATTGGAAACCTGTGCACAAGTTGGGAAAACAGTAAAACAGAAGTGTCATGGAGAAGGGGGAGACCATCTTAGCAAACCTGGAAGTGTTGGATTCTAATTCCAGAAGAGCTGGGTTTGGACCTAGAGTGGAAGGTCCCCCATGTAAAGCGTGTGACTGGCAGTAATGATATACTCCCCTCTCCCATGTTTTTAATAAAGTATTGGGGGGGGGAGATGGTTTAATATCCATACATTTGAACATCAGAGCTTATTAATTCATCTAGAACAGGGATGAATAAACTAAAGCTCTCCAGGTGCTATCGGAATGCAACTCCCATTGGTCTTAAACATAGAGAGGAATACTGGGAGGTTCAATCCATCATCATCTGAAGGGCTGAACTTTACCCATCCTGGATTTTTCACATTTAAATTCTGCAGTTCTTATATCAGGGATCTCAAGCCAGCATATAGATAGATTTTATAGACAGTCTCCATCCTGGCACTGACCACACTTGTCCCATTGAGGAAGATGACTGCATTAGGTGCACTCTGGTCTTCATTCTGGCCTAAACTGGAAAATTAAGTGAGACTTTTAAAATTATTTATTTTATTTTATTCTATTTCTATCCCACCTTTCTCCCCAAAAGGGACTGAAGGCAACTCACAAATAAAAACTCTAAAAACATATTACAATAAAACAATTAAAATATCATCTAAAAACAATATAAAATTACAGACATTGAAACCACACTAAATAATAATAATAATAATAATAATAATAATAATAATAATAATAATAATTTCTATCCCACCCATCTGCAATGCAATTGTGATACCCACCCTACACAACACCCAAGCCACCTCATGATTATACATCAAAAGCCTGCCTGAATAAAGTTGTTTTTGCTTGCCAATTAAAGGCAAGCAGAGAGGGGGCCAGCCCTGCTTCCCATGGAAAGGCATTCCAGAGGGCAGGAGCAGCCATTAAGAAGGCTTTCTATCATGTCCTCACCAGGTAAGCCTGTGATGATGGTGGGACCAAGAAAAAACCTTCCCCAGAAGATCTTAGAACTCTAGCAGGTTTGTATATTCATATGGGGAGATATGGTCTCTCAAATAATATGGACCTAAGCCAGGTAAGGCTTTATAAGTCATAACCAGTACTTTGAATTGTGCCCAGAAACAAACAGGCAGCCAGTGGAGCTGTTACAGCAAGGGAGTTATATGCACCCTGTAAATGGCTCCAGTCAGCATTCTGGCTGTACTGTTTTGCACACACTCAAGTTTCCAAACAGTTTCCAAAGGCATTTCCACATAGAATGTGTTAAAGTAGTCCAAACAGGATGTAATCAAGGGATGTGTCACTGTAGCTAGATCTGGCACACAAGTTTTAACTGTACAAATGCATTCCTGGCTACTGTTAAGACCTGGGCATCCAGGCTCAGAGTTGAGTCCAGAAGCACACCCAAACTGCGAGCCTGAGATTTCAGGGGGAGTGTAACCCCATCCAGCACAGGCAACATCCCAATTCCCTGATCTGCCTTCCAGTTGACCAGGAGCACCTCTGTCTTGTCTGGATTAAGCTTGAAGCTGTGAACCTGGATGAACACCCAATAAATCACACAGAGCTTGGTGCAGGCTGGAGAACTCCTCCCACTCACAGAAGCTGCAAAACGACAGCACACTGAGTTCTTCACAAGGAGGCTTTTATTCTTTGTTCCACTGTTTATAGAGTTCGTCCTCACCAACAGAGTCTCTAGCCACATACACATCACCAACTACCCACGCTGTAGATTGAGGCTCCTCCCCTTATATACATGTGCCATTCCTGGGCATTTAGTTTACAATGTGTAAACTAATTTGAATTTTGAACAGCATGCTTCTTTCTATAATTCCCACATACACATAACTTCCAAAATTGGGATGCAATCTTCAACTGCAAATGTTAGCACATGTTGGAAATACAAAATACTATTACCAAAAAAGGTGCAATGTTTTCTCTTTTGCCAGGTTAGCTCAAATTATGAAATAGAGGAAAGCCATTCTTAAGTCTGGAGATTTACACCTTGACAATGTTGTGCTTTTTCTATAAAAAGAAGAGATAAAGCTTTGCAGGAAAAGTATCATTGAGAAATAAAGAAATACAGACTCATTTTTGAAAATCTCCCAAAATTGTTTATATATATCGTTATACATAAATTTGCATTTTAACATGTTAAAGGGTATGAAACCTGAACTATGAATGAATTTATTTTCAGACAGTTTTAAAAATATAAACACATTTTCCCCTCCTGCCCTTCTAATTCGTTCAAGTGAACAGAATTACTTTTGGCTTATTTTAAAGTAATTCCTATGCTAATTGCATGCCTGGCCTTATTCATACAGAGAAGAACCTAGCCTTGGATTCTAGAACTCACAATGAAGGTCTCAGCTGAGCATTAACACTGTAATCAACAAACCCTTCAGTTTCAGGGACTGTGAAATTCATAAAGCAACAAAAGTTGGGGGAATAAATGGTGAATTTTCTGAAGAGAAGCATTGTTTAAGAGAAAGAATGATTAAGTGGGAGAGAAATGATGTTGTTCTCAACAAAAACAATTTACTGAATCTCTGTGTACAGTAAATGGAAATGCCAACAGGCAATTTGTTTTGATTTGAAGAGCTTCCACATCCAAAAATTTATGTATGTGTGGGCATGTAATATTTATATATGTTTTATTTTTCATCTTGAAATAATTCTTAGAACTTAAGGATAAACCTCTTACAATATTTCTATATTAACACCTTATTATTAACCTCTATTTGACAGGTACAAGACATGTGCTACAAAGCAGAGAAATAACAGAAAGAATTGGAGAGAGGGATTGCCAACTTTTGACTGCTGCTTATTGACTGTTTGTTTTACCACATATATCATCATACAAATAGCAAACAGGTGTTTTTTTTAAAGTCTGTGGGTTCAAATGTTTTGTGTATGCTATTGATGAATCCCTTATTTCTACATGGAAGAAGGCATATATTGCAATAGCTTTATTATAATAGCTTGAAATTATAAAGTCTATATTGAAATGCATGAGCATAGCATATAAGATATTCACTAAGAAATGTAGCCTGCGTCTGTCATGAACCAAGGTTCTCTGTTGTTCATTTGATCCCGAGAGAAATTTAGCCACCCTAGACTACAGGATTTTCAACAAAGACACATGGGAAATCAGATTTGGGTTTAGACACTATGCATGTAACATTTATTAAGACATAACAAATAAGACAATAAGACAATAAGAAATAAGACAATAAGAAATAGGAAATAACAAATAAGACAACCATTTTAAATATCAAAAGCTCTCATTCACACTTCATTCATACAATAGACTCACAAAACATGGCCCCTTCACTGGATGATGGATCAGTTCATCCCTGAAGGGTTGAGATGATGTCTTGCCGGTTTGATGTCAATAAAGGAGAGGCTGAAAATTCCCTTTCTTTATGCTCATGTCTTGCCAGCTCTTGGGAAGAACATGTTTTTCACAGTTCCAAAACATACCAAGGTTATATCTATCTTAGTCCAAACATCTTCTTGCTTGTTACCCGAACCTTCTGAATGACCTGTTCTTTCATAGATAACAGAGGTAGCTGCATCCTTGCTAGGATACACCAACATCAGCAGTTTTAAAA
>JAIPUX010001232.1:132419363-132437554 GCA_020142125.1 Phrynosoma platyrhinos
AACAAAACTGTTACAGTAAGCTGATGACCAGAACTTTTCAACAATTAGTAGTAGTTATGAAATTCCACTCTGGCAGCAGTTGTATATAGCCCACCCCCTATTGACTCGCAAATGCAACTCAACAAAGCCCCACCCACTGAGTAACAGTCACACTGTCCCTAAGTGTTTTTAAAAAGAATTTTAAAAAACTCACCCACTCAAAATGGCTGCCTGGAAACTGCTTTCTTCCTCTTTCCTAGCAGGAACTGGCCTAGAAAGTTTCCTTTACCTTCTCTTTTCCTGGCAGAAACTGCCTGCAAAGCCTCCTTCTTTTTCTCCTTTCTTTCAGAAACTGGCCTGGAAAACCTTCTCCTCCTCCTTCCCTGTCCTGGTCAAACTGCACTAATCAGTAGAGGTGGAGATTGAAACTATATCTTATAACCAATGAAAATGTTGAATTATACATATTTAATGTAATTATAAACCAACTATGCAAGATGGTATATAAGGATGTTGATTAGCTGAGGGAGGAGCTCTCAAGTCATGGGGCTAACCTGTCTGAGAGTCCATTGATGTAAAAATAAACTCTACTTTCCTGGATATTCTGAGGGTCCCTGTTCCTGTTTTGTCCACTACAGTGTTGCCACCTAGGACTTTCTAGGACCTAACTTAGAAAGGAGAGATTAGGATATAGTAGAATGTAATACACCAAAAAGCTATGCTGATAAGATTGAGCTGATGTCACAGAGGCAACAAAGAATTGTTTATTTGCTGCCCTTGCTGCTGTGAAGTAGGCCTTAACTTTGTTCAGTCAGATTTTTCCTGAGTCTTTTTTATGGGACAGACGGGCATCTGTTGGGCACTGGAGTGCGACTCTTGGCACTAGCCAACTCTGTACAGGCTGCAGCATGCCATGATTTTTTGGTGATTGGGAGTGACGATTGTTCACTATTGATTGATTTCAAGGATACCTCTGGGACTTTTTTTTTAACTGTTCCTGAGTGCCCCCACCAGCACTGTTTGAACACAAAAATTGTCCCCTAGAGATTGATTTTTTAATAGAGAAATTGTTGTTTGATTTAATTTTTGAGGAGTGTTTGGTTTTTTTAAGGGGGTCACAATCCCCTCAAGGCTGCATCTAGGCCACAGGCAGCATGATTCCCAATACAGGAAGCCTTAATTTTTAATTTATATCTCACATCTTGGATACATAATATCCATCTGAGTGACTTACAAGTGAGAATAATGTTCAAGATATTTTGAAAAATATTTAAATTGCATATTTTGAAAGAAGTACAATTCCAAAATTACTACAATAGAAAATCATCATCTGGCATTAGGAAAACTGTCTTCTTCTAGTCAGATGGCTAGTCCAACTAGCCAGTGCTGTCTACCCCGAGTGGCCATATCTTTCAGATAGGTCTGCCACATGACCCTTCTAAGTAGAAATGCCAAATATTGAAGCAGGGAGTTTCTACATACAAAATATGTGCTCTGTTACTCAGTTCCAGCTTCCTCCCTCTATTATAGTTCCCTTCCCTGATGTACTTGTAGAATAAAGTCTTCCATTGTGATTATAAAATGTTGGCAATAACTGCTTAATGCCTTACATTGAGTATGTCCTTATGCTGGGAAAGTGTGAAGTTCCTTATACTGGTACAAATACACTGTACTATCAAAATCCTTGAGATTTTGGCTTCATGCACACGTTGACTGGGAAACATGATGAGCACAGAGACACAGAGAATTCTGCCTTAATCTGGGGTTTTACCTGAATAAGGAATTATTCAGGTTTTACCTGAATAAGGAATTTCCACTGAAAATAACCAAGATATTTTCCCTGTCATAGCTGCATTTCATAGGAATTTGTTCCTGACATTGGCTGGAAGAATGACAAATATTTGAACTGCAGTCATATGATGGCCTAATTACACTGAATCTTGGAAGATGGGTAAAACTCCTGGAAAATATTGCCAAGATCCTAAAAGAGAATTCTGAGTGGTTCTCAATAAGAGAAAGAAATGCACTTTACAAAGAAAATAATGACTGGGTCATGCATCTCTGTCAGAATTGCCCACCAGCAGTGACTTCTGATGTGGATATTATATTCTGCATCAGAATGTGAAATTACACAAGAGACTTCACTCTAGAATTGGAAATTAACTGAAATTTCAGATATAATGGGCAATGCTGAGGATGCATCCAAAGGAACAATAATGTGTTTGGCCAGCCTACATTCTGCATGAGATTGATCTAATGAAGCATCTTTGGCAATTCTGAATGTTTCTGTTCCCTATCGCTTTTCTTATAAAGGAGTCAAAAGGATAATCAATAAATGGCTTGTCTGCTTTTTAATTAAATTCTTTTTTTTTTTTTTGGTCGGTTAATATATTCAGAATGTATAGTCTTAAATTCTGTCCCAAAATTCTTACTGGCATAAAAAAGTAGTGGTGGTTTGTGTGCAGGGAGTATGTGCCTGCAAGAAATATGTCTGCTGACTTTTTGCTGCAAGAAATATGTCTGCTGACTTTTTGCTACAGCTACTGAATCTGCTACTTTAAGCCTTAAGTTCTGGAATGTTTTCCTCAGAACTACATTTGCAGTGTTTTTAATTGTATGACAATGATGAAATGGGGGGGGGGGGGAAGAGGGCTTTAATAAAAAAGGAGGGCTTTAATGTTTGCATTCCCATGTGTTCCACTTAATTACTGGAAAGATTGCTAATGTTCACAGGAATCACTGAGTAGTCATCAAGTTGCTGATGAATGGAGCAATGATAGAAACTGGGGAATTTTCTGTCCGGCTGTTTGCTGGCTCGAAGGCACAGAATTTGCTTGACATTGATGGACAAAAGGAATGCTACCTGTCTGTGCATCCAGTTTTTGAGCAGAAGGTCTGGAGCAAATGAGGGAAGAGTAGCAAGGGACAGAAATTATATTTTCAGAACTGTTTCTTTATATCCATATCTACTGTCTAGAAGGAAAGTGGAAATAATTCCCCCAAATCTTTAGTTACACTGGTAAAACTTTACTTTTTTAATGTAGGCAAAGAAAAAGTGTTGTATCTGGATAGGGGAGGAAGAGAGGTTGTCGACATCTGTTTGGCCATCATATATCAAACTTTGCAAAACTGTACTGTGTTTTCTTTTTAAAACCTTCATAAATGAGACATTTGCAGAGATTTATGTGACCTACAGTGAAGGTATTTTATTCCCTAATTTTCAGCCACTTTACATGTACCCTTAAAAAACACAGCCAAAACCAAAAATAGCCCAATAAATATATTTTCGCCACAGAAATGTTTTTTTATCCTATTCATTGTAACGTTTCAAGATAAATGATTTTTGCAAACCATGATTCAGGAAAGCAGAAATGAAGTGGTAGGGTTGGCAAATGTTGTTCATATTTAGGAAACATACGAATCCTTATTGGGTCAAGATACAATCACCAATGGACTGGAATTCAGTGGACTGGAATCCCACTGAAATTCTTCACCCTTTCTGTGAAGCAAGGCCACAAAATTTCACCCTTTCTGTGAAGCAAGGCCACAAAATTCACAATGAGACTTATTTTTTTGCAGTTCATTCCTAATGCCTGTCATATATTTTAAAAGGGGCTCAAGTTTTCAGCTAAGAAAGGACATTGTCTGGACAATTTTGAGAATAAAAATGTGTGAAAGAAGAATATGGAAATACAGGTATTTCCAGTATTTCAGTAGATAACCTGGGAGGCCGTTCAGTGTAAATCAATGTATAGCAGGTTGTTTTGGGCTGCTCCATCCAGGAAGCAACATGTTTTTTTCTGACTTCAATAACTTCTTTACGTGTCATTTAAAAATTGCTGGATTAGAGATGTCATGCTGACTACTCTTCAGGTGCAAAAATATCTAAGGTAGGCAATGCATGGCTGAAATTAATGTTATTTTTAAGGTAGTATATGAGCTGAATGTTCTATGGAGCCTGTCTATTCAGTTAGACTTTTGAATCTGAAATTGTCACAGTTTTTAGGCAACCAGTGGTTATTACTCTCCAGTCACATGACAGTATTTCAGATTCAATATATATATATACATATTCTTCCCTTGCTTCCTAGTCTCCTTGTGGCTGCAAGAATGGATTTTTATGAGCTGCTGAACTCGTAAAGTGGACAGACATTGTGTCATGGATCAACACCATCAACACTATTTCTGTCATTTCAACCAGTTCAGTGCTATTTCCCCTCAACTAATTTCTTTCTCTTTACTTTTCAAAGCTTCACAGTCATGCTCTCCTGGACAACTCATATTCTATTTAAGTTAGAAAAATATGCTACGGGGCAAAAAAAAAAATATCATATGAGATCTGCAACTACATTGCATCAAGGTGTGTAACTGCTTCACTGATCACTTTATCTACTTTTCACAACTTCTGCTAGTTTGAGAATTAATATTGTTGATGAAAAGGATTATGAACTGTGTTTTGAAATTACTGGCCATGTTTTAATCATACCCTTCCTCCAATGAAGAAAGGGCAGTGTACATAATCTCCCTTATTTTATCCTCATAAAATGAAGGTTATACTGAAAGATAGTGATTCATCCTCAAGTCACCAAGTGAGCAATATCACTGAGCAAAGAATCCAAAAAGCAGATATTATAGAAAGTAAAGGTTATGTTTTTCCTATTCATGTTTTCTTTTTTCCCTGTTGATTTCTGAACTGGGATAAACCATAATGGCCCAGTGCTAGTCAAAACATTTAACTGAGTCTCTTAGCGAGCACATTGGGACCAGGGTTCAATCCATGCTCAAGCTATACATCTTGTTGGAAATTATGCAGCTCTGCAGATATTTTTTAGAATGCAAGTCCCAACAGACCCAACCAGCATAGTCAATTGCTGAGTCCAACAACATCTTGAGGACCACATGAGTCCCAACCCCCTGTGACAGAGTTTGAGCAGTCCCAAATCCAGACTGTTCCAGTGCTAGCATCTTGAATAATTAAGTAAAAAGTTTTCCTCAAATGTGTCACCCATTTTCTTCTCTCTTGGCTTCTTCCCACTCTTACTCCCTTTCCATTTTACTTTTAACCATTTTCTTCTTCAATGAGCCTGGTCCCTAGAGAAGTTGGGATCATTCCTTTTATACTCTTTTTAGTGGCAGATGAAGATCTTTCTGTTCTAGCAAAACTTTGGGAACTGATTGTTAACAAGAGAAGATGCTTGCTAAAAACTGTGTGATATAGTGGTTTGGGTATTAGACTAGCATATTGGAGACCAGAATTTCAATCCTCACTCAGCTGTGGAAGCCCATAGGCTAACCTTGGGCAAGTCACATTCTCTCAGTCTCAGAGGAAGGCAATGGACAAAACAAACAAGCAAACAACAAACAAACAAACAAACAAACAACAAACAAAACAAACTTGTGAACAATTCTTGCCAAGAAAACCCTGTGATAGGTTCACCTTATAGTCACCATAACCCAGAAACAACTTGAAGGCACATAACAGCAAACTGTTATTAATCTCTTTTTATAAAAGTAAAATTTAAATGCTATTAATTATGTTGTTAAATTAATATTTTAATTTAAACTTTTAAAAGTTTTTGACTCTATGTTTTTATTGTAATTGTCTGCCTTTTATAAGCTACTTTGAGTCCCAATCTTGGGGAAAAGTTAGGATACAAATAAAGTGATGGATGGAAGGATGCATAGTCATACACTTTGAGGCATTTGGTAAGTTTGGTGTTTGGAGAAAAAAGTTAAAACTAGCAAAGTTAATAACCTAAACACAAAACACACTGCAGAAAGAATCCAGTTGAGACTGTTTTAACTGTCCTGGCTCAGTGCTAGGGAATTCTGGAAACTGTAATTTGGTGAGACATTTAGCCTTCTCTGTCAGAGAGCTCTGGTGTCACAATAAACTACAATTCCCTAGCTGTGAGCCTGGGCAGTTAAAGAGGTCTCAGACTGGATTATTTCTGCAGTGTGTTTTGGACCCCATTGCCCTTTCTTCTGTCTTTCATTAAAAAATCTACCTAGAAGTAAGGGCCTATACAGACTACCAGAAATAATCCAGATTGAGACCACTTTAACTGTCCTGGCTCAGTGCTAAGGAATCATGGGAACTGTAGTTTATTGTATCACCAGAGCATTCTGACAGAGAAGACTCAATGTCTCAGAAAAAAATTATTCCCAGGTAAGTAGGATTCGATCATTCCATCCACATCTAATAAGCCTATTTTGCTCAGATGATCCAACATAGAAATATTTAGCTCTCTAAAGTGCATTTATTCCTTTGCACTCTTGAGTCAATCCAGTTTTCAGAGCTAGGATTCATTCATTCAAATGCAATTGATCTTTACAGCCTACACTTTGGATTGGCAGTGAGGAGGCAGAAATGATTCAATTGCACAGAAAAAAAGTTTTGTGTTTGCTTAAAAACTCTCAAAACTATTTGTCCACCTTTTATTGCCTAACTGATTTTTGTAGCTATCCACCTATTGCTTTACTTTCAGTGGAACTGAAATAAATCACTCTTCATTAACCTTTAACGCACAAAGTATTTGAAGAGTGAGTGAAGTGTACTTGATGGGAGTGGAAAGAAAAGAGACATACAGATGAGTGACAAAATGAATTGAAATGTTTATAAAATGTGATGCCGTGCTTTGCAGTAGTCATTTCCAATCTGGGACTCCCATCATTCCTAGACAGCAATTTTTATGGACTTAGTAGTTCACATAGGGCAAACTTTTCAGGTTGGAGGCAAGCAAATTTTAAAGGATAAAAATAGTCACCTTGAATGAACCAATAGCAAAATGTGCTCCCCTAAGGTCAACAATGCTGAACTCCATGTCATTTTCTGTAAAGTCTATGGCAGTGATGGTGAACCTTTTAGAGACCAAGTGCTCAAACTGCTACTCAACACCCACTTATTTATCTCAAGGTGCCACATCCCTCTGACTTTCTAGTAATGAACTCTGGAGAACTCTGTGCTGGGGCAATGGTGCACATGCCCACGGAGAGAGAGCTCTGAGTGCCTCTTCTGGCATGCATGCCATAGGTTCACCATCACTGGTCTATGGTCTTGTCCAATAATAAGTTTTTAATCAACCAGTTAACCAATGATAACTCAATTAATTAAATGAGTTTATTATTAGTATTTATTGGATTGATTTTCATTTCAAGTTTCTAATGTTTCTTATTAACAAAATGTCCAATCTAATATTCCAAGATCTGGTTTAGTCCTATATGCCTGAAAGATAGTATTAATGTTGGTACCTGATTACATTTTATCATCTTATGAGATTAGAAGGATTGTGAGAATTTTATACAATATTATAGTCATTTTTTGTGTATCATACATTTCTTTTTGCAGTAAAAATATTCCATTTGGGGTCCTTTTTCCAATGTGAAAAATGAGGTGCTTGGTGTTTATGTGTATATATTTAATTTTACATTTTGCTTATTAATTTTTTCCTTTTAAATCCACACTCAGTTGCCTGTAGACCCAGATGGCAATTTTACATCATGAATCTGCCCTAGATTAGTCCCACTACAATTTTCCTATGCTAACCTCATTATTTTTTTCATATGGTAGCCTCTGTGTAAGGTGACATATGGGAAAGCTTCTATATCCTACTATGAATATGAAGGCAATAAGAACTAAATTTTGTTCAGTGTAACATTTTAAGCCACAAGGCACAGATTTTGAAAATCTTGTTCTTAAGTTTTATTGGCAAATGGCTTAATCAAGTGAACACGATCATGTATTTTGTGGGAAAGGAATGACAGTTCCCCTTTAAGAAAACTATTATCAGACATAGTTATCTTTAAAGCTATTAAATTCACCCAAGTAGAGGTGAGAATAATTTTAATGGTGTGTGTAAATTACTTGGGAGCAAAAGCATATTTTGTAATGATTATTGAAGATTGCATAGCAAGGCATTATTTCATTATTAAAGAAGTATTAACAATTTATTAGTCTTGAATAGAAGTACCAAGCCCCTTTCACTGCTAGCTGAAATTGAGGGCTCTGAAATATTGTCTCAGGCAATGTTAGAAACCAATTAAAAGTGTGCACGGATGGAGGAATATAAATGAGAAGGCAAAGCTGTGGCATCCCATTTGATAGTAGCAATTGATAATATGAAGTGTTGAATGAAGTATTCCCAGTTCTGGGAATATGGCAAGCCAAAACAATAACAGCAAATGTATTGGGGCACCATATACGTGAGAAAGTTTCTTCCACTCTGGGCCACTGAGAGCACCATTTCATACATACCCCGGCCACACACCTATTAGCTAATCTACATCATTGTTAGCTATTCTGTTTTGGTCTGGAATACTGTGTCCAGTTCTGGGCACTACAGTTCAAAAAGGATGTTGACAAGCTGGAGAATGTCCAAAGGAGTGTGACTAAAATGGTGAAGGGTCTGGAAACCATGCCCTATGAGGAGAGGCTTAGGAAGTTGGGTATGTTTATCTTGGAGAAGAGACAGTTAAGAGGTGATATGATGGCCCTGTTTAAGTATTTGAAAGGGTATCATATTGAGGATGAAACAAACTTGTTTTCTGCTGCTCCAGAGAATAGAACCCAGAACAATGGATGCAAGCTACAGGAAAAGAGATTCCACCTAAATATTAGGAAGAACTTCCGGACAGTAAGAACTGTTTGACAATGGAACACACTTCCTCAGAGTGTGGTGGGGTTTTCTTCTTTGGAGGTTTATAAACAGAGGTTGGATGGCCATCTGTTGGGGTGCTTTGAGTTCCTGCATGGCAGTGGGTTAGACTGGATGGTCCTTGTGGTCTTTTCCAATTCTATGATTCTATGAAATGTGGGCTGGGCAGATCCAAAAGCAGCTTAGCAGGACTCCGCCACAGTTGGTCCTGTTGAGCTGTTCTATTCTGATTCTTAGTTTATCAGTCCATATTTGCTAGACAATAGTGTAGATCAGGAGTTGCCAACCTTTCTGAATTGTGAAGCCATTATTTCTATGGCAGAGCCCCTAAGAGGCCTACCCTATGTCTTACAATTAATGGTATTTAAATAAGAATACATTCTTATTCTTTAATTTCATTCAATTTTTATTTCTTTCACTTTCTTGGAGTGGCTGTGGAGCACCTGGGAAGTGCACATGGAGCCCTAAGGGCACCTCAGAGCGTAGGAATCCCTGGTGTAGATTAACCAACAAGTGGGGGAAAATAACAGCATTGTCCCCTAAATAAAACGTCTCTTCCTAATGAAATTTCCTTTCACTTCTCACATTTCTAGCATTAGAGTACCTTAAAACATCAACTGAGCATTTAGAAATATTGCTTAGTCATTTTAAAAATGAGGCCCTTAGGACAGTCTTCTTCCTTGGAGGTCTTTAAGCAGCGGCTGGATGGCCATCTGTCGGGGATGCTTTGATTGGGAGTTCCTGCATGGCAGGGGGTTGGACTGGATGGCCCTTGTGGTCTCTTCCAACTCTATGATTCTATGATTCTATGATTCTATGATTATGGCACTATGATTCTGCTTTAGCTACTATGGCTGCACTGTATATAATCCTGGGATTGGCAGTTTAGGGAAGGATATTTGGAATTCTAAATCAATGAGCTTCAGTGCCTCTCCAAACTACAAATCCCATGGATGAAGTCATGACCCTTAAAGTGAAATCATAGTACTATAATTGTGTGGTGTGAAAGGGCCCAGAATTAATAATAATAATAATAATAATAATAATAATAATAATAATAATAATAATAATATTTATTTATACCCCACCCCTCTGAGTGCAATCAGGACGGCTAACAAATGTTAAAAATACAGGGTACAATCAAACCCCTATACCCTCTCCCCCTTAAAAAAGTATTAAATCAACTAAGAATTAAAACCATACAGATTAAAACAAACATTAACAACATAGCCATTAAAGAAAAACGGTGGTTACATGTTGCCAAGGAGGTGGGCTAAGGAGAAGGTTCCTGGAGGGCTCCCCTAAGAGGGGTTCCTGAGGCCAGGATTTCTATCCTGGAAAGGCTACAAGTTAGTAAGGAAATGCAATTACAGGAAATAATTATAGATATAAATGATTTCCATTATCTCTCTCTATAAAACTAAAAAAATAAATAAATGAAGACTGAAATACAGGACTGAAGTACAGAATTCTTATTCGGAGAGTCAATGTCTTTACCCTCTCCCCTCTTGCTGACCCTCCTTTAAATTCCCACCACTACTAGTGATCCAATGAATGTTGATTATCTGAGTTTGGGAAATACAACTGCAATTTCCTGTAATATCTTACATAGTGTCACTCTGTTAGGATTGGGTCCCAAAGGAAAATGTACATTGTGGGATAGTGCAGCAGCCATGATGACACAGCATTTGGCCACAGCTGAGTCATGCAGCCTCATGCTGATGTAACAGGACATGACATCATGGGGGTAGTCATCTGGTGCTGGAAAGCACAGAAACTGCTGCAAAAGTGCTATAAAACTGCAGTGTCACTCAGGTGAGTGACAAGTGTCCAGCAGGAAGAGGCAGGGCCAGAAAGCCATGTGGAGCACAGGCTATATAAGGCGCAAGCCTCTGAACACACATGTGGGTTGAGTTTGTGGTGTTGTTGGAGTTGCGTTGGTGTATGCTGTACATATCTGTATTTAGAGCAACAAAGATTAAAGCCTCATTCGTGAGACATCTGTCTGTAGAGTCTCTGTGTTCTATCTGGAAGGGGAGAGGAGTTTCCCCAGTTGACAAGCAGCCTGCTTCATCAGAGAAGTCTGGATCCTGGTGCTTCATGTTACGTGGTCTCCACGCGCTGCGTTACCACGCCTAACACACTCTGGACATTCAGGGAAATTTAGATGGCAACTACCAGATCCAGCCTACTCTTTCTCATTGCTGCTCCTGCCAATTAAACTCAGAAGGAGGTGTCCCACACACGTAAAAGGAAGCCCATCTTCTTGTTGGCAAAACAATGGCTTTCCACTTCAGTTCTTTGTGTACCATTGCTCCCTTCCCTGTTATGTTTCTCCACATTTTCAGATATATTGAAATTAC
Organism: Phrynosoma platyrhinos; assembly: GCA_020142125.1. Taxonomy (NCBI): domain Eukaryota; kingdom Metazoa; phylum Chordata; class Lepidosauria; order Squamata; family Phrynosomatidae; genus Phrynosoma; species Phrynosoma platyrhinos. The sequence continues at coordinate 132,430,360 of JAIPUX010001232.1, forward strand.
ATATCACTGGGTTTGTACCAACAGCACAATTTACAATTTGCTTACAAGTTCATTTCATGTTATTTGACCTATAAAGTCCTAAATGGTTTGAGTCCAGGGCACCTCCTCGCATATGAGCCTGCCTGAAATCAAAATCTTCAACAGAAGCTAGATTAGTGAGTTCATATGACCTTTTCCTGAAGTGGTACCCAAGGGAAGTCAAAAGTCCATCTCTTCTGAGCATTGGTCAAGCAGCTAAGATTGTCTTAATTTGCATAACCATTGGTTCTTAAAACTGAGGGTGACTGCTCTGACTGTTTTAACCATGTATATGTTATTAAACTATTGTAATACATTATTAAATATAAACAGATAAAAATGGAGTAAAACAAACAGCCTAACACACTGAAAAGTGATAATAAATGCTATAAAGAAATGGATGAATGAATTAATCAGTCAATCCTTGTAGGGAACAATTCCTTTTACAACAGTATCCATTCCATCCCCACCATCTGTACTACCACTGGGTAACCCCACCAGCAAGGGCCCTTCAAATCTGAACCTGAACCTGATCCTGGACTTGGGAGTGGGAATTGTATCACTGCTTCTTCACAGGAAAGCTCCATTGGCAACAAGGTGGTGGAATTTCAGGGGGAAATGGTAGAAAGAGGAGACTAATCCTTCCTGAAATAATTGCTTTCCTCCTTCAGGTGCACCAGCTCCTTGCAAGATGGGATCCCCAGAAAGGATGGTTGTAGTATAAAGAAAACAACTGGAAGGGGGTACAGATTAAAAATTGTGGATAGGGAAGGGGTTAAGTGCCCCCTCTCACTTTCCTTGTTTCCCTTACAGCTTCTACTATTTTTTAAAAACCAAAAATGTGTCTGCAGTTCCTAGCTTCATGCCTGCTGCTAAATGTGTCAATTATCTTTGAATCAAATTCAAACAGTCAGAATATGGGGCAAGGTGATTTCTGAATTTGCCACACAGCAAGGGAGTCCCATCCCCTCTAAAGCTCCAAAGAGTTCAGTCTAAGCAGAGTTCTAGTTCCTGTCTACAATTACTGTTCATGAGCCCTTTAAAAAATGAGTTAGCTTGCAAGGAAGAAGTAGCTTGGATGAGTATTAGGATTTTTAGAGTGTGCTTAGTATTTAAAGCAATTTAATGGGACAAAGGGGAGGCCAAAGTAGAATGCTGCAGTGATTCCATGGAGTGTGTTGCCTTAGGCAAGTGGAATATTCCAACTTTTGTTGACAATGGTAGTTCCAGGTTCCTGCTTCTTCCCATCATTTGGCTGGAAAGCAGCAGTCCCATGTTGGAAGACAAAGGGGTTATTGTTGTGTTTCTTGCTGCCATTTTGTGACAGTTTCTATGAAAGGGGTAGAATTCTTGAGGAAAACTGCAAGGGAGAGATGGGACAACCACTGTGTTACCCACTCCAAGGACCCAGTGGAAGTTATATTTTTGGATGTTCTCAATCAGTCCACCTACTTTTTTAAAAAAGTATCCAACAAGGATAGATAAAATGTGACCTGTGGAACATGTGTTTCCTATCTTTTTTGTGGCTACAAGTCCTTCAGACATGTGTTATCCCAACTGCCACCAGAAAACAAAAACAAACAAACAACAACACAAAAAACAACACAAAACAAAAGCCAAGTAAATATGAAGGCTTGGCTTTATTTGCTCCTGCCATGACCTTCAACACAGGTCACATTTTTTTTTTAAAAAAAGACTGAAAATGAGCCAAAACTAAAACTAAATAAAAAAACAAAAGAAGCAAAAATACATATCATCAAAATTGGCATGGCACTACCAATAAGGACCCTTCCATAGTTCCCACTTGAAGTGCATACACATGATGAATGGAACATTTGAAAAGAAACTCTGATATTTTAGCAGACTGATATGGAGACAAATGGTTAAATGGGTACCCTGGTCACAAGCCCTAACCAAGTGTTCTTTCTATTCATATAAACCAAATAGTGAGGGATAACAAGTATTGTATACTGTTTTACTGTTGTAAGCCGCCCTGATTGGGTTTTCCCAAAGGGCGGGATAGAAATAAAATTTATTATTTATTATTATTATAAGTAGCTGTGGAGTTTTCTTCAACTATTCATTTCCCAGATGCTTTTCTCATGTAATTTTATTCCTCACAACACCTGGGGACCTTGTCACATGAAACCAGTGATATGCAAATATTCACAGTACCGGTAGTTATTTTCCTGAGCACAGTCCAGTTTTTGTTGAGTTGCCATGATCATGAAAATTACCTCTACTCATAAAAATTGTTCGCTAACTGCATTCAAATGGTTTCAGTTCACATCAGGCTTTTCCACATGTGGGCATGTGCATAAATGCACCAGGGAATATCTGAGTGAACAGAAAACACACACACGAACATAGCATGCTAGAAAAATACCTGTGTAAAGAGCCCTCTAGATCTGATCACAGTTTTAGATGACTTTATTTGGATAGCAACTTAGAAGTTAAGCATGAGGATTTTGACAGATATGCTTATCTCCCTGTTTTAATATATACAGTAATATGTAAGAAAGTAATGGAAGCCAGCTTGGCTTTACCAGTAATAGGGGAGAATATAAGCATGAATTATTTGAATTCAATAAATGCATTAAATAAAGTCTGTTACTATGGTAAAAAGTTAAGAACACATTTCCAGAATTTTTAGATTTTTTTTTCTGTGAATATTATGATGTCCCATTAATTATTGCTCTAGTGTTAAAAGGTGCACAAGTGGAGTGCGTTATTAATAGATACAGGTTTCTGATTTTGAGGAAATATAGCATTTCCCCCATATCTTAATCATTCTGTTTTAATGAGACAATGGAATATGAGTATTTTTAATGATGAAAAGACAGCATAACTAGACTTTGAATCCAGTTTTTGTCCTGTTTAGAGAAGACTCACTGAAACTAATGAGACCAAATTTAGTGAAGGTCAAGATCCTTTTTTTAGGGCCTTTGCAGACTGCCGAAAATAGTGCAAATTGAGTCCACTTTAACTGCCCTGACTCAGTGCTAGGCAATCATGGGAACTGAAGTTTATTGTGGCACCAGAGCTCTCTGACAGAGAAGGCTCATAATCTCAGAAAAAAATACAATTGCCATGATTCCCTAGCACTGAGCCAGGGCAGTTAAAGTGGATTCAATTTGTACTATTTCTAGCAGTCTGCAAAATTACTTATGCCAGTGCAACTGCCCTTTACACTGGTGTAATTTTTTTCCTTGAACATCTCTTGAGTGGTGTTTTGTGGCCACAAAAAACATCTCCTCACTTGCCAGCACAGTCTTGAAGCGGACAACTTTCTCTGCCCTTAACCTCTAGCCATATCAGCATAGTCTACTCTACAGCTTTGTTACCCTTCAGCTACATCCCTACCTATGGTTTCCTCTTTCTCCTATGCCGGCATAGTTATACTGGCCAATAGGAGTGTGACCACTGTCTAGATTCAATCCAGTGGCTTTAAACAACCAACAGAGAGCTATTATAAACACATTCACATATATCATCAAAAGCCAGAATAATTCACTAGGTACTTCACAGGCCAAAGCTCACCAAATGAATCACTCACAAAACCAGGTTATTATTTAAAGCTGCATAAAGCTATTTTCTTTTCTTCCTTTCTCTTCTCTTCTCTTCTTTTTAGATCCATTCATTTTACTATAAAAAGCATAATCTGTTTATTCACTTTTCACTGGACAAAGAGGTGTTTTAATGCTATGTGGCTGCATTTGGCAGAGTTACAATTACATCATTAGAGCGGTAGCGCTAAGAAGAACATTAAACTCTTTCAGGTCCTTAGCTCTTTAGTACCCTTCATGCCAGCAGGCAATATTAATTAAATTCTTTTAAAAAAAGCCACACACACACACACTGACACACATCAACCTCTCTGGTTTAAATTGTAATCAGAAGTGTGACTGTAGTCTCATAAAAGTTTTGGGCTCCAGGTGAAACCATGGATTCTAGAGGGAGTCCACATGGCAATGATGTTGGCTATTAGCAAGTTCCTAGCAAGCAACCTCTCTCTCTCTGAGCTTCTTTCTTGTTTATTTCACACAACACAATAATAACTCTTTGATATCATTTTAACTTCCATGCCTTCATCTAACAGAATATTGGGATTTGTAGTTTAGTTTAGATATTGGTCAGTATTGATCTCTGGCTGCGAATTCTAAATGTCTCATGAAACTATAAAGCCCAAGATTCCATAGGCTGGAAGCATGACAAATGAAGTGAACCAAATGTTTAGAGTCGTGTAGTGTTAAAGAGACTACTTTTGCAATATTTCTTTGGACTTAAAAGGCTGTACCTTAACGTAGAATAGTCTTTCCTAACTCAGGGGGGAAGCAGACTGGTGGCACAGGGCCGCCCTGGGAAGGTGCGCCGTGGGACCGAGGCATCCCCATGCTTCGATCCTGCGGCGCACCTTCCCCGTCCCTGAAAGGAGCGCTAAAATAGCGCTCCTTTCACAAGTAAGTGAAAGTGTGCCACAAAAGCTTGCGGCGCACTTTCGCTGACTTTTCTGCCGCAGCATGTCTGGACGCTGCGGCGGGAGGTTGCCCTTGGAGCGCCGGCCGTGCGGAGAGGCGGCAGCTCTGAGGGCAACCTCGGGAGGAGGAAGCGGCACCGAGCGTGTGGCTGCACCTCCTCCTCCTCCCTGCCTCCAGGATGGTTTTTTAAACCTTCTGCCAAGGCCCTCAGTGTCCTGCAAATGGGCTAGGTTACAAATCTCATGGCCATACCCTCCAACTTTTAAAAGAAGAAAACCAGTACACGTGTGACCAAGCAACAGCAGTGTGTGGTCAAAAAGGCAGAAGTTATTAATGAAGAAAAATACACATGCTAGGACAGGCTGTAGCAGATTGATTTTGGTTGAGCCTACTGGGAAGGGCAAGATTTCTCACCTTCCTCCCCTCCTTAGTTAACTGAGTACAAATGACATTTGCACTTTGAACTGGATGGCTATAAAAAACAGTCAGTGAGTCAAGGATGCAAAACTCTTAATAATTTTTTAAGAACCTCTGAGCATATACAGAATATTTCTCTGCACATTTAAATCCCTACAACCTTTCTGCCTCCTCATTTCCAATCAAGAAGTTGTTTTGCAAAGATCAGTGATACAGCTCATGTTCTGCATGCAGGAACAGATACCACAAATTCACTCTGAGAAATCTAATGATCATGTACCTAACAAACACAGTTATCTCAGTACCCATCTCACCATAACTGTATAATTAAAAGGGGGGTTAATAAAAATAAGGAGGAGGAGCAAGAAAAAGAATAAAAAGCAGAATGGCAAGAGTGGGGGTAGCATAAGAAAGAACACAAGACAAAAAAAGAAATAGAAGGGCTGGGTTTGAGTAAAACCATTCAATTAATATTTAGGAGCCTTGCACTGCAGATGCACCACACTAATAGACCACAGTGGAGTTCAATGAAGCTTACCTCAAACAATATTGTACAACATTGTATTTGTGTATGTGTGTGTGTTTGTGGGTACATACACCAGTCCAAAATGTAATATATACCAATATATATCATCAAAAAGGAGCAGAATTTAAATACACAGTTGCATTGGCACAAAGGACACTGAATGTGATTATTTGGGTAAAACATTGGCCACAACTTTTATTTTGTACAGGGTCTTGATATCAATCAATTCTACAATTAAATAACAGTTTTAGAAAACAAGAATTTGTTCTTGATGCATTTGGTTAAGTGCAAGCGCTGCTGTTTAATTTGTCTCTAACATGTCATGTGTCAAGTCTATCAGTTTATGTAATATATAACAGCAATAACTAATCCCTCTCCCAACCAGATATGATGTCATAAGTGATCTTATAACATCTTAACATATATGACATCATCCAAGGTTAAAATGATGTCATACCAATTTGGTTAACCTAATGACATATACCGAATTTAGAATTTTTATTAACCCAATTAGTATTTTTCAATTAACCTAATTATACCCCTGGGGGGGGGGTCCCTGCCCACCACAGGAGGGGACCAGCCTAGCTTGGCATCCCCCCCCAAAAAAATCGTCCTTTTAATGTATGACTCCAAAGAAGTCGAGTATATGTCATTCCCCCATGGGGAGAGATGCACACCATCACCCCTGTACAAATGTGTCAATGTAACCTGAATCCCATCATGTTCCACAATAACAACTACTAGTCTCCCCAAAGTCAGCCACAGATCTGTTCAGCCAACGTCAAGCTCTGTTGATGGCCGTATCGCTCCGAGCACCATACTAAGATTTCTGAGGCAGCAACTTTGTCCACATGAGCACAATATTTGGCATCCCTCTCTTAACTTCTTGCATGTCATTAACAATTATTTTAGCTAGCTTTAAAGAAGTCAGTTTTGCCAAATCAGTTTCTCCTAAATGAATTAACAAAATCTTGGGATGTTTGAAAGACTCCAGCAATTCAATGATTCTAGGTAGCAGAGCTCCCCACAGCATTCCTCTACGACTGAACCACCTTACAGTTCCGGCGTCTCTCAATGCCATGGTAATATCCCATCGGTGCTGAATGTTGTGCCACTCAGTCCAAAAGACCAAGCTGTGCCCCAGAATCCATACATCTTTGCCCATCAGTTCTGCTAAAATATAGTCAGAATAAATCAGAGAGTTAGCAAAACAGTTTATCCTATGCGTGCACATAAGATTTAAACGCTCTAGAGCTCCAACGACCAATCTTTCGAATTGTAGTATCACTTAAACCAGGGGTAGGCAACCTTTCCCTTTTAAGGGCCGAGGGACTTCAGCTCCCAGAATCCCAGAATCCCAGGAGCTATTGGCTAACACGGGACTATTGGCCAACATGGCTGAGGCTTCTGGGAGCTGAAGTCCCTCGGCCCTTAAAGGGGAAAGGTTGCCTACCCCTGACTTAAACCATGTATTGCCGCTGATGTTGCTGCCCCAATTCTGAAAGAATGAGAAGAAAATTGAGCCACTGGCAAACCAGCATGTCTCAAAACCTCTTGCTACACAGCCCTAAATTGAAACTGCGTCAACGGGAGGCCTGAACTATGTAAAAATAAATATCCTGTTCCCCTCAGCCTTATTCTGAGGTAGTCAGATAAAGCCAATACTGGGCAAATATGACCATTAGGTGCCCTAGTCAAAATACAGATTGTCCCTTTCCTAGTTGATCGGTCTTTGACTGCCTAATAGTCATTTGTA
>JAIPUX010001232.1:132452120-132471909 GCA_020142125.1 Phrynosoma platyrhinos
ATGATTCTATGATTCTATGATTCTATGATTCTATGACAATCCACCAACACAGCAACAACTCCACCACCATCAACATCCACCACCACACATATGTCCTAAGGCAACTCCCTTATATTCCCAGCCACCTTTCTTCTCCTTTAGCATGTAAGCATAGGAGTACATGGTGTGTCTATCAACTATCACCATCAGATATCTACTATTGCCTACCAATTTGGCAAAAGGCCCAGCCAAATCTGTGTGCACCGCTTGGAATGGCCTCTGGGTGATGCACTTGCTCCTCTTTGCAACAGGAAAAGCCTTCAGCTTCATCTTGCTGCACACAGAGCATTCCAAATGGTCCTTACATTCATCCAGTTTCAACTCAGGGCACACACTTCTCTGTTTCTCTAAACTTGCAAAGCCCTTGTGTCCCAACACCCTATGAAAGTATTGTACACAATTCGAGTGCAGTGGCACATTGCCAATTGTGGCACACTCTGCATGGGTGTCTAGGTAGTCTAACCTGTTGTGCTTATGTGCTTTTGCACAAACCTACCCCCCTTTAGTAATAACACAATCATCCCTCTCAAAGTGTAGGGCATACCCATCTGTAATCAGTGAGGACACACTGATCAGACAATTTTGTAACTGGGAAGCACACAGCATATTTTCAAAGTCTCTGTCAAACCCTGGAAAATGCACAGTCCCCATGTTCCTTATTTGGCTAGAACCCCCATCGGCTAAACCCACTGAGTCAACACATGAGGGCTTCCTGTCCTTCAGCAAGGACCCCTGGTTCACCAAGTGGTGAGTCGCACCACTGTCGATCATCCATAGATGTCTGGCTGCAACAGCAAGATGGGCTTGACAGTCACTGTCCTTTACTGCCGAAACAACTCCCTTCTTGTTCCCAGGAGACCATTGTTGTTCCTTCCTTCTAGCAGCAAGTGGCTTCTTGCTGTGCCTCCTGAAGTGACCTGGCAGTTCACAATTATAACACGGTTTAACTCTGCAGATAGCTGCACTCTCTGCCTTTTGAACTGCCTCCGACAGTGTGTTTGATCTTGGCTCTGATCTTGGCTCTGCATGTTGCTGTCTCTGAATGCCATTCTCAAAATGCCATCTCTGGCATTCCTCCAAGACACGTGTCAACACCAAGTCCGTGTGAGCTGACTCTCTGCACCCCCTGCAGGCTGTATAGTATGTGATCAAAATCACTGGATAGGCTGCCCAGCAGGATGTATGCTTTTGTTCTTTTGGGAATTTATTTGTCTAGATTCTACCTCCAAAAACAGATGATTCATGTTGGCCAGATGCTACTCTGGGGACTGTCCTTTCTGCATTTTACAGGCATACAGCCTTTTGCTCCAAAGCATTTTGGAAAGAGCAGAGTCTAGCTGGTGCACATTCTTCAATGTAAACCAGACCTCCTGAGCAGATCTCTTATCTCTGATGTGGTCTAATTGGCTTGGATCCAGGGAAAGATTTATGGTTGCTCTTGCTTTTCTATCAAGCTCAGCATTTTTCACCGTGGGCCCTTCTTCAATAACATCCCAGAATCTTTCCCTTACCAGGATTGCCTCACCATAAACTGCCCACTGTTCTGATCATTTAGCCTCGGGAACTTCACAAACTCCATACTGGCAGCAAAATAAGACAAAACGCTCAGCGTTAGCAGCCTTCCCAGCTCCTCACTATCAGTTGGAGATAAGGAGCACAGCAAGCAGTTTGGCTTCTTAACTCTCTGCCTTATGGCACTCAGATAGGTAGAACTGCTCTTCTGGACAACTGTACACAAACAGCTACTCACAAGGTCATCCAGACGGATGCGCTGGTGCAGTGGAAGCATGCTGGGCCCATAACCCTTGTTAGCGTGGTTACACAGCACTTGATGGTCCATATCAATGTTTGGTACCAGAGTCACCACCTTCTGGGATGCAGGCAGCAGCTTGTGAGCTGGAGAAACATCTCTCCCCTTCCAGACAGAGTACAGAGACACTTCAGATAGATGTCTCTCAGATGAGGCTTTTAATCTTGGTTCCTCTGTGTACAAGGTTTTGCAGCCTTTTCTGTGCTTTACAGCACCTGGTGATCATCAGCCGATGTCACTTCCCCTGACTCAGCACCTGGTGGAAAGTGCTTAATCATTATAGCTGCCTGTGACCTTTTCATGTCTGGTCACTACTATATCAAATTACATTGAACATTTTCACTGGGACACTGTCTGAACTTTCTGAACTACAAAAGCATTAAAAATGAGTGACCTCTTGGTTGATTCAGTAATGATGAATAGAATTAGTTCATTTTTTAAAATAGCAGTCCATGTTTTAAACTAGAATCATAGAATCAAACTTTAAGTGCTTTAGCCAGGGAATGTTACAGTTTAAGTGGATTCATGACATGTCATTTGTAATATTCTGCCTATTGTCAGGATGTAAGTATTGTAAATGGTCTAAAACACTATGAGAATGAGTAATAGTGGCACCTGGTTGATTATTCAAGTATTTTATGATTGCTAGAATGTGTCAAAGCACTGTTGTAGATTCACTATTGTGATTACCTTATTGTATCATCTCATCATTCAAGGAAAGTGTCAAGCTGGGGTACAAATGATGTTATTGACTATGTGAGCTTTATATTTGAACTTAGCTCAAAAATACAATATCTCTTTAGTTCAGGACTTTTTTTATTACAAAAAGTTTGTATGTATAAGAGGAACCTCCCCTGATGGTGTTGGACTAAAACCTCAACCTTCTGGTCACTGGCTGAGGATGTTGGGAACAATATTTTGTAACCCTAGTTTTGAAAAGGGTGAAATGAGATAATATGAGGGAATATTGTAAAGTAATAATTATCACCTGGAAGTTATTACGGTATATTGATGAAATTTTATCATTGGTCCCCAAGCACATGATGTTGAGAAAATCAACTCATTGTATCCTTTATTTTTGTTACAGGTTGTGCCAGAAGTGACTAAAGTGTAAGATGGAGAAGAATGTATATATATCTACTCTGAAAAATGACAACATGGAAAGTAGTAATATGAATTTCAGCCAGACAAAATACAAGATATGCGAATATATCAGGGACACCTGCATTACAAATATTATCAGACATATATCTTATATACAGTCAGTCCTTAATGTCCATGGATTCTTTATCCACAGATTCAACTATCCACAGCTTGAAAATATTCCAAAAATATATAAATTCCAAAATGCAAAGCTTGATTTTACTGTGTGAAGTCATAGGCTTTCATGGCCGGCATCCATAGGTTTTTGTTGGTTTTTCGGGCTGTGTGGTCATGTTCTAGAAGAGTTTCTTTCTGACGTTTCACCAGCCATCTGTGGCTGGCATCTTCAGAGAAAACTTGAATGGAAGAGAATGGGTGTATATATACTGTGAGACCTTGGGTAGGGAGGAGTGGTTCCCAGGTGAACTGTGTGTTGTTCTGTGTTGAATAGTTATTGTTCTGTTGTTAATGGCATGGCTCCAGGGTGGGAGGAAATGCACTCAAGGTTATTGTCTGCTAATCCATTGCAAACTGTGCATTGTTCTGTGTTGAATAGGTATGTTCTGTTGTTAATGGCATGGCTTCCAGGTGAGGATATGCAATCAAGGAGATTGTCTGCTATTGTCTGCTGGGAAAGCCCCTGACCCTGGTTGGTTTCCCATTTGCATTTGCTGAGTGCTGATTTTCTTATTTTGTAGGACTGGTAGCCATATCTTGTTTACTTTAAGCGTTTCTTCTTTCCTGTTGAAGTTATCCAAGTGTTTGTGGATTTCGATGGCTTCCCTGTGCATTCTGACCTGATAGTTGTTGGCATGGTCCAGAATTTCAGTGTTTTCAAACAGCATTTTATGCCCAGGATGGTTTATAATGTGTTCTGCTACTGCTGATTTTTCTGGCTGGCCCAGTCTGCAGTGTCTCTCATGATTTTACTATTTTATACAGAGGACACCATTTTACTATGCTATTATATACAATGGGACTTGAGCATCCATGGATTATGGTATTCACAGGAGGTCATAGAATTAAACCCTAGTGGATACCAAGGGTCCACTGTACCACAGTTCAACAAAATGAAATCATTAAATTTAGATGTACCTAATTATATAAGTCATATACAGAAAGAGATCCAAGATGCCACCATGGATAAAGCAGCTGTTGCTGTAGCAGCCTTCCACAGCTGAATGATCTTCAGATCTGTTTGGACTATAAGTCCCATTTCCCCTTAGCCAGAAGGCCCAGTAGATGAAGGCACCTGCACAACAATAAGTCTGCACAAGTTTGTGTGTCAAAATGTCAATGTTAAAATCTCTCCTCAGCTATGGAGCTGAAACATGAAGCTGAGAAAAAATGAGTTTAAACTAAAAGTGGTAAGGTGAATTCTTCAAGTAAGAGATTGCACATCTTGAGAATGAGTGTCAGTCTAAGTAAAAATTACTTAGACTGTAATGGGAGAACTTTTTCAATATCCTTGAGTGGTTCTTTTTGAAGTGAACAGTGTAACAAAGAATCAGTTCTATGCTGCTAAAATTTTTCTTGTCAATGCATCATAAAGATATTCCTTACATTACTATTTTTATGGAGATTTATTTGGTTTTGTGTGGGTGTTTTCTGTTCAACAAGGATAGGAGTGTAGGAAGAGTAGAGGGCTAATAAGCCATTTCATTAGCATGCCGCTATGAGCTTTTCAATTTAGTTCTCATCCAAAAGATATGCTGTCTGTAACTTTATGCTGTTAAAGTCTGTAAGGTCAGAACATCTCAAAATAAATTAGACAACATCACTAGAGGGGGAAAACCCAACCCTCCTTTTAAATAAAAATGTACAGCTGTATTTCTGAAGATTCTCATGCCATATGAAAACTTGCAAGTTGGAAGAGAGATGATGAATGAGAAAAGCTTTTCATTAGTCACTATAAGAGATAACATGGGCCAATTATTTAAATCGCTATCGGATGCCTTGCCTATAAATACAACAAGCATTATTAAATACTGAACAGAAGATAATGTAAGATAGAACTAACTCATACATTTTTAGTGAATATCTAAGGTTTTTAAGAATAGATACACAAGACAAGTATGAATGTGATGGAAATGTATATCATTTACTTTCATTTTTCTGCAGTGGGAATTAAATGTTGCTTCCTGTTAGATGGCAAAATGGAGTTGATGAAATGGTGGGCCAGCATGGTGTAGTGGTTTGAATGTAGAACTTTGACTCTGGAGACCAGGGTTTGAATCCCTGCTCAGCCATAGAAATCCACTGAAGTGACCTTAGGCAAATCACACTCTCTCTGCCTCAGAGGACAGCAAAGGCAACCCCCTTCTGAATAAATCTTGTCAAGAAAACTGTTTGATTTAGGGTCATCATAATTCAGAAATAACTTGAAATGGTCTCTGTGCTGTGGGCTACATACATTACTGTGGAAGTAAATCTCATTCAGCATTGCAGGATTTGCTTCCAGGTAAACATGAAAAGGTGTGAAGAAAATTTGGACTTTGCATTTGCATATTTTATGTTAATGAAATTAGAATGGAATGCAATGCAATGCAGAGTTAGATCATCTTATACAAAGCCAATGAATAGAAAACTACCCTTGCTTCAATATCTAATCTTTCTTTAGATCTTAAACTTCATTTGATTCAGCCCAAATGAGTGGTTAGGGTATATTGGACACCATTATGCCTTTAAGGAAAGAAATTGACTACTTCAGCTAAGTTGTAATATTGATGTAATATTGATAATGCTTCTCTTGGTTATATGATGTGGGTGTGTCCAATTGCTAACAATTTTTATTGGATGTGTTACAATGTATCAATTTTATTGATTTTTTTTAATATTTAGATAATACATTTTTTTTTAAATTATATCCCTGAGACATAGAATTTAATTGTCAGCATGGCTGGATCTTGCATGTATTTACTATTGCCAAAAGATTTCTACTTCAACGCTGGAAAGCTACAGCTTCTATTGCTCAATGGTCAGAGAATCTCACTGCTTCAGCTACTCATGAATGTGCATTTTACATACATCAATTTCAAGAAAATGCATTTTTTGAAACATGGTCATCTTATATTAATAGATATGCCTATTCCACACTCACATCCTTTGTATTCCCCTCTTTCTCCCTCTGTTTACTTTCTTTACTCTTTTTCTTTGAAATCATACTTTTAAAAGAATCCAATACAAATAAAGATATACATATTTTATAGAATGTGCAGTTATAATTGTTCAATGTTTTTTCTCTGTTATTAAGTAACCACAAAAGTTGATGCGTCTAGTAGCTTAAAGATGCAAAGGTCCTAGCACAACCAACTAAAAGGCATTATGAAACTATTCTGCATTTTTCTTCTTGATGACTTTTGTCATTATTGCTGAAAGGCAGACGAGCAATGGGAAAACATGGAGGGTTATAAGCAAATGGTATTGTAAAAGTTACTGTAACTCACAGAATTCCCTAGTTAGCAGGGCCAATGGCCATTTAGATTGGGGGATCCTGAAAGTAGTAGGCCAAAATAGTAACTTCCATATTCTCTGCTGAAATTACACCAGTGTGATCAGACATTTAACAGCCAAAAGCTATATCTGGAAACCCTTATAGTTATGGTGATTTTGCGTGTTCTTTAAAATCCAATCAGGAGTGTTCACCTGGAGCTTCTAGATGTATTAAGGTAGCCACTGCCATAATCCTTGTAGCCAGACTATGTATGAATAGCCTATGAATGACTGGACTCACAGGCAAGAAGTAATCTTAGAGTACATAGCTACCCAATATCTGTTGTAAATGCATGTCTAAATTATTCTGAAATCATGGTTAAACAGTTAGCATTAATTAATGGTGAGTTGATGTCCTTTAATGCTACACAATTATAATTCTATGATTGTTATTTAATTGCTTTGGCAACATCATATGGGTTTGTGGAGTATGCAGTCTGGTGGAACATGAGCGCTCTCTGAGTGAAAATTCCAAGTATCCCTTGCTAACCTGCCTTCCCCAACATGCTTCTATCCAGACATGTTACATTACAATCTTTCACAACCTGTTTCCTTCCAGATATGTTACACTGTAATTCCTATCATACCAACAATTCATCATCCAACTGACATATGGAAGCCACACAAAAACAGCTATTCTAGTTGGAGGGCAAGATAAATAGCACGAACACCTCAGGCTGCATGTGCACTGAAAATTAATGCAGTTTGACACTACTCTTACTGCCATGGCACAATCCTATAGAATCTGGAATTTGTAGTTCTATGAGATATATAGCCTTCTCTGTCAGAGAACTCTAGTAACACAACAAACTACAAATCCCAGGATTCCACAGAATCATGGTAGTTAAAGTGGTATCAGTCTGTATTATTTTTGCAGTGGAGATGAAGCCTCAAATAAATAGCACTGAAGAATTTTAACTAATGGATTGATATTTGATGTTAATATTAACTGAAATAAAAAAGTGGGCATATGTTGCAAGTGAATCAATCCATGGTTTGTGTGTGTGTGTGTGTGTGTGTGTGAGAGAGAGTTTTTGAGTCATAATATGTTAAGAAAGAGAGTGGGAGTTGAGTGGGCAGGGAGGGGAAAACTCAACCTAAAGTGTTAAACAGATACTAGGCAGCAGCAGTAGTGGTGGGGGACACTGATGTAAGAGAGAACACCAGTGACACCATAGCTAATACATTTAGCACTGTGTGAAGGGAGTCAGAGATGAACCTCCTGGCAAGAACCTCTCACCAAGACCCCCCCCCCGACACGTTGGGAGGGTCTCTCTGTTGCACCGGCCATTTTAAGAGGCCGACGCCGTGATTGGCTGGGCGGGCAGGAAGTCCCGCCCTTCCTGTTTTGCCCAGCTAATCAGGGGGATCTTGCGAGATCCCCCAGCATGCCGGGTAATCTCATGAGATCTTTGGATCTCACAAGATTGCCTGTGAGATTTGTGGACTATATAGCCCTTGGCTACCCTGTGGCGGCAGCCATTTTTGCTGGGGCAGTCAACCCACCTACCCTTAATTAACAGCTGCTTACTTATTTACTCTCAGGCTTCAGCTGGTTGCCTTCGGGGGCCGGGAGGGAATTTTCCCAGAGTGATTGTAGCCTGGGTTTTTCGCCCTCCCTGAGAATAATATGGTGCTGTCATTGTTGGTTGTGAGTTACACATGAATGGTTTAAAAGTTATTGCTTATCTTGTCACAACTTGAGGTCAGAGTCTTGGTTGATCAATTATAATGTTGATATTTTATTTAGTTCTGGTGGGCAGGGACACCCACCCCGGGGATAATTTGGCTATTAGAACTTACCAAATTGGATTAATTAATGTGGATGATGGATATACGTCATCAGGTTAACTAAACTCTCTATGATGTCATCAACGATGTTGATTGTGTCATAACTTGCTTACGTCATATGTTTAATTATGATGTCATTTCCAGTATGGGGGGGATGATTTGTTGAAATTTTGTAACTGATTTGAACAGGACTTTCTTGACACATATTGTGATGGGCATGGCTTAATCTTGATTGATACTGCAGTTAAGTACAAGGACACAGGTGTCAAGAACAAAATTATGGTCAATTGAGAAAGTGTTATTGAAAGCTATTTTAAGACCTTGTACAGATAAATAAAGTTGTGGCCAATAAAGATTTCCTGTACCTCAGATAAAATCCTGAACAAAATGGAGACAGTAGTCAAGAAATCAGAAGAAGACTAGAAATAGAAAGGGCAGCTATGATAGAACTAGATAAGATCCTAAAGTGTAAAGATATACAACTGAGCACTAAAGATAGAAATGTTCAAACCATTGCATTCTCCACTACCATGTATGGATGTGAGAGCTGGACAGTGAAGAAATCAGATAGGAAGAAAATCAACTCATTTAAGATCTGGTCCTAGAGAAGACTACTGAGGATACTCTGGACAGCAAAAAAGACAAACAAATGGATCCTAGAACAGATCAAACCTGAACTCTTCCTGAAAGCCAGGATGATGAAACTGAGGCTGTCAGCTTTGGCTATATCATGAGAAGACATGATATTAGAAAAGACAATAATGTTAGAAAAAGTAGAAGATAGCAGAAAGAGAGGAAGACTGCACTCCTGATGGCTAGACTCAATCAGGGAGGCCTTAATTTGTAAGACCTAAGCAGAGCAGTGGAGGAGAGGTAGTCCTGGAGATGTCTCATCGGGGTTGGCATGAGGCAAGGTCAAGGGCAGTTAACAACAAAACCCCATTAAATTCCAATGACAAATTTAGATGAGGGTGATGGTGAAATACTCTTCCCCCTCATAGTCTTGTCTCAATTTCCTTCCAACTAAGAAATAAAAAAGACATTGGTACATGGTAGAGTGAGAAGAAAAGTGAGAGCTACAAGTTAAAGTTCAGCTTTGAACCTTCAAACAGGAAAAAACAAGTTCTTAGTTGTTTTGTTTTTAAATTGTCTAATTGTTTTAGTTTTCTTATAGTTTTTAAATAGTTTTCCTCACTATCAAAATAAAATGTTTGAAAGTCAATATCACTGTTTTGAACTTTAATTTCCAAAGTAGGCCAAACTTTAAATTTATGTGACATTATTATGTTTAATATTTAAGTAGAGCCCTTCTTGGCTTGAGGGTTTGTAAGCATGCAGTTCCTAAAAGCCCTAAATGCCACAACTAAGTATATAATTCAAAATACTGAAATCAAATTCATGCCAATTGCTTGTGTTCATAATTAAAACCAGCTATTTTAGCCCAGTTCCATTCCAAGGAAACCACTGGAGCTTTACCATATAAAAATTTAAGTACTTGATGTGTAGTTGAAATTTTTATTACTATTCAAGTGTATTTGATTTGATTATTTTATTTCATAGATTACATTTAAATTAATGCCATCAAATGCTCTGGCTGACTTTCACATAAAGCTATACAAAATGGCACATTAATAACATACAGAATGCCGTAATTAAAAACAAGAATAAACCATTAAAATGTAATATTTTTTTCTTTTTTCTTTTTTATATCAAATTGTTCTTTTAATAAAGACAAGATAAACAATTAATAACTTAGATTAACAGCACATTAACACAAGGAGAGTTCAAGCTCTGGATAGATAAATAGTTCTTACCTTGGTGAAAAGAATAGGGAGTTTATCGCAAAGCATTTGTCGCTTGATTTGGGCATGGGCTGGGCATGGGCTTGAATGGGTGAAAATGGGTGCTATCACACACAAAAATGCTGTCAAAGCTGCCAGGCAACTACCTCCAGTCTCCCAGCCTTGCTTAGCCTGTCAATTTTGAAATCTTCCATCCTTGAAAATCAGCAGGCTGAACATGGCTGGGAGATGGGAGGTAGTTGCCCAGTGCATTGGTGGTGTTTTTGTACTTGGTAACACCCATTTTCACCTGTTCAAGCCTGTTCCCAGTCCTTGCATGGATCAGGTGAAAAATGCTGTGGGATAAACTCCTATAAGATGTTAATTGAATCTATTTTATTGTTATGTTTTCTTTTTTTATTGATTGTACTACTGTACATTTTGTACATTTTATCTTTGTACTCCCGCCTCGATCCATAGGGAGAGGCAGAAAATATAAATAAATTATATTATTATTATTATTATTATTATTTGGGGTGTCACCAAAATTGAATCCATTGCATTTTAGTGTAGTCTTGATTCACTGAAGTTACTCCCACAGTATCCAATTTCTCTAGCAGTCCTTGCTCATGGCTGTTGTTCAGCTGGAGAACTCTTGAGAGGTTAGCTTCTCAGAAATAGAAATGATCTCTTGATTGATACATTTGTATCTGGTTATACTTTATCATATATAATATATATTATCATATGTGATATTATATATTGAGTTAAGTGATTTCTTGTCCATGAAAGTTTATGTCATAAATAAGAAGGTGACTTGTAATGAAAGATGGGTTCTGAAGGATGAATTGGGGATTTTCAAGATTTTAGAGGGGAACATCTGCATTCTTTTTCAGCAAAGAAAATGAGGAGATATGTTTCTACATCTCAAGGTCACTTTGAAAACAGAGCTACCCAAAGTCACACTGTCTTATAGTAACATGGGACTTTCACTTTCTAGTACCAAGGATATTTTGCAAGCCCTTGGGGAATTTGAAATAAATGCAACATTTATGAGAAAGTTGGACAATCCTGTAGCATAATACCTGTCAGTCAAAAGTCTTTATTTATTGTAAGCTTCCTGCTTTGGAGGAAAAGATGTCATATATAAGACTGATCACAATAAAATGAAATGAAATAAAAAACAAAAAAACCAAAAATGTTGCATTCATAGATGATAAATCCAATTGTATTTGTTTTGTGTTGACTTCAACAGAACTCAGAGATCATCTTTATCAAAGAAGAGAACAATGAAAATGATAGTGATAATTATATTTGCAGTTACTATGAATGTTGCAGCAGAAACATGAACACAGAAATTTTTTGGGCTCTGAGAGGCTACATATTGTAAAACAGATATGAAAAGGGAAGTAAAATGAGATAAATAAATAAGGGTTTATAAGGGCTTATAGGAGTTCTATAAACCTTGTGAAACATTTATTGCAGAATGTCAGGAAATCAGGAAATTGAAGTAAGGTGAGAATGAGCAAGAAAAATTCCTTATCATTTTACTTTTGAAGACTCATTTTACACTTCTGTAGAGTTTCTTCAAAAACTAGAAAGACATACTAGAATTATGAGAGTGGTGTTATCTAAGAACCCACAGATATAGCAATTTTTATTTACCTTATTGGCTCTGTGACCTTGATTCCAAATGTTCTACAAAATGTTTGGTAATCAATTCTCCTCCTCCTACCCATTACATAGGCTTGGCCAGGTAGAACAGATATAGGGCTCAAGTAAAAAGAAGAATCTTGAGAAAGTTATTTTTTAAAAAGAAAAATTCTGTAATCCCTAGGCATAGATGGTCACAGCCATACAATAATGGTTGCAGTTCAAAAACAAAATCAACCAAACAACAACAACAACAACAACAACCCCACACCTTTCCCAAAGTCACTATTGATAGATAAAGCACAGAAGGCAAGTGCTTTATTTAGTGATGTGTTAATCAGAAAATAATTGTAGAGCCCGAATCATACATGCAAGAGGTGTGTGGTGAATGCTTCTTTCTTTTGTGTCTGAAAGTGTTCTGCCCAGAGCTATCTGTCTGGTAGCTCAAACAGTCTGTAGTTCTTCCTTCTAATTAGTTGCAATAGTGGCCCAATGATCAAGGAGCTGGTGCTTCATTCTCAGCATTCAGCGTACATCAAACATTGGGGCAGAGACTATCTGAACAAGATTTGTGATTAAAAAGTGCAAAAGAGAATTCTAAAGAACATTTTGAAGAGAAAATTTGACTCTGTATATCAATTTGTCTGTATATGGATGCATTTATTTCCTTTTTAAGCATTTATTTTATTACTTTAATGGAACTTGAAACAATGTAAAATAATAAAGATATTGACAGATAGGACAAAGACTAAAGCAACAATCAGTGATAGATTAGATCAAGAGCAAAGCACAAAATTACTAGTCTCCATCAAATTATAGCAACAGAATAAGCATGTCGTCCTGAAAGACAGCAATGCCTGAGATCAAAGGGCTCCACTTGGAAGAGACTCTTGTTAATGTTAAGAAGTTCTAAATCAACACTGCTACTTATCTGATAAATATGCTACTGTACATAAAATAACATTAATGCCAATGAATGTATTTAAAATGTCATGACGAGGAGTGTCTCAGTGTCTTGGACATGGATTTAGAAGCTGAAAGGCCTATGGAATGGGTACAGAAGAAATTTGGTCCAAGCCTCAGCCCAGATCTGGAAGGGTCTGTCCACTGAGCCTGAGGCCTCTGTGTCCAAGACAACATTAGTAGCCTATAAGTCCAGCTCCTGAACTGGGACAGCCCATCTGTCTCTAGTAGTTCCATGATTCTGACAGCCAGTATACCAATACCAGTAAAGTCCAATTGGACTAGATGGCCCTTGTGGTCTCTTCCAACTCTATGATTCTATTCTATGAATACTCTGGCTTCATACATTCTCACCCTGGAGCTGTTCTGGATTCTTCCTGTTACCTTTGCACTCTTTAGGAAATATCTATACATGGGTTTCCACTGTGTGGCAAGACACCACCACCACCACCGGTGCAAGTTACTCCCTCTGAGGTCAGAAATTAGGTGCCCAGCATTGATCACATGGCTGGGCACCTTGTTGTAACCTTAGAGGGAGTGACTCATCCAGCAGTGGCAGTGCTGACTGCACAGTGGGGATATGCGTGTACATTGCTGAAATTATTCATTGCTATCTTTGAGAAGAATTGTAATACAGAATCACATCCCTAGAAAGGACAGAGCATTATTTTTGGACACAAAGAGGGCCACATATTAATATTTCTCACTTTGTGAGAAAGGATTGGAACTTGAGGGGACTAATCGGAGTTCAGAAGTATAAAAAGTCACAGATGAAGTCCAGTATTGGAGGAAGGTGCTCATTTGAACCTATCTTTGGTGCTGCACCATCTTCCTTTCTTGTAGTGTCTCATCATTTACCTGAACATGAGAAGGGTAATATGGAATATGCTTAAATCACCCAAACAACTCTGTTTCTGCTTAGTTTAAAAGTGTAAATAAGTATATGCAAGATCTAATTTCAAAACCTCTGTTCTGGCCATTGTTCTTCTCCAATCATTCCCTGGTAATCCCTGTTTAATATTCCTAAACTGAATGTTTAACAGGATTGTGCAACTGATTCAGCCAAATTTTGATCTATAGTGAGTCAATTTGGATCAATCTGTCTTACATCTGAACCAAATTGTATCAGTTTGTTCAGGGAAGCCACCAAGAGTGCCGACAGCAGCTTCTTGTGAAGGATGATGGAAAACAAAAGTCTTTTGCTAATGCAAAGCAAGAAAGCAATGGTCTGTATTACCAATCTGAATGTCCAGACAGAGAATAATCAAGCAGTCCAAAGGTCTAGGATTCCAGAGAGGCAGAGTGACAAGGCAGTTCGAAGGCCAAGGGTTCCAGAAGTTCAAGATAAGTCAGCGGTCTGAGAGTCAAGGTTTCAGACCAAGGAACATGGAGAGCCAGAGGCTTTCACTAGAAAGCTCAGATAATCTCTGGCACCAAGGCAGACCTTCTGCACCTGCTTAAATTACCAAGCTGCATGAGCTCAGCTGAGGCTGATTGCTCTGGCATTTTTCATAAAGTCTCCTTGAATGCCAAAGGCCCTCCCTTTCAGCTTGATGCTGGCTAAAGGTAGATATTGTCCCTTGATCCTCTTCCATGTCTGAAGGTTCTGATGCTGGGAGGTTTTGCTGCAGAGAACACAGGCTCTGCTGGAGCTGGCAAAGGCTCTACAGTTGCAGGCTCAGGTCCCAGGCCTGCATCCTTCCGAGGTTGCTAAAATGAGTACCCAGCTTGTTGGGGGGCAATCAGCTCACAGTTGTAAACCGCTTAGACATCCCACAGCGTGATATGAAGCGGTATATAAATAAGCTGCTTTGCTTTTTGCTTTGCAGAGGAGGTTCTGGCTCATCCTCCTCGTCCTCCTCCAGCTAGGGCATGACACAGTCCACATCACATCTGGACTAGGTCTGGATTCATCCAGATGGCTTTGAAATAAATAGGTAATCTGGACAGCAAAAGAAAGCTACACAGTATGTTTCCAAAATATAAAATTCCACTGTGTAGAAAAATACGAAGATGGAAAATGGAAGGAAGGAAGGCAGAGATTTACTCTTTGATAATTCTAGCTTCCAGTATGAAACAACAAGGGATGCAGTAGCTGAAGTGGTTAAGACATGGACTCTGTTGATTGCAAGATCGGCAGGTTGGCAGTTCGAGGCTGGGTGCTGCATGATGGGGTGAGCTCCTGTCACTGGTCCCAGCTTCTGCCAACCTAGCAGTTCGAAATCATGCAAATGCAAGATAAATAGGTACCACTTTGGTGGGAAGGTAAACAGTGTTCTGTGCAATCATACTGGCCACATGATCACAGAGTAGTCTCTGACAATGCTGGCTCTTAGTAACAGAGATGAGCACCGCCCCCTATGGCTGGACACGACTTGACAACCTTGTCAATGGGAAATACCTTTACCTTTACTTTACCTATGAAACAACAAAAATAAATCTCTGCAGCACTCTCCAGTCACAGTGGTTGCTCAGGTGATTGTGGGAAAGATTTTTGTTTGTTTTTGTTTCGCTGGTTTTCTAGTTCTCTTTTAGCAAGTGGAAGGTTTTTGAAAGAGCTGCATTGGATCTTAGTAGCACTTTTGTTTCCATTTGATTTATATCCTATCTTTTCCTGAAGGCCAGGATATCAGATGATTCCAACATAATTCAAGAGGTTACAGCACAAGCTTCTTCTTCTATCAGTGTCCAAACTTTCATCCCATTCCCAAACATCAGTACCAGATCTATATGTACCAAAAATATTTTGCCTGTTTTCATTTTCCAATGCAAGTCAACATCCAGTGGGAGGTGTGGTGATTCTCAGCCAAACCCAGATTACTAAACTGGGCTCAAAACCAGGGGTCGGCAACCTATGGCCCACGGTCTGGGTTCACTCCGTGGATGCCTTGGGACCAGCCCGTGGCTGGTCCTGTTGATGCCACTGCACCGCGTGCATCCAAAATGGTGCCCACGCTCATGCGCGCATGCATACAGCGACAGGTGCTATTTTGGAAGGCCCAATGTCACCGGTGCCATGCGAATTTGCATGGTGCCATTGGGCCTTCCCAAAAGGCACTCCAAGTTGGGCATGCATGCACGCGCAACATGGAGCACCATTTGGGAAGGCCCAAAGTGTTACAAAATGCCGCCCTCCATGCGTGCATGCGCATGCGTGGGGGCAAGCGTGCACACGTGTGCAAGTGTGCGTGCCCACCTGGCCCCAGTGCCATTCCCCCCCCAGCCCCCCAGCAACAAAAGTTGCCAACTCCTGCTCTAAACCAAGTGGGGATGCCTTGCAAGTCCTAGTATGTAAATATGTGTGAGGCGCACAAGGCTATATGCAGCAGTGAGGCCCCAATGTCCCTATACACTACCACTCTGCCCTTTTATTCTGTTGTTCCTCATGCTGAGCAAGAAAATCTGAAGAATTTTTGACTGTTAGTACAACTTCCCCTCCTCATGATTAGGAATCATGGTAAAATGGGGGCACTGATTATACAAATAGTTCCACTTGTGTTGGGGTGAATGGAATATCCCTTAAGAACTTTTGATTCAACAGGAAAGCTATTTTTTCAGACTACAATTCCCAGACTTTCCCAGCTGACATGGCCATTCTTCACCCTGTCTAGAGTGTTGATAGTGGCTATCTGAGAGCGCAGTCTGAAAAGTAACTTTTCCAGGGTCTGTAAAATTATGGGAAAATCAGGAAAAGGATGGGTGATACTGGAGACACTGGTGTTGGTGCCAGTGTGCACAGTCCTCTGCTCTTTTTGTATTTATCAGTGTGATTCATGTGTTTCTTTTTTCCAGCACAGTGTGACTTGTTTGATCCAGGGTTACTGAACTCTATGCTCGAAAAGTTCCATTTTTTTCTGATGTGTGAACAGTTAACTATAAGCAGTTTGTGTCCTTGATTCATTTCCTTTTTTCCCCTTTGTGCTAATTCATTGGGACACATATAAATATCTGCAAGAAGTATTTCTGGGATGTAGAAAGCTGTGCCCCTGGCTTTCATGCTCACTCATCCTTAACCCTGTTAGAATTAAGAGATATACATAATAAATGATTCATTATGAGTGATTATCTCTGGAGATTTTTTAATCTTATCAAACCATAGACTATGTCAATCATATGCTAAGTCTCACATGGAATTACATCTAATAATTGTCTGCTCTTAAGTTGTGTATCTCATTTCTATCAGATACTTTTTTGGGGGAGGGAGGGAGTTTGACTCAGTAAAATAACTCCAATTCTCATTGCTTCCAGGAAGAAATACTTTATTTAATCCATCCACAGCCACATTAGCTGTCAACAGAACAACCCCCGGAGTCCCATGATTTCTCATAAACTTTCATCAAAAGCAAATCAATCATTTCTTGGGGAAAATAAGTTTCTAGATCCCAGTGGTTCAGTGCAAACGTCAAAGAGATGACATGTATTAAATGAGATGTTTGACCATGTGATTCTGTGAGCATGTGTTGATACTTATTTCTCACTGAAACAATGCTTTGTAACAAATATTATTAGAAGCTTCTTCTTCTATCAGCAAATAGAAGATAGAGCAAATATTACTGGAAGAATATAGCAAAATATTAAAGGAACACCCTATGCTAAATTTTTTAAAAGCCTGTTACAAAGATTGTTACAAAAATAATCACACATAATATTAATGGCAAATATTTTGTATCAAGCAAAGACCTTCCATTAAGGTTAATTGGAAATATTGAATCAAATTGCATTCACTAAAAGAATAGTTTCAGCATAATTAATTTGCTAGATTATAGGACTTCAGGAGAGGATGGAAGAATTATAAAGGATGACAAGATAAGCAACATTCAGTAATGGGATGTTGTAGCAAAACTGGAAAATGCTATTATGGGATCAATTGATGAAGATCTATAAGGGAAAGCACTGATTTACTGAAGGAAGTATGCATTTAATTTAGATGTTAAAGAAAGCCTTCTAGGCATGAGATCACTTGGACAGTTGGAAGTGCTTGTGGTAAGAAGAAATATAATATTTTTATGAGTAGATTCATAGGTTTTATTTTCCAGTTTCATTTTAACCCAATTATTTGTATTTTTTAAAAATTTGGGTTTCTATCCATGTAGCACTAAGTTTAATCCACACTGGTGATAAATTAATATTTGGAGGTCAATTTCTGAATACAAGTTTGCTTTGATCTTAACTAGATATTTATTGAACTATTCAGGGAAAATAATTATATATAGAGGTAAATTGCAGGCTGCAGTTCTGTAAGCAACTATAATAGAAAACACTATTTTAGTTTGTCTTGTCCAGTTTGCAGAACACTAACACCAGTAACAACTTTGTCCTAAAAGCCATACAAAACTCTTGAGTTCATGGAACTCAGTCAGAACAGGCCTACATATTCATATCCAGAAAAACTCATAAATAAGACCTCTGGGAGTTGTACGGGATAGGCATGTGAAGTTGGGAAGTTCACCCTTCTTCACACATTTTTCTTACCTTCTAAACGTGGAGGGGAACTTTCTTAAGGAGAGAGCTTTCCATATCCATTGAGGTTCTTTGTATTTGAAAATCACAGATATAGAATGACCTCTGCTTCAGGAAGTTATCCTCCACATTTATTTTTTTTATTAAAACATTTGAAATATTTCTTTCTTCCATAAGATTACTAAGGTAGTATCACTGTTGTTGTTGTATGCCCTTAAGTTGTTTCTGACTCAAGTGTAATCAAAACAAAAAAGCAGAAAGAACAATAGATTGAGCAGCTAGAGTCAGCTAATTTTAAAATGCTTTGGCAAACAAAAAGATTTCAAGTTGACACTCAAATGAGGGCAGTGTTGGAACCAGTCACACCTCTATGTGATAAATACTGTACAAAGATAGTTGCCTAAATGCTTGAATAATGTCATCAATCCAAACTCTTGTTTTATATTACAATCAGCTTCCACATCCATGGATTCTGCATCCACAGATTCCACCATCCATGGCTTGAAAATACTACATGCACACACACTTTCAAAAAACAAACCTTGATTTTTTTGCCATTTATTTTAGAGACACCAGTTTACTATGCCATTGTATGCAATCAGGCCTGAGTATCCATAGACTTTGGTATCCATGGTGGGTTCTGGAATCAAACCCCAGTGGATATGAAGGACCCACTGTATATTGATTCTACAGTTGAGCTTCATATCTGTGGGGGACAAATGTGGGACTTCAAGTCCTCTTATCCCTAATGGCAGCATGACAACAGGATTTGCCATTTGCGGATGCTTAAATCTGTGGATGGTAAACCCATGGATAGTGAGGCCCCACTGTATTTTCAATTGATTCTGAAGTGTAGAAATTTAGTAGCATCTTGCTAAACCCAGATACTTGTGTTTTATAGATTGTATCCTCAATCATTGAGAAATGTAAGTGGAAAATGTGCATTATTTACAATCTTTTGACAAACATTCTGGATATGATTTAAAAGTTTTTGATATGCTGTTTGATAATAACAAATGGAGGATAAGATATGTAGTGAAAAAAATCTTCAGTTTACAATGTATATGAAATTTACACACATATACATAAGAATGCATATACATGGATTTCTTCACACACAAACACATGTTACTACCCACCACTTTCTAGTATAGCTTGAAGCCCTGAGCTTCTAACCCTTGATTACTTCATGCTTTTTGCCCAAGAAAATACAACCACTGCTCCTATGCTTTGTTACATACCGGTATTTGTTCTTTAAACAAGATGAGTTTGAAACTATAGGTATTTATATGCTTCTTGAATCTGATTGTTTTTTGGGGGGGAGGGGGGAGGATACGTGATCCACTTTGACTATGTATAGTTTTCTCCTTCCTAAAAAATCCTAATACTTTAATGGATAGAAAAAAATAGGGGTTAAAAATGAATTGCTATCTACCTCCAATAAGCCATTAATGAACTGGGGATTTGAATATACTCTTTGACTTATGCTTCAACGGTGAATAATTGACTAATGGATATAACAGGGGTCATTACTCTCCATGTACCAGCTTGGGGCAATGATTGTGCATTACCACAACCAATCATGATGATTTTTATGTTGTGATGGATATTGACAAGAAATAATTGCCGCTGTACAGATAAATGATAAATGTATAAT
>JAIPUX010001232.1:132472009-132482703 GCA_020142125.1 Phrynosoma platyrhinos
AATGGTTGCTGTCTTTGAACAAAAGTGCTTTAGGGACAGTACTATATGTTTTCAGCTTAGAGACACATATAAGATCATACAACTTTATTCTTATTATAAGTCGAGTTTCTTAAAGACACTGTGTTCAGGAAATGGTACTGTCTTATCTCTGTCCTTTTAAATTGGAACATGCTAATAGTTTCCACCATGTTTGGATAAGAAGTTATTGTACATCCCTTAGATGTTTTATTGTGTTTTTTATTTATTTTATTGTGTTTTTTATATGTGTTTTTATACTGGCCGAACGGCTGTAATAAAACGATTTGATTTTGATTTGTTGTGATGGATAATCGCTTTATGCACATTTTTTTCTGAAAACTATAGGAACTGCTTAGTTTGTAGTTTAAAATTAGCAGGTTACTTTTTGAATTTTGCCAGAAAATTACAAGTTGCACATCAAAGGCAATGTTATGAGAAATGCTGTGAAAAATGGATTGTTTCTCATAGTTCTTGGTGTGTAGATTCTCTGATATGACTCAAGCAGAAATGCTGACTTTGCCAATGATTCAAAGTGAGACCATCATGTAGGCACAGCCAATTTGCAGATCAAAGCAACTAAGTTTGGGAAGTTGCAAATAGCAAAGATTCACACCATACATGGGAGACTAAGGTGATTTACAGCCACAGGATGTCTTCTGGCAAGGCTCAAAGAGAAGACCATCAATACCCCCCAATCTATCTATGTCAAAGTAATCTTTACTATGGAAATCTGAGAACCCTTTGTAGTACAGCAACAACCTTCACTTTAGCCTTAGATCAGTTCTATTTAAAGATCAAAAATCCCTTTATTTAGTGTGCTAGTTGAAATTTGGGTGTCCTGTACATCACTCTGAATTTTGATTTAGCTCTGACCCTCAGCGACTTCCCCCCTCCATGTGGCTTGGGTCTGCAAGGGATCAATTCATCATAAGGAGCAGCCTCGTTCAGGTAATTATCACCCATTAAAAGGCCTCTTGTCTATTTTCACAGCTAATCCCTTTATTCCTGAGTTCTTGGGTGTATGCATGAGTGAAAAGTTGTCTTAAGTGTGTGTGTGTGTATTTCCTAATAAATTCAACAATTGATTTGAAATACTTTGTCTCTGCCAATCTCTTGTTTCTAGCAACCTTCATATAAACAGGAATAAAGACCCTAGAGTTAATTAATTGAGCTAATTAAAATTCCCCCACAGTCAAGTTCATCTATAATAGCAGAGAATTTCATTTCTAGGAGGCTGCATATTAAATTTAATTTTTGCTCATACATATAATAGAACTATTAAGTGAAAACTATTTTTTAAAGAAAGTTTATTCTCCTTCTATTCAAAATGCTGCATATTTTAACAGTCACAAAATAATATATTTTCTTCTTTCATTTTATTTTATTTTTTTTAAAGGTTCAGCTATTTTTACTTAGAACACAAACACACAAACTGCCTGAATGTCATTTTATGGAGAACATGTAAAATTTTAGTTCAAGGGTATTCATGAAGTTATGAATATTAAAGTGAAATATTTTTGTGAACTTCATATTCAATGCACATGATGCTGTAGCCACATTCTCCTTAATCCATTCAGTGAGATTCTGAAGAAATTCTGAATAATACAATCAACAAGCAGGAGCATACACTGCAGTTCTGTTCAGTGGGCTGAACCATCAGATATTAATTTGGCCTACCAGATGTTTTAGATGAAGTTCTAGATACCCTAGCCAGCATGGGTAATAGTAGGGGATATGGGGGTTAGAGTCTGTAGGCCTCCATCCCATGTTAGACCCTTAGGTATTTTAGAATTAGAGAATTGTAGCATAATATTGTCTTTAAAAATGTTTAGAGCTTGAAAATTTTGTGGGGATTTTTTGGGACCCAAATCCCACAGTGTCTCAACCAGTATCAACACTGGATGGAGCACCCTAGAAACTATACTTATAAAAAAAGAAGCCTTTTCAAGATGCAAAATTAAAGTACCTTAGCATGCCTTCTCAGCATACCTGGTGCTTGGACTTTTTTCCTTCAATCTGAATTAGTAGTAGTCTTGACCTTTTTGGTGAGAAAATTTCATTATTTTCTTCTTCTAGCCAAAGCAACAAGAGCATGACTGATTCTGATATAATCCTAAATGTTGTTTCTCTTGTCTATAATGAACATATATTTTACAAAAGCCCAAGAGCTATTGGGTGGTAATTAGCTCCACTAATTGCAGTAATTATGAGAATGCAGGTCCATATTGATCCTTTCAGCATATAACATCTGAACATCTATAGGAAACTTCATGTGGTGGTTACTAGGTAGTGGGTTGAATCATGGTTTGAATCTTCTGCAACATTAAAAGTCTGTGGGCTGAACTACACAATTTTGAAGGCTTGATGTGAAGTCAAAGGCTTTCACAGCCAGCATCCATAGGTTTTTCTGGTTTTTTGGGCTGTGAGGCCATGTTCTAGAAGAATTTATTCCTGACTTTTCACCTACCTGTGACTGGCATCTTCAGATCTTCTCTGAAGATGCCAGCCACAGATGCAGGCAAAATGTCAGGAATACATTCTTCTAGAACATGGCCTCACAGCCCAAAAAACCCACAAAACCCTATGCTTACTGTGATCTTTGGGTTCCTTTTTCTTCATTTCTTCACTGCACAAGAATGTGAATGACTAGCAGTTGTGCACAACTGGCACTTAGCATGTGAAGGCTCATTCTGTTCCTGAGCCCTAGGTTTGGAATTCCACTATATTAGGTGACTTCATCAGCTGGCTAAAGAGAAAGTCATATTCTGAACAAGGCAAGAAGTACCTCTTCCTCCTATTCTTAATTTCTAAGATGAAAAGAGATAGATTAACGGTCAGGTACATCTGACTGCAAACCACTTGTTCTCATCATTTCTTTCTTTAATCACTGATGAGTTTGAATTCTTTGTACTTCCACAGGGCTGAGAAAAATGTACAGTGTGTTTGCTCCCAAATGCTTTTATCTTTTATCTATTCTTACTTCACTTATTCTAGGGCACTGAAAACTGATGGCAGGATCATTTTAACCTTGCAACAAATTAAATGAATCTCACTATACCAAAATAGGCACTGGATAACCCATCTTACAATTGTTGTTTGAAAATTATTTTCAGTGTGGTATCCATCAAATATTCAAAATGTAAGAAAAAGGTTTCACTCTCTGTCTCCCCTACTTGAAATCTTGTTGGAGAAAGTAATGAGGACAGACTTACAGGAATTGAGTCACATAAAATGTGTGTACGTTCTTTTCTTATTATGATACAGCAATATCCCTTTTTGGAGTCCATTCAAAGCTTTTATTCATTCCTGCTAGATGACACATCTTTTATCTCCACACTCAGGTACCATAATTAGTGTAACATCTTCCACAAAGTCACTTATTTTTTCCCAACCCCATAGTTTATACAGTAAAGTGCAAATGAAACTTTGGGCCTAAGCAGACGGCTAATTCAGCTATCTTCGGCACAGGGAAGGGGAGGGGCAGCCACACGCTCGGCACCCCATCCCCCTCCCGAGGTCGTCCTTGGAGCCGCCAGCCCTCCACACAGCCGGAGCTCCGAGGAGGACCTCCTGCCGCAGCGTCTGGACACGCTGTGGCGGAAGAGTCACCGAAAGTGCTCCGCAACCTTTTGCGGTGCACTTTTGGTGACATATGAAAGGAGTGCTATTTTAGCGCTCCTTTCCAGGGGCACCGACGATGCGCTGCTGGATTGAGGCATGGGGATGCTGCTTAGGGGGATAGTTTCCCCCACCACCACTGGGAGC
Organism: Phrynosoma platyrhinos; assembly: GCA_020142125.1. Lineage (NCBI taxonomy): Eukaryota > Metazoa > Chordata > Lepidosauria > Squamata > Phrynosomatidae > Phrynosoma > Phrynosoma platyrhinos. The sequence continues at coordinate 132,475,793 of JAIPUX010001232.1, forward strand.
CATTTAGATTTTAGATACATGTGAATTAGCACTTACTTTTCCTTTCTGGGTTCTTTTTTTTGTGGGGGGAGGGACTCTCTTGTTTTGAAAAGCAATTACATTAACTGATGACATCAACACCTACAGTACCACATGGAATAGTATTGTTAATGTATTTTCACAGGCATATTCCACTTGACTGTCAGGAAGGTGGGTACTTAGCAACATAATTCATTTAATGTAATGTATTAAGGTAATATTATCTTTGTACCAATAAAGCCAACAACATTGCATGACTTTAGAGAGGCACCAGATGCTTGAGGGAACAGTAACAAAGGAAGACTGTAGTAGGCAACAATAGAAATAACAGTGGAAAATAGGCAAGTGGCATCAAAAAAGAGAGGTCAGGACACAGGCAGGAATCCATGTGGATAAATAACTCATTGAGGATTCATTTGGGCATTTGGGCAACATTCAAAAGGACTAGTTATTATGGAACTGCCATTCATGCTTGTTTGTATAACTGTTCTTCAAGATTAGTGAGAGATTCAGAGCCTGGCTAGCACTGAGACATGATCAAAGACATCATACTTCACAGAATATGGTATATAATACTTACAGCACATATATGAGCTATTAATAAAGGATAGTGAAAAAATGAAATCTCCAGCAGCCAAGATCTATAAAGAAGTACAGAAAAAAAAATTAGAAATCCGGTCAGTATAAGTAGCATTACACTGGTCTACCCTCCCCCCCCCTTTTTTTTTTTTGGCTTTTTCAAATGTTTTCATTCCAATTAATAATTTAGCCTGGTCACTTCCATCCTTTTAGATTTTTTTCTGCTGAGTTTATCTTTAGTATTACATCCAAATTCTATCATAAGTGGAATCCTGAATGTCTGCTGACTTGAGAATGCCAAAAACACTTAAGGTGATGCATACAGTTCTCTCCTTAAACCCTTTGAAGCCACCTCTTTTATTGTTTTCATTTTAGAAAAAAAAGAGAAATAAGAGAAGACAAAGGAAGACAAAGAAAAAACAAAGAAAGGAGGACCTACATAGGAGATGAATGTGAGATACACTTTGGAGATGAATGTGTTAAAAGAATGAATGAATGAATGAATGATGATGATGATAATATAATTTGCCTCTTTGAGAGTGTAGCACTCAAGGAGGCTAACAAAGATTTAAAAAGGTACAAGTTTCAATTTTGTTATTATACCAAAATTAAAAATATAATTAAAATAACAATGGAATTAAAAGCAGCTACAAGGAAAACTATTAAAAGAGAAAAAACAAATTGCTGCACTCTCTAAAAGGCCCTTTCCCTCCTGAGCAATTAGTCATCAAAGACCTGCTGAAACAAAATAGTTTTCACCTGCCTACAAAAGAATGGCAGGAAGACCCCAGGCTGGAAAAGGGGCTCTAGAGCTTGGGGAAAGCCATTGTGAAGACCTTCTTCCATGTTCCCACCAGATATACCTGTGTAGGTGGTGTGATAAAGAGATGGGCCTCCCCAGAAGATCTGAAAACATGAACAGTCTCATTGGGAGAACATGGTCCTTCAGATAACCAGGACCTGAAATACACCTTCAAGAAAACATTTTTGAAAATAAGGCCAGCTTATATTATATTTAAGGGGATGTGGTGGCTCAAGTGGTTAAGATGCTGACTGTTGATTACAAGATTGGCAAGTTAGCAGTTCAAGGCCTGGGTGCTGCATGATGGGGTGAACTCTCATCATTAGTTCCAACTTCTGCCAACCTAGCAGTTCGAAAGCATGCAAATGCAAGTAGATAAATAGGTATCCCTTCTCAATGTGCAATCTGCTGGCCACATGATCAGAGTAGTCTCTGACAACTCTGGATCTTTGGCTTAGTAACAGAGATGAGCACCACCCCCTATGGTCGGACACAACTTGACAAACTTGTCAATGGGGAATACCTTTACCTTTACCTATATTATAAATGCCCAGCCACTTCCTAGAAATTATTTTGCATTTTAAAAAAAAGCAACTTACCCATGCCAGGATAAAGTTGCTTATGGGATGCAGCCAGTAATTATTGTACGGAAAAAGCTGCTGATGCCACTCAGTGACTGCATCCCAGCTAAATCAGCTGGCTGATGTGCAAAGTTGGGAGCTTCCCATCTTTGCAAATTGGCCAGCTGAGCATGTCTGGGAGTTGGGATTTAGCAAGGATGCAGTCAAATGGCAGCATTGGTGGCATTTTCCATGCAACAATTTCTGGCTCATCCCATAAGCAACTTTTTTTAATGCAATAAACTCCCTAGTGTGTGCCAACTAAAGTGGCTACTTCACTTTCCTGAATGATAGAGCCATTCCTCTGATTAAGGCTTAAGCTTTTTTAGAGTGAGACCAGAATTTGCAACAATCACAGCTGATTCGCCCTATTCAAGACACCCCAGCCAAGCTTATCATAGCCAACTGCTGGTGTCTATTGGGAAATGTGAGAGTGATTCTCTCAAGCAGACTAATAAGTTGCCAAGGCAAAAGTTAAATACCACCCATTCCCCATTCGCCCACCCATGCAGTCAGGGTGTAGCAGAGAAAGAAACAAGGTTAGCCTTTTTCTTAAAAAAATAACTTTTTACACACACACACACACACACACACACACACACACACAGCTTTACTTGCAATACTTCTGCATAGACAAATATGTAATCTAGTGGAGGAGAGAGAGGACAGCTGCAGTTTACAGTAATGTGGAAAGCTATGATAAAATAAACACACAGGAAGTCAGTATAAATATATGCTGTGCCTAAACTTCTTTAAAGCAACTTGCAGAATAGCATTTAGTGAGTATAGGCATTCCTACCTTGCTAACACAGTACTGTTGCAAAATGTGACATGCAAAGTAGATTTGCAGAGCAGCCTAGGGATGTTGCCATGGCATTTTAGGATGCAATTTGGCATACCTCTCACTTTTGGCTTACATATTGGGCAATATTTTTACGTTTGGAGCCAAGGAAGCATCTGAAGTAGCCTCATAGAACTGTCCAGAGATGTCTTTGAAAGTTTTTGGTTCCATATTTCAACTGGGTAAGTTGATGAAAGATTTTAATAGATTAAAGAATCCATTCTTTGCTTCCACAATTATCTCCATGGTTTTGCTAGGGAGAGGTGGCTCTTTCTTGTCATCTTCTCCCTGGAGAAAAGCTTGGAAGCAAGATTAAAAATGATGCTTTCATTTAGGTAGTCTTGGGATGGATCAAAGCTATAACTTTATACCTGATCACAAATAAACAATGCAGTATCTTTTTCATTTGCCTCACTTCTGCTGAGCTATATATTCTGAACTGGTGGCATCATTATTCCTGGGTGTGTGTTTTTAAACCCAGATTGGATGTCTACAACAAGGGTCTTTTTATTGTTAGCTACCAAACATAAATCCAAACTAAAACTGGTACAATTTGATACATGTCCTAGTTATATCCAGGGGACGTATGCCCATTTTAGTCTGTACAGAATTTCCACCATAATTGGAATTGTACATATGCTTACTAAATAAAAGAAAAGGCCATTCAACATAAACCCAAGGGAGTATACTTTTGAATAAACATACATAGAATTGCATTGTCTTTACAGGAGTGGGCAACTGCAGTGGGTCTTGGGGTATACTTTTTTGCTGCCTTGGACCATCATTGGGGGAGGGTTACATATATAGCCAAAATTACAAGCAAAACCAAACCTACAAGGGATCAGATATCAATTTATCATTTTGAATTGTGGTTATTTTTGTGGAAGTAAAATGTGAAGGGGTGCTGCAATGCATTTAAAAGATGAGTGGTGATTCTGGGAGATTTCTGGGTACAGCAATTGATTTGATTTTTGGCCAGAAAAAACACACAAACCAATGAGATTGAAGGGCTTGAGAGCCATCCAAACTGCTGTGTGTGTCCACCCTGGTCATCCTTGGTATTTCCTGGTGATCTCCCATCCAAAGACTAACCAGATCCAGCACTGCTTAACTTTCCAACCAAGATAGGATTGGGTGAATTTGGGGTGGCATAGTGGTATCCAGTTTATCAGGTTCCAATGTGTACACCAGAAGTCATATCAAAAGAATAAAAACATTGATGGTAGTGAAGGCTCACTGCAGTTGTCCACCCCTGAAAAGACAACACAATCCCAATCTGAAGCACTAGCTTCCTACCCAGTCATTTGCATTTTATTTGCTTCCTCTCAGACATCTGAAGTTAAAATTCCAAATTGCTGCCTTTGTCAATATATGGGCAATTTATTGGAAAAATATATAAAATTTATTGGAGATTTGTTCCTGAAGTCCTACTGCTGTCTCCTTAAGGAAACAAGAGTGATTTGTGACAAATCATGTTTCTTAGAGGGGGAGAACACAAGCACATAAATCATCATGCCATTGTTTTGGGAAATTAGCTGTGAAGTTATGGAATAAGTCATGAACTTTGATAATGAATTTTAATAAGCTTCACTAACAGCCTTTTGGGAATGGATATATGTGAGATGACTGTGTGAGGGGGTTTTAAGAGAAAAAAAAATAGGTTATTACATTACAATGTTAGGTAGAAAGGGAACCCAAGAGGAGCTCTGCATTTGTTTTAATACAATTAATTGCCACAGCAGGTTGTTGTTGTTGTTGTGTTTTCAAGTTGTTTCTAAGTTATGGTGATCCTAAGGTGACTCTATCATGGCATTTTCTTGGCAGGTTTTTTCAGTGTGTGTGTGTATTGCCATTGCCATCCTCTGAGGCTGAGAGAGTGTGACTTGCCCAAGGCCATCCAATGTTTCAATGACCCAGCGGGGATTCAAACTCTGGTCTCCCAGTGTTCTAACCCAATGATCAAACAACAGTTTAGGCATCCTAGTTCTTGTATGAAGCTCCTACTGAACATGATATGTCATTAAGGCCATGAATGCACTAGTCCATTTTGATTCACAACAGTCCTGTTTTTCTGTCTTCATTTCTCCTAACTGCCACCCTGGCAGACACTTTGGCAGAAATCTTACATTATTACTTGCTATTGTTCAAGGAGGTTTCCAAGATGCCACTATATGTAAGTGAGATGCTGAAAGCAACATATCCCTTTTATCGGCTTACTCTCCACTCATTGCATGCCTTACATTCCTGCTTTACTGATATCCTGAAACCTAACTTGGCAACACTCTTCAGGATTACTCCTTGCTCTGACTAACCTAAGCTTTATGGGGTGTAGTTAGGGAGTGGGGGATATGAGTGTTGCCCTCCCCAAGTAAGAATGTGCCTGCTCTCCTGAAGTTTTCCTTCAGCTTCCAAATTTCTAGCACTGCAGTAACTTAAAACTTCAGTTGTTGATTTAAAATATTGTTTAGGCACTCAAAGAAAAGGGGCAGGCAAACATACCAATGGAATGCAGCAAATATAAGTTCTAAGTGTGAACAGGTTTCTGAGTCTCATTCTATAAAATGCTAGAAATTTGGGGATTCTAGGATAACTTCATTGGGAAGCAAATTCTTATTTGGGTGGTGATACCCTCATTTATCTTATCCACCAGTTACACCACTGGTCTGCTTTGCCTGCTCCTTTGAATGATCATGTTTCTGCTATCTCTATGTTGATCCCAATCTAACTTTGACTGCTTCTGTTGACAATTCTTTGAAATTGTTCATATGCCTGGTTTACTCTTGGCCTTATTAAACATTTCCAGCCTGGACATTAGGGTTCTTCAGTATGGCACCTCTTTTTCTCACCTGGTCTGTTGCTTCCTTACCTATAGATGGTAGTCCCAGGCTTGACATCAGTGTGCTTGCATACATCTATTCACCTTGCTATCTTACAGTCAGGGAGAGAGAGGTAGCCAGTGGGATCATACTTATTCTTTCCTTCTCTCCCTAAAATGTTGTTTTCTGATAAATATCTTTTTTTTTTTTACTAAAGGTGGTTTTGCTGATGATTCCAAACCACACTTTTCATATGGACTCAAACTGTGAAATTACATCCAAAAAAGTACCAAGTGAAGTCATGTAGGATGAATGGAAGCAGTGGGTGGTGGGGGAGCCACTAACTTCATGTCAACTTTTTGTAGACTTCAGTATGCATAGTAAAAGTTTGGGCTACCTGGTCCCACATTACTGGTTCAACCAGGAACAGCACATTGTGAGGTACAATCTTTGAAAGAGGGATGTAACTGGAGCTTGTAATTAAATGTGAACACCTGTGTTCTGAGACCTGGTATTAAGAACAGCAGATTGCAAATTAAGCTGATGTGTATGTACTCTCCTGTCTATTTTCAGTGGGCTGCAACCGCTGTATAATTGGTATAGTTTCATAATTGTGCTATTGCCAAGCTGGCAGGGTGAGAAATAAAATAAAACTATGGATGATCCTGCAAGGTGAGCTTGATAGTAAGCTCTCAGCAGTTATATGTTTATTGTGGCACAGAAAAGACATCTGCCTCATTGCTAGGCATAGGAGGTTATTTCAGTTGTGTTAGTTTACTGCTGTGTGCCTTCTCATGTATGGTGACCTTAACGTGAACCAATCATGAGGTTTTTTTGGTGATATTTGTTCAGAAACAGTGTTGCCTTTTTCTCCCTTTGAGGTTGAGAGACTGTCACTTGCCCAAGATCACCCAAATGTCTCAAGAGTCATAGTCCAGTGCTCAGATTATTATCAAACTGGCTAATATTTGCAATGAAATAATAGTTGCAATAGTGTAGCCATAACAAACAGCATATTTATCAGATCTGGCCACTGTAATACTTTCTAGCTTTAACTTTTAACTAGCAATTAATAACAAGAAAGAGAAGTGGAAGGCACTACTGGAAATCATTCTTGTGTCTGAAAAACTTGTTAGGAAGGCAGAGACAGGGCCAATCTACATGATATATCTTGCATAGATTTAAGACCAAATTGCATGCAAAGTTAGATATGCTTTAAATTTAATGAAGAACTT
>JAIPUX010001232.1:132580355-132605030 GCA_020142125.1 Phrynosoma platyrhinos
AACACATGGGTTAAATGGAGGAGAGAAATGAAAGAGAAAAATGGTTGCAAGTTAAAATAATGCAGGAAGACTGTGGATATGGAAAAACAATTAAACAGGAAGTCAAACGTGCAAACTTGCAATTAATCAGCATCAGTTTGTGAAGATTGGTAACTCTTAACAGCACATAGAGTTATAAACAGAATTTTATTAATGAAAACCCAATTATCTCAAACTACAAAACAAAAACTGAAGGGAGCCCTTGATAGTTTTTTGTACAGTATGACAGCCTGTTTTCTAAAGGAGATGGAGCAGGAATAAAAAATATTATGGATTAAATTCAACCCCCTGTATTAATTTAAAGTAGTTTCTACTATTCCAGACAACCATGGGATAGGATGTGCAACTCACTACACACAATTTAATAGTATTGCTCAGGAGACAAAGGATATATATGAAGGACAGGGAACCTCTTTTAGCCCAAAGGCCAAATTCTAATCCAGTAAAGTATTCGGGGACTGCCATCCCATAATGTTTGAGACCGCAAAGAAAATGATGGGAGCACAAAGAATGGCACATTTAAGTTTAAATCTCTTAGTGCCATCAGCTAATCTTTAAGAGATACATTTCAACCATTTAGAATGGAGGGAGTTCCCATACAAAATTTGGAAAAATGCAATCAAAGCATTTCACAGGGCAAAGGGCATGGCAATCTGGGAAGCTCCCAAGAACAGACTGTGAATCAGTAAGGCCTGATTCACCTCCAGGGCTTTTATTTCCCCATGCTGAGGTAGATCTATCTCATTTTCTGTCTATATCATTTCACTTAAATATCACTTTACACTAGTTTTTTTTATGTTGTGTTATATATCAATATTTAAATTGGGTATAATAAGTTGCATCACTACATCTCTCCTATACATACTCGGCTCTAAAAGGGTATATATTAGGCCCCTTTCTCTGAAAGTCAAGACCAAAAGCTTTTTTTGGGGGGGGGTAGTGGATAGTTTTTGGAAATACTTTTCCTTCATGTTTTACCAGTAATTCTCTATAAGCAGTAGGAGAAAGTTTGTCCAACAGTTCCAAATTTGAACTTTAGTCACTGAAATGTATGCCAGTTATAAAGCCATGCATGCAAAACAGAGCAACCTCTCTTTAAGAACCATCTGCAGCAGATGTTGTGATGGCAAACACTTCTTCCTAAGTGTTGTCATTGCAATAATAGCAACAGAAATAGAAAATTGCTTGCAAAGTAAATTCCTTTCCCCCCCTTTACAAATTCTCTTTCATAATTCATTTTCCTCTCCTCACCAAGAGTCCATTTTTAGAGAAATAGCTTACAGTATCAGTGGCCTCTCAATAGGTTATAACAAGCAACAGAAATGCAGACATATTTACAACCATGGTGGTGGTGGGAGCCATCTGTAATCAGTTTATTCAAAGGGCTGCTCATTGTTGTAGAACTATCATGCATCATTGAAACCATAATTCTATACATGTCTTCTCAGAAGCTGAGGCTCTTTCACACTGCATCTTTACAGCAATATGATTCCACTTTAACCACCATTGCTGCATCCTATGGAATCTTGGAGTTTGTGGTCTAATGAGGGATGAGAACTTTCAGGCTAAGAATGATAAATACCTCTCTCTAAACTGCAAATCCCAGGATTTAATGGGATGCAGACACAGCAACTAGAATTGAATCATAGTGCTGTAACTATGCAGATGTTTATAACACAAGCTGGCAAACTGCAATTACATAAAGATAATAGCTTTTTTGGCTAGTACTTATTACATGACACTTTCCCCCTAAGCAGATGGGTGACCGTGGGCCGCCCTGGGAAGGTGCGCCGTGGGACCGAGGCATCCCCATGTCTCGACCCAGCGGCGCACCATCAGTGCCCCTGGAAAGGAGTGCTAGAATAGTGCTCCTTTCATATGTTGCCGAAAGTGCACCGCAAAAGGTTGCTGCACACTTTTGGCAACCCTTCTGCCACAGCGTGTCCGGACATTGCGGCAGGAGGTCCTCCTCAGAGCACCGGCTGTGCGGAGGACCGGCTGCTCCTTGGATGACCTCTGGAGGGGGAGGGGGCGCCAAGCGTGCGGCTGCCCCTCCCCTTCCCTGTGCTGAGGACGGCTTTTTAAGCCATCTGCCGAGGCCCCAAGTTTCTTCTGTTGCTACTTTGCATTTAAATTACTGGTAGGACACATCTTTTCATTGACAGGGGAAACTAGTCAATGGCTTCCAACACTGTTGCTTTCCCACCTCTACCACTGGTGTGATAGGTCTCCTGAGTTGCAGTTCCAATGCTGGCAGTGATATAGCATGAGTGGGAGGGATTTTCCTCTTGTTCCCCTCCCTCCTCTTTTTACCTCAAGACAACAGGCTGGTGTGACAAAGCTCTAAGAAAGAGCCTTGGGGAAGGGAGAGGGAGGTTTAGCAATGTTAGCTCTGATTTCACTCTTCCCTCCTGAAAACATACTCTCTTAATATGCCCTCTGTTTGTGCTGATTGCTCAAACCCCTCTTCTCCCTCAATTGAGAGAAGAGATGTCCCCTCTAACAGAGTGAGGGGTATTTTGCAAACACACCAACATCCACCAGCTTTTCCTCATGACACTTTTTTAAAAAATAAAATCTTTTGTTGAGTGGAAACATCCATTTAGCAAAGCTTACATAAAGCAGGGGAGCAGAGGGAGGGGAAGAAAAGATGCTAGACTGGAAAAGAGCGGGCCAGAATATGAGAAACAAAAAGGCAGGGACAAATGAGTCTTTCCAACTGATGGCACAATAGTGTGATTGCAGAAGATGTGGTAGCAGGTGTTTTCAAACTGGTATGTCACCAGTAATTTCTCATTTGCTTCTACAAATGAGGCAACCAGGTTGGTGTGATAAAGTCCATTGTGTAAGAGGGCCCCTGGTCTCACAGACTTCAACAGAACTTGTACAGCTCTATTGCTTTAGGCTTCAATCTATTATAACCACTGTTGTTAATTGCTTTCAAGTCAACTTCAGCTTATCACAGTCCTATGAAATAGAGACCTCCAAGAGTCTTATTCATCAATAGCCCTGCTCAGGTATTGCAAAATCAGCATCATTCCTTGATCGAGTCAACCCACTTGTAACACAGTCTTCAACTTTTCCTACTGCCTTCAATTTTATAGAGCAGTATCAACTTTTCTAATGAGTTGTGTTATTCATGACATGCCTAAAATATGATAATGCCGGTTTGATCATTTGGCTTCTAGCAAGAATGCAGGCTTGATTTAATCTCTCTTTCCCATTTATTATTTATTAGTATTTTTTTCAGTAAATGATATCCACAGAACATTCCTCTAACACCACATTTTAAATCAGGTAATTCTCTTCTTGTCTGTTTTTTCCCCACTGACTGTCCATCTTTCACAACCATAGAAATTGGAAATGCTGTGACATAGATGATTCTTAGCGTGGTATTTAATGTTTACACTTGAGAATCTTATCTAGTTCATTCACACTACATATTATGTACAAAAATCTTGAACTATTTTGGTGTCTTCATTACTCATTTTAAAGTTATGCAAATCATGTATTTATTCTTGTTTTCTTACTATTCAACTGTAACCCAGATTTTGCACTTTCTTCCTTGACTTTCATAAATAATCTTTCCAAGCCTTTGCTAATTTCTACCATAATATCTTATGCTTAGATCAGGAGTTGGCAACCTTTTTTGCCTATGGGCCAGGGGGAGGGGGGAGATGGCGTTGGGGGTTTGAAAAAAATGGCGGGTGCCCCCTGCGGCTTGTTCGTGCATACGCAGGAGTACTGTGCATGCGCAAACGAGTTGCAACTGCCATTTTGGAAAGCAAAATAGAGGCGGCGGGCAGCGGGCGGCAGCGGCGGCGTGTGTGGGAGTGTGCATGGCAGCAGCATGCGTGGTGGTGGGGGTCCGCGGGGGCCGGGCGGTGGGGGTTACTGGGCCGGGTGCGGCCTGCGGGCCATAGGTTGCTGACCCCTAGCTTAGACAGTAGCTATATATGATTTAACTCTCACACACTCCAGAGATAAAGTCTACCATTGACTGAGTTCTCCTATAGAACATATTGAAAAGTACGTTTGACAATGTTCGGGGTATATGAAGACGGGCAAAAAGAGGTGCTTTGTAAGTGACTTGTAGGCATGGCCTATAGATGACGTATGCCTAAAAGTCACCAGGAAAGTGTCCTCTGGCCATCATATGCTGAGAAAAACCACTCTAAAAAGGAGCCACTTTTTTTCACTTCTTCCTGAAAACTGCACACCTTCTCAGGTGCATCTGTATGCAACGATGTAGGGGCGATGGAAAAGGGCACCTGAGATTTAAAACATCTGTGTAAATGCACTTGCACACATGTGTCGCATTTTGAGTCACCCATTCTGAGCATGCGCCCTATAAAAAAGGTTCAATTTAAAGCATCCTAATGGCCCAGGTGTGGATGCACCACTTCAGGTGCACCTGCCTAAGAACCCTAACCCAAATTTTTACAGTATGCATGCGCCTGAGCAACTATTGGAATGCTGAAAGTATAGCTGCCAGATGTTTCACTGTGAGAAAGTGATAAGGGAAAAGTTTCACTGTTAAGCTGGACCCCCACGCACATTCCAGTGTCATTTTTTCAGCAGTCCTGTGCAGCTGAGCAGCTCCATAGCTGTACTCCTTCGGTGCTCATCTTGTACAGTGGGCAGAATGGCAGAGCCATCCACAAGCGGCAAGCCAAAAAAAAAATGGAGAGGGACATCATGGTCCCATGTGGAGATGGCTGACTGGTAGTTCTGTGGTCACAGCCGCATATTCTGGAGAAATTGAGAAATTCCTTCTTGAATTCTGAAACATTTAAGGCAGGGGTAGGCAACCTTTCCCTTTTAAGGGCCGAGGGACTTCAGCTCCCAGAAGCCTCAGCCATGTTGGCCAATAGTCCCATGTTGACCAATAACTCCTGGGATTCTGGGAGCTGAAGTCCCTTGACCCTTAAAGGGGAAAAGTTGCCTACCCCTGAGTTAAGGAGATGGAAAAGGCATGAGGGCTAAGGGTCACCAACACACTTGGGAGGAGTGTCTTCAGAAGACCAAAAACCTCAAGGGAGATTACAAGAGGTTTAGGGATCACAAAGCCAAAAGTGGATGGGGTCCCTCCACCATGCCTTTTTACACGGAACTCCATGCCTTTCTTGCCAAGGATGGTTGAATATGACCCAGCAGAATATGTACTAGTAGTGAAGTTGTTAGAATCCCAGTTGGCCAGCCAGCCAGAGTGGAAACTGTGGAGGACATCTCTGAGGCAGAATGCGCCCAGGACCTTTTGATGCCCTCTGAAGGTAAGCTGTGCCAGATCCCCTGGGAAGGGGTGCAGGGGATAGCACTAGGGTGGGCAGAGGGCAGAGATGACCTAATCTCATGTTCTTTAGATGAACAGGATGAACACCCTGACTCAGATGAGACATCCTGCAGTCAGAGGGCTGTGGACATCTCTGCCATGCGACCACCATCCTGTGCTTCTAGATCTTCCATGAGCAGACCATCATCTGATGGTATGGAGGGGAGCACTACATCATCCAGAATCAGTAGCCACTGTGACTGTTTACCTGTCCCATGGACCAGTACAGTGGCAAGTGATGATGACAGTGAGGGCAAGGAGAGGTCCGGTCCTGGACAATGCACCCAGCTGATGGATCACGTTAACACTGCGCACGGTAAAGTCATTCCCAGTTATTATAAGAAATGCATTCCATCACTTATTATTATTATTATTATTATTATTGTGCTTGCACTCAAAAGGCATAGCAGTTTTTACGGCTTTTGTGACATCTTTTACGCAGAAGACTTGCACACCGTTTTTGCATCCTGGCATGCTGGGGGGGGGGGCTCATAGAGGAATGTTTGTCTATGTGTCCTGTTGACCATGTCCTTTACATGACCACCAGCTGCATGTATCCAGTCTGTCCACACAAACCTCCCTTGCATGTACCTTTCCCCTCCCCCCGATCTCTGCGGGATATGTTTTGTGTTTAAACTGTGCCTTGTGCCATATATGTCCCATAGAATGAGAGACAGAAGGAGAAACAACTAATCCCAGAGCTGCAATGCCACTGGCAGCCCACCTGGCTGAGATCAAACAAAGCAGCTTATTTATATACCGCTTCATATCACGCTATGGGATGTCTAAGCGGTTTACAACTGTGAGCTGATTGCCCCCCAACAATCTGGGTACTCATTTTAGCGACCTCGGAAGGATGCAGGCCTGAGTCGAGCCTCAGCCCTGGCTGGTATTGAACTCGCAACCTTGTGGTCTATGAGTGAGTGGCTGCAGTACAGGCATTTAACCACTGCGCCACCAGGGCTGAAGAGGGTGTGTTGCTCAGCAGCTGTAACAACTACTACTGCCCTGCATCGCCTCATGGAAAGTAACACAGAACAAATGGACAGAGTCCTGGAATAGGGGGAATGTGCCCATCAGCTCAGGGAACATGCCCATGAACTCATGGAACATTCTTAGCTCAGGCAGAGTCAGGCAGAGGCGGTTGCTAGAGAGATCCATCTAGCAACAGGAGCGGCTAAATGCCACCCTAGAAGTGCAGGCTGCTTTGCTGGGTGAGCTAGTGGAAGTCATAAAGGGGGCCCACAGGGGCATTGGTGGCAGAGGGGATGGTGTGGAGCAGGGTGGAAAAAGGAGGGGTACCCCCCTTGCCCTGGAGGAGAGGGCTGTGGTGCTGGGCAGAGGAAGGGGGGGCAGCCTCCCAGCCTTGGAGGAGGGGATTTCTATGGAGGTGGAGATCCCTGAGCAATGTTGCGTAGGTGAGTCTGCCAGCCTCTTGCACTTTGAATATTTGCATGCAGATGAGAGAAGGTATTAGCAAGCTGCAAGATGAGCTGAAAGAAACTGATTTCTAGTTTGTGTCATTTTCACATGGATACATACATCCATTTTGTCCTGGAACTAGTGTGTGTGTGTTTAAGAAAAAACTATTAAATCAATTAAAAATGTATATGCAAATATAAATTTAAATAAATATTTTAGTGTATTTTCCCTAACTCATCTCTATCTATCTATCTATCTATCTATCTATCTATCTATCTATCTATCTATCTATCTATTTGCATTCCTGATAATATTTTATCCTAAAATGTCCATTTTATAATGGATTTTGAGATCTCTTTTGCAATGAGCAGCATATTGCAAATTCAGGAAAATATAAATTTTGAATGATAGTGCATTCCAGTCTATCTAGTAAATCAGGAGGTGTGGAACCAGCCAGTTTACAAATGTTGGCTTCAGAAACATAACATTTGTCTATCATAGCAAATTAGTGCAAATTAATGTCTTAAGAGTTCACAGTTCAAACACACAAAAAATTGTTTTTAACTTCAACATACAGTTGTGTCTTGTGAAGCAGGATGGAATGAACATTTTGTAGAATGGATTGTTCCACCCACCCAGTCTTCCCAAAATTATTTTAACTTTGATTTTTTATAAAATTTCAGGGAGTTCATGTATGCCGTCAAGTAGGGTTAAGTGAAACCCTACTTTTATATATTTTTGGAAAAATATATATTTCCAAAATTCCTTCAGAAATCTGATGAAAAGAACCTGAGATTGATACGAAAGAAAGGGTTGAAACAGACAGGCAAAATAAAGCAGTTTTCAGCCACTTTGAAGGTGGGATATTTAGTTGATACATGCTTCAAAAGTGGCTGAAGTCACACTCTGGGGCTAAAAACCAGAACAAAAAGAAGCTGGGATAGGGGGGATGCAGATGGGTGGCTCTGGACTGCCTCAGGAAGCCATGGATTGGGGCCACAGCTACCACACGCCATGGCCCTGATCCTCCCTTTTGCTGTCCCGACAGTGTCTCCCTAACAGCCGGCATGTGGCTCTTCAGCACCCCTTCTGGTGCAGTGTGTTACAATGCTGTGCTGGGAGGATGGCCTGATGCCGCACTCTATGCGTAATGGTGCATAGTGTCAGGATGCTGCCGGCATGGGGTTGGGGTGGTTGGTATGCAGCTGCCCCTCCTCATCTCTGCCTCCAGGCTGGCCCTTTGGGCCAGTCTGTAGAGACCCATAGTTTTGCTCAAAGTGGAAAATGTGAGTGTTTTCTGCTGCATATAAACATCCCAATGTGAGTGTGGTGCTGCAGCAAAGCAAAGAAATGAAAGTGTGGACTGATGAAGACTGGCTGTTTGGAGTGACAGAGAGCCACCCTGGGGAACAGTAGATCGGGGCCACGGCAATCACATGCAATGGCCCCAATCCTCCCTTTTGCCACCTCTAAAAGAGCAGCAAAATGCCACTCCTTTTAGGGAAGGCAAAAGGCTGCCCTAAGAGCCAGCACTGTGGCTCTTCCGTACCCTTTCAGCGCAGCATGTCTTCATGCTGTGCCAGGATGGCATCCTGATGCCACGTGCTGTGCGTACAGGCATGCAGCATCAGGATGGCAGTAGGCTGGGGTTGGGGCGGCCAGTGTGTGGCTGCCCCACCCCAACTCTACCCCTAGGCCAGCCCTTTAGGCCGGTCTGCAACGCCCCTTTGACACCACTTCAACTGTCATGGCTTATTGCTATTGAATTCTGGGAATTGTAGTTTTGTGAGACATTTACCCTTCTCTATCAAAGAGCTCTGGTGCCACAAGAAACTGCAATTCCCAAAATTCTATAGCATTGAGCCATGACAGTTAAAGTGGTGTCAAATTGGATTATTTCTGCAGTGTGGATGCAACCTCAGAATCACTGTTTCTTCAACCATTTCTGTCATGCTAAATTGCAAGCATCATCTCTTTTTTCCTAGAGAGACTCCCTCTTTAATTAAATATATAGAATTAGTAGTTAAACAAGCACACATTTCTCTCCATACTGGCAATAGTTGTATGTACTGAATTTTGACTAGTGTGAAAAGTGGGACAGTTTCTTCAGTTTATTCTGATAAGAAGCTCTTTGCCCAACTCTGCCCTAGGAATGACAAGGAAATAGGAGTTAAATGCTTGAGGGAGGGGAAGGCAGCAAACCATACATCTCTTCCATGCATTGAACCTATCAGAACATAAAATGTTGTGAGTTGATTCAGCATTTGAAATTTAGCTGGTGAGCTGAAGTACTTTTCCATTGTAACATCTTCTTTTCCAAGTAGGGTCCCTTCAGCCAAGCCTTTAGAAGTGTTGTTAATATAAAAAGTATTTTTCTAAAAAACAAACAAACAAACAAACAAACAAACAAAAAAAAAAACAAAAAAACCCCAGTGTTATTAAGACACTTCTTTTTGAAAAAACTATTATAGGTCAATCTTGTTCTAATGGAGCCAGTGTAATACAGTGGTTTGAGGTCTGGATTAGAAATCTGAGAGACCAAATTTCGATCAGGGTTCAAATCCCTGCCCAACCATGGAAACCTGTTGGGTGACCCTGGGCAAGTCACACTCTCTCAGCATTACAGGAAGATAATGCAAAACTTCTCTGAATATATTTTCAAAAAACAAAAATAAAAAACAACAACAGGATAGACTCGCCACAAATCAGTTGATTTGAGGTCACATAACAATAACTTATTTTACTATTGGACCAGGGAAATCTTAATTAGCTCACTTAGGGGCCTCTGCAGATGAGTGGCTCTGGACCTCCCTGGGAAGTGGCGGATTGGGGCTGTGGCAATGCCGTGGCCCCAATTCTCCCTTTTGCCACCCTGAAAAGAGCAGCAAAAAGCCTCTCTTTTTAGAGGTGGCAAAAGGCCACCCTAAGAGCTGGTGCTCAGCTCTTCATCATCCTTTTTGGCACAGCATGTCAGAATGCTATGCCGGGAGGGCATCCTGATGCTGTGTGCTGTGCATAATGGCATGTGGTGTTAGGACGGTATTGGCATGGAGTTGGGGCAGCCAGCATGTGGCTGCCCTGCCCCAACTCTACCTCCAGAATGGCCCTTTGGGCCGGTCTTCAGAGGCCCTTAACTAGCCAGGATACATCCCCATTTATAAGGAGGAGGCTAGGGATAGTAAATTGACAGAGGCAAGTTCTATTCAAATGAATTGTGTTATTGTGAGCTATTTAAGTATATTTTAAATTGTTCTATAGTTTAATATTATTTTAAGGGGTGGGTGGGTTTTTGGGATATATATTGTATTTTATTGTATTCTTAATGTTGTAAGCCACCCCGGTTGCGTATGCAGAGGAGCAGAATAATAATGATAATAATAATAATAACATTAATGCAGTTTGACACCACTTTAACTGCTTAACTGCCATGTCTCTAGAAAGAGAAAATTCCAAGCTTGGAGTGTCCAGATGTTGCTGGAGTACAACTCAGAATCCTTGACCATTGACTTGGAGTTGAAATCCAACACCACTAGGGAATGGGTCTTTGCAGACTGCTAGAAATAGTGCAAATGGATTCCACTTTAACTGCCCTGGCTCAGTGCTAGGGAATCATGGGAATTGTATTTTTTTCTGAGACACTGAGCATTCTCTGTCAGAGAGCTCTGGTGCCACAATAAACTACAGTTCCCATGATTTCCTAGCACTGAGTTTGGGCAGTTAAAGTGGACTCAATTTGCACTATTTCTGTCAGTCTGTAAAGGCCCTAAGACAACCAATCACTCATCCATGATCACAAGAACTCAGGACTAAAGGAGTTAGCATTGGAATACACAAGAGGCTTGCTAAAAGTGCTAATTACCTCAGATGTGTCTGCTCCAGGTGACCAAATATGCATTCAACTTGGCTATGCAGAGGGGAAGGGAGTGGCAGTGAGTCGGAGCTGAGTCAAGATTCAAAGTGACATGGGGTCACCATGAATTTCAACCAAGACACTGAACAAAGAATTTGGAGGTCCTTAAATATGCTAAAACCAGTCTCAGGCAAAGTTTTACCACACTTCAAAAGATGTCAAAATTACATAGCAAAGATCATTTGGTATGGGGGGATGCAGATGGGCAGCCCTGGTCTACCCCGGAAAATGGAGGACCAAGGCCAATGCTGCCAAATGCATCAGCTCTGATCCTCCCTTTTGCCGCCTTGGAAAAGAATACCAAAACACCGCTCCTTTCACAGGCAGTGAAAAGGGTGTCCAAAGAGCTGCCATGCTTGCCATGATGATGTCTTGATAGCACATGCCGTGGTAGCGCCGTGCACCGTGATGATGTCCTCAGGAAGGGGTTGGGGTGCCCAGCATGTGGCTGCCCTTCCCCTTCCTTGCCTCCAAGACAGCACTTGGCGCCATCTGTAGAAGCCCATAGATAGATTTAAAGGTGACAATGGGTCCTTCCTAGCACTGGCAGAAAACATCCTGGGCCATAAATTACGTAGTCTTCCTGCTTTATAAAGGTGGAATCTTTCCTAACTGACTCCTAAACTAGTTGTTTGATCTTTATTTCAATGCCTTGTGTACGTGGTCTGCATGCTTTTGAGTCCAAGGCGGCTTATCTACAGTTCTGTCTAGGTCCATAGGAGAAAAGCATGCACACCCAAACATTATGGAAGACACCCAGTCGTAATATCCCCCTCCTTTGAAAACTATCTATGTCCAAGTGCTCACATTACCAAGATGGTTTTTGAATTATCTTTGCCAGGAAAATTTTGGAGTCTAAATTTGGGGAGCCTATACAAGGGACTTTGGGAATTATCTTATTAGCTATGCAAACAGGTGGCTCTGGGCTGCCGCTGCTAGTGGCAGATTGGGGCCATGGCAACCCCACCCTGTAGCCCTGATCCTTCCTTTTGCTGCCCCTAAAAGAGCAACAAAATGCCACTTCTTTTAGGGGTGGCAAAAGGCCACCCTGAGAGCCACCCTAAGAGTGGCAATAACTACCCTAACAGCAGGCACTCTTCTACACCCTTTCGGCAGCACACGTGATGTCAGGATGGTGTTGGAGTGGGGTTGGGGCAGCTGGCATGCAGCTGCCCTGCCCCAACTCCACCCCCAGGCTGGCCTTTTAGACTGCTCTGCAATGCCCCTTAGTTAGCAAAGCATGTAGTCAAGGATGGATTGGGCTCTCTCTTCTGGAACCTATTCTTGCACTTGTATACCACAAGTTTAATTAACACAATCAAAAAAATATTAGAAACAGTCAATGACTATGAGCATATCAAAATTAAAGACATATAAGATGTAAAGATATCAAATATATGAGGTATATCAAGTATCAAAATGTCTTTTTGGCAAACCGGATTGAGTCTTACAGAATTCTGTCGAATCTGACCTCAATAGATCAATGCACTCTTTGTATGCCCAAAGTGAGGTAGTAACCAGAGTCCAAATATCCAAACAGGCATGGTCACTTGCATATTGATCAGCAAAGTCTATGGCAAACTGTCTGTCAAATTTAAGCATGATTGATGAAAGGTTTCTAAAAAGTTTGGACTAAATTCCGGAATGAACAAAGTAAAATTGGTGACATTGGGGCTATGCAGACGGACGGCTCTGGGCTGCCCCTGCTAGCAGCAGATCAGGGCTGCAGGAACCCTATGCTGCAGCCCTGATTCTTCCTTTTGCTGCCCCTAAATGAGCAGCAAAATGCCGATCCTTTTAGGGGTCACAAAAGGCTGCCCTAAGAGCCGGCGCCATGGCTCTTCCACTCCCTTTCGGTGCAGCATGTCTGCACGCTGCGCCGGGAGGGTGTCCTGACACTGCACACCATGCAAATGGGTGTGTGGTGTCAGGACAGTGTTGGGGTGGGTTTGGGATGGCTGGCATGTGGCTGCCTCACCCCAACTCCACCCCCAGGCTGGTCCTTTAGGCTGGTCTGCAATGCCCCATTGACAACTTGGTAACCATTCTGTGGGGTTACAGTCATCACTGGAACACATCCAAGGCACTGGTGTTGTAACTCGGGACCTTGGAGGACTGAGGAGGACCACTGGAACAAAACCAGAACCAGTAGCATGGCTGCACAGCATTACTGGTGAGCAAAATCAGCACTTCAGAACTGTGAGCCCAGGTCAGGCCATTGTTATGGACCTGGGCACCATCGCAGGAGTGGAGGGGTATCTGTGGAGGACACTGGCTATGTCATCTTGGGTCTGGCACAGTTTAGCATCTCAGGTTTGGGAGCAGCAATGTGTTGAGCAGAGGACATCTCTGGAGAGTGGCTGGAGCAGCGCAGGAACATGGAGGACATCTCTGGAAGGCACATCACCCCTCCTTTGCAGAAGAAGGCACCTCAGTGCATCAGGATTTTTAGGAATGGCAAACATACATACATACATACATACATATGAAGAGGTCAAAGGACAGGACCTCTAATCTATATTTATATGCCTTGAAGATCAAAGGAAAAGAAAATAAACAAAATTATTTTCTCCCCCTGACTTCCCACTAAGCCAGGCTGGTGTATAAGAGATGTGGGAAAGGTCAGACAGCAAATTAGTGGCAGAGCTGAGGCAGCCGTCCAGCAGTTAAGGCACTTGACTTGTATTGACTATATCAAAGACACAGCATAAGATACAGCACAGTGGAGTAAATAGACAGAGGCTGCGTCCGCATTGCAGAAATAATCCAGTTTGGTACCACTTTAACTTCCATGGCTCAATGCTGTGGAACCTCTGGGAATTGTAGCTTGTTGCGGCACCAGAGCTCTCTGACAGAGAAGGCCAAATGTCTGACAAAGCTACGATTCCCACAAATTCCATAGCATTGAACGATGGATGTTAAAGTGGTACCAAACTGGATTATTTATGCAGTGTGGGTGCAACTAAAGTGGTATCAAACTGGGTTATTTCTCCAGTGCGGATGCAGCCAGAGGTTAGATGGGATTGTGTTGTTAAGCATGGATGGATGTGTTGCAGGGGCTTATGTGTTGTGTGCATGCATAGGGTGAGAAGAGGATCTCAGCCTATGTGTGTTAGTGCTTACAGAGGAAACCTGTGGGGAAAATGAGGGTTAGTGAAATATGGGCACTGCACCTTTAAGAGGCCGGCAAGATCCATTTTTGGCTGTGTCCAGCTTCTTGGTTATGTCGAGAATTCTGGGAGATCATGCAAATTAGGACAAACTACTCCAAAACAACCGAATTAGGAGGTTTTGGAACAAAAGATCTTATTCATAATGTATGGTTTTGGGGGGATTCTATCCTAGGGTTTGTCTTGTTTGGGCAAAACTCACCATAAATTGAAATGACACTGAAAACTGTGGGGACAGCTCAAAAAATCACCAAAAAATGGTTTCTGGCAGTGTGAAGGGCTTCACTTGCTGGTTAGCTTTGGCAATAATCAGCCTGTTTTCTTCTCTTCTGAAGATGTTTTAAAAAACCCAAAAGTTACTGTATAAGTACTAAATGGGTTTTAACCATAGCATATGTAGCACTGCAACTATGTGTAAAACCAATATAAAAAGATTCGTTGATTTATGGTCTTTCCCCCCTTACTATACTATCTTGAAAACCAATTTTGTTGAACTAAGGGACATAATGACTGAGGAAAAAATCTTTACATTTTCCAAGAAAATATATGGCACATCTCCTACTATAAGCCACTATTAATTAATGCCTCATAATTTTTGAGGCTGGATTAAAGCAATTAAATGAGCAACCACAATTAACCTTTGAAATGCCCAGTTCTGACAGGCAATTAGTTTGCAACATGTATGCATTTGGGTTAAGTTGGAACTTATTCAATGGTCAAAATGTCCACTTGCTGGATCAGATGTCTGGTTTGGAATTGTTTGTTATAATTGTGCACCTGGTTCTAATTAGAGCATTTGAGCACTCTGCTAAGAGATGCTTTTAGGCAACGGACAAAGTACGCCAAGTAAAAAAGAGGACTGCTTATTAGTTGGTTAAATCACTGCTACATGTGGGCTTCTTAATCTAAATAAACATCCTTTCCCCAACCTCTGCCTTTCAGAAATACCAAGGCATCCTGTTAAGCAGTTCTAACATGTGATCATTATTATTATTATTATTATTATTATTTTATCATGCAGACGACAAGTAGACAGTAATTCTGTATGAGGCTGAAGAGGTGTTATGAGATACAGCACATCTATCAACTTTATATGTTTTTGTTTGTTTTTAAACTGAGTGTCTGACTAATGCAGGTAAATATAATGGGAAAATTATATTTCCAGACAGCAAAATGTACAAAATTATAAGTGCAGTCAGCCTTTTAGTGCCATCCATTTAATTCTTCTTTGCTTTTATGGGTCACTCTTCAATTAAACTAGTGTGTATATAATGTTCTCTAATATTAATATTAGCAGCAGCCTGATTCTGTGGCTTGCTGGTAAATGTCTCTAGATTTACTAGCATTTTAGCCAGACTGAGCTCATTGGAATTTTCTATTTGGTATTGTGGTCTTTCTCACTGAATACCTTAGTCCTGTATTTTATTTTTGTATTAATATTCCATTTTTGTGCCAAACACTGATGCAAATGAAAGCCCTTTTTGCCCTTTTTTCAGATACATTCCTGGAACACAGAATGACCCCTGACCCTACCTCTGATTTCCCTACCTCTGATACCACTAATGACAACTACGGGGCTATGCAGACAAGCAGCTCTGGGCTGCCCCTGCCAGTGGTGGATTGGGGCTGCAGCAACCCCAATGCGTAGCCCCAATCCTTCCTTTTGCTGCCCCTAAAAGAGCAGCAAAAGGCTGCTCCTTTTAGGTGCGGCAAAAGGCCACCCTAAGACCCGGCACCGCAGCTCTTCCATGCCCATTTGGTGAAGTGAGGGCATCCTGATGCAGCACTCTTTGCAAACGAGTACACGGCATCAGGATGGCATTGGGATGGGGTTGGGATGGCCGCCGTGTGGCTGCCCCACCCCAACTCTACCCCCAGGCCAGCCCTTTGGGCCAGTCTGCAATGCCCCTATGAAACTGAGTAACTTTGCACATTTCTCAAAAAAAACAAAACAAAACAAAACAAAACAAAACAAAACAAAACAAAACAAAACAAAAAAACCCCAAAAAACAAAAAAACAAAACAAAACAAAAAAACACTAGCAGTCTTGCTCCTGTCTTTCCCCATAACTGTGATGTTCAGTTCTTAGATTACAATCCCCAGAATATCTCAGCCATCATGGCTACCTGGTCACAACCCAGGGACAAGGGAAAATCTTAGCTTCTGCTTAGTACATGGACTGGAATGGGCTCTCAGTTACCTATTTGATCATTATATTGATTATTCCTTTATTTTTTGTTGTCATGGCAATGATATTGATCTGAAACAAAAGAAGAGATGAATTACATTGTTTTCAACTGCATGTGGCTTGTTTGTTACTCTAAAGAAAGTTCATTTGTGGCTTGTAGAAAAGGCTTTCTACATAAATTGGGCCATAGAAATGGGGGGGGGGTAGAATGTGGTTTGAATGCTCAGAAATCTTATTAAAATTTAAGACAGATTACAGTATATGGATTATTTTAAATCAGTGTGGTGTCCAAACTCCAGACTTTGAATTAACATCACATGGATTTGTATCTATTTGATGTAATACTCTCTTTCTGACTACTGGATATTGTTAGACTACTTTTAAAAATGTATCCCTCCCTTGCCTTCCCAATTCTCAAATACTCTAGATGCTTCATTAAAGTTACAAGAAAACATTTAAAATATCCCAGTGCAAGGAAAAGTGATAAAAGTTGTATCAATTTGCTACCTGATATTGAAGTAATGGGATTCCTATTAGGCTTAACAAGTAAATAATAATTTTTTTTTCCTGTATTCATTGTTCTAATTCCTTTTAAAGCAGGGGTAGGCAACGTTTCCCCTTTAAGAGCCGAGGGATGTCAGCTCCCAGAAGCCTCAGCCATGTTGGCCAATAGTCCCATGTTGGCTAATAGCTCCTGGGATTCTGGGAGCTGAAGTCCCTTGGCCCTTAAAGGGGAAACGTTGCCTACCCCTGTTTTAAAGAGATGTATAAAAATAATGTGTCTGATCAAACGGTTTACTTTAAGGAGATGTTGTTGTTGTTAAACTCTGTTTTTCTTAATCTCAAAATAATCTAAACACGAGCAGATTTCACCATTCTGAGAGGTTGTTGTTGTTGTTGCTGCTGCTATTTACTGTCTTTGACACATGGTGACCCGGTGCATGAGACATCTCCTATCCTTCACTACACTGCTTAGGTCTTGTAAATTCATACCCATGACTGTCCTAATTTAGGAGATTGTTACACTGCAAAATAATGCAACTTATCCCCAATGGAATACAATAGCATTTCAGATTAATAGCTGATACTATCACATTCAATTCGCTGCCACTGCTGCTGCCACCAGGCAACTGCAACCCCCATGCAGCCTGGGTCCTAGCCGTGCTTATCCAGCCACTTTTCAAAAATGGCAAGCTCCTGTTTTGGAAAAATGGCCAGATAAGTGCGGCTGGAACCCAGGCTGCATGCGGGTTGCACTTGACTGGCAGCAGCATTAGTGATTTTTTTAAAAATAAATTTTTATTGTTTAAAATAACATACAAAATGAACTACTTGTGTGTACAACATTAAGACTGACAACATTAACAAACTTAAAACAAAACAAAACAAAAAAGACCAAACACCTGTACTAACATTCTAACATCCTTTTCTTCATTACATTCTTACTTCATTCTCATTCTCCACATTCTTTCTTCCTTCACATATAATAAAAAATAAATAAACAAACAAAAACTTCCTTAAACTAGCATCTAAGGGCCTTTGCAGACTGCCAGAAATAGGGCAAATTGAGTCCACTTTAAGGGTTAGGGATAGTGCTAGGGAATCATGGGAATTGGTTTTTTTCTGAGACATTGAGCCTTCTCTGTCAGAGAGCTCTGGTGCCACAATAAAATACAGTTCCCATGATTCCCTAACCCTAACCCTAACCCTTAAAGTGGACTTAATTTTCACTATTTCTAGCAGTCTGCAAAGGCTCTAAGTTATGTCATGTTATCTTAGGGGGGAAGCAGACGGGCGGCATGGGGCTACCCCAGGAAGCTGCAGATCTGGGCCGAGGCATCCACATTCCTCGAGCCCGTGGCACAGCTTTGCCGCCCCAGGAAGGAGAGCTAAAATAGCGCTCCTTCCACAAATCGCCAAAGGTGCTCTGCAAAAGGCTGCCAGCACACCTTCAGCGACTCTTCTGCTGCAGCGTGTGCGGACGCTGCAGCGGAAAGGCATCGTCGGAGAACCGGCCATGCAGAAGGCCGGCTGCTCCGATGACGTCTTTGGGAAGGGGTTGGGGTGCCCAGCGTGTGGCTGCCCCTCCCCTTCCTTGCCCTGAAGACGGCGCTTTGCCCCGTCTGCTTAGCCCCTTATTGTCTCTTCAACATGCGACACCAAATTTAAAATAAATCCATACATATAATTGAAAGCAGGCAAACCATAATTTGTTCTCTTATTATTCTTATATCTTTCAATCCTTATACTAATGCTTATTTATATTACCTTATTGGTCAATTAAATCTATCTATAATGTAATGTACGTTGTAGTTGATCCTTTGCTTTTATTCATATATGCAAAGTTATCTTTGTCATTAAATTCTGATTTGTTTGTCAATGTATATCTTTACATTGTTTGCCACATCTTAATTTCGGTTTGCAATTCCTTCATATTTCTTCCTATTTTCATAAATTGCCTTATAGTTGTAGTTTAAGCTGTATCCAATCTATTACCTCCTTCCTTTCATCTACAAACTTTTTGTTTGGAATATTGCTTAACATGCTGTTCAATCTGTCCATTTCTCTATATTCCAGTAGTCTCCAATACCATTCTGTCAGCTCCGGTGCCCTATCTTGCTTCCAATAGGCTGCATATGTTATCCTTGCTGCTGTTGTCATGAAGAATATCTTTTTTCCTTGTACCTTTTCTAAATTTGGATCTGTCATACCTAACAAAAATAGTTTGGGATCCTTCACCAGTGTCCATTGTAATATCTCTTGGATTTTCTCATGGATTTTTATCCCAAAAACCTTGAGTGTGATAATATCAGCTATTAATCCTAAACATGACTGTATCCTGTTGGGGATAAATTGTGTTATTTTGTAATGTGATAATCTCCTTAATCTATCTATCCCAGCAACCTTTTCCCTTTTAGGCCGAGGGACTTCAGCTCCCAGAATCCCAGGAGCTACTGGCCAACATGGGACTATTGGCCAACATGGCTGAACTTCTGGGAGCTGAAATCCCTCGGCCCTTAAAGGGGAAAGGTTGCCTACCCCTAGGGTGTGGTCTTTCTTTCTACTTCCTCCACCTTTCCTAGCATTATTGTCTTTTCTAATGAGTCATGCTTTCTCATGATGTGGCCAAAGTACCACAGCCTTTGTTTGATCATCTTGACTTCCAGGGAGATTTCTGGCTCAAAGAAACATTTATTTGCTATGGTATCCTTAGCTCTCTTCCCCAGCACCACATCCCTAATGAATTGATTTTCTTCTTATCCACTTTCTTCACTATCCAACTCTTGCATCTGTACATGGTGATGAGGAATACAATGGTTTGGATGATTCTAACTTTAGTACTCAGGTGTATATCTTTAGGATCTTTTGGATGATTCTAACTTTAGTACTCATGTTTATATCTTTAGGATCTTGTCTAGTTCTTTCTTCACTGCCCTTCCCACTCCTAATCTTTTTCTGATATCTTGACTGCAGTCTTCTTTCTGATTGATGTTTGATCCAAGGTATCAGAATTCTTAACTATTTTGATTTCTTCATTGTGTAGGTTGAATGGATGTAGGTCCTCCATGGTCATTATTTTTGTTTTCTTTATGTTCAGCATTAAGCTTGAGAGGATTAGAGAAGAAAGAAGAATATTCTGCATATGTGAAGAATGGTACAACTTCATTTGCAATTCATGGTCCTCTTTTCTATTCTTCATTTTATGTGCAAAATACCTTTTAGCACCCCACCCCCACCCCATTCTTCTGATTCAGATACTTCAACAGTTTTAATGAATGGATGTCCAACAGTTATTTTTAAAGGTCCTTAAGAACTGTAAGGTTTTGCTTGTGTTGAATATGCTCCATTTATTCCTCACTGTAATTATGCCATTAACCAAAGTGTCAGGGCTTCCATTATTAACTTTAGTTAATGAGAGTTGATGACATAGCCACAGAAGGTCAGGCCTGAAATAAAATGCCATAAATGATATCAGAAGAGGTTGTTTTTCTATGGTTTTATTTTATATTATATTTTATTGTCATAGAAAACCTCGGCCAGCTTCTCATAATATTAAGTCACCAGCAGACTTCAGCAGACTTCACCAGCAGACTTCTCTGGTTACTGGAAATGTAATCCCTGAGCTCTGCTAATTCTTACTTTAAAAATAAAATTCAAAATTCAATATAGTTTCAACAACATAAAATAATAAAAAACAAAAACATGAAAAACTACAAAAGCAACAAAAATAACAAAATCCCCAACAAAAATACCAAATATACATGCAAAATAATCTTTACATTACATGCATGTTTTCCTCCACAGCTGAAAACCTTTAACTCAAACTATATTAAACTCTCAAAACACCATATCCAAATTATACTTCTGCTATAAACATACTTATTCTTCTGCTGTTATCTTTGGGGCTATGCAGACGGGCAGCTCTGGGCCACCCCTGCTAGCCATGGATCATGGCCACAGCAACTGCACGCCACAGCCCCGATCCTCCTTTTTGC
Organism: Phrynosoma platyrhinos; assembly: GCA_020142125.1. Lineage (NCBI taxonomy): Eukaryota > Metazoa > Chordata > Lepidosauria > Squamata > Phrynosomatidae > Phrynosoma > Phrynosoma platyrhinos. The sequence goes on from JAIPUX010001232.1 coordinate 132,600,913, forward strand.
CTCAGCCCCAATTCTCCCTTTTGCCACCAGGGAAAGGAGTGCTAAAATAGCACTCCTTCCGCAAGCCATGAAAGGGGTGCCGCAAGAATTGCCATGTGGCTCTTTGGTGTCTCTTCCAGCTCAGCATGTCCGGATGCTGAGTCGCAAGGATGTCATCAGAGTGCCCATTATATGGAAGGGCCGGTGCTCTGATGATGTCCTCAGGAAAGGGATGGGGCGCCCAGCATCTGGCTGCCCCTCCCCTTCCTTGCCTCCAAGATGGCGCAAAGCGCTGTCTGAAAAGGGGGTTATTCAGGATACTAAAGCAAGGAGGACATGTTGAGCAGGTGGCAGGCTTTTAAATAGCCTCCTCCCTTGCTCCCTGTATGTGATATACCAGGGGTAGGCAACCTGTCCCCTTTAAGGGCCGAGGAACTTCAGATCCCAGAATCCCAGGAGCTATTGGCCAACATGGGACTATTGGCCAACATGGTTGAGGCTTCTGGGAGCTGAAGTCCCTCGGCCCTTAAAAGGGAAAGGTTGCCTACCCCTGTGATATACTATGGCACCTCACATGAAGTGAAGAGCATTCTAGTCTCCATCATGATGGCAAACAGTATCTTCCCCATCAGTGGCAGTCACTGTGTGGCTTCAGAAAGCAAATATGAGTCCAAAATTTCTGAATGTTATGGCATGATCACCACATATAAAAATATCCCTACCTTTTGATTACACTTCCAGCATTTGTTAGTAATATCAAGTAGCAAATTTTGTACATCTTTTAAAGTATTTATTTTGTTTATTTCAACATTAGAAGCAAGAGATAAAATAAAATAAGAGTTTTATATGTGGTATAAAAGATACAAAGTATAATCACCATATAGAAGTATATATTCAATTAACATAAAAAACAAACATACATAGGGCCTTTGCAGACATACGATGTGTGGTGTCAGGATGCCCTTCTGACACAGTGTTCTGATGCGCTGCGCCAGAAGGGGTGAGGAAGAGCTGTGTACCAGCTCTTAGGGCAGCCTTTTGCTGTCCCTAAAAGGAGCGGCATTTTATCACTCTTTTCATGGTGGCAAAAGGGAGGATCGGGGCCGTAGTGTGGGGTAGCTATGACCCTGATCTGCTGCTTCCTGGGACGGCCCAGAGCCGCCCGTCTACACACCCACATAGTTGCCAAAAAAACCTTTAATTTGGGGGAAAATATTCATTATAAGTTTCTAGGTAAGGGAGGAGACATAAGGAATTTAGAAATATATACACGTATATATAAACAGACAGATATACATAGATGAATATATTTGACTTGGCTATTTGGTATTTTCATAGAAACATGGACATGTAGAGATTTTTTTATAAAGGCAAATATGAATAAGATGCATCAGAATAGGCTATATATTCTATTTTTTGAAAGCTACTGCCAATAAGCAATAGAAGATAATGTAGGTTAAGTTGAAGGATTTTATGAAGATAAACAATCTCAATATTAGGAAGTTGACAATGTAGTGGTGAACAATAATCAAGCATGTGATTATATCAGGCATTCATTGTTGTTGAGTTTTTTCCCTTTTGTACTATTATCTCTATATACTGAAAAAATAAATAATAAAAGGGGAAAAAAGCATTTCTGGTGTTCAGTTCCACCTATACATAATTTTATAGAAATTTTCTTTCTAATCATAACTCGTAGTACATTTCAAAGTCTTTATACAAATATTGAGTACCAATATTTCATAGCATCATAGAATTAAAGAGATGGAAAAGACCTCAAGGGCCATCCAGTCCAACCCCCTGCCATGCAGGAATACACAATCAATGCACCTCCAATAGATGTCCATCCAGCCTCTGTTTAAAAGAAGGAGACTCTACCACATCCAAGGGAGTATGTTCCACTGTCAAACAGGTCTTACTGTCTTAGGGCTGATGCAGAAGACCTGTTTGGTGTGGCAGAGAGCCGCCCCGGGGAGCAGCGGATTGGGGCCACAGCAACCATATGCCGTGGCCCTGATCTTCCCTTTTGCTGCCCCTAAAAGAGGGGCAAAATGCCACTCCTTTTAGGGGCGGCAAAAGGCTGACCTAAGAGCCAGTGCTGCTGCTCTTCTGCACCCTTTTGGTGCACCATGTCTGCACACTGCACCGGAAGGGCATCTTGACACCGCAAACCATGTGTAAGGGTGTGCGGCATCAGGATGCCATTGGGGTGGGGTAGGGGCGGCTGGTGTGCAGCTACCTTGCCCCAACTCTACCCCCTTTGGGCCAGTCTGCAACTGCCCTCACTTAAGTTCCTTCTAATGTTTAGGTGGAATCTCTTTTCCTGTAGTTTGCATCTATTGCTCCATGTCTTAAATTCTCTGGAGCAGCAGAAAGCTTAGTTCATCTTCAATATAACATCCCTTCAAATATTTAAATAGGGTTTTAAATTGAGTTGTGTGGGGAAGGGAGACATTGTTCTGGAAGACAAAAGGACTGGAAAAAACAGTCAAACTGTCATAGAGGGAACAAGGCAAACAGTGCAAGGACCCAACAGTGGAAGGCAAAAAACTGTGCACAGCCAGCAAGTAAAGGGGACATATGATCTTTGATGTCTCTACACTAATGCTCAGAGCATGGGAAATAAGCAAGATGAACTTGAACACAACAAAACACAACACAAGATGAACTTGAACACAACAAAACAAATATGATATAATAGGCATCACTGAAACCTGGTGGGATGTGTCTCATGATTGGAATGTAGAAATACAGGGGTATAACCTTTTCAAGAGAAACAGGCCAAACAGGAAAGGAGGAGGAATGGCATTATATGTCAGGGATATTTACACCAGTGAAGAAATCCAGGACATAAATCCTGGAAGCCAGGGGGAGAGCATCTGAATAATAATTAAAGGAGAGGGAAACAACAGGGATGTTATTGTGGGAGTCTACTACAGACCCCCGACTCAGGCAGATTAATTGGATGATGCCTTTCTAGAAGAGATGACCACACATTCAGAAAGAAGAAATATAGTAGTGATGGGTAACTTCAACTGTCCTGATATTTGCTGGAATTCAAACTCAGCAAAATCCTCAAGGTCTAGCAAATTCCTCACTTGCCTTGAAGACAATTTCATTGTCCAAAAGGTGGAAGAGGCAACAAGGGCATCAGCTATTTTGGATCTGATCCTAACTAACAGGGAAGATCTAGTATATGAGGTGCAAGTGATTGGATCCTTCGGTGGGAGTGATCATGTTCTCCTGGAGTTTATTATACAGTGGAAAGGAGAAGCCAGGCATAGTCAGACACACATTCAGATTTTAGGAAAGCTGATTTTAGTAAACTTAGAGAAATACTGGGGGTGATACCATGGTCAGGAATATTAAAAGAGAAGGGAGTTCAAGATGGATGGAAGTCTTTTAAAAGGGAGGTACTGAAGGCACAATTTCAAACAGTTCCAATGAGGAAGAAAAAAGAGAGGTGCCTCAAGAAACCAGGATGGATGACTAATAGGAACTTTCAACTCAACTAAGTTTTAAACAGAACATGTATAAAAAATGGGGAAATCACCAAAGAGGAATTCAAACAAATAGCTAGCAGGTGTAGGGGTAAAGTCAGAAAAGCTAAAAAAGCTGTGAAGACAGATCTTTTCTGGTAGGTCTTTCCTGATTAGTCTTCCAGGCCTAAGGAGCGAGCCCACCCCTTCCCCTACTCCCTGCCACACGTGCTGTTGGTTGTCTGCTCTGCTACTATGATCCTTGTTAGTTATCTAATTGTTTGTTGTTTGTTGCTTTTTAATCTTATGATGTTTAATACTGTTTTAAGGGATGTGTGGGTTTTGAAACTGTATATTTTTGATGTTTTACTATTGTAAGCCACCCTGATTGCATCTGCAGAGGGGCGGGTATAAACAAATTATTATTATTATTATTATTATTATTATTATTATTATTATTATTATTATTATTCCCCACATTATATATCTCAAGCATTATAGTTTTTTTCTAATAATAATAATAATAATAATAATAATAATAATAATAATAATAATAATAATAATTTATTTATACCCCGCCTTTAGCCTAGGCTATCAAGGCGGCTTACATTTACAAACAATCACATAACCCAGGGGTAGGCAACCTTTCCCCTTTAAGGG
>JAIPUX010001232.1:132639350-132652882 GCA_020142125.1 Phrynosoma platyrhinos
AACATATTATAAGAAAAGCAGGCTTGGACACAGAAGGAGGAGTGAAAAGAGGAGGAAGATTATCAACAATCTAAGATATGCATATGATACCATAGTACTAGCAGAAAACCTCACAGACCTGGAACACCTACTAAGGAAAATCAAAGAAGAAAATACTTAGGCAAGCTTAATGCTGAACATAAAGAAAACAAAAATAATGACCACCAAGGACCTTCACAAGTTCAACCTAGACAATGAAGAAATAGAAATAGTAAAAGAATTCTCATACCTGGGACCAAACATTGATAGAAATGGGGACTGCAGTCAGGAAATCAGAAGACTAAGAATGGGGAGGCTGGCTATGAAAGAACTAGAAAAGATTCTAAAATGCAAAGTTATATAACTCAGCAGAAAAGTTAGAATCATACAAGCCATTGTATTCCCTGCTACCATGTATGGATGTGAGAGCTGGACAGTTAAGAATGATGATAGGAAGAAAATCAATTCATTTGAGATGTGGTGCTGGAAAAGAGTGCTGAGGATCCCATGGACAGCCAAAAGGATAAACAAGTGGGTCCTAGAGCAGATCAAAACAGAAACCTTCCTGTAAGCCAAGATGACCAAATGGAAACTGATGTACTTTGGCCACATCATGGGAAGAGAGGACTCTTTGGAAAAAAAACAGTAATGCAGGTGGAGAGAAGTAGGAAGAGAGGAAGACCACATGCTAGATGGATGGACTGTATTAATTAAGGAGGTCATGGGTATGTGTTTGCCGGAATTAAGCAGAGTAGTGGAGGACAGAGGGTCTTGGAGATGTCTCATCCATAGGGCCACCATGTGTTGAGATTTACTCAAGGACAGTTAACAACAACAAAGCACTTGATATTCATTGGCAATTTCCCATCCAAGTGATAACCAGATCTGACCCTGCTTAGCAACAAGAAAGGGCTGAACAATCTGTCAAGACACTTTCACTGGATATAATAATCAACAGACAAGCTAACAGAAATTTAATTTTATATTTATTTCGAATCATCATTGCAATTTTGTTTGGATCTTTGGCAGGGAGTATATATAGAGTTAATTCTGTAAACCCACCATCACTTTCCTTTTTCAGAGGCATCACTACATTTGAGTATACAGGCTGCTCTGATCCTTTGGGTTTCTCATTTCTCATTTCAGGCAACAGTGCTTCCAGGTACATTTCCTGTTCTTCATACGTGGCCAACTTAAATGGGATGTTAGATCCCCCTCCCTTATGCTTTCTTTAAAAACAGGAACAATGTTTCCAATTCTGTTTCAGAATAGAATTGCAAGAGGACAAGAATATATCACCATCCTTCTGTACAAACTGAAGCCTTTTATCCTGTGACCCATTGCAATAGGTGCTGCTGTTTGTGTGTGTTGGGTGCAGGGAGATATGCAACTGGGACTCTATTTTTGCACAACAGCCACCCTTAATTTAGGGAACACTCCCAGCAAAGACAAGGAAACAAGCTTTCTTTAACCACATTTACAGTATTGCTGGCCACACAAAGATCTGTAACCCAAATTATTGGTATCCTCCTGACCCATTTCTGAATTCTTGGGTTTTTCTATATGATTTCATAAAGATGTCCCTAAATTAGTTTTGTGGTAATTCTCTTGTGTTTGGCAGTGTGGGAAAGTAATTCAGGTTCACGATGCTGATATTAGTTCTGGCTAAATCCAGAAGTTATATGTTGCTTGTCAGATGGGTAGCCTGTTAATAGGTAAGTGTCAAAGTTTGATATTTTAGGTACTTGCTTAAGAAATATCTTCCTACATGGAAGTTCAGGGATGGAGAATTTTGCAATTTCTGATATTTTGGACTTCTGCTTCTAGAAGTCCCAGCTGCATGGCCAATTATAAGGAATTATGGGAGTTGTAGTCCAACAATCTAGAAAGCCAAAATTTCCCCACTTCTGTTATATTGTGATGCAGACATGTGCATTGATTTCATTGATTATGTGACTGAGATTGTTTTCTTTTTATTCTGTTTATAATGTTGTCTATTTAATCTACTGTAACGATTTTCCATTCAGTGGTTCATAAATAGATGAAGCTAATAAAAATATTGGGAGAGAATACAAAGAGACTGCACAGTTCATAGCAGCTCACTAATCAAAACCTTAGATTTTGAAGATTTTGGTTCAAGCTTCCAAGTTTCTGACAATATTCTCCTTTCCCATCCTGCCTTCTCTTCTACCTGTCCCCCATGTTCTTAGCTGATGATAACCATGAAGTTGAGAGTCTGTGTCATTTTCATCATTCTCCTGTATTTTGCAGTAGCTTTCCAGTTTGAAATCAAAAGGAGGATAGAAATCTCATTTGTCACATTCAGCAAATATGAACTTGTGTGTGACATTAAAGCAATCTTGAAAGCTGATAATCCCTGGTGCTAGGATAGCTGTGGAGAAGCCAGGTTAATCCCAAAATATTGATGCTGCTACTGGTGCTAACATCCATCAGCTCTTATTTTTCATGTTGGATGTGACTGGATATGAACTTTAAAGCCATCTTTGTGGGCAAAAGTTATTTTGATCTCAAGATGTTTTACTTTAATATTAGGGTTTGTATTTTGATTAATTTTCTTGAGGTCTTTTGGGCAAATGCAACTTATTAACTAGCATTGCAGTTAATATACAGCAACAAATGTCACAGATCTTCTTTTCTGAAGGTTAAGTTACCCTAAAGGAACTTACAATTTCTTATTTGAAAAATGGAGCTTAGTTGTCACTTTGAGTGTTTAGCTTCTCACCCTCCAATTCTGACACATACTCTCTCACACACAAATGCAAGATGCTCTGGCTGAAAGTTGAAAATAGTAATAAATAGCAAATATGAGAAAACTAAAGAATGTACTCAATTTTGAAACTTCTATTTGAAACGATTAACATGTTTTTGAAAGGTTGAAAAATATGGTCCAGTCTTCATACTTCTTTATGTCAAACCAGAGCTCATAGGAATGTCATTCAAGAGGTACCTTACATGAGAAAAATTGAGTGATCACATTGCTTCAATGATATCACTCTCAGGAGACAAAACTCTCCATGGTTCTGATTTTTACTGACAATGTGCCTGGATGATGTGACTCAGGGGAAGGCCTCCTCTATATGAATACAAAAAGCAATCAGTGCAATAGGGGTAGAAGGTGCAATTGTGCTGCCTTCTGCACTGAAACTGTACAGAATTGTAAACTGAAATTCCAAACATTCCTAACCATTGTTTCTGGTTAGGACTGGTTAATTGTTTCTGCTGTCTAGGACTACTAGAGTTGTGCACTAACAACATCTACTACTACTGCTATCTAACAACTACTATATTGTTTTTATTTTGTATTTTAACTTACTAATAGTTTAATATATTTTTAAGGGGCAGGTGGGTTAGGGAAGGGGATTCTTGGTTTGTTTTAACTTGTGATATTGTTTTAATTTGTTGTACACTGCCCCGATTGCGCTGCAGAGGGGCGGGATAAAAATTAAAATTATTATTATTATTAGAGGGCCATATGAGCCTCACTCCTGATATAAATCTAATGGTTTGTGCTGACTAGAGGAGGGTTTAAGGGCCTCTGCAGATGGGCAGCTCTGGGGTCAGCCCGGGAAGTGACAGATCAGGCCGTGGCAACCCCACGCTGTGGCCCCGATCCTCCCTTTTGCCTCCCTGAAAAAGTGGCAAAATGTTGCTCCTTTTAGGGGTGGCAAAAGGCCACCCTAAGAACTGGTGCTGCAGCTCTTCAGCTCCCTTTTGGTATAGTGTGTTTAAACGTGTGACATTAGGACGGCGTTGGCGTGGGGTTGGGGCAGCTGCTTGCCAACTCTACCCCCAGGCTGGCCCTTTGGGCTGGTCTGCAGAGGCCCTAAGTTAAGTTAAGTTCCCACATTTGCAGGATTTGTATGGAATGAAATAAGTCTAAATTTGTTTGAACTGATAGTGTATTTCTACCATCAGTTTCACTTTGCTAATATATTTCTTTTATTTCTTTTCCAGTGGTTGTTAGGATTGCTTTTACCAGCTTTTACTAGTCACTGGTTTTCTGAGAAGCTATGAATCTGTAATCAGTCATACATGCCGTAGTTATTTTTAGACTATATTATTCTGGCTGAGATCCTACATCGCCAAGCATATTGTAAAAATTCAGGAAATAGAACTATATTATAGTTCCTCTCTCAACACTTCCAGACCACATTGTTTCATTACAATTACCCCTCCCCTCAGTGGTCATTCAGTGGCTGGTGAAGAGGGGGAGGGGATAAGAAAAGTATCTGAAGAATGATAACATTGTTTACTGAAATCCACTAGGGTCCTCCAGCAGTCTTGGTGGATGATGGAATAATTGTACATCTGACTACAGGGACATAGTCCCCATCCTCCACCAGCCACTGTCTGGTGATAAGGGGTATCATCAATGCAAAACTCAATGTGTCAGTGACAGAGAGTCCCGTAGGGGTTTTGGTCATTTCTGAAGAAGGAAGAGAATGTCAGCCTCTAGGGGAAAAAAAGAGATCCAGGCATACTTTTGATTTATACTTGCATATGCCACTAACAGGATGGGTGAATGTTGTCCCCATCTTCAAAAAGGAAAAAGAAAAAAAAAAGAGAGAGAGAGAGAGAGAGAGAGAGAGAGAAGAGGAATCAAATGGTTATCACCCAGTCAGCCTTACACCAATATCAGGAAAGATTCTATAACAGATTATTAAACAGATAATAAGCATTTAGAAACCAATTCATGGTCAATACAAAGTAAACACATATCATTTGTCTTCCCATCATTGGGAGGATACTAGGGATGTCATATTGTAGGATTTCCTCAGATATGTATTTCTCAGCCATAAGGCTTGCAAATTACATTCAGCCCTCCGATCTCCAGATTCTTTATTCACAGATTCAAGCATCCACAGTTCAAAAATATATTTTTAAAAAGTCAAAAAATCAAACCATGATTTTGCAAATTTATATAAGGGACACCATTTTAGTACACTATTGTACTTAATGGAACATGAGCATCCGTGGATTTTGGTATCCACAGGGGATTGTGGAACTAAACCCCAGTGGATACCAAGGGTCCATTGTAATCTTTTGTTTATTTTCTAATTGTCATCTTCATGACAAAGCATGTTAAATACACACAAAATACAAATATTTTGCTGAGAAAAATAGCAGCTAGCAGCTTCATTCATATGCCACTTCATACCACACTATACAGTCTTTAAGCATTTTACAACTGTAAGCTAATTACCTCCAACAAGCTGGTACTCATTTTAGCGACCTTGAAAGAATGTAAGCCTGAGTTGAGCCTGAGCCCTGGCTGGTATTGAACTTGCAATCTTGTGTTTTGTGAGTGAGTGGCTGCAATACAGGCATTTAACCACTGCACTACCAATCTTCCATGACTTGAGAGTGCACTACTGCAAAAATAAATAAGGGCAATTAATGTCATCTGCTCCAGCCTTGGAAATATACTTATGTTGGAATGGAACATTTAAAGGCTGAGTTATCCAGCAAGGGGCAAATGGTTTAAAACTATACAAGAAAGTTCTTGTGTTCTACTCAGATCTGTTCTCTAATATTCCAGATGTTTTCTTACCATAAAGAAGGCTTATGTTTATCTACTTCATTCACAGAGCTCTTTAGAATTCCTTTAGGACTATGACTGGTCATATAAAAACAAGTAAATAAAATTTCCACTGACTATCTTCAGAGAAATGTGGATGCTCCTTGATAGTACTTTAAAAGTAAAAAAGAAAAGAAAAAAAGACTTGACTTAAAAATAAACAACAAAACAAGCACCTGTCTGCCACCTGGCAGGTAGCTTTTCTAGATTTTTCAATTAAGTTGAAGCTGAGGGAAGATATCATACTATAACTTCTCCCATGGGCCTTTTTCAGACCAAGAAGCTCAGGCAGTTGTGGAGGTTGCTGAAGAATGGAAAGACATGTAACAGAGAAAGAAGAACACACAAGCACACACACTATCTTTGGCCCTTGTTGTTGTTGCTAACTGCTTTTGCATTGACCTCGACCCATGGTGACCCTATGGATGAGACATCTCTAGCCCCCCCCCCCCATCCTCTACAGCTCTAATATTTAATTAGTGTTATGGTTCTATAATCTTTGGCTTCCTCAAAACAATAAAGTAAGTTCAAAACCCTGTTCTCTTCCACTGGAAACCTTTTGACTGTAGTGTCCTTTTTGACAATAGATAACAGTGAAAGAAGAAGGAGAAAGAGGATGAACAACATTGAACTGGCATAGTGTTAAAAGAAGCTCTTGGAAAATATAACCCCAAGGTTATATTATTCGCTGTAGTACTTGATACACAGGCAATGTAACACATTATACCTTTGTGTTCACTTACATGCATGGACACAAGAACAAGTTGCAGCTATTTCATCATCATCATCATCATCATCATCATCGGATGTGGACAACAAAATGTATAGTACAATAACATCCAAAATCCACAAAACAGTGACCCCTTTATTGGGCCAACCAAAATGCACAAATTACATGATGCAAGCTTTCAAAGTTCCACTGGCTTCTTCATCAGGCAAAAATGTTAAAAATCACACAGGAGATTTTTTTAAAATGACAATATTAGTCATAGGCCTACATTTTGTCAATATGTTGTTGATATTCTGAATTGAGATGGTATGGAGGGATATTTGTTCTACCAGGCCCCTCATCCTTCTGGCCATGTTGCACTGGCCATATGGCACTTCTGGCACTTCTAGTAAACATCAGGTGGACATTTGTTGTAGAAGTGGGGTTACTGAGACAGGTGATGGCAGTTGGTAGGAATAGATTTTATCTCTCCATTACTCTCTCATGTGCATCATATGGTGGAAAACATATGGCAGGGTGGGGAAAAGCTGAATGAGGCCCCAAGAGACTTTTTATGGATCTATGTCTTCCCATAGAACCCACAAAGGGAAAAAAACACATTTGAACATTTTAAAATCCACAAATAGCCCCAAGACCTACAAAAGCAGTACTCCTGGAACAATGGTTGACCCCCTAAATGCACCTAACTGCCTGACCTTTCCCCAATCCTCAAAACAGCCAAAACTAGTCATACTTTAATGTGGAGTGGTTTTTGGTTGAAATTTTTTGCCTGTTCTTTGTGCAATTGCTACCCATGTCCAATGTCCAATATAGACTCTTGGCAAAAAGCTGAACCTTGCCTGTAGCCAGCAATTTGCATTAATGTTAAGATAGCATCACCAAAATCCAGAAATCACTCAGATTGAAATAATGTTTTGTCAGGACAGGGACACGTAAAATAAGCACTATCCTTTGTAAGCAAGGGACATTTGCAGTTTATGGAACAGCTGGGATGAATCTGGAATAGAGGCTCCAGTCTCTTTCATGTATCCTTTCTGAAAGCAGCTGTAGAAAAATCTTCATATCCTTCCTTTCTTAGCAGTATCATGTATCACATGGAAACACTAATTGGAAAAGATCCCAACAGTACACAAAAGTGCTTCAAACTGTTTAAAGCCTACCAGTGATGTGGAACTAGTTTAGAACTCAAAAAGGGCAAAATTTTGTTTCAAAGAAATTGGATTTAATTAGCTTCATTCATATCTAGAAGGTTTCTTTCATTTTTCTTCCTTTTGGAGTTTTCTCCTGATGGCTCTACTCCTGGATCAGTTCACATAACTGGACCTTAGAAACGTTTGAATCAAAGTCATGCTTAAGAGAGTGGAAACCTATGACTCCCCCCCCTCCATTGATAATTACAATTCCAGTCTAAGGTGAGAAGAAATTGGGGGCAGTTTTAAATACCAAATTTTAAATACCAAACTAAATGTTTGGTGTGGTTGTTCCTTGTATGTATCTGATTTCTGCTCTGAACTACTTCATTAGTTACTGCTATAATCAAAGTAAGATGATGACAGCACAGCAGGTATCCTTTTCAAAAGAAAGAAAAAGGAAATTCATTTCAGAAGGAAGGTACACCCTGCTGCAATGCCAGAAGAATGGGCCTTACAGGAATGTTCTTCTGCTCCCTGTTTTAACAAAAGCTTTATATTTATCTGAACCACTCTGCAAAATAGCTCAGTAAAAAAGAATACAGCAATCCTAGGCCATGTCTTCCATTTGGTGTCACCTTCACTTAACCTTATTCAATTGGAGGCAATTTCCTGACACAATTTCCCCTCTCCCATTGTAAGTTTGTCATTTGTACTAATTTCCAGTTTCATTGGAAATATCAGAACTCTTGAACAACTCATCTCTTATCATTTCCACACTAAATACCAGCAGATTTGAAGAATGTGTGAGGTAGACCTTTGTCGTTGCCTATCTAATAAAACTGCTGTTAGCTTTTAATTTATAAAAAGCAGGGGTCATATTTTAGGGCAGAAACATGATATATTTACCTAACATTATAAGATATTAGTGAAAGTGAAGAACCCAAAGATAATACTCATTGCCTTGAGCTTAACATCTAATGAGTCATATTATTCTCAGTACTGCTGTGAATGTTTACTGTGAGGATGATTTTTTTTAAAGTACAGTTCTTGGTGATTTCCTGCTTGCTACCAAATTTGGTGATATTCCTAATTATTGAGTAAGATACCCATTCATAATCTTGGTTCTGGTACTTACAAAGGAATTTGTCATTATTTTTTTTGTTTCTTATAATAGTTTATTTCAATAATATAACACATTTGTCAAAAATACAGATAAAATCAGTTTGAAAGTATTATGAATGATTTTTAAAACATCATTATTAAAAACTATCTTTCCCCATTTTCCACATCTTATAAAAATGTTTCCTAGGACCCATTCACACTACACAATTATAGCACTGTGATTCCACTTTAACTGCCATGGTTCATATTCTATGGAATCTTTGTGGTTTATAGTTTGCTGAGGCACTAGTGCTCTCTGGCTGAGAATTCTTAATTTTTGTTGTATGCCTTCAAGTTGTTTCCAACTTATGGTGACCCTAAGGAGAACCTATCATTGGGTTTTCTTTGCAAGATTTTTCATGTTTGCCATTGCCTTTCGTTGAGGCTGAGAGAGTCTGATTACCTGATTGGGAAGGATTACCCCTTCCTATACCCCAGATCCAAAGATTCCATTGGATGTTGCAATGGCAGTCAAATTGGAATCATAGTGCTAAGATTATTAGTGTGAAAGGCCTGTGTTCATTTGCACTGTCTGTACTTTTCTCATTTCACATTACTGACATTTTCCCAACATTTTTCATGTAGTGAAATCTGATTGACTCTATCATTCCATGTCATCAATCACTTTTGCTATCATCACATGTTTGACTATAATCAGGGAGGGAAAGAGGGAAAAAAAAATCAAGAACATATATGGTGCTGTAGTCTGGAGAAATAATAAGGACTAAAGACAGGTAAACATGTATATATCTGTGTCCTGCCATGATGAAAATTTCACTAAATTCCACTGAAATAGCATTTGAATAAAAAATGGAGACAGTGACATCATCGCAATATTGCTTCTGAGAAGTTTTATTTGATTTGGCTTTTTGGAAATATTCTGCTCCTTTAAGACAACTCAGGGGGGAAGCAGACTGGCGGCACGGGGCAACCCTGGGAAGGTGCACCACGGGACCAAGGCATCCCCACATAGATCCTGCTGCACACCTTCCCCATCCCCGTCCCCTAAAATAGCACTCCTTTCACAAGTCAGTGAAAGTGTGCTGCAAAAGCTTGTGGCGCACTTTCACTGACTTTTCCACTGCAGCGTGTCCAGATGCTGCGGCAGGAGGTTGCCCTCGGAGCACCGGCCATGTGGAGGGCCGGCGGCTCCGAGGGCAACCTCAGGAGGAGGAAGGGGCGCCGAGCGTGCGGCTGCCCCCCCTCTTCCCTGCCTCCAGGACGGCTTTTTAAGCCGTCTGCCAAGGCCCTTACATGTAACCTCACTGCATCTCATCTGTGGGAACAGAGAGTAAAAAAAAAAAAACATTCAGAAGTGGTTTAGCTATTCCTCCTTCTGCATGATGCTAACAAAAGTTAGCAAAAAATGTCAATCTTCTTGTATCTGTCATATCCTCATCCAGTGTCATCATTCACACCTGCTGCTGCTAATACCAAAATCAGGTTCATCCATGCCATTGTATTTCCAGATTATATGTCTGATTGAAAAAGCTGGTCAGTGAAGAAAGCTAATAGGAAGAAAAAGTTAGCTTGTTTGAGATGTGTTGTTGGAGAATTCTATGGATATTATAGACTGCCAAAAAGACAAATAAATCGGTTTGTGGGCACATTAAACATGAACTCTCATTAGACAACTTAATGAATAAAATGAGGCTATTATACTTTGGACACTTCAATAAACAGCATTGCTTATTGGAATAAAACAATAATGTTTGATAAAATGAAAAGAGAGAGACTTGCAGTGCAGGTTATTGAATCAGTTGAGGAAGCCATAGCTCAGAATTTGCAGTGCCTGAATAGGAACGTTAATGACTGGGGATTCTGGAAATCGCTCATTGATAGGGTTACCATAAGTCAAATTCCAGGTGATGACAAATAAAAACAGCAACAACTCATGTATCCCACAGATTGCTTAAAAGTGTATGCATGCTTAATATGCCAAGATACACAGTGAAAACAACAGCTGCACATGCAAGTTTAATAATGATAGAAACAGTGTTTTAATTTGGGGCTTATCTAGGAAAAAATATATTACAACTAGGCTTGCTATATTTCAACTTCTTAAATATGGCTGATAAAAGGGAACATTTGTCTCCAAATATCCTTAAAAGAATGGGTGTGTTTGGATGATTATTTGCACCTCTGATTACAAAAACCTTTTATTCCAGGCAGCCTCTCTTACTGCCATTTTTGGCAACTTGAGTGAAGTGGTTGCATTGTCTAAGGCAGATATATAGAATCATAGAATCATAGAGTTGGAAAAAGACCACAAGGACCATCTAGTCCAACCCCTTTCCATGCAGGAACTCCCATTCAAAACATCCCCGACAGATGGCCATCCAGCCTCTGCTTAAAGACCTCCAAGGTAGGAGACTCCACTACTCTCTGAGGGAGTGTGTTCTGGTAGAGCACTGGAATTGAGGGATGTCCAGATCTTAGGTCAACAGGCCAACTTCCAAAATGTATCCTTCCTGCCCCCACTACCTGCCACAGACAAGGTGCAAATCTGCTTAACCCCTTTGCCCCACTAGGCTGTCCAAAAGGGCCCCCACAAATCCCCCAGGAACAGGCTAGAGGTTCCAGACTGGGACCTTTCTTTTTTCACCAATCCCCAAGGAGCATGATGTTTTACAAATCCCTCAGAAACATGATGTTATCTTCCTCAGATGAGTGTATGACAACCACTTGATAGAGCTCAGACTCCATGAAAGACTATTTGTGGATGTGAGAAGAACTGGCTTAACCCTCTTGTCAAGATATTTCAATTTCCTATTTACCCTTCCTCACAACACAGATCTTTTTCACCCCACCAAACAGGCAAACAGGCAAGGCAAAATAGTGACCACAATAAAATTGTCCCCAGCCACCTAGCCTGAATGACAGAACAAAGGCCACATTTTTCAACAAACCAGGTAATTATCCCCCAGGTGAATGACCAAATTGTGAGGGGGAGATCCTTGCATTTCCAAATAATAGTGTTAAACAAACCATGCCAATGGTCCCTCTTCCCCAATCATCCAGTCATGGCCAAGTTACATAACTTCAGTTGAGACTTAAGGTGGCTGATCTAGACCTGGCATGCTGGCCAATAGATCTCACTATCAGTGGTCAAATCAGGATCTGTCACCTCTTCAGACATAAGCTAGAATATGCAAAAGATAATAAGAATAAACTGAACTTGTCAAACTTTAGTAGGTCAGAAATATTTCTTGTATGCAGGGGACATTCAACACCAAATTTTATGCCCAAACTCATGGCAGAAACAGTCTGAATGAGTGAGTTCCAACCTCTTCTTCTTGAGGCCCTGGCTGATTGTAAGGCTTTAGAAATAATTGCTTAGTATTGCTTAGTAGCAGGAGAAAAGTCTGGATGACAAAGAAAGGTCCCAGCCTGGAACCTCTACCCTGCAAATAATTTTGCAATGCACAAACAGGACATAAAACCTGTGCATGTACACTTCCCCTAACCCAGTTATTGAATTGTCCTTGGGGCTCAAGAGGGGGCTGAGGAGGGAGCCAGGAGGCAACATCTGCACCATCTTCTCCTGAACTATATTTCACTTGCACTTTTCCAGAATCAATACAATTAAATAGGAATTAGGTTAAATTATGGCCTTAATTCAACCCAACTTCTGTGTATGATCTTGTTTATGGTGGATCAACAAATCCTTTCATTTCCTCTGAAATGCATGCCTCATCCACTCAGACCTTCAATTTAAGCCAATGTTTCCCTTGCAGTAACAATCAAAAAAGAGGGCACACTAAATAAAATTGCAGAAGAGAGGAAAAGTGTGTGCTACGACAACAACAAAAATCTTTCACCACGTGAGATTTGTGACTGCCTATGCTCTCTGAAACAATCACTCTTAAGAGTCCCTTTTATACAACCAGGCAGGACAGACAGTTGGTGAAAAAGTCAAAGCACAGCAATACCCAAACAATTGATGCTGAGGACATTGGGAGTCAATGCTACTGACCTACAGGCTCCAGTTAGGGGAAGATACTGCAAGGGCTGATAATTGTACAGGTGCCCTTCTACAATCCTCTCTCAAGGTAAGTTGTAGATTCAGAGGATAAAAATATTATGCACTGTTATGAAAACAAAGCAAGCATGTTCAGACATACATACCTTGAACTACCAAAGATTCTACCTATGTATTTCAATATTATTACACTGATTGTTAACATTTCATAGTGCTAAGACTACAAGTACACATTTTTATGTAGCAGAAAGGAAGAGGAAGGGTTTTTAAAAATCCTTTACTAATAATTTGATATTAAATACATAAACAAACTGGAAGAGTTATTACCCCATGTTACATTTAAAAGTTCAGATTTCACTTAGAAAAGGCAGTTCTCACTGTGAGTTGAATGTATCTCTCCAAAGTCTATTTTAAAATCCAGAGGAGGTCAGTCCAACAGACTATTTCCAGCATGAGGTACTAGCATGTAAAAACCTGGGACAGTTGGAGAATATGTTTCAGCAGCAGCAATATAGTTACTACAGCCATGATGACCCAGGGAGCATGTATTATCCCAGGTGGCTTTTTGTAACTTTTAGATGACACATTCTGAAGAAGATCCCATGGAAGTGCTTACCTATCTAAGACTGGAAGAGTCAACCAGTTTGACCATAATACCATTCTATAGCATATGTATGGCATGAAGAAGATCCTTGGTTGAATCCACAGGTTCTCATGGCAGGACTGAAAAAGAATTCTAAAGAGCTGCTGCCAACATGCTGAGAACTGAGTAAAAAGGGCCAATGGTTAGACTTGGTATAAATTAGCTTTCTGGGCTCTGACCTTGCTTTTGACCAGGCAAATTGTGGGCAAGAAGTGCATTACAATTTCTTTCATGACACCATTTAAAGATGGATTGAAACTGTGGAA
>JAIPUX010001232.1:132655712-132665769 GCA_020142125.1 Phrynosoma platyrhinos
ATAAAGTTTTATTGTTATTTTAATTACAAGCTTGTCTGAACCTGGAATTGATATCTATGCTACTAACAAATACAGAATCCAAGTTTGGAGAGTAAACCTATAGTTATGAATAAAAGTGGTCTGGTACATCACATATTGTGGCAGTGGTGGGATAACAATACCCATTGGACTGCCACATAAAGAAAAGTAAGCAGTGTTTGCGACAAACTGGTGGCAGTGGTGGGATAGTAAAACCCACAGGGCTGCCATCTGAAGAGAAAAAAGTTAGGTGAAGGAGTGGCTCTTCACAATAACATCTTACCAAATTTTCACTTTAACTACATATGTAAAAGATATTGTAATTTAAAGGTATACTTTTAATTTTCTGTTTGTTTATGTCACAATTATCATAACAGTCAGTGACTGGAACAAGGCTCACTGGGAGAAGAAAGAAGATGCCTCAATTTAAAATTTCTTAAAATACAATTTTTAATAGTTTTAAAATTTTCTTTAAAAGCATGACATCTTACCAAATTTTCACTTTAATTGCATTGAATTATGTAGATGTAAATAATTTAGGTTGTGTATATGATATTGGAATTTAAAGGTATAATTTTAATTTGCCGTTTGTTTATGTCACAATTATCTTAACAGTCAGTGATATAAGGGAATTACGATTTATGAGTAACATTAGTACAAAAAACATTACTAAGGATTTTGTATGTTGTGGAATGGAAGGAGGTTAAAAGGGCAAGTGACACTATGAGTTACTGAAGTGAAGGATGCCATCCCTAGTGATGCCATTGCTGTGACCTATATTAAAATGTTGCTATATCAAGTGATATACAAATATTACAAATACGAGATAGACACAGATAAGTGAGAGTCAGTATAGTATAGTGTTGGACTCTGAAACACCAGGATTGGGATCTTTGCTCAGCCATGGATACCCACTGGGCAGCTTTAGGCATGTTAACACTCTCTCAGCCTCAGAGGAAGGCAATGGGATCCCCCTAGTCTGAACAAATTATACAGAAAGGCTGTAACATTTTTAAAACACCAAAGCTTTTCAGTAGTCCAGAAATAATCTCTTTTCATATTATTTGTGCTATTGGTACTGTATGGGTAAAAGCACATAGAGGAAAAACATGCATTTTGTTTTGAGTGATCCAAAATATGATTATTTATTTCCTTCTTTTCTGGCTAAACTGCAAGCCCATTATCAAAAGCTGGAGTGAGGTGGATCAGATTTACTTCTCTCTTTTTGGTGCTCCCCTGTCAAACAAGCAATAAGAAAATCAACTCAGAGTATGGCATGTTAGCTGTCAAATGACATGAGTTACAGTTCCTTACATATATTTTGACACTTTGAATGGAAACCATCAGGGTGGTTCAGGAGAAGAGAAGGAAGAAATCAAGATAAATACAGTCAATTCAGACTTTGGGGTGAGTTGTATATGAACAGTCCTAAATCAGACAGTTCAGTGCAGACATGGGGATCATTTAAATGCTAAGCCTTAGCCATTAATATTACTTAAAGGAAACATATCGTTCAAGCCAAGGTTGCTTAGTGTCAGCCTGGTCCCAAACCTATTGTACTGCATTCCTTCTGCCACATTTTACATAAAATTTTGGGAACACTTAACTTTTGACTGCTTGATATTTGAAATGTGCTAGGTTGCGAAGCTTGTCAGTGTGTGGTGAAATGGCTTTTCAGATTAATGGGTAGAACAACAACTATTTTCCTTCCAATGACTTCAGAGCTGAAGGTCTGTTTTAAAGGCAGCAAAGTTTTTAATACTATGTTATCATGTTCTTTTTATACAAATGTAGCTCTGTATGAAGAAACATTATTAGAAACACAATGAATTGTCTTGAGATTAATTTTACTTCTATGAACATAGTTTAAAATAATAATAATAATAAGATAACCATGAATATAAAGATTAGTGTCCATTCAGTCTGATTGCTTATACTCTGGAAAACAATATTTTTAAAGTTGGGTTTTGTTTTGTTCCATTGTATAGACATCTGTGTTATATCGCATTGGCATTAGGATTGACAGCAGTGTCCATTTTGAACAAACAAGATAAAAGCGAATATATATGTATATTGATGATACAAATTCAATTTCATGGCATTCAGCTATGGTTTCATTATTGATAGAAGTGGAATCTGAATGGTTACCAGGATTCTGAACAATGTGAGCAACAGCTGGGAGTTGGGGGGGGGGAGAGGTGGTATAGGGCTCCTGAGAGACCACAAAAGAGTGTGTTCCCTTCCAATTTTTGTTTTTAATTTTACCTCTGCTTTTATAATAAATGCCCCCTTCATGTTTTCTTGGGAATATGGGAAAATCTTTGTCATGCATTTAGTTTGCCTGGGATGTTTTAGGCTCAGAAAAGATGCCTCATCCACGACGTAGACCAGAACTTTGCTTCCAGTTTAGCTCCTGGTTGGATTTTTCTTCATTTGCCCCTATTTTAATTTCCTGGATGAAGCAAGGCATTTTCTCTTAGTTGTAGAGTTATTTTTAGTTCTCCCCAAGATTTATTTTTCAATTCAGTGGGTCCTTTGGAGGTCTCAGAAATAGTGCTTCAGGTTGAAGTGGTCTACTAGTAGTACTTTACCCCTCCCTGAGACACAGGGCTTAGATCTTCTTGTCTGGTCCTTATGGCAAGGGGGAGAAATCTCAAGGTGAGAGAAGTGTGTTAAAAAAACTCTCTGTGTGTGTGTGTGTGTGTGCATGTGCACTTGTGCTCATGTAAAAATGGTGCTGATCATGGCAAAGTTGGTTTAACTCTGTGGTTTCCTGATCCATGGAGAGAACCCACTGACCACAGCACTGGCTCCCACAATGGGCTGAATATAATAATAATAATAATAATAATAATAATAATAATAATAATAATAATAATAATACTGACAAGCACACATTGCCCTCTTCTGCTATAAGGATGGACCGGCCAAGATGGGATTTTTGCTGATACAAACTGTGCCACAGCATTATTTTTTTCTGTTCCACCCCAAACACATATGTACATGTGTAGAGATGTGCCACCAGCCGCCACCAGTCATGTCTCTTGTCCTGCCAAGCTGCTAGCCTACTCAATTGCACTGAGTGATTGCCTGCCTATATAGCACATTGGTGTGAGCAGTGACACATTTGCATAGCAAAACCATGGAGCTCCCTCCCTACATGTCTCTCCCCCACCCCCACCCCCCATTACACCATGGCCCCTTGTTTCTTATTAAATTCATTGCACTGTTGGATACTTGACATGTTTGTCATCATTTCATTTCATGAGGTGCTGGATGGTACAGCTGACCACTCATGAATTAGTGCAATTGATTCATGGGCAGGAAACAACATCAAAAAACCCCTATGGGTAGCAATGGCACCAGCAGTTCACTGTCTCTTTCTCCCCTCTCACCAAGGGCACACAGGCCACATGCTGGCATGATAGTTCTCACTTTCTGGTTGAACTAGAGCAAAGGGGCACTATTTTGCTCTGGTGTTTACTCTCAGAGAATGGCTTAATTCTGGTTTCTTCACGTTATGGCCATGTGCATCATTTATACAGGTAGGTTCAAAATGTGGTAAAACTAGTTCTTTTGTCTCATATGGACAGCCCCAATGGGCTTTGTTCTCTGCTGCCTCAGATATATTTGGAGCAAGAGCTATAGAGTCTCTGAGGGTCCACTTGTCCTATCTCCCCTCCTTCTTTTGGTACAGTTGGTGCCAGGGTTCAGCAGGAAGTAGTGGGTTTTAACAATCATGTTCTGGGCAATTTTCGTTAATCCTTTATATATCATGGATAATGATATTATAATGCCCAATCCCCTTTGACATCACTGCATCATCTACCCTGCTACAGTAATAGGCCTGTTTTAGTTCTCACATTTGGTTCCAAAAACTAGGGATGTAAATCCTTGACTATTTCATCCTCACCATTGAGGAACAAATAATTAGTGCAGATTTTCTCTTTGATGAGGGAAGAAAACAAATATTTTTGTGCAGTATTCTCTCTATATTTTAGCATCCTGGAATGTTCCAGAGGATGCTGCTGCACAGAAAGAAACATGGTTGTTGTTTTTTCCTGCAAAATTCTGTGCAGAAACAGGGAGTGCAGGAAACATAATTTGTGCACAAAATGTAGTTTCTGAGTAAAAAAATCCACATGTTTTTCTGGCATAGAATTTTTTTCAGAACAGTTTCAAACATTTGACTATTTCCCATAATGGAAACCCATTAACAATAAACACCAGCAAATAAACAAGAGAGAATATTTTTTCCATCCTTATTAAAATCTCATGATATGTGATGTGCCTGACCTGCTAACCCTATGTACAGAATATGTTGCTTCTTTGTAAAAGATGGAGATTATACATTTATTGTACGAAGGAATCCATAAAGGTGCTATAGAGTAAAAGTAAATCAACTATCTGTCTTACTTCTTTCATGTTTGTGATTTTAAGCACTCCTGAGCACTCTTTAAACATAAATTAATTTAGTTTCATTGCATCTTGTTAATAAATAAATTCAGTATAAAAATGCAGAGTCCCTCTACACATTGGAATCCTACTTCTATGGCATATATGCATTTATTTATTTATTTCCTGATTTTCCCCAAATAGGACTTTTCAACTGAGCTGCCCAAGCTGAGACAGCAAGCATCACAAAACACAACAAGATGGAAATGTCAAAGATATTGTATCCCACTTGTAATGAGACATCTATTCCAAACAAAATACAGGTCACAAGGCAATGGGAGTGAAGACTTTTCCCAATAAAATTGCCTTAAATTGTACTAAAAAACCATTTCCTGCTTTGTATAGCAAGCTTTCATGATTTGAACATGCTTCTGCATATGAATTTTTTATGCTTGTTCTCTTTGTCACACACACATCTCCTTCTTATAGTCTCTGTTGTGTCCCTTGAGTGTTTTGAAGCTATTTGATGCAAATAACACATGGAAAAGAAGGCAAAGGAGCCCCAAGTGGCATGGTACACATCCAATTTCTCTTAGTTAATTTACTGACAAGAAATGTTTGGCGCAGGATGAATACACTTTCTCTAAAGACTAAATTCCATTCCCTGTATAGGCATAGCTACTCACTTCATCCACTATGGATCCATCTTGTAAGGCATCCCATGGAGATCATCAATGAGACAGCAGTATTCAGCAGACTTCAAAGAATTTTTACTTGAAATTTAAATGCAATGGAGGAGGAAAGGCTTATGGCAAACAATGGAGCTAGGAAATGACTTTACCTAAAAATCCTGAATATCTTTTAGATAAACATCCTGAGCCAGTTGCCATAGAAAGCATATTATCTTTTCATTCTTGGAGTGCATTCAGCAGCAATCAATTTATTTCCATTCTGTGCCACTTTTTGAAGGTGTTACCTTCATCTCATACCCACATTCATTTATTATATACATATATGCTTATGAGTGTATGTATGTCTCTGTGTGTATTTTAAAAATGATCATGGAAAAACACATTTAAATAACTACAGATACATGCAGTTTTGAATGTATTTTCTTTTTTCTTTTTTCTCTCACCAGTATTCTATTGCAATAATTTAACAGAATATCCTCTTTCCCTTTAAAAAAATAAAAATCTATGATCTTGTGTCACTGATTCTACAAGTAGAATATAATAAAAGGTAATATTTAAATGTATACTTATTATATACTTATACTATATCCATATACATATAACATTTCTGTGATTATATTTACAAAATCTTCCTAAAAAGCAACTTCTTGTTCATCATTGAATTATTTATACCAAAATTATAATGTCCAAGACACTCCATTATTTTCATAACTATTTATGAAAGTAGTTATGAATGTATTTTTTAAAAATGCACATTTCTAAGTTATATCTATATATTTAATATATTTATTTTATTATAAATTATATAATATGTATACATACGTAAATATATTATACTATGAAACCAATTAAATTCCTGCTACATCTATTTTAATTTTAATTTATTTGTCATTTATTGTAATGTTTTTGCAGTTTGTTATTTTTAAGTATGTTTTTAAAATTTGACCATTTAATTATATTTTAGGGTGGGTGGGCTATTGTGGAACGGGATTGCTCATTTTATTATGTAAGCTGCCTCAGTTGTATTTTACAGAGAGGTGGAATATAAATACATTTTATTATTACTATTAATAGCTTTTGTTGTGTGATTTTTGAATTAAAGGCTATGTTGTAGCATTTGAAGAAGTGTACAATCAAATAGATTGTTATGTTTCTATGCATCATTCAGGAGTGTGTGTGTTCCTGACAATGTCATGGTAAAGGTCAAATTTGTCAGGGAGCCCTAGAACTCAATAGTTAAATGAATTGGGTGGCTAGGTGTAAAATGGGTCAGTGTCCTTGTAAGTGCAGATGAATGCATCGTGCTCATGGACAGAACTCTCTCTCTGTGTGGTTGTGTGGGTCCTTGTCTCTGAATGAACTTATGGATATGGGATATGCATGCATAGACGGATGTGTGTGTGTGTGTGTGTGTTTCTACATGGACTCCATGCATTTGTCATGCCCTGCCTAGAGGAGGATTCAGAGGATAAGCCAGAACCTCCTCTGAGACCTGAGCCTGCAGCTTTGGAGCCTCAGCCCAGCCCTAGTTCTGCTTTGCCAGCTCCAGCAGAGCCTCCACCAGAGCCTGTGGTCTCCCAGGAGGCTCCACAGCCAAGTGTCCCAGCAGCAGAACCTTCAGACATTGAGGAGGATCAAGGGACTGTGCTTACCTTCTTCCAGCATCGGGCAGAAAGTGCAGACCTTCAGCGTTTGAGGAGACTTTATGAAAAACACTGGAACAATCAGCTTCATCTGAGCTCCTGCAACTTGGTAATTTAAGCAGGTGCAGAAGGTCTGCCTCGGTGCCAGAGATTATCTGAGCTTCCTAGCAAAAGCCTCTGTCTCTGTCTCTCCTTGTTCCTTGGCCTGAAACCTTGACTCTTGGACTGCTGACTTATCTTGACCTTCTGGAACCCTTGACCTTCAGACTTCCTTGCCACTCTGCTTCTCTGGAATCCTAGACCTTTGGACTACTTGATCATTCACTGGCTGGACCCTTGGATTGGTAATACGGACCTTTGCTTTCTTGCTTTGCATTAGCAAAAGAATTTTGTTTGCCTTCCACCCTCACAAGAAACTGCTATCAGCCCTCTTGGTGGCTTTCCTGGATAGCATCCTCATCCTCCCTATCCCACCTTTTTCCCAGTCTGAGACTCAAGGCAGCTTGCAACAGTTAAAGGAAAACTAGCTAAAAATTACAAAAACAAAATATCATTAAACTATCCATATACAAGGCCCATTTGCTTGAGATGCATCTTCAAGGGTCTGCCAAATTTTTTAAAAATCTTAACTTGCCAGAAGAAAGATAGCAATGAGAATGCCAGTTTAACCTCTCTTAGAAGGCATTTCAGAGTCTGAGGACAACCACTGAGAAAGCTCTCCCATATTTGCAACAGATAATGTTGACAGGTTTTCAAAATAACAATAAGGGACAGTTGAACATCATGATATGCAGTGTTGACAATCAGGAAGTAACTATTAAGAAGTGTTCCACCAAAGTGCCAAATGAAAGTACTGATTTCAGTTAAGCCATGTATTTCTCTGCAAAATTAGGGCTCTGTGGGCCCTTGGTATCCATTGGGAATTGTTTCCAGGACCCCTTGTGGAGACTAACACCCTTGGATGCTCCAGTGCCTTTATATACAATGATATAGTAAAATGATGGCCCTTATATAAAATGGCAAAATCAAGGTTTGCTTATTAGATTGTGTGTGTGTGTGTGTGTGATGGTTGGTTGAATCAGTGGATGCAGAATCCTTGGACATACAGGGTCAGTTGTATTCTTAAATTACATGAGGCAGACATTTCTGTCTTTTTGAAGGACCCAATCCAAAAATATGGGATTTTTTTTTAAGAGGCAGAATCTTGTTCTGTCTATAAATGTCCCTTCTATAAGTGGACATACTTATAGAAAGGGACTTCTGTTTATTCTATACAGGACACATTTTCCATCCCTAAAATAAGGAACATCTCTTATTATATGGGACATCAAGTAACCCTACTGCCAGATTTAGTTATTTGATTTATATATTTACACCAGATGAACTATGAGAGTGGTGGGATAAAGAGCAGGCCTTCCATAGGGGATCTCAAAACACAGGCAGTTTCTAATGATGGAATATGGTCCATCAGATAATCTTGATCTGAGCCATACAGGGCTTTAAACTTGACAACAAGCATTTTGAATTGTGCCCCAAAATTAGCCAGTGCAGCTACTGCAAGAAGGAAAATGGGTGTCCAGACTGGCTGAAGCTTCTGAACACTCTTCAAAAGCAGCCCTACATAGAACATATTATCACCACTTCATTATGTTTCCTTCAATATACAATGGAGATGGAGCTTTTCTGGAACACAAGAATGTGGCCTCAAGGGAGTGCTATCATGGGGCAATGTCAATCTCTCTTGCTTTATGAACATATACTACTGGGTTAAAAAAATTCTTTATCTGGTGGTTCTTTCTCCATTACCTGAGCTCCTGACCACACTGCCTTGATTTATTCTAAATCTGAGAAAAGGAACAGACACTTTAAATCTCTTATGTTCTTATTATGCCAAAAAAAACATAACTTAATTAGGAAAAACAAATAAAATGTACAGAAATAAGCTCTCTAAGCAAGTTAGCCTTGATTACAAGGGATACTACAAAAGGGAACAATTCTAGTATATAGAAAAGATTGACAGATACTTTTTCCAGAAAGACCTTGGATCTGAGGTCTGAGGTGGATTAAAAAGGCTGGGTGCCTGCCACTTAGAAAACTTAAAGGGATCTATTTTATAGAGAACCAAAGAAATAATACCATTGCATATCTAGAGGAAACAACAATATGGTTTGGCTCAAATGGGGCTAGAATGTCACACAACAGTCTTCTGATATATGTCTTTTTAATTTAGGAAGCTCCTCAGAGGAGTTTTGTTCATTGCTCCTTAGCCATGAATACCCATTAGAGATGCCAAATGCCAAATAAAGGGCTGACCCAAGAGAAAATGTGTTGATTTGGCCAACCTGTCAAGATCTTAAAAGGACCACCTTATGTCTTATATGTGAAATCAGAAATATGTGTAGAATTTAATGGGGAGCAATGTTAGAAATATCATCTAAATATGAAGGAAAATGAAGTGGTGGTATAAATTTGATTTCATGCTATAAACTTAGATAAATGAGATGGAAATTTCCTTTAAAAGGAAAGAAAAGAGGTCCATTTCCTATTTATGATAAACTATTTCATCTAAAACAGAAGACATTATTTGAAATCTCCACTGGCGTGACTTGGTAAACGTACATGAAAGTTGATCCTCACAAATGAATGACAGAATTGCTTAGCACATTAAATATTCTCTGCACAGGAAGCCTTTCTCTGACCTTTATATACTAGTGTCTTTGAAAATACCTTGGAAATCCCTTTCTCTCACCATGTAAAATATTCCATCAGGCACCATTCCCAAAGTGATGTGCACCATGCAAAAGATTCTGCAGTCTATGGTCCCATATGTATTTACTTACGCATAAATTACAAGATATTATACTTAATGCTTATGTTGTCATACAAATGACACAGAGAAAAATAAGTGGGATAATAGATCTGTCATTTCCATTTTGAATAAAAGTTGACTCTGTAGAATGATTGTAAACAAGAGACCCAAACATTAGACTCATAAATATGTAACATGTTCGAGTTTTGTGTCAATGAAATGATAAAAAAGGAAAAATAAAATTATTTAAGATGCTAATAGTTCTTGGGTATAGAAAAGTTCTCATGAATTTCAGGAGGTCCTTACTCTTGGATAATGAACTGGAATAATATTTCCTAGACCAACATGGAGATTCAAATGCGGTTATCCTTCACTTTTTCTACTTCTCCAAATTTTGCGTTATAAATCTGGATTCAAAAAATAATAGTAGAGAAATTCATATAAAATGTGTGCATTTCACTGAGATGTATATAAAAATACATATTTTGCAATAAAATACA
>JAIPUX010001232.1:132711265-132724774 GCA_020142125.1 Phrynosoma platyrhinos
GCATTTAAGTCCTATGTTAGGCAATCGGGTAATGGGACTCCTGATAAGTCATGTTGATTGTTTTGTTTTGTTTCAGCTGGCTTTTACCCCAGCAAAATCTGGATAGTGGGACACAGCCTGGTCTTCTGGGTGGAATGCCACCTGTTGGAGCATCGCCAAGACAATTCATTGGTCCTTGCCCATATTAGACTTATGGATTGGTTTGGACAAAGAGGCATGATGTGGCCATCTTTCCTGCCATTTATCATGGAGTTGGCACGTTCACGTCCTCGACCCTGGGTTTTGGTAATACACCTGGGGGAGAATGACCTTGTTTGGATTCTGTGTTTGCAATTGGCCAAGCAGATTTTTAAGGACATAGAGAAAGTCCAAAAGATCTTGTCGGGTGCTGTGATCCTGTGGACCAAACTTGTATTAAGGCATTGCTGGCGCAGAAAGACTCAGACATTAATAATGCTTGGTGCTGGTTTAACTGCTACGTGGCTAAGCACCTTGCTAAATTGGGCATTTTCTTGGTGGAGCATGGTATTAAGCTTGACTGGCCACAGCTGTACAGTGGGGATGGGGTTCACCTCTCTCCAGGGGGCTCAGAGATGTACATAACCGCACTCTCTGACCAAATTGCAAAAGTGATCTGTGGGTGTGTGGGGGGGAGAGGGGATGCCTAGCTTGGCTGGCCCCCTCTTGTGGCGGGTAATCACCCCCACACCACAGAATAATTTAATTTGGCTAATTAAAAATTCTGGGAATAAATTTGGCATAAAACAAATTGAAAGGAAATGAAATAGACATTTATGGCATGACATCATAAAATTGCATGATGTCATATGATGAACTATGATGTCATTTCCAGGGGGAGGGGTTTATATATTTGTTGTTAATTTTGTTTACTTGCTTTGTCAATTGCGGTGAAGGACCACCCACTTGGGTGGATACACCTTCACTTACACATGTGACAAATTTATTATTGTTTATTGTTTATCAATAGACCCTGTACAGCTAAATAAAAGTTGTGGCGTCTTGTGTCGTTTGTGCCAGTGCAATATTTGGCACGTTAAAAATCATCTATCATATGGGGTGGGTTTTAAATAGTCTACACCTAATAGTCAGTAATAGCATATCAAGGTCCTATGATTAGACTCAATCTGATTCTTATGCAAATCTGAGTCTGTTGTGTATTGAAGTACCTGTATTCGAATTCCCCATTTGTTTTGGAACACTGAAGGAAGGAATGATTTGTATTCTTCTGCAATCTCCTTCTGGAAATTTTCAGGATCTTGTCTCACAGGCCCAAAGGAAATTGACCCTTCCTTTTTCACAAGACTTGGAGGAATTGGAAGCAGCTCCTTGTTCTGTTTGCTATTATAGTGCATCACTTAATTGTGCTGTCATTTCTCCCATCTAATGGGCAAAGGTGGCTGATACCCAATTAAATGATAAAACTGAGGCATGCTGTTGTTCCTGCTGAGTCTGAAAACAGGTCTCCTACAACATTTTACTCAATATACATATTATGAAATTGTAGTTTTCATATTTTCCCAATCTGAGGCTGATTTTATGAAAATATCCTGATTCCATACAGTTGGCCAAACTCTCTGCCATTCTCAGCCCCACAGTTGAGGTAAAAACAAAAACAGTAACCTCTGCTGTGCATTTCCCTGCTTCTTCATTTTGAGCTGCATTGTTTTTTCTTTTTATTGCCTTTTTGATATTGACTGTGTGAAAAGATAACAAATATTCTTTACAGAGGGTTTTTTAATGACTTGTGAAGAAAGTAGTGCATGTTCGACTAAAGTGAAATCCACATTCGATAAAATTGTCACCTAAGAGGCTAGAAACTAACAGGAGAAGAATTGGACTCTTTTGTTTTCTTGTGCTCTTCCCTGATTTAATCCCTTTGCTCATATGGTAAAGAGGATATGGGGAATAAGACCTGCTTAATTTAGTTCTGCAGTCTATTGACCCTACTGTCCGGACCAGTGGGCTGCATCATTAACTGAAATGAACATTAGAGGAATTAGTGTAGCAGGCAATGGAGGATTGAGCCCAGAAGCCTACAGCCTGGAAAACTGGAATAATCATCAGTGTTCTCTTGTTTCAAAAGAACATAAAAATCTTCCTAATGGTCTACTTCTACTGATCTAGCCTCTTTAAAGTGGGATAAAAGCAATAATTAATCCAACCAATAATCATGCTGTGCTGCATAATGAGCTCTGCACTGTTTCTGGGAGTCTTTCACTATGCCTCTCTATCTTTCATCTGCCACAATGTTTCACACAATTGCAATCTTATGTGTATCATAATCAGAAGACTGCCTTCCTGCCTGCTACAGACTAAAGAAACTAAATCATTCCATGCAGCTGTTGTCATAAAAGCTGCTCATTTCTACATATGTCCACATCATCAGTTCCATCATTAACAGACAAGGATGACCTTGCAGGAGTGCATTTTGTATGGACAGCAGTCCACGTATTATCCTTGGAGATCTCATGTGGGCCTTGGGACAATTTGGCATTTCCCCAGAGCCTCCTAACTCCAACATTCAGATATTTTCAGGGGGGAAACCCCTCATTCAGATGCAAGAATCCTCATGAGGTATGGTTTTCTGCCAAGCTCTATTTGAACATTATTTATTTATTTATTTATTTATTTAATTTATATCCCAAGTTGAGATTCAGGAAGCTTCCAACAATTTTTAAAATATAACCAAAACGTTAATTTTCAAAAGTTAAAAACATATTAAGCAACATTAGTATTTTTTTTTTTGGGAAAAATGATTAAAAACAGTTAAAACACTTCAAGACATTTCTAATTTATGGTGACCCTGAGGTGAACCTATCATGGGTTTTCATCTGGATCATGGAACCTGTGCTAGTTGAAGGTGCATGTGCGGACACCACACAGATATGCTGGATAGCCTTTGGAGGTCCCCTTCCAATTTTAGAATTCTATGTATGCCTGCATGGCAGAAGGGGTGGACTGGATGGCCCTTGGAGGTCTTTTACAACTCTAGGAGTCTATGTAAAATACAAGCAGTGCTCTCTAGGACTCATCACTTTGCCCTTCTGCTGCTACAGGGCCAATATCTGGCTACAGAAATAACAAAGTGTATGTGTGTGTGCATGTGAATGTGAGCACACATATGTGCCTTCAAGAAGCCCATGAATGCATAGGGAGTCTGTGAATTTCCTAGGGTTTTCTTAGGTGAAGAATCCTCAAAGGTCATTTTGCCAGTTCCTTCCTCTGAAAGCTAGCCTACAGGACCTAGGACGTTATCACAAGGGGAGTTGCGGGGAGAAAGTGGAAATAAACGGGCATAAGCAGAAGTCTTTAATTTACGGGATTTATCCTGTTCTGCCTCGTCTGATAACTAAATTCGAATTTAAAAGGGGGTTAATTCGAATGCAAACCCGATCTTTTCATTTTCGGGATTTTTGAGGATTTGCAACTCCCCGTGTGATAATGTCCCTAGTATTATTCTCTGGAGATCTCCCATCCAAGTATTAACTAGGGCTGATTGACTCTGTATAGCTTCCAAGATCCGGATGTTGTTGGACTGTAGCTCCAAGCATTCCTCAGCATTGGCTACCCCAGCCCACATTCTCTTCTGTAAGAATTTGAATGGGAGGGCAGAAGGAGAAAGGGAGGGAAATGACAATGAGCTTCAAAGGAAGGCAATGGTAAGCCCCCCTCCACTTGAACTAGTCATGCCAAGAAACCTCAAGATAAAGTTGCCATAAATCAGAGGCAAGTAATCATGAGAGATATAGTATTTCTTACCCCATTTTATTAACATTTCTAGGGGCTGTACTTTTGTTAAACTAAGGGATCTTTATTTGATGGTCCTTGGGGATCCGCTCCAACTCTAGGGTTCTCTGTATTCCTGCATGGCAGAAGGAGGCTTGAATGGATGGCACTTGGGGACCCTTCCAGTTCTAAGATTCTGTGTATTCCTGCATGCACCTTCAAGAAGCCCATCAACCTATGGAGGGCCTGTGAATTTCCTAGGGTTTTCTTAGGTGAAGAATCCTAAAAGGTTACCATTTCCTTCCTCTGAAAGCTAGCCTACAACACCTGGTATTCTCTGGCAGTCTCCCATCCAAGTACTAACAAGGGCTGACTGACCCTGCATGGCTTCCAAGCTCTGGATGTTGTCTGACTGCAGCTCCCAGCATTTCTCAGCATTGGCTATACCAGATAGGGACTGGTGGAACTTGCAGTCCAACAATACCTGGACTGTACAACTCAGTTCACTGCAGCATATGTACAGAAGAGAGCAGGGTAGAGAAAGAAAATTAGAGCTTGGAAAAAGTTTGGACTACAGCTCCTACAGACTCCCTTTTAGCTATAAGACTTGTAGACAAAACTGAATCTCAGCACCTCATTGGCAAGACAACTTACCTTAGCGTGTATGAAAATTCACACCCTTTTGAACCCCTGCAGTTTTATTGCAATAATGCCATAAAGTAAATGACCAAGCTTCAAAAGAAATTTCCTTCCTCTGATTTGAATAACTGATCACTGGCCATTGTGAGAGATAAGACATTGCAATTATCTCATACTTTTAATGCAGGGAGAAAAGTAATTTTATTGCCCATCATTCCTCAGGCATGAGAAGAATTATTCTGTCATTTTACAACACTACTCCTATGTTATTCCCCATGTTAATAATAGGCTGTGCAATCACTTGATGAAACCCCACATGGAATCAAGTCAGAATAATAGAGATTTCTGATCTTTTATCTAATTTCTGCTCTTAGCTTTCTGAGATTTGTTACTGAAATGCATAATCTGCCACCTCTTCTTGGTTTGGTGGCTTGAGATAAACTCCCACTACAATTCTGCATTTATTTATTTCTTCATTAATTTTTAAACATATACTCTCAACTGGTCAATTTGAATCAATCTGGCTTGGATCAGTTCAAAGTGTCCCACTCACTCCCCAAAATTGGACTAATTTGTCATCCAATGGCATCTAAATTAGCACATACTCCTCAACGATTTGTTTCCAAAACACTGCATAGGGAAATTGCTAGGCTAAGGAGGGTCAGCTATGGGCTGATGCAGACTGGTACTTTACGCCAACTTGGGGGTGGAGTTGGGGTGGGACAACTGCATGCCAGCCACCTCGACTCTGCCCTAACTCCGCCCCGATGCCATGTTCCTGTTTGTACAGCGCGTGGCATCAGGGTGGTCTCTTGGTGCAGCATGCAAAAACGCTGTGCCAAAGAGGTACAAAACAGCTGTGGCAGCAGCTCTAAGAATGGCTTTTTGCTGCCCCCAAAAGGAGTGGAATTTGCCTGCTCTTTTGGGGGTGGCAAAAAAGAGGATCAGGGCTGCAGTGTGTGGTTGTCGTGGCCCCAATTCTCCACTCCCAGGAGTTGCCCAGAACTGCCCCTTACGGGCCATCTGCATCAGCCCTATGACTCTGGGGATCAGGTTTTGAGTCCCCATTCAGCTATTGAAACCCTATCAGTTAATGGGCAAGTCACACACTCTCAGTCTCAGAGATAGGTATACAGAAAACCTTTCTGAACAAATCTTGCCAAAAAAATCCCTGTGATACTTTTGCTTTAAGTCAGAAATGATTTGAAGGCACACAACAACAGCAACAGCAGCAACAGCAACAACAATGGGTGAGCAGCAGTGATGGACTTTGGTCTTTGACAACTTTAGATTCCAATGCAAGGTAAGAAACTCAGCAGCATTCTGTAGCTTGGGAAAAGAGTAGTGATCTGTTCTCATGAAATCACACCTATTCTGTTGAGTTCTGTTAAATCTATCAACAGTACAATATTTCAAAGAATTTTGAATGAGTTTGATGGAAGTGTAGTTTTTGTTTCTATCCCTTTATCTCTTTCACCTTCTTTTTTTAACCATTAACCAACTTTAAATCCTCCTTTTCATATTGCTTTGCAATCCAGTACCATTCCTCTTTACTCTTATTTATTTGCATGAGTTTATATGTATGCCTCCATGCTGTTGCTTAATAGCATGTTTAGTGACAATGCTGCTTCTCTTAGCCCCTTCCCTCACCCACCATTTTGGTCACAATGTTTTAGGGACTAAATGTTTTGAATTTGATTTCAGCCCACATTGTTTCTCATTTATTATTTGTTTGTTTGTTTCATTTAAATTGTGGTTTTTCTCTCAACAAGGGAGTCAAAGTGACTTTATTCATTCTTTATTGTCTTTGTTCTGCTTATTTTCTTGTGTCAGTCTACATAAGCTACACACAGAGTACACAGACTCACAGGAAGATAGGATAGACCTGAAGCTATTTTTGTTAATCTTAGTATCTTTCATATTCTAAAAATGGAATTTCCTGGGCCTAAATCCCCCCCCCATTCCCCAAACATAGTAAAAGAGCATTTGGGGATAAAAATTTGATTTCTTTCTTTTGCAAGAGGCTGCAACAGATAGATGCTATCCTCCAATGTGTCTCCCATCAAGGAGGATGCCTCAGGACTAAAGCAGCATGAACTGGCAGAATTCATCACTCAACTGCTTTACAAAATTGGGGGTGGTTTTGTTTTTTTTAACAAACTAGGGGCTACCTCTTTGCAATTGAGAAAGTTTAGCTGTTCTCAAGATGGTGCCATATTTCCAAAGTTCAAGCACAAAAAAATTGGTTTTTCCAATGCAAGTCAATAGAAAGAACAAAGATTTGAATTACTGAATTTTTATTTAGATTTGGTCTGAATTGGTTTATACTGAAATGGGACAAGATCCACATCACTGGAATGGCCTGAAATGAAATTTAGAAACCCTTGCACAGCCCTATTTGGTAGCATTTTTTTTTATTCCAATCACTATCTACTGACACAACACCATTTGTATAATTGTTCCCAGACTCTTACATACACACTCACATACACTTTTCTGTCCTATTTAGTTATTTTCAGTCCCTTCATCTAAAAAAAGGGCATGTTTAATCCATATATCCTCTTCCAGAAAACATAATTCTTCAAGGCATAGTGTTTCCCCCATTTATCCATGGTTACAGATGTGTGCAGTGGAAATATGTGGTTAATGGACTGTACTATTTCAGACTGTTGATAGAGGATGGCATTTTTGAATGCTTCCTTACACAAAGAATGGGATTGTCTTACCCTTAAATATACCTCTTTTTTTCAAGTGTTCCAATTGAACACCTGAATGTTCTTGAGGAACCGCTTGAGTTTTTGGAAAGTGTTCATGTGGGTATGAAGAAAGAGTAACAGACACTGGATAACTAGTTAATTCCATTTGGCATTTGGGTGCTAAGTCTACCTCAAATTGGAGCCAATTATTCAAGGATATATTTTGAATATTCATGCTACACCTGATTTACAACTCCCTATCTAAAATAAAAGAGTGGGATAGAACCTCTCCGTTGTCTTGCTCATTTCTTTTTGTTTAATTACCACAACACACTCATTCCTTGCACATATGCACATGAACATGCAAAAATGGCATTTTCTATCTGCAGATTGGACAGGTTCAATCTCCTTTACATGTCAGAGTTCTCCCCACTGTTTCAGCTGCATGTGTAACCTGTATCTGAACAATGTATCCCCCATATTAATCAGTATACCACCTTTCCAAAGCTAGTCAGAAGAACTACACTAGCAACTGCTGAGCCTTCTTCCAACTTCAAAGCAAAAAAACACTGCTAATTTTAGAAAACTCATTAGAGCAGCAAACAGATCAAACCTGTCAAAAAGATTTCAGTGGTAAGGAGAGAGAAGGAAAAGAAAGTGCCTCTGTGACTTTGAAAATTTCCATTATGTAGTGTATATCTACCAGTGTGTGCAACGATGCCCTACTGAAGGACAGGCTCACACAGGGATATATACCTGGCCATGTGTCTATATGTTGAAGCCATCCCTCAACTTGTTCCTCAACTTTCACTAGAGTATCTTGCAAATTACAAAGCTCAAAGGATTTTTTTTACTTCTGAGTGAGCATGTTTAGAATAGAAATTAAGTCATTTGTGCAACTGCACCTCAAATCAAATTTTCCTTGTCTTAGAAAAAAAAAGAAAAAGAAAAATCCTCTTTCTCTTGTTTCAATAGAATTAAAAGCACCGCAAATCACCTCACAGAAAAAAAAGGTACTAGCAATTACCAGTGTTCCCTCTCTCCCTTCCTTTTCTGTATTCAGCTTTCTTTTGTGTATTCAATACTGTGGTGGTAGATGTTCACTGAGGCTAGTGGAGAGAAAGGAAGCTAATGGGAGACAAAGCAAAGGGCTCTCATGGTAAGGCCAGATTGTCTGAGGGTACATCTACACCATCCTCTTAATCTGGGATAATTCTGGAGCATTATGCCCTGGTCTGGCCCTGGACTGAACATGGTGATGACCACGTTCACCTAGTACAACACTGCACAGTTGTGCACACAAACCAGTGGAGCCAAGACTGCATTGGCCTCACTGGACTGTTCCCTATTTCTGGAGCCACTGCTGCCACTTCCTATTGTGTAGGAACTCTGTGTAAAGTTTGCCTGGTTTGACATCACTTCTCTTGAGATCATAAATGGCCATCCAGACATGAGATCAATCAGGAGTCCAGACACTGATTTCTGGCCTCAGCAGAAGTGGTGGTGCACTGGGCAAGCTTTACACAGTGCCCCTGCTCATAAGGAACCAATGGCAGTGGGTCTAAAAACAATCTATCCCCTTTCCCAGTGCTGTTCAGCATGGGGAATGGGAATCATAGAATCATGGAATCATAGAGTTGGAAGAGACAACAGGTGACATTGAATCCAACTTCCTCTCAAGCAGAAACACCAATCAAAGCACCCTCAACAGATGGCCATCCAGCCTTTGTTTAAAAACTTCCAAAGAAGGAGACTCCACTACACTTTGAGAAGGCACATTCCACTGTCAAACAGCTCTGACCATCAGGAAGTTCCTCCTGAGATTTAGGTGGAATCTCTTTTTTAGTAGTTTAAATCAATTGCTCCTTGTCCTATTTTCTGAAGCTGTGGAAAACAAGCCTGTTCCTTCTTTGATATGACATCCCTTCAGATGTCCCCTCTTAATCTTTTCTTCATCAGGCTAAACATACCCGGTTTCTTAAGCAGCTTCTCATAGAGCATGGAGACCTCCAGATCTTTCACCATTTTGGTCAACCTCCTCTGGACACATTCCAGCTTGTCAATATCTTTCTTGAATTGAGAACTGGCCATAATATTTCAGGTGAGGCCTGACCAAAGCAGAATACAGTGCTACTATCACTTCCTTTGATCTAAACCAGGGGCTGGCAACCTACGCTGAACCCCACTGACTGGCCGCCACCACCACCGCTGCCACCATTGCCACTGCCACATACTCCTGCCACCGCACTGCCACGCACATCATGACCACAATTTTGTTTGCCAAAATGACATCCGCGACTCGTTTGCGTATGCGCAGTACTCCTGCGCATGCACAAATGAGCTGCGACTGCCATTTTGGCAAACAAAATGGTGGCCGCAGAGTGCATGGTGGCATGGTGGTGGTAGCGTATGCAGTGGCTGGTGGCGGCGGATGCATGTGCGCATATGAGCACGCTCACCGCCATTCCCCCCCACCTGGCCCAGTGGAAAACCTGAGGACTGGTGACCGGCCCCAGGTATGTGAACGTTGCTGACCCCTGATCTAAGCACTATACTCCAGTTGATGTAATCAAGAATTGCGTTGGCTTTCCTGGCTGCCACATCACACTGCTGACTCATATTCAACTTGTGGTCTACTAGGACTCTTAGGGCCTTTGCAGACTGCTAAAAATAGTGCAAATTGAGTCCACTTTAACTGCCCTGACTCAGTGCTAGGGAATTATGGGAACTGTAGTTTATTGTGGCACCAGAGCTCTCTGACAGAGAAGGCTCAATGTCTCAGAAAAAAAATACATTACCCATGATTCCCTAGTACTTAGCCAGGGAGGTTAAAATGGACTCAATTTGCACTATTTTGCAGCAGTCTGCAAAGGCCATTTGATCCCTTTCACATGAACTGTTGTCTAGCCAGTTGTCTCCCATCCAATATCTGTGCATTTCATTTTTTTCTGTCCAAGTATAGTACCTTACATATCTCTCTGCTGAAATTGATCTTGTTAGCTTTAGCCCAGCCCTGTAATGACGTGGCTTTTGGCATATGAACAACTGGATCAGGCTGAATCAGACCTATTCTAGTTGTCCACATTTCAAAAGAACCTGAGATAACTGTGGGATTTCCAAAAAAAATACCATCAAGTTGTGTTAAGGAAAAACCCAATAAACTCTCCCCCCCCTACCCCCAGAAGTAGCTGTACATCATCAGGACTTCCAGCACTGACTTTGGGGTGAGTATGGTGTTTACTAGAAAATCCCTGAAGAATAGTATTTTTCCAATATGAACTTATCTTGCTTTAAGATCATTGGCAGAGTGGCTTCTCTCAGTCCCACTACCTTCCTAAGCATTTTTGATGGGAACAAGAGAGAAAGCCTTATATGTGAAAGCAGCCAGAGGGGACTGGTTGAGTGAATAAGAGGAGTGGTGAATCCCTCGCTGCAGGAAGTGGACTTTTAATCCTGCTTAAAAGAGGCTGTGGTGAGGCCAGTACTAAACAGATTCTGAAGGATATCCCTGCCAGATTACTTAGAAAAAGAAAAGAATATTCCTTTTTGACAATTTATTTAAGGCAGCAAGGAATCTCTTATAGATGGTGCTCCCTGGAGGGTCTAATTTTTTGGTGGCGGAAAAGAGGGGTGGTATTGAGAAATCTTGAAGAAGCACGTAGTTTTTGGGATACAGAGGAGAGAAGAAGAAAGCATAAGGAGAAAATGCAAGAGGGACAGAGGGATTTAGCTTGTGGCACATTGGACTTAGATAATGATGCTGTGGAGAAAAGGGGTTACAGGGGTGTAGATAAGCAGTCGGAGGAGCAAGGAGCTGTAAACTGGCAATACGAGAAAGAGAGTGGTGAAAACGACAATGACACTCCAGAAGACCTAGATGAAACACATCAAAAAAAGAGGGTGATTCTATTGACAAGAGAGATTTAGAGGACCTATAGCTAGTAAGTAAATATAAATTTTCCAGTTTTCTACATATCATGTTTTGATCACTGATGGATAAACTCAAAATCCTGACATGGAATGTGAAGTGGTTAAATACCCCACAAAAAAGGAAAAATATATATCACTATTTGCAGAAATTGAGGGCAGACATTGTTTGTCTTCAAGAGACCCATATTAGGCTTAAAGATGAAAAGTATTTGGTAAACAAAAGGTTGGGAAAGGAATTTGTCGCTGCAGGGAAAAGTAAAAAGAAGGGAGTTGTCCTTTATGTTTCTGAAAAATATGAATCAAAAATGATAATTTAGGACCCAAATGGCCATTATGTAATAGTTGAAGTTAATATACGAGGGGAAAAATTTCAAATTGTAGGAGTCTATGTTCCTTTATATAATAAAAATAATTTTTTTGAACAGCTATTGAGTAAACTTCAACTGATTAACAATAAATTATTGATTGCTCTAGGTGACTAGAATGGAGTCATAGATCCCCAGGTAGATAGGTCCTCAGATAAAAAAGATCAGGGTAAGCTCCCAAAAAGTTTCTTTTCCCTTAAAGAGAGTTATACTTTAAAGGACATTTGGAGGATAAAGTACCAAAATTTAAAGAATTATACTTTTTTTCTCAGGTTCACCATTCGTGGTCGAGAATCAACATGTTTTAATTTCCTCCCTTTTATGTACTCAAGTGCATAAAATTGATACTTTGCCAGCTATCTGGTCTGATCATAATCCCCTGATGATGACAATGAGTCAAGGCTTAAAGGAATTCAGATGGAAATTAAATTAGAATTTGCTGAAAAATGACAAAATTCTTAAGGAAGCTCAGAATCAATTAAACATTTTTTTCAACATAATTAAAACAAACACCAATAAATGTCTGGGATACTTCCAAAGCATTTATGAGAGGGTTTTTCATGAAAAAGGGAGCTGAAGTGAAAAGAGTCAAAGAAAAAATAATTAAAGAATTAGAACAGGAACTAAAACAAAATGAAGATCAATTAAAGTTATGTCCAAATCAGAAAAAAATAAAAGAAAACTTTCAAAGAATTAGAAACCAGATATCCGCATTATCGATGGAAGAAATACAACAGAAATTAAAATTCACACAGCAAAAATATTTTGAATTTGCAAATAAACCAGGGAAAATCTTGGTGGCCCTGTTAAGAAAGAAACAGGAGAATAGGACTATAGTTGAACTTAAAGAAGGGAAATGTTCTTTCTCTTCACAAGTTCAAATTAAGAGAATTTTATCAACCTATTTTTCAAATCTATACAAAGAATCAGATGGAAACCTCAATGATATTAAAGTATATCTTAAGAATCAAAGTCTAACAAAGATTTCAGAAGAATATAAAAGAGATTTTAAAAAAATTGAATTTCAAGAACTCCTAGATACTATAAAAAGTTTGAAATTGGGGAAATCACCGGGCCCTGATGGTTTCACCGTAGATTATTATAAAAAATACTGTGATCAAATAGCTGTCCACTTATTGAATACAATGAATGGAATTTTAGATGGATCCATTCCCAAATCTTGGTTACAGGCAAATATCACACTTATCCCTAAGGATAATAAAGATAAAACTGAACCTAGAAACTATAGACCAATCTCTCTGTTAAATAACGATTATAAAATTTTTACAATGATTATAGCAAATAGATTTAAAAAATGACTATCTTTCTGGATCCATCAGGATCAAGCGGGCTTTCTCTGAGGCCATTCCCTAAAAGATAATACCCAACATCTTATCAACTTAATAGAGTTTCACAATAAAAAGATTGATTAAAAAATGGCTTTAATATTTTTCAACATAGAAAAAGCTTTTGACAGCTTGAATTGGAAGTTCATGATAGAATTAATAGAGAAATTAGACATGGGGGAAAACTTGATAAGATGGATAAAATCGGTTTACCAAGATCAAGAGGCAAGAGTTTTGGTAAATGATGAATTGACAATGCCCTTCAAAATCCAAAGAGGAGTTAGGCAGGGATGCCCTTTGTCACCCCTTTTATTTATATTAAACTTTGAAATTTTAATGAATAAAATTTGAAAGGACTCAAATATACAAGGCATTAAATTAAAAGGAGAAGAATATAAAGCCAAAGCTTTCATGGATGACTTCATGGTTTCTCTTTCTAACCCCTGCCAGGATATAGACCCCCTTTTAAAGGTCTTGAAAAAGTTTGGGAAAGTAACCGGCTTGAAAATTAACAATGAAAAAACAGCAATGCTAATGATGAACTTAACTCAAGAGGAAAGAAAAGAAGTTATAGAAAAATCAAATTTCTCAGAAAATAAAATGGTGAAATACTTAGGGATTAATTTCACAACTAAAAATGGTGACTTGTTTAAAAATAACTATGACAAAAAATGGATATAAGTAAAAAAGGATTTGAAAAGTTGGGATAAATTGAACATTTCTTGGTTCTGTAGAATATCAACCTAATTATAATGGAGCAGAGGACAGAATAGGAGAATTTCAGCA
>JAIPUX010001232.1:132743943-132768565 GCA_020142125.1 Phrynosoma platyrhinos
AAAGATTATTGCCAATGTTTCTGATATTACATTTGCCAGTTCTTTTAAATTTCTCAAAGGCAGAGCAAGAAATAGAACACCCTATTGGCATTGCTTTGTCAAAGTAATACATCCCTTCGAATTGAAAACCTAATTAATCAAAATCCTCAGGATGTACTGGCAAAAGCCTAAATGCAGATTTTTTATCACACATAGCCAAGATGGCACTCTTACCCAATGCCCACACCATTTGCACTGCTGATTCAAAAGATGCATATTTCACCGATGTCAAGGCCGGATCAATAGCATCATTCACAGATTCCCCTTTAGGATATGACAAATTATGAATTAATTGGTATTCACCTGGTGCCTTTTTAAGCACAACACCCACAGGTGACAACCTTAGTGTTGGCATAGGCAGATGTTGATGGGGACCAAATATCAGTTTTTTAGCTAGCTTTTCCCTCACAATCCCTGGTAACTCCCTCACCAAACATGCATTAGGTGCAAATCGGTGAACTCTCAAACCAGAATAAGGAATACGAAAACCGTATGAAAAACCCTCCAACAAATACTTTGTGGAATCCCTGTTAGGGTAAATCTGCAGCCAAGCAGCCAAAACATCCAACTTAATTGGCGTTGGCGCTTTTTCCTCCCACTGCGTTTGGTTGGGAGGTGCTCCCAGTCCCAGACTTCTTACCTCTATAACAAGATGTGCCTGGGTGATTGCCACCACAGATGTTACATTTGTGATCAAACCTGCAGGGCTGCCTCCTGCACTTACCTGAGTTGAAGTCCCAACAATGACCAGCTGCCTTTTTCTCCCCTGTGCTAGGCCTCGCAAACTGCCCTTTCAGCTGCGTAACCATAAGCCTAAACCCATTGTCACACCTGCTCGAAGGGGAGGCCCCCAGCATGACATCCGCCCACAACTCAGATTGTATGTGCTTATATGATAAAAAAGGATGCAAAGCAGCTCTCATCCTAAACTGCTCATCATACTAGAGCCACACAGATCCCCTCAAATTGAAATGACAATTCATGTATGCTTTAATCATTATCTCCTGATACTTAGAAAAATCAGGAGACCTAGAAGGCTCTTTCTGTTCAATCACTCCCCTATAAATGGTGAAACCCATTATCCAGTTCATGAAGTTCCTCTCAAGCTTAGGGCACTTGTGAGCCTGGAGTTCCTTTGGGAGACTAAATATGATCTCATCCTTTACCATAATCCTCGGCTCGGGGTCCTGAAATGCAAGGGAGAACAAATCAATGTACTTCCTTTTCCAAATTCTCTCTTTAGTAGATAAGGGGAGATGTGATCCTAAAGGAGTGGACATCCCAGCATAAGGGTTGCACTCCACTGCTCTGTCCACTCCAGCTAAACCCAATGCTCCTACAGTCACCACTGCCCTCGAATCACTTACACTGGACACGAAGGGCTGCTCGACTTGCACCCTTGAGTCAGATACTTGAGCTGTCACCAGTGTTGTCAAGGGTGCCGCAAGAGGCACAGAAATAGAACCTTCCACATAAGAGGTTTGCCCACCTTGCCCACCTGGAATCCATACTGAGGTGGGCCAAGAAGCCAAAGAATTAGAAGATTGAGACAAACCTGTGTTGGACAAATGCTGAGAAGCATCCCTCAGTGCTTGTGAAGCTCCCTCCGAGTGTGACATGATTTCAGCTCAGGTGCCATGCTGTAGAGTGGAAGAAGAACTTCCCCCATCCCTGTTAACAACCTCACATGTTTCAGGTGCCATCCCACTGCCTTGACCTGAAACCACAACCCTCGGGATGAAATTATACAAATCCTCCAGAGTGGGCTGCATAGACACAGGGGCCGCCACATCCTGTTGTCCCACACCAGGAACTTTCCTCAGCAATTCCATAACATCAGCTATGGTTGGTTGCCCAACCTCCATAGCTGAAGTAGCTGGGTGACCACATGCTGTGCTGTCTGAAGACATGCCAGATGAAGTAGCCAATTGCATCTGTGTAGCCTGTGATCCCAAAGTTTGGTTTTCGCTGGAAGATGAGTGAAAGATGAGGGCTAGTAATGAAAGCTCAGGCCTCCCAGGCGCTGGCAATGAGCACCACCCCCACCCCAACACCCAGCCACACCAAGCTCCGAGTGTGTGTAGGCCCCAAAATGAGCCACCTTGGCTTGGAAGGCCTGATGGGTGCCTCACTAACCAGCCGACTGGCCTCACCCAGCTCGCAGATCCTCAGGGACTGCCAAGGCTGATTCTGCTGTGCCCTTGCTCTGGCCATGCTGACCAGGTCGCGGCAACCAAGACAGCGGGCCCAACACACAGGACAGCTGACGATCAGGGCCCAAGAATGGAGCCAAGCCCACAGCCTCACTCCATCTGTCTGAGTTGGCCTCAAAGCCCCTCAGTCTCCAGCAGACAAGCACTCCCCTTGTCTGCATAATCTAAAAATGGCTGCCGTCTCATGGCAGCCAGGGGCTTTATAGTCCCAAAGTCTCACTGGTAGTCTCACGAGACGCGAGACTACCAGTGCGCTGAGGATCCTAGAGTATCCCCTTCCCGATTGGCTGGGCGGTGTAGGAAGGGTGGAACTTTTTGTCTGCCCAACCAATCAGGCATTGGGCTCTTTTAAATTGGCTGGAGCAACATAGAGCCCCTCACGACGTGTCAGGGAGGCTCTTTCTGCTCTATTACCCATTTGTTTGTCCTTTTGGCTGTCCATGGAATCCTTAGCACTCTTCTCCAGCACCACATCTCAAAGGAATTGATATTCTTCCTATCATCTTTTTTGAGCTTGTTTGGAGGTTCTAGCAGGGGAGCGCAGCTATCGTGTACCCTTGACCAAAGAACAGTACACTCCTTCTATCTGGGATGGTTGTCCTCTTCCACCGAGCATGCAGTTTCGGGAGGGACGCACATAGAGTGGTGAGGGAGGAAGGGGACACCCACCTAGCCAGCCAGATCAGCCAAATCAACCCTGGCGATCAATGGGGTGACAGATGTCGCAGCCAGATTGCCCTCACATCCCCTATCATCTTTTTTCAATTGTCCAGCTCTCACATCCATACATGGTAATAGAGAATACAATGGCTTGTATGATTCTAACTTTTGTGCTGAGTTGTATATTTTTGCATTTTAGAATCTTTTCTAGTTTTTTCATAGCCACTCTCCCCATTCTTAGTCTTCTTTGGTTTATCTCATCTGTGAGGCATGCAGAGGAACAGATGTAGAAGGTGTCTCTGATGCTTAAAGATATTCCTTGGTAAATCACTGTGATTAATGTGTGAAGACAAAAAGAAGACTCACTGAGAACACTTTTGGAAAGTTGCATGTTTTAGGAAAGTCCTTTCTATGGGCTACACCTTTACAA
Organism: Phrynosoma platyrhinos; assembly: GCA_020142125.1. NCBI lineage: Eukaryota > Metazoa > Chordata > Lepidosauria > Squamata > Phrynosomatidae > Phrynosoma > Phrynosoma platyrhinos. The sequence goes on from JAIPUX010001232.1 coordinate 132,747,286, forward strand.
CTGTGCTCACAACCAGTTTGCCAAAATATTTTCTACATTACTCATAACACTAGGAAAATGTTACAAAAATAACATTTGTGATACTTGCTTCAGGTATCAAATAGAGCGAAGATGAAGCAAATTGCCTACTACTTCATTTATTATTGTTGTATTTTACTGTCAGGAAGGGAAAAAGATGTATTTGGAATTGACTTGAGTTGGTAGGAAATGTTGTATGTTGGCCTATCTATTGTAGCAAAATACCTTGGACCCAGCTTGCACAGAAAATATGCATTTTGGTTTTGAATGATGGATCACTTAAATTTTCATGCATTATAAAACTCTGACAAAAAACCAAGGTAGTGACTATGAGCCAACAGGATGTATGTCTAGTCAAGAAGTTAAATTACCCAGTCAAAAGAACATGTAACAAAATATTACAGAACAGATTATTCCATTTTTTTACTTCTCCCTTACAATCAGAAAGCATAGTTTAACCACTGAACATCAAATTGCTTTTGCTTCCACAAGTTAGTTGTTTCTTCATTTGTGTATATGTTTATTTCTTCAAAACTTGAAACATCCCCAGGACTGCTAGCAGCTTCCTCGTGTGTAGCAGTACTGATTGGCTACACATCAATGCCACTCACACCTGGACACTGAAATAGATGAAATGGTAAATGTTCTTAGCCTACAAATGTCGGATATGCTTCTTGAAAACGAGTTTCTGAGATATCATTGACAACATAGATTTCAAAGCAGGCAAAGAACCTCCAAAAGTAGCCATTTTATTTTTGCACATTTTTCATGTTTGGGCTGGGGGTGTATATTGAAATATGGTTTGCATTTAAACTTTGGGAATGTTCAGATCTCATAATCAGCTAGGAATCTGCAAGAACCTTGTATTCTTATGAGCAAGCCAACATGCTGTTTCCTGGCTCCAGTGGCTCAATAACTCTTAAATTATGGTCTGTGGTCTGTTTAGTGTGACATTCAAATGTCTTATTATCTGAACAGCTATCCTGAGCAAGGAATTTTTAACATTCTCTTGTATTTCTTTTTGTTCTTTAATATCTCTAGAAAATATTTAGAATTTTCTAAATATTGAAGTTACCTAACAGCAAATGCCAACTCAGTTACTCACAACAATTGGGAAGGTTTTAAGGGTTACTGCATTACATCCATCAGAAGGCTTCTAATAACTTGTTTAAAGATCTATTTAGTTGTAGTTATGAAACTATGCCATGATCAATCCAGTTCTTAATTTGCATCAATTGATATGCTGGCAAATGCTGCTGGCCACCTGTCTCTGGGCTGCAACATGGATCATGTTTATTTGTACATGTGGTTATAAATATTCTTATAGTTACTTTAAAATGAAAGGGGCAGGAGATCCAGATTCTATGTCCTATTATCCTCTCAGAGGACAAGGAAACATGGACAACAGAAAATTAAAAACAACAACAACAACAACAAAAACCCCAAGAGCTGGAAGTCCACTTCTGGTTCTTAAAATGTTTTTTTTTAAAAAAAAAAAAAAACATTTAACAATACAGGGAGGGCTTGCACCCTTTTTAAGAGGTAATTTGTTACTCCTGAGCAATTCGCCTTCCTTTTCGTGGCCAGAAGATGGTTTTGGGGATTCTAAGGTGTTGATGCCCACAATAATATCCTTAAGCAAGGGTGGTGCGGTGGTGGGAATACTCATGGAGTCCCAAGACTTGGTTTGGCTCATCTCTGCTTTATAGATAATTATGATCTGTAATCCTGAAAATCAATATGTGTATGCCCCCTGTTATTCAGCTTGCTGAAGTTGCTGCTCCCAGGATCACTGAGTGCAAAGGGAGTAGAGATCAAGATGGGTTATTTTGAATTTACAGTAGAACACTAGATCTAATCTCAAGAAATAGGCATGGGGGAACTAGGATTGTTGCCCAATAAGAAAGTGGGTGGTAACCCAAAAAGGTTTTCAGGATCACTGCTCTTGATACAGGACCAAATTGGGTTAATTAATACTGATCTGTATTAGACCTAGATTGGATCAGAGCAGACAGAATTCAGTCCAAATTGCTCTGAATCAGTGAACAAGTCTGTAAAAGCTTGACAGTATGCCTTCTAAGTGTTACAAAACAGCACATATAAGAAAACATTAGGGTGGAGAGGGAAAGGAGAAGAGCTCTGCCCAATAATGTGGTACAAAAATCATAGCAGCACTCTCAAATCAAGTGCTGAAGTGAATGTGTTGCTCTTTTTCAAGGTGTCCTTCAGCAGAAGGGATTTTTTTTTTATAAAATTTGTTTTACTTGAAATACTTTTCGGGTTTACTGTAGCTTGTGTTTATTTTCCTGTTATCCAAATTTCAATCCCTTTTCTAAATTTCCTAAACCTTTCATGACCAAGTCTTCTCCTTTTTTTAGTTTTCATAGTTGTGTATGTGTGTCTCAGGGGTTGTTCACATGGGCCAAAAGGCCCATGTTCCCTGCAGCATTGTCCTGTTTAGACAATACAGGCCAAAACGCTGCCAGGATCAAACAGGATCTTAGCAGATTGGATATGGATTCAGTAGATCCAGCCTGATCCTGGGATAAGCAGCCTTTATTCAGAGTCAATTTCACCCCTGAATGGCTGTGGAGTTTCTTGGAAACTCCACAACAAATCCTGGCTGTTTAAAAGCCCCTCTGCACTCCTCACCTTCTTGCCATACCTTTGCTGCTACTGAGAAGCCCCCTCCATTGCATTTGATGGGGATATGGAGTGCATGATTATGTGGGTGTAGCCAGGTGCCCTGTTTCCACATCAGATGGAGTGATGGGAGGCTTCTCACCAGGAACAATGGTGTGGCAAGGCAAGAAGTACATGCTGCTAGGGGGTCCTGGAATGGTGCAGGGCAGGTTTGTCAAGCCTATGCTATCCTGGCTTGCCTGCTCAACCCCTCAGTGGGGTTTTTAGTAGCAGTTTAAGTTGGCAGTGACATACCTCCTTTAGCTCATGTACAAGGAAAAGGTGGGGTATACATTAAATAAATAAAATGAATTAAAAGGAGGAGGACATTGTTTTATTGTCACCATCTTCCATTCATTTTGGTACTAGTTTTTATCTTAAGTTTCAGTTTTGATTTCATTTCACACTTTTGAAAAGAAAGACTAGAGAGGAAACAAAAGTTTTAATCCATCATTTTAAAGGTGTAAAAATGATTAAAGGTGAAATAGCATAGGAACTACTAGATCTATCTGTCCCATTTGGTAGTTCAGTTCCATCAAAGTGGGGTGCTATATTACATCTCCATATACTATACTATGTATTTAGGGGTTGGAGCAGACAGGCACAAAAGAGCAGCCTGAGTCTGATCTGGCCTCAAGTGGGTCAGAACCCCACTGACTGCATGGCTCACTCTTAAGGCTAAATGACTTTGCTAAATGTAAATGCAGAGGCCAACTAAGGCTGCCAGGAGTCAGTTTATCCTAGATCCTTTTTGCTCCAGTCTTAAGGACCGGAGCATGGCTTAGGCACAGCTTTCACCCACTTTAGAGGTGTGCCTTATCAAAACACCATGTTCTAAAGTGGCCAGAAGCCACTTCATTTTGACTATCTGTTTCATTCCTATGTCTGTGGAACAAATCCTAAATGTTATGGTGGTGCTTAAAACAGACTTTAAAGGCTATTAGCATAAAAACACACAAACCCTCATCTAGTTATTTATTTATTTATCTCCAGAATGTATATTCTGCCTTTCTCCCACAGCGGGATTCAAGGCGGGTTACAAAATATTAAAAAAAGACAAGGATAAAACATTGATTACAAAAGTTAAAAATAATTAAATACTACTAACAAGTAAAATATAGAAAAATATATAGATAAAAACAACATAATTCAAAACAATAAAAATCATAAAACATTAAAACAGCACACCAGATTACTCAAATAAAATCTACCCACAAAACGCCTGCCTAAATAAAAATGTCTTCAGCTGCCGGCAGAAAGAAAGCAGAAAGGGGGCCAACCTGACCTCCTGTGGCAGGGATTTCCACAGTTTGGGAACAGCATGGAGAAGGCTCTCTCCCGAGTCCTCACCAACCACACTTGTGAAGGTAGCAGAGCTGAGAGAAAGCCCTCTCCTGCTGGATCTCAGTGCTCTGGATAACTTGTCTAGGGAGATATGGTCTTTCAGATAGTCTGGACCCAAGCCAGTTACATGTATGTTACTTTTAACAGAGTCTAGTTCCTCTAAGTAAGCTACCATGTATCCAGATTTCATGTAGATATGTGACCCACTTTAAAAAGCCTGATGACCATGTTTGTTTCACAATACAAGCCAACAAGAGATATTGTGGGCCGGCCTGGGGGTGGAGATGGGGTGGGGCAGCCGCATGCCGGCCACCCCAACCTCACCTTGACACTGTCCTGATGCCCCACAACTGTGGCATCAGGATGCCCTCCTGGCACAGCATTTAAACACGCTGTGCTGAAAGGGCACTGAAGAGCCACTGCGCTGGTTCTTAGAGTGGCCTTTTGCTGCCCCTAAAATGAGCGGCATTTTGCCGCTCTTTTCAGGGTGGCAAAAGCGAGGATTGGGGCATGGCATGAGGTTGCCATGGCCTCAATCCACTGCTTCCCAGGACGTCTATCTGCCACCCCAAACGGACAGTCTGCATCAGCCCTAACTTTTGATTTCTACATTTGATTCTGATTCAGCACCTGAACGGGTTGGCCCAAACTGAACTGGAGCCATATCCAAATTGCTCAATTGGTGCCATAAACCAAACTGGCAATTTCTTTCATAGCCCTACTGGAAATAATTGTACCTATTAAATTTGGCCAGTGCAATTTCAGTTTCCATTTATTTTTGTAGAATTTACCAACATTTGTAAATATATTCTAATTAACAAAATTAACAGCATTTTCTGTGAAGGATGCAACTTTTATCCAGCAACAAAATTTCTGCACTGAGGTATTAAGTCCTACAATACAGCATTTTCTGTGCATAAAATAGTACTGTCAGCACAGAAAATATCATTTCTCTTCAAAAATATTGTTATCCATGCAAAATATGCTGTTTGCTCCAAGAAATTCCAGTTTCCTACATAGAAAATGCTGTCTTCTGTACAAAAATGCCATATGCAAATTGTGCATAGAATAAGTACTGACTGCAATTTTCATTAGTTCAGGGTTCTCATCAGTTTCTTAATATGTGAGAAACATGGTTTTCAACATTCTTCAAATATTTTCATGCTTTAGGAGCACTGAAAGTTCTCTGAAATTTTCCAACTTTGGAGAGGTTCTTTTTCAAATATGAATTGCTTATCTGGGGGGCAAAAATCTTGCTAAAGCCTGAAAAAGACTAGAGTCCCCATTAATAACTGAAAATTCAGCAAAATGTTTCTCATCCCCCCACAGCACCCCTACCAACTTCAGGTCTTCTATGGACCATTTGATGGAATAATAGCAATAATATCAACACACCCATATTTGTGGAGAGGACACATGAACAATTGACTTGAGAAGCTTCAAACATGGGTTTAACAGCTGTACTTTGATTATCATGTTTTAGGGAGAGTATAATCTCACACAAAATCAGTAGTGAACACTGAGAAGCAGAATTCTTAACCTACAATATCTACATCTTCTTTTAGATTATTGTAAATTTCAATTTATTTGCTCTCACCCACCTCAAAAATACTTCTAGTCTCCTGTGCAGAATTGCCACAGCCTCCTTGTGATGAGTAGTTGGAAATGAAAAGTAGAGTTACATGTCACTCACTTACTAATTATAGATTAGCCTAAATTTCTATCTGAACAGTTTCATGAAAGCTGTAACAGGAAAGGGCTACAAGATGGATGCAAGAGGTATATCAAAGGATAGTTGTCATGTGATGGAACAGTATTTCCCTAACACCATGATGTTGGAGCTATAGTATTTTTCCTGTCTACAAACATCCAATGACTCTAGATCTGACAAAGGCCAGAATGTGCTTCATTCTTTCCATTTACAAACATAGCTAATCAGTTATCTCCCTAACTATCTAAGCCATTAACATATTTTCTGACTTATATGTACATATTTGTCTGCACTGAACGAGAAGCTGAAATGTTAGTTTTAAAGCATTATTAGTTATAGCTATTCCAAAGCTCTCAAAGAGGTTACATAACAGTTGTAGTTTTTCAATCCATTCCTCCCCCATTTTCAAAAATACCTAAATAGATACTTCAGTTACTTTAAAAAAAACCCTGAAAACTGCAAGGTATTGGCCATCCTCCTCCCACCATCCTCACCACCCCAAAACTCATAATTAAGCTTGAGACACAATATGAGCTAACATTTGAATCATGTGATACTCCCCCATAACCATTTAATGAGGCCATAACACCATAACTATAAAGGTAATTATAAAGTTGTAATTATACTACTAATGAAATGCAGCTATTCCTCATTATAGTACAACTGCAATGTAATGTAATCATACCTTTATTGTTGGGAAAAGGAGCAATTTCCTTCCAAGGTCTGTCTTGAACCTTGTTCTAGTCAATATCCTATTCAATGAAAGCTTGGGATTATGTAGGGAATTTCACCATTCATACAAGACGTTGAGGCCTTTCTTCCAAATGTTTCCTAAATTTGGAAAGAAATGGCTTCTCATCATTCTGGGTTGAGAATTTGGCTGAGAATAGTGCCTATTTGATTTTCTTCTTCTCATTTGTAATATTATTATTACCTTAATTAAATGTAAAGAGAATACTGTACTTAAAGATATCAAATGATCCATAGCTCAATCTGAGCTGAACCAAAAGGACAACTCTAGGAAGGAGGAGGAGAGCTGATGCTTAGGGGGAAAATCTGCGTACATTTTCATTCCTTGATGTAGTAATTTCAAAGATAGTATATTTATCCTTATCTCATTTTTCCTTTTGCAATTTAATGGACAGACATCTGTGAAAGAAAATGGAATATTTGTGTGACATATCAAATGACACAAATGATCCAGTTTAGCAGAAATGAACACAACTGTGAATCCCTTTATTATAATTTATTGCTATAATTGGTGCAGTTACAGCTGCAGGGTTTCTTTTAATGGTTCACAGTGAGTTGATGGAGCAAAATAAAATTTAAGTCTTTGAGGGAGAATTCCTTTTTATTATTCTGTGCCTCTATGAAAAGATATTTAAACATAGGTTTTCTTTTGCACTCTGTACCAAACTTCACCCTTTCAGTCATTTCTCCCTGCTCCTGTTTCTTAAGGATGTCTATTTGCTCATATGTTACTTCCTCTGTTTTGCTTGTTTTAGTTGGGTTGGCTGCACAAAATGGAAACAGAATATTTACTAAAGTTAATGTGGTCTGTGACTGGTTGTGCTACTAAGTGCAGCAGAGCCTGTGTTGCACCTTTAATAATGAGAGGATATATTTATTTACTGCAATGAAAATCAGATGCTGCTGGAGAAATAAATATTAATTGAAGGGTTGATATCAGAACTATGAGACTTACACAAGCTCAACATTTCTTCTGCAATGTAGAAGAGAGGTGAGCAATGTTTTTGTGGTTTTCAGCAGTTCCACAATCCCCAGAATGACCTTTTTCTGGTAAACAAAGGAGAAAGAATTGTTGTTCCTGGAAGCCTCTAGATCTTACAATTTACTTTTCAAATAGGATACAAGGCTTCCTTTACCTTTTAACATGAAAATACCCATCTTGGAGAACTAGAAGTGGACTTCTGGCTATATTTTTTTTCTAAGATGGCCCAGGGACAGTTCTGGGGGAAAAATGCCTCCCCCTGGGATCTGCTGTAGTTTCCCACTCTACCTTAGAAACTGAGAAGAATAAAATGGCATCATTAATTGTATTGGCAAATCCTTCATGGAACCTCTTAAGGAAGTTGGTGGACCACTGTATCATCCTGAACAGTTAATTCTATCTCAATGAAGTTAATAGGAGATGGAGGAGGTCAAAATAAAAAAAAAATAGAAAAGCTACATCCACTTTGCATGTGATGCTCTGCCACAGACTTCTAGCACCACCACCATCAGTTGTCTCTGCCCTTATGTAGTAGAAATCCTCATTGAAGCTTTATTTGGGTTTAGAACAAAGTGTATGTTCCTTGTGTGTCTTGTTGCCAATGGTGAATTAAAGTTCTGGAGACATGGAATAATTCAACAATTGGAGTCTCCTTTGTTCAAATACTTGAGCTTGTCTAGTAATGAATGCACAGCAATTAAATGAACAAATGAGTGGCTAATAAGGGGAGAAGCAGACGGGCTGCCCCAGGAAGCTACGCTGCGGGGCCGAGGTATCCCCACACCTCGGCCCCACGGTGCAGCTTCGCTGGCCCTGGAAGGAGCGCTAAAATACATATCGCTGAAGGTGCACCGCAAAAGGCTGGCGGCGCACCTTCGGCGACTCTTCTGCCACAGCGTTTGCAGATGCTGTGGCGGGAAGGCATTGTCGGAGCGCCGCCATGTGGAAGGCCTGGCGCTCTGACTATGCCTTCAGGAAGGGGTTGGGGTGCCTACCATGCAGCTGCCCCTCCCCTTCCTTGCCCCCAAAATGGCCCTTTGAGCCATCTGCTTCCCCCCTAAATAAAATTTTAAAAGTACAAAAGACCTCAGCACAAAAATCTTGTGTGAAACCATTTTCAGCCCTGAAAGTTCAGTTAGAGTACACTCTGACTCTGTATCTGAGAGACTGGTAGCAGTTTCACTTACCCCTGTCTAGAAAAAAAGGTATCTCTAGGCATCTGGAGATCCTCCATCATGACTCAATGGTCAGCTTCTCCTGGATGTTGATCATACAGTTATACTGGAAGACCTTCAAATGCCTAGAACAGGGGTAGGCAACCTTTCCCCTTTAAGGGCCGAGGGACTTCAGCTCCTAGAAGCCTCAGCTATGTTGGCCAATAGTCCCATGTTGGCCAATAGCTCCTGGGATTCTGGGAGCTGAAGTCCCTCGGCCCTTAAAGGGGAAAGGTTGCCTACCTCTGGCCTAGAAAGACCGACCACTTCTCTAGGCATTGGAGGTCTTCCAGCATGACTCTTTTGACAACTTCTAGCAGAAATATAGCATTCATCATTATCAATGGTTCTTGCTCTCCATGGCATATCTGGGAAATTATCCCCTGCAGGGATACTACAGCACTGAACTGGAATTTCTTGATCCCATTCCCATCTGTATGCGATAGAGAGGTGCTGGATATGTCATGATTAGCTTTCATCATCTAGGCATGTATGGTGTACCACTGAATACAACCAATCCTGAACCAATCCTGAACACATCAAATTGAATTGTATTATGGCTGCATCTGCACTGCAGAAATAATCCAGTTTGACACACTTTAACTGCCATGACTCAATGCTATGGAATTCTGGGAATTGTAGTTTGTCATGACACCAGAGCTCTCTGACAGATAAGGCTAATTTTTTCATAAAACTACAGTTCCCAGAATTCCATAGTAGTGTGTCATGGCAGTTAAAGTGCTGCCAATCTGTATTATTTCTGCAGTATGGATGTAGCCTACTGAAAATCAAATAAGGTCAACCCTAGAATTCTATGATTCAATCATTCTATGTTTGCATGTATGGTGGACCACTGTATCATCCTGAACACACCCAATCAATAATGATTATGAAAAATAAGCAGGGTCAAATCTGGTTATTACTTAGATGGGGAATGCCAGAGAATGCTATGAAAGAAATCTTGCCTGAAATCTGAGACAGTAGCTGCCAGTTAAAGCTAACTATACTTGACTCTATAGACCAGTAGTCTGACTCAGTCAGGTAGCTGTCTATATTCTGAAGCTGTGGATCTGGAGTATCTAACCTTTCAGCCAGGAATGGCTATCACAGTGTGAAAGTGATGTAAGTGCAGGGTAGATTATGAAATATAGAAACTTCTTCAAGAATCTGTTGTCAACCAATTAAAGAGTTTTTTTAAAAAAACCCAAAAACTGATTAATCACTTGGCTTTTAATTAATGCATGAATTGATGAGGCATAATTCAATTTGAAAGCAGGCTTCATAACTTCATAAATACCAAAGAAAGGCCACTATATTGTAATGAATGAGAATGTCATAATGTTACCAGCTCCCTGTGTCCCTGCTGTCTCAACAGTGACATTCTTTGTCCATCTCAAATGGCTTAAGGGGCTTGAAAAGGAATAACAAGCTCATGGCAAAACAGATAGGTAATTGCTTGGCATCAGAATCTTTGGCATGAGCAGTGGTCAGGAAATTGATTTCTTTCTGTTTTTTCTTTCAAGAGGTAGAATGGGTTACTAATCTGTTTCTGCTCCTTCCACAAGGGACAAACCCATCTGTTCCACAATGGTATGTTCTACCAAACTGGATCTTAAGACCTTTTGTGAGGAGAAAGAAAAAATCACTACAGAGACACACAAATAACTTTATATTAGAAAATTAGCTGGGAGCACATCACATTGAGTGTAGTGGGACTCAGCTGAACAATAATAGGTATAAAGTAAGGAATAACAGTGATGTAGATTCCTTGGTCCACATACTTACAAGCCTCTCAGACAATAATGATGAATGGCACCATTGATTATTAACTGTTTTATCTTCCCATGTCTCATTTATTAGCCTGAGATGTTATCCTTATTTGTGGCTGAAGCTGGCATTTTAGGCAGAAATCTTTCGCATAGCATAAAATCCTTCAGAAATTTTTAAGAACATATAAACTAGCTTAGTTATTTGTAGTCATTATAGTCATTGTAGTCATTGCCTTTGGCCTTCCAGATGTTTTGGCCTGCAAATCCTAGCCCCAGACAGCATAACCAATGGAAAGGGATCATGGGCATTGTTGTCTAATATATATGGAAGACCAAAAGTTCCCTGCTCTTTTTGCAAAACATGTGTGAACAATCATAATCATGAAAAACAGAATATAATTTGGTATTTACAACCAATCAATATAATACTTTCAAAATTCCAAAGGCCATCTGGACACAAGGGGTCATACTGCACAACCAGTGTTACTAAGCAATTACTACAAAGCTGTTCCTTTCAGTTTAGTGGAATGGCACTCCTCATTCAACAATAGCCAAGAGAAAAAACAAGCTACTTTAGTGGCAAAAAATGAATTAGGCATTTCAAAGAATTAAGCAAAACAACAAACAAAAGAATGGAGAGCTGAAGAACAGGATCATTGACAGAAGAGTTTTGAACAGTTGTATTAATTATTGGGTTATCTTAATGAAAAATAAAATCACCCAGAGCTTTTCTTCCAGCTGTATGAGATATTCATTTCCTGAAAGGAAGACAAACAAGAATCGGAATGTAATAAACAAAAGCAGTCACATTTCAAACATACTTTCTTGAATTCTAGTTTCCTGAGTTCAAATTGTAACTTATTTGAAAGACTGATGAAGAGCTGGCTCTTAGTTCACTCTCTGTACAGCTTGCTACTCAAGTCTAGCTTTCATATTACTGGAGACATATAGCTGTGGTCAACACATGCTCCCTCCCCAGTAAGGTCTGTTGGAAGGAAGCATGTGATGTGGTGGCATTGCACAATGAAATCGTGACATTGCACAATGGGAAGCAGATAATGAAGTAAAGTTAGAGTGGGGAAACATTCTCAATGTGAAAGACAAATAAGCAGAGAGGTGCAGCACCCTTGATGTCACATATCTGCTGACCTGTTTCTCCCAACTGGGCTCTGCAACATCAAACAGTCTGAGATAGAAACCAGCTACACTTGTGGAGAACTTCCCCATGCAACTAAATGCCTAACACTAATGAGGCATGTGACGGAGTGGATGTTGAAGCCTAAAAAAAAATAGAGCTAACTTCCCCTTTGAATGTTTATCACCTGTCTGGAGATCAAAGTTGGAGCCAGTCTGATATGTGCAAAATTGGACAATGTGAAAGATTGTATGGCTCTCTTTAGCAGGGTAATCTAATTGGCAAGGTAGAAGGTGAAAAAAAAAAAAAAAGAGCCACTTGCCCCCCTCCCCACATCAAGCAGAGAAAGATGCACATTTACAAAATTTGTTGTTCAGTGTCTTCAAGCCATTTGTGACTTGTGGAAATCATAAGGTGAACCTATTATGGGGATTTCTGGACAAAGGTTTGCCTTTGCTCTCCTCTGAGGGTGAGTTGCCCAAGATCACCCAGTGGGTTTCCATGGCAGAGTGGGGATTCATACCCTGATCTCCAAGTTAATATTCCAACACTCAAACTGATACATTATGCTGGGTCTCTGGCTTGCAAAATAATTCATCATGATTAAATTTATTTTTTTAATTATTTTATTATTAAAATAAAACATGAAAAACATTACAATTCAAACAACAAACATTACAAGTCAACATTATCAAACACTATAAACAAGTGACATCATCAACCCCCCCACTACCACAAAAACAAAAAACAAAGACACCGAATTAACAATAACAACAACCACAACAACAACAAAACTTCCTGAGCATTGGGATGGTCTTCTCCCCGCTAACCAAACATCTCTGAGCTTTTATCATAACAAAAGCAAACAAAAATAAAACCCCATACAACTTTCCATACAATCTTGAAAAAAATGTTAAATAAGGCACAGTTATAGCAATGTTTCACTGAACTTATAGATTAACAAAAACCAAGTATGAAGGACTACTTATCAGCTTTAATCTAATAAGCCTAATGCTAAGCTTTTATAGTCGCTCTTTTCTAAAAACTTTATAAAAGGCTCCCAAGTCTTTTTTTCCTCATCCCATGAAATCCCTCTTGCCAATTGCATTAGTTTATCTGCACATATATAGTCCACCAATTTGTATAACCAATCTTGAATCTCAGGTGGTCTAATGTCCTTCCATTTTGCTGCAAATACCATTCTTGCCGCTGTAGTTAGGTAAAACATGATTAAATTTATGATCTAAAGGAAAGAAGGAAAAAAAGATGGCTGCAGGTTAGAGTGATGAGGTTGAGAACAGGTGTGGAAAACAAACAAACAAACAAACAGGAAGTCTGCAAACAACCAATTAGTGACTATGGGTATGCAAGTATTACAAGTCTGATAGGACTATTCTGTGCCACAGCATTATATATTCTGTGCCACAGCATCATTAAATCTTCTTTCACCAGGTGTTGCTGGGGTTATTTGTAGAAAGAGATGGGATTGGCATCAAGGGCAGTTTCACTGTAAAATATAGTTTGAGCTCAGTGGCAGCTCCTGTCCATGCCCATCTGTGGAGTGGTAGGTATAGATAGACAACACTGGGCAGAGGAGATAGAAGTCAAAAACATGAACAAAGTAGATATTTGTTCTGTCTTGAAGATGTGCACATACATTCAGAGGCAGGGAGACAGGCATTAATTTAAGAACAATTTGGCTGGGACTAGCATGAGTCTGAATTAAGGCAGTACCCCATTTTCCATAATAAAGCGGCAGCATCCACTTCCATTTGACGTGCCATGCAAGTTAGCCTGCCTTGCTAAAATTTGTGTAAATGGAACACCATTACCAATTCCTTCCTAACAAATAGGTAAGCAAAAAAATATATATAAAAAATAAAAAATATTGCTGAATACATTTTTCAACAGAAGATGCTTGTGTGTATTTTGCACTAAGCATATGTATTGCCTTTGTGTTAAAGAAATAATATTAAAGAAATATTAAACATTTAAAATAATATTAAATGATTGAAAATAGAATCCAATAGAAAGAAAGAAAGAGAGAGAGAAAGACAGTGAAATCAATAAAACCTTTTACATGCAACACAATGTTTCTGTTGTAATTGGCTCTTGGGGAGTTGGGAGATTTCTGATCAATTTTTATATGTAGCACTGGTTTATTTTAGTTGGTTTTTTATATGTTCTCCTAGATTAATTCTGCATGTTCAGAGTACAGTACATCCACCTTTCAAAGCTAATCTAGAGATTCAGAGTAAGCATTCTGTCTCCTTTAACAATTATTGCTTTATTGCTAACTTGCTTTCCTTATTTCTTCCAGCCCATTGGCCTGTACCCACCATTTTCTTCAACTTTCTGTGGGAATAGTATATGGTAGCTTTGAATTTGTCTCTCCTGAACTGAATATGAATGGACATGTATCTGTGCAACTGTAGAAGAGAGATTATTTTGCTTTAAAACAAGTTTTTGATGTAAATTATCTTGAGGTTGTTTTTTTTTTTACAAAAAACGATTTAATACACACATGCACACACCCTGATAAGGATTTGCAACAAAATCTTGCAGTGTGCAGTGCTTCTGTGCTTTAGAGTGTGTCATTCAGTCAGCCATGCATTTTTCCAGGATACTCCATTCCATTACAATCTCCCAAACAGTCAGTCAGTATTCCTTGACATCTGAACATCTTCATGACATCTGACCATGTTTAGTCCTCCTAAAAATAGTTTTATTTTGCAAGTGTTGGAGTTCTCCTGAAGCCTGCTAACACATTATCCTTTTGTGTCGGTGATGCTGTTTTGACCAGATTATTTGCTATTAATATATAAAACAGGATGCTAAGGGAGCAGAAAGTGGTTTGTCAGTGTTCAATGTTCAGTGTTCAGAAAACAGAGGAGGGGAAAAATATAAGTATTCATTGTTCAGAAAACAGAGGAAGGGGAAAATATAAGTCCATAGCTCATATTTGATTTTTAAAAACATGTTACATAAAAATTTTAGCTATAGCCCCCTTGGACCTATAATAGTAAGTAAGTATGAAGCCCCCAGTGACTTTCAAAAAGGGAGCATTCATAACTTGTTTCTACCTCAGGAGATGAGGGTGAGGGAGTGCTTAGTCTTCATAATAAGGGGTGGCAAGACATTTGTCATTTCTCCTAAAAAAATGCCTCTCTTATTTCACTTGCCTCTCTGGTGCCATGAAAATTAGGACTTGCTGTTGGTCCTGCTGCTTTGAGATGAAGTCATGAAAGTTGGTTTTATGTGACTTCAGAGCTCATTCAGTCTGATTTTCTGATTTATCATAACTTACATTTAAAGTATGTTTTATAAATACCATGCCATTTGCAGTAGCAGTGGGGATGTTTTTGACAAAACCCAATAGAATCTATTGCTGTGAAAATAATAATAATAATAATAATAATAATAATAATAATAATAATAATAATAATAATAATGCCTTCTGCCATTGCAAGGACCTTTTAAGATGCCAAAAACAGCATGTATTATGTAGGTACTGAATAGTTGTGGACCTATGGGGAACTTGTATTGTAAGCCTGAGGACAGGGAACTGTCAAATTAATAATTTGTAAGCTGCTCTGAAAGCCATTATAGCTTAAGAGCAGGGTATAGATACTCTGAATAAGTAAATAAACTCCATTTCTTTTCTTCATATGAATTTGAAATAAATGTTGCTGCATTTCTTGAGTATTATGCAAAGGAAAGTATAGAACTTTGTTCTATCCCCAGATTTACAAATGCTGACATATTCCTGCTTTATGCTGTCACCTTTCTTGGTGCTGATCAGTAGCTTTAATGAAAGGAAGGTATATCTGGTCAGTTTGACATCAGCTTCAGAGCCCTTTTTTGCACTTCTAATCTTGCAGACATTTTCCAAACCCATAAAGATGTGGGTTTTGTTGTTGTTGTTCTGTCATTTTTGGCTGTGCTCACAAACCAAATAAACCCTCTCTCTTTGTCCCTGGCATTGAGGTGGGATTGAGTGCAGACAATTACTCCTGTCACCTGAGTAGCTTTTTAAGTGCTATAATATGCTGTCTGGCCACATTGTAACCCAGGTTTTGTTTCAAGAAACCAATATCCAAAGACAGTGGCTGTTGGAAGTAGGCCCTTAGAGATGAGCTGATTAAATCATCTTTGATTAAAAAAAACAACAACAAAAAAAAAACAAATAAAACAACACAACCCAGGTTCTGAGTTGGGTAGAAAAGGGGACTGGATTATCACAAGACATTTCACCTCCAGTCTCCATGCATTTATTGGCTTTTGAACCAAAGTGAATAGTTGATAAACACATGGAGGCTGGGGTCACCAAAATCACATTCCTTTCCTATGCGTTCATCATCCTTCCCTGTCAGGTGTACAGGACTTATTTCTTGAAGAAATTTTGCAACAGATTACCTGTGCAATATGTAAACGTAAGTGCTGAAATAAAGCCTTCTCAATGATATCAAGAAATCCTTGTAAACTATCTCGATAGAATAACACTTAAGGTCTCATGTTCTCTTTCACATCTGCTGTGAAATCTAACTTCACCATCACCACCACATACACCTCACTTCCTAAAAACTGATCATTAGCAAAAATGAAGACAACAGAGTCAGCAAGGAAAAAGGCTAATTTATCATGAGACCAAGAACTGATATTGCCAAGATCCTAAATGAAGTAATCAGTGATGTGGCATAGGGCAGCATATATTTTCTTTAACTTGTAGGGGGGAAATGATGTTTCAGCTTTCTAAATTACTAGCACCTTTATGAAATCTGATCTGGAGTAAATTCATGTTATTCTTTTCTGATTGTGGAAAAACTTTGTTATAGAAAAAGTGCAAGTAAATCTTAGCGTCTACCTCTCAGGAGTGTTATGAATCTGAAATGAGACAATACACCTTTACCCCTTTATTTATACTGGTTTAGGTATTGCTAATCATATTACTGTTCTCAAAGTCCTATAGACAGAACAAAAACACTTAAAGCAGGGGTAGGCAACTTTTTCCTACCTGGTCCCAAGGTCTTCCATGGGCTGAGGGGGGGGGGGAATGGCACCGCACACGGACGCTCATGCGCACATGCACAGTGTGCCGGAAGTACTGGGCATGTGCGTGTACGCTCACTCACGCATGCACAGTGCTTCCACCGTAACTCATTTGTGCATGCGCCGGAGTACTGCACATGCGCAAACGAGTCGTGGCCGCCATTTTGAAAAACAAAATGGTGACTGCAACTCGTGCGGGAGCAGTGCATGGTGGCGGGGAGGTGGCAGGCCAGTCCAAAGGCCTTGGGGAGTGGGATCCAGCACCTGGGCCGGAGGTTGCTGACCCCTGACTTAAAGGAAATAAAACACTATCCAACCAATGAGATGCTAAGGCTTCATTTGCACCAGAGAAATAATCTAGTTTTACCCTGCTTTAGTTGCCATGTCTCAATGCTATAGAATCCTGGGAACTGTAGTTTATTGTGAAACCAGAGCCCTCTGAGACAAAAGGATAAATGATTTGCAAAACTACAGTTCACAGAATTCCATTGCACTGAGTCATAGCAGTTAATATGGTGTCAAACTGGATTATTTCTGAAGTGCTGCTGCTGCTTCTTTTAACTGCCCTCAGGTTAGCACCATGTCATGGCAATCCTGCAGATGAAACCCCTCCAAAACTCCCTATCCTTAACAGCTCTGTTGAGATCTTGAAGGTTCAGTGCCATGTTCTCTTGTTTTTCTAGTTTTCTAACTTCAGACATCTGTTGCTCGTGATGATACCTCAGATGGTCTCTCCATCCCTTTTTTTCTCTCCTGTGTAGTGTCTCTGTGATGATAGAATTTTATCACTTTCCCTCTTTATAGAGGACTTGCACAGATCCAGCCCTGCCATAAATAGATGCCTCTTCAAATTTCAAAGATATAGTTCATATTATCTTGGGTTTTTTATGCTGAATTAACAAAGTGTCTACCAGGGTGACAGGTGATGTGTGTGTACATAATTTGTATGTTGTGTTGACACCCTACTGAAGAATCCCTACCTATGTGGCTGGTCTGTCTGCTAGTAGGAATCGGAAGGGACATGTGTCCCATTCATTGAAATTTAAGATCTGTATCATGAATATTTTGCTTTAGACAGAATGACAATAGCATCCTTAAGATACATCTGAAATGGAGACTAAGGTCTCATTCCCACTTACATTTTAACCAGTTTGCGAACTACAGTGACACTGGGTCACAGATTTGATTGAGGCTAATGTGTTGTCCTCAGTATAGAAGTAAATCATGCGCTTTTTCCATGTTGTTCCCACTAGTGCCTTTGTGCCCCAGCATTATGCAGCAGCAGGAGGAGGATGGGGTGCCTGGGGCCCATAAAATTGCACCCTAATAACAGCCAGGGACTGGAGGAAGGCTCAGTGCTTGAACTACTCTTCAAAAAGTGAAATTTTGTTGGATTTGTTGTTCAAAGTGAGTCCAAATGATCACAGTCACTTCTGAAACCGTTCCCAGTGGGGACGAGGCACATATGCAGTGATAGCAATTCACTGTAAATCATAGTGGGAATGAGCCCCAAATATAACTTCTACTTGTGTGATCTGGGTAACTGCAGCTGCTAAATATGGGTGCTAATGAAAATAGCCTTATTACTACAGTGTAGCTCTGAATCTCATTGTCATTCTTGCCCCATCCCAGTCTTCTACAGCCTATAAGTCTAGTATACTTTGTACATATTTTTAATATAATCATTTTGCGCACACATCCCCCCCATTCTTTAGAGTACATTTATACATATTTTTCAAATATATACATTTTCAATCCAGCATGTAGGTTTGTGCACATTTTCTTTCTGTGAATTTGACATACTTCATTCTCCCACTGCCACTTTTGGAAGGTGTAAAATGGATATATTTTAAAGACTGCAACACTTCTTATTTCTGTCTCTAATCAGTCCTGCTATTATCTGCATATTTCCTTGATCCAATTCTTTTTATTTTTGTGATCCTAGAATGTAACAGACAGATAAACTGATGATGTACACATGTTTGGTATGTTCATGATGGAACACTGGTTCATTCTCATCTGCTGCCTTTGGCTGAATCAATTCCCTGACATGAAAAGGTTGATTGGTTCCATAATATGGTAAGGATTATATTTATTCAAATTTCCTTTTCATTTGACAACTTCTGAATACTTGTAAAGATCTTTCTGTTTTGCTAGAGCCCAGAACTGTAGCCTTCATTTGTGCTGAACAGTAGGATAAGACTTTGTAAGATGATGAGATTCAAATAATTGCAGTGGCAAAGGAAAGAAAATGGTTATCTTGTTGCTGAAGCAAAATCTACTCATTGTGATGCAGAAGCTCAGAAAATAGGTCCATTTTCTAATTCCTTTAAAATAAAATAAAAACTTAGATAATAGCCACTTTATAATGTCATCCAGATAATTTTTTTCCTTCTCTCAAAAGCTCATTATATGCTCTGGATATTTTAAAGAGGAAATAGAAACAAATTTTCAGGAATTTGATAATGTATTTCAAGAACATAAGAAACAAAATGGAAAAGAACTTGCATCTTCAGGAAAAAAATCTACATAACAGAAAATGACCATGAAATATAGAAGATAATCGTATGAGTTTTGTGTTTGTTTCATATTTGCCAAAGCTAGTAATGCCCTCTTATGGATACTGAGCATATCACATTCCTATAGTTACTTGTCTGAGGCAGTAAATGAGAAGATAAGTAAAAGAAGAACTGGTGCACTGCTATTTGGAAGCAGTAAAGCAGTGTCTAGAACTCTGCTTTAAGCTTTCCAAATTTAATGAAAATCAATTATACAAAATATTGTTTTTTCTCTCTTGGATCCTAAGATAAATTAAATGAAATATATTCAAGGAATAAAAAGTTCCTGTCCCCTCCACTACCTGCTCTTCAACTAGAATGCCTCTGTGAAGGTTCAAGTGACAGTGGCAAGAAACTGCAGGGATGAAGGGGAGATATATGTTCCTTATATAAAGTTGTTCAGCCTAACCTCTTTTAGGACCCAAGACCTATTTGAGATTATTCCCGCGGCACCCACCATATATACTAACCAATATATATTAATGGATATGGAAAACAAAACGATGACCAGCAGATTGGAAACAATTAATTTATGTCCTCAGCCACAAAAAAGGAGACACAAGAGACTGCAGCAACTATAGAACCATAGCACTAATCTCCCATGCAAACAAAATTATGCTCAAAATACTGCAACATAAAGCAAAGTAATGCAGCTTCATTTATATACCACTTCATACTGTGCTATGCAGTGTCTAAGTGGTTTACAACTGTAAGCTCATTGCCCCCCCCCAACAGCTGGGTACCCATTTTAGTGACCTTGGAAGGATGCAGGCCTGAGTCAAGCCTGAGCCCTGGCTAGTACTGAACTTGAAACCTTGTGGTTTATGAGTGAGTGGCTGCAGTACAGGCATTTGACCACTGTGCCATCAGGACTCTGTGAAGGACTCCAACCATACATGGAGAGAGAAATCCCAGAGGTCCAAGCAGGATTCAGGAAATGAAGAGGCACCAGGGATCACATTGCAAATATATGATGGCTAATGGAGCATAGCAGGGAGTTCCAAAGAAAATCAGCATGTGCTGATTTATAGACTATAGCAAAGCTTTTGACTGCATAGATCATGAAAGGCTATGGAATGCCCTTAAAGACATGGTAGTACCAATGCATCTGATAGTCCTAATGAGGAATCTGTAGTCAGGACAAAAGGCTACAGTCAGGACAGAACATGGAGAAACAGAATGGTTCCCAATTGGCAAAGGAGACAAACAAGGCTGCATCTTGTCACCCTGCCTATTCAACTTATATGCAAAACATATTGTAAGGAAAGCAGGCTTGAACATGGAAGAGGGAGGAGTGAAAATAGGAGGAAGAAATATCAACAATCTGAAATATGCTGATGACACCATAATAGTAGCAGAAAACTTTACAGACCTGAAACAAATAATAAGGAAGATCAAAGAAGAAAGTGCAAAGGCAGGCTTATTGTTGAACATAAAGAAAACAAAAATAATGAGCTTATACACATTCAAATTAGACAATGAGGATGTAGAAATAGTAAAAGAGTTCTCATATCTGGGATCAAACGTTGATTGGAATGTGGACTGCAGCCAGGACATCAGGAGAAGATTAAGAATGAGGAGGGTGGCTATGAATGAATGAGAAAAGATCCTAAAATTCAAAGACATACAACTCAGCACATAAGTCAGAATCATACAAGCCATTGTATTCCCTATTACCATGTATGGATGTGAGAGCTGGACAGTCAGGAAAGAAGATAGGAGGAAAATCAATGCATTTGAGATGTGGTGCTGGAGAAGAGTGCTGAGGATTCCATAGACAGCCAAAAGGACAAACAAATGGGTCCTAGAGCAGATCAAGCCAGTGATATCCCTAGAAGCCAAGATGACAAGACGAAGGGCCTCTACAAACTTGCCCAAAGGGTCGGCCTGGAGGCAGAGATGTAGAGGGGTAGCCACACGGCAGCCACTACAACACAACCCCATGCTGAGGACGTCCTGACGCTGTTTTGAAACGCTGCACCAGAAGGGGTGCTAAAGAGCTGCACGCCAGCTCTTAGGGTGGCTTTTTCCTGCCCGTAAAAGGAGCAGCATTTTGTCACCCTTTTCC
>JAIPUX010001232.1:132768665-132780799 GCA_020142125.1 Phrynosoma platyrhinos
GCAGGAGCTGGGCAGAGCAGTAAAGGACAGGGGGGCCTGGAGATGTCTTATTCACAGGGTCACCATGGTTTGAGATCGACACGAAGGCAGTTAACAACAACAGACAGGTATATATTAGTGTAAAGCTAGTTAGGCCTCAAAGGCTGTTATAAATTACCATGTTTTCACTCGGTGCCAAAATGAGAGTAGTATAGGCACCAATCAGGCCTCTTAGGGGAAGGCATTCCATAACTGGAATACTACAGCAAGAAGACCTCTCCTAGGGATTCCAACAGTTTATTGCCCTTACTGATAGAGCACTGAAGAAGGTCAAGTGATCTCAAACCTTGGGGTGGCATATCTAGGTCTCATTTATTCCTATGGGTATACTTAAATATTAATTAGTCTGAAGGATCAAAGCATGGGGAATAAGAATAATTTGTTGTGCTAAATGCTGCAACCGCTTTGATGCTTCCAAGGTAAATATTGAGTTTCAGAGAATATTGCAACATTTTGTGCTTCATTTGATAGTAAGCAGACACTGAGTTGTCTGTGAGAAATCTTGCCTTTATTCTATGCTTCTACAATTTGATGCATCATTCCTCACTGACATTTTGATTTAGTTTTCTTATCTGCTTTGCACCTTGAGTCCTTCAAGAATATTACTTTACTTATGATAAGTCATGCTGACAAAAATAAATTAGAAATGGCTCTGAATTAATGATTAGTTCAACAAAAGGAACAGGCTCCAGATTATGCGAACTGGTATGGTTCAGCTGACAAAGTACAAGAAGTTGAATGATCTGTGGGTTAATACTGAAATCCATTCATCATGTGACAACATGAAAATTTGTCATAATTTTGCTTCATTTCTCAAAATCCATATTTATCTGTTCATTTTTATTAATTAGGTTGTGAGACTTTGGGCAGCATCCAACAGTAGAATGGCAAGATCTAGTAAAATTGTAGGAGGACAATTCCTCCCATGCTACTGCATCCCCTATGCACACCATAGCTGGCTGTGAGGGTCTGAGAAATCCTCTGGAGCTCATTTTCAATCAGTGTGGAGAGTGGTATTAGGGAAGGGAAGACAGTTCAAGCACCAGATTTTGTTAATTTTATTAATATATCGAAAGTGATATAACTTTATAAAATCCAACAGACCAAAATAAGACTTACAACTTGACAACATTCCTTAGCAAAACATGTGATGCACACATATATTTATATATTTATTGAATATAGTTTGGAAAAGAGAAATAAAATACTCAACATTGTAGTTTTTGGCCATAATGATGGGAAGCTAAAAGACAGGTCTGCAGTTTAACAATTTGCACTGGCAGATCATGAATTGGATAAATCTGACCAGAATCCTCTTGGGGAGTTATGAATGCATAAATTTGTTATGCAACTATGCAATGGATCCCACATGATCTCCTCTCACAAATCCAATTTACCAGGAAGCAGGCATTGTGAGTGATGGTATCCAATCCCCTGCCACTTGGTAAACAGCTGACTGATGTTCTCCTCCCTTCTTGTGAATGATCCCCATTGCAACAGGCAGAAGAGGAGTTCCTCTTGCAACTCCCCCATGTGCAAGAGATCACTTGCACAAAGGGTGGGTGGTAATGTCAGTCCGGTGCTTCCTGAGTATCAGCAGAATAGATCTCTAGGTTACTCATTCATAGCTCCCCAATCAAATTTTTAAAATCAACTAAAATTTAAAAAAATCATCTAATGCTTTTTCCTCCCCATCCTTACTTACCAAAGAATCTATGAAACTGTTTGGATCACATGGTTGTCTGTGATGGCCTGCTTGGTAGAGAAGGACATTTTAATACACAGAAGCAGGCATAGTTGAAAAAAGCCCATTGACACTCCCATGGTAAGATCTACAGTGACACATGTATGACATGTTCCTTGCTCACGTGTTTCTTTCTCTTTGTAACTTCATCCAGTATATTGATGCTTAAAAAAAGAAATCCATGCTTAAAATCATCATCATCACCATCACCATCACCATCATCATTTCTATCCATGTTTACCCCAAAATTTGTTTCAAATTTCTACTACATATTATTTTCCATTTCTGTCTCTATGTAGGCCATTTTTCAAATATTTTCAAATATTCTTTCCATCCCTGGGACACCTGGAACACCTGTGATTTGCATATGTGAAACAGCCATCATAGATCAAGCACTACTGACAGAAGGTGGGGTTTGCTTCACTACTTTATCTTGGAACCATACTTTTAAATGACTGCACCTATCCATACAGGTGAGTCATTGAGAGCAGAGATCTTCCCTGTCTGTATAGGTCAGACTTTTCCAGAGAGACAATTGGGAAAATAAATATGTTTGTTCTCAATAGAAATATTCATTCAGCAATGTTCTTCAGCAGTAAATTCTCATACATATTAATAAATCAGAGAACTCTGATAACTACTTATCATAATTGTAATCCCATTATATCTGTAGTACTCTATGTATATGTAAGCATGATCAGAACACTGTAGAATTTACACATACAAGTGTGGATATGCATTGAGTAGAAATTCAAATCTTGTAAAACTAAAATATGAAAGAAATCTTTGATGAAATGAAATTGCTTCTGAATAATACCTGGGGTAGTATATCTTAGTTTTCACATGCATTATTCACAATGCTATCTTGTTTCCTTCAAGGTGAGTGAATTAAGAGTGATCTCGTTGCTAGAAAATAATAGCAACATATTACTGGTATTGACAGATACCACAGAACAAAAAGCTTTATAAAAACTATGTATGTAATATCTCAGCTTCCCTTCACAAAACTTAAAGTAATATATTTTTAGGTCTCAAGGAATCCACCTCTGCAGAAACTGGCCATCTCTTGAAGGTTGCAGATAGAAAGACAAGTGCCTCAAGACCAGTTTTTGAACTTTAAAATTCCATCAGCTCTACAGATGTTTTTATCATATAGATTTTGTAGACAGTTCTATCAACAATAAATCACTGACCAACACACCTGCATTTTTCACTCCACTCTTTCTCTGTATGTACAATGGTGGAACAACTAGGTTTATAGCTCTCTTATCTAGGATTCTATGGTCCATTCATACTATACAATCGTAGCGCTATTATTCCATTTTAATTGCCATAGTTCTATGGAATCATGGGAGTGGAAGTTACTTAAGGCACTAGAGTGCTCTGGCTGAAAATTCTAAATGCTCCTTCCTAAACTGTAAATATCAAGATTCCATAGGATGGATCCATAACAGTTAAATTGGAATAATAGCACTATAATTGTGTAGTGTGAATGCCCCCCTGAATGGAGCTATGCTATTCACAACTGTGATAAGGGAAAGCAAACAAATTTGGCCAGCTCAAAACAATATATTTCTCCAATGCCTTCCTTCCTTTGGGGCCTTTTCTCTTTCTGCCACTAACTATGGAGGTTTGCAGACTGCCAGAAAGAGTGCAAATTGAGTCCACTTTAAGGGTTAGAGTTAGGGTTAGGGAATCATGGGAACTGTAGTTTATTGTAGCACCAGAGCTCTCTGACAGAGAAGGCTCAATGTCTCAGGGAAAAAAAAATTGCCATGATTCCCTAGCATTACCCTAACCCTAAAAGTGGACTCAATTTGCACTATTTCTGGCAGTCTGTAACCCCCCTATGTTATGAATTATGCTCAATAAATATGAATATTAGACTTTGATGCATACAACAGGAAAGCTGTCTGTTACAAGTCTGCACAAATTGTTAAGAAAGCATACTGGACAAGCTAGGGCAGATGATGGCCTGGAACATCTGTCCATCTTGGGGAAAAACAAGCCTTATTCTAAATGCTGACATGAAAATTGTTGCATTGACTGAAAGCAAACACTACTTAACTATCTTGCCCAGGGGCCGACAACCTACGGCCCCCGGGCCGGTTCCGGCCCAGGTCGCCGGACTTACCGGCCCAGGTGGACCCCTGCCGCTGCCGCCGCACGTTTTGCCCTCTGTGTGGCTGTGCTCATGCTCACCGCCATTCCCACCCCCTCGGCCCAGTGGAGACCAGGACTTCGGGGGGACCGGCCCAGGTCTCAAAAAGGTTGCCTAGCCCTGGTCTTGCTTATCCTCATGGAATGGAGGCCTGATGAACTGTCTTAGACTGGTACCTCTCCTTCACCATTGTTCAGTATTTTGCAGCTTGCAAAGAACTTCAGTAAACCTATTTAGAAAGAGGGTAAATATCTATACTGATTGAGTTAATCCTGTGTAAACAACCCATCATCTCTACTGCTCAGACTACTTAAGAGTCAGTATCAGAACCTGGAGGGCACATTCACTTCTGTCCTCTGAAGGCACATGGGGGTGTGTGTGTGTTGAACACTAAGGTCATGTTTTGGTCCATCAGAGGGGTTCCTTTCATTTTTAGTATACCACTCCTCCCCAAGTTAAGAAGAGGTAAAAATATAAACACATATAATCTCTCTCTTTGACTTGCTCCCTCTCGTAGACCTGCTGCTCTCTCTGAGGCCTGCTTCCCTGGTCCAGTGTCCAGTCATCTTCCACATTTTGGAGGGTGAGAAAATCCATATTTAGCTTGCAGCATCTTAAGCTTTGCTAAGCCCCCTTAGATTATTTAAGATAAAGTTTGTTTAGGCTTCCTTGCTGCACTTTCCTTCTTTTACTTTGAAAAACAGCTTACACTGAGTATAGACTGTCCTGTTTCTTTCTGCTGATATCTTTTTCTGTGTTTTTAATAAAGAAATAATTGTTTTTGCTGCAGAATCAACTTGGCCTTTTTACCTCATTTTTACTTGGAGGTGTCTTGGCTAATTGTCCATTTTAAAAACCTTCAGCCTGTAAGATCATACAGTTAGTGCTTGGAAGAATCTCAGATCACACACTAATAACTGTGATGCAGGATTCCAATCATCAAATAACATAGAATACATGTGTTCTAGGGTTAGAGTCTACCAGCAGTTTTTGTTTCATTTCTGATATGTAGTCCAAACTGAAGCCCTCATCCAAAGTGGTTTTAATAATTTTAGCAGTAGTCACCATGGGCATTGCAAAACAAGGACATTATCACACTACACGCTTTTTCCTGATCTGGGCTGATGCTGGACTGGGACAATGTCCAGATTGTTACCATCCCATCCTTTTCCCATCCTAAGGTAAAAATGCTTCCTTTTCATCAATGGGAGATGTTCTGATCGGGGATGGGATGGTAATGAACTGGGCATGGATCTATGCGATAGGCCACATTCCCAGACTGCTCTCAGCCCATGTCCACATGAGGAAAAAGACAACGCGATAGTCTCCCAAGACACTATCAGTTTGCAAACTTTTCCAGGCCATTGAATGGTTTGTGCCTCTGTATATCAGTGCTGTTAGAGCTGTCCAAAACCTTGTGCATGCATCTTTGTTGATCACTTACCTTAACTGCTCCTGCTATTGTAAGTATATCTCCATTGCTTGTTCAGCTCAGGTTTTGAGCTGAAGCTAGCACTTTGGCATGACTCCCACTTTCCCAGCACCTTTTCTGAGATCACTTATGAAGGAGAGGACAGAGATATCTGGCTCCTGGGCATTCAGACATCTTTGAACAGCAAGCATGTGCCAGACAAACTGCATCCTTCCAAGGCCAATATGTTCAGCTTGGAGATCATCCCAGAGGCAGAATGTAAAGGACAAATTGGGCATGAACTGCAACTGTGACAACTCAGAGACAGGTCTTACAGACATAGGCTCAAAATACCTTGGCCTTCTGGGACACTGGAAGGCTGTGCATGACAAATCAGGCAGTTGATTATATGATTGTGCTTTTCTTCGAATTCTATTCTGATATAAATGAATTTTGTTGTGTTATTTCACTGCTTAGAACTGTAAAGCATTTTCTCAGTTACACACATTGTCTTCTCAGGATTCCTGGGCTAGGCTAAAGATGATATAATGACTGATTCATATTTAGTCAGAATGTGGTTTATTGTCTATAGTTCCTAACAACAATTATTTTACCCAGAAGACTTTTTAGGGTATGGCATAGAAATATAATGATGAAATAAGTAAAAAGAAGGGACTAGAAAAAATAACGTACTCTAAATCCAGCACTTGGCTCTTATAGAATAGTACAATACATTATTTGTATGCAAAGGATGCCAGATCTTAATTGTAGTAGCTTTGGGTATGGCTGGAAAAGTGTGGCTGCTAGAGATTGAAGTACAATATTGACTTAAATGAACAATTTAGAGATATGACTGGTACAAAATTGCTTCCTATAGCCTCCCAACGCACAAGGGAAAGCTTGGAAATGCTACATTCTGGATTACAACTCACAGAATCCCCAAACCTGGCCATGGTGTCTCTGACATTTCTGGATCATTAGAAATCCAGAAAAATAACTTTTTTTGAATACTGTACAGGGTTAGTTTTTTTTTCTTTTTTTAATATAAAAATAAAATTTATGTTCTGATGTGCATGGTGTACAAGATACACAACATCTTCATTGTACAATTGATGTTCTGTTGTGCATCTTGTAAATGTTCTGTTATGCATAAACCAGAGTCAGGAGAGACTGACAAGCACAAAAACAAAGATTGCCTTGTCATAGACCTCATACTGTGACTATTATTACATTTAGCAAGAGTTTCCAATTACATTTCTACACAATAGACTTCCCAATGCAAAAGTACTATCTAGTCCTCCACTTTTGTAAAAAATAAAAGATTTAGCATAAATTCCTATGCTAAATTTCAGAGGGGCATTCTTTCATCATGCTCTGTTAATCTTTGCTCTTTACATTTTCTTCTGTACAAGTAAAAAAATTGTGTTAGCAGTCCCTGTTAGAGTATACCCCCTGAAATAATGGGATCTGCATAAGTGTTGACTCAAAATTCAGCAGCTGATTCATTGATTCTATTTAAGTTGGGATAACAAATAAAACACATACTGTGTTTTAATACTGTGAAATAAAATACATAGTAACCACACCACTTGATAATGATGAAGAGCTATGCTAAAGGGTTCCTAATAGATAGAATTATGGACTGTTTTGCAAGTACAATGGGAGAATTATAGAACTGCCTTGGTGAACAGACATATAAGCCTAATTAATCTATTGGTTAATCCCAGATGAATCAACTGTTAAATAGTGCATCTACTCATAAATGAATTATAATTGGCACTGAAAATAGGATTTGGGCTAGTAGGCTTACTATGGAGAAAATTTAGATATGCTAAATTTTGTAGAAGATGAATTTTACAGGCATTGAGCTGTATGAAAGTGAGGGGTTTAATTTGTTTTAATTTGAACATTTTTTGTCTGATATAGTGTGTATTGTGAGAGAGAGGAAGAGGAGGGGGAGGTAGAAACACACACACACACACACCACTGACAGCCTAAATGTTTATTTCAGTACAGCATTCATCCAAGCCTAAATCTTTATTCAGTACAAAAATAACCTGAATATGTCACCTAGCTTGCTCCAGATGGTGGGAAGCATTTGTCTGCCAATGGTGTTGTCTCTTGAGATGAAGAAGAAATAAACAAATGACAGAATGATGACACAGACTTCCTTTCTAACCAGTTTGTCTGTATACAGTAGCCATAGTGAGAAAGACTTAACCATCTTCTAACTAATTGATTCAGAGAGAGAATGTTAAACCTCAATGGTCATTTACAAAGACAGTCAGTGGCTACTTAATCTCAATAGAACCAGTCCTTGATTGATAATTAAGCTTTTTTCATTATTTCTTATGATTATTTACTAGTTTACTACTTTATGAAATAGATTCATGCCAATGAAAAGTGATCAGATCGAAAACAGGCAGCGCATGGTTGGTTTATTTGTTTTTTTTTAAAATGGGACTGTTCCCCATATTTTTTAAAATCCCCAAACCTAGTTCTATGCCTCAAGAATTTAGGAAATGCTTTCCATTGTGTGTGTGCATGTGCCTTCAATTCACTTGTCAACTTACAGCGACCTCCTTACACTGTTAGAAAAGTGCAAGGAATTTCATTGTAGTGGATAATTAATTAAGTACCACAATATCTCTCTCAATTGTGCAATGTTAAATGACAGTTCCTCTAATGTGGCCTTCAAAGGGATTCTGTTGCTTTCCCCCCTACTTCAAATTGTAGAAATTTTATTTTGAACGCTTCACAAAGATGTGACCTTGCCTAAATCTATATGTACCAGAGTCTGCATTTCAAGATTTACCTGCATACTTCATAAAATAGTGAAATCTTCACATCATGTATGCTTTATTATCCCTTTTTATCAGGAGAGAATTGTGATTCTGGAGCCAAAAAATAAAAACATAAAAACCTATATTCTGCAACCAAAAGAAACTTTGTTTCTTCCTCTCTCTCTCTCTCTCTATATATATATATGATGCCCACAGGAGATAAAGTGAAAGATATCCTATATGCAAGAATATTTGAATTGATGGTACAACTATTTCCACATAAGATTCTATTTAATATTGCTGGAGCATAAAGTTTTGCCAGCACACTTATGTGGAAGTTATCTACTGAGCAAGTGTGCAGTGGAGGTTTCCTGAGCATGTTTCACACTACAGAATTATAGTGCTATGATTGCACTAATTGTCTTTGGTGCATCAACAAAGAGGCAAAGAAAATTGAAGAGGTGACTGTAAGAAGCTGATATTTATGAAAATGTACTAACACCTTTACTAATACCATTGTATATTTATACATAGTGGTATAAAGCAATACAGTGATTATTATAGAGTTACCTTAGATATAGTGGTCTCACTGCCTTATTGTAACTGGAACTCACTCATATAATGGTTAAGGGGAAGGGGAAGGAGAGAGTGGAAAGTTAGAAAATGTGGATAAACAATATCTATGGATAAATAGGCTATAGAAAAGAATCACCCTAAGAAATTAGCTCCTACTAGGATCTTAAATTTGTTTTTGCATTTATATAATATTAATTGTATTATAATATACTAGTTGTATTATAATTTCTTTATTTTGGATCTTAAAATAAGCAGGAATATAAATAATTATAAGAGTCTTAATTATTTTGTACTTAGTTTTTTGGTAAACTCAAACTTTATTTTAAAATGTTAACACAGATAAAGAAATTAAGAAGTGATTTAAGTCCTTTGTTGATAAGTATATATATCATTGTATGTTAATGTGTTAAGCTCCTATTCAGAAATAGAGAAGAATTTGAAGGTGTCAGCTGAAGATATTGAACAATGGCAACAGTGAGAAAAACTCCTATACAGTCACAGGTCCAGACAGCAATAACATCAATAGAAGCAGTTGAAAATCTTGATCCAAACATTAAATTAAAAAATTAAGAGTGGATATTAGGGAAGAAATACAAGCAGAAATAAGAACAGAATAAAGGATTTAAAGTAAGAAATTAAAGCAGATATGCAAAAAGAATTGTATGACTAATGACAGCATTCAGAAAAATAATAGGAAAAATAAAGATGAATAAAAAATGTCAGAGATATATGAAAGAACAGGGAAATTAGAGAAGGCAACTTCTAATATAGAAAAAAATGCAACAACAGGAGGGGAATTATAAAGCATCCTTGGAATTAAGATTAAAAGAGAAAGAATTGGAAGTAAGAGGCTTAGAGGAGAAATTAAACAAAGCAAGAATAATTCCCCCATTAGCACAATATATCGGATGGCTGGGGAACAACTCAACATTGAAATAGATAATCTGTATAGGATTAACTCATAGGTGGCCAAAATTAAGAATATTCCAAGAGATATAACAATACATTTTGGTAGAGACAGAGTATGAGATCTGCTCATAGAAACAAACCATAAAATAAAACTTTGTATTGAAGATCAAGAAGTTTAGCTCCTTATGAATATCCCAACACAAATTTTGAAAAAAAAAGAAAGATTATACTAGTTTGGCACACTACCTTAGACAATAAGGCATTAAATATAAAAGAAAGAGAAGAGAACCAAGAATCAGAACATGGC
The DNA here is from genome assembly GCA_020142125.1 of Phrynosoma platyrhinos. Classification (NCBI taxonomy): domain Eukaryota; kingdom Metazoa; phylum Chordata; class Lepidosauria; order Squamata; family Phrynosomatidae; genus Phrynosoma; species Phrynosoma platyrhinos. Next base: position 132,778,596 of record JAIPUX010001232.1, read on the forward strand.
TGGATGACAGAAATCGTATGGATAAGAAACAGGAAGAACAAGAGGAATTAGAAGACTTAGAAGGTCAATCTAATGACATAAGAGATACAGGGAAGAAAATCAGAAGAAGAAGAAGAAGAAGAAGAAGAAGAAGAAGAAGAAGAAGAAGAAGAAGAAAGGAAAACACTCTGAAGAGTAAGTGTCAGTAGAAGATGATGAAGAAGAGAAGGAACAAGAAACAAGGTAGAGAAATAACAAAGTAGAACAAAGAGAAAAGGAGAAAACAATATGCAGAGAAATACAGAAGGCAGAATTCCTCCCCAGGACATTATCAGACAATAACCCAATAGTAATAAAAGTAACTCAAAGAAAGAGAAAGTATTCATGGAGAGTAAAAGAATATATTTTAGCAGATGAAGATGTGGTCCAAAAAATAAAACAAGAACTTAAGCTATAAGACAGCATAATGATGGAACCCCTGATGCACATGATTTAGGATGCAAGTAAAGCCATAGTAAGGGACTTGTTGATACAGCAGAAAATTAGAAGTTGGAAAATAAATAGATAAAAAGAAAAAGAGTTAATGAAGAAATTAGAAATAAAAGAACAAGAACTCAAAAGTAGACCTATGGATAAAACGGTGTGGCAGGAAAAACAATTATTAAAAAATCAACTATATTAAAATATGATGCAAGAGATAGCAAACAAAATCAAATAAGTGTGACATTATCACTTTAAACATGCTAATATAGTAGGGAAATGGTTGGCCCATAAGCTGAAGAAAGATAGAGAAAAGAAACTAATATTAAAACTTAGGGATAAAGACAAGGATTTTATGCAAGAAAATAAAATAAAACAAATAGTCATATAATGTTTTGGAAAACCTCATAACAGAAGATATAAAGAGAGAGAAAAAATTAAGCATAAAAGAGTTTTTGAGAAAAGAACAGATTCTTCAATTCACAGACAACAAAAAGAAGATTTAAATGCTCCAATTACAATGGCAGAAATTGATATAGCTATAATAAAATTAAAGAAGAATAAGGCACCGGGACCAGACAGATTAATGGGAAAATATTATAAAAATTTCAAACAGGAACTATTGTTCCCTTTATATAAAAAAATACAAGAAATAGATAAATCTGTGAGCTGTTCCCTGTCAGAAACAGGGCCCAGGCACTCAGCTACTTCCTGGCTATATAGCCAGAGAGGAACACCTGGCCCCTGAGAAAAGGGATAAAAGCTGGGTGCTGGTTGGGACTGAGGGGAGCTAGCATAGAGGTGAAAGAAGAACTACCATCCCTACTGCCCAGGAAGAGGTGCATTACCACCTGCCTGCTTGTTGCTGCTGTAGTTTCTGCTGCTTCTGCTGGCCTCACCTTACCTGAAGGACAGCAATAATTTGAGGGGATCTGGAAGGCTTTATAAATAAGGGGCAGGCATGGGTAGCCGGGAGTGATCTGGGAGCAGAAATTGAGGTTGTGCAGGGGAAAGGAAGGTATGGCGGGAACAGAGTGCGGGGTTGTTACAGAAGAAAGCAGGATTGATGTTTGAAAACTATCCCATCTTCAGTTCATTCTGTTTCCTGAAATGGACTAGAGAGTATACCAATAATTCAAAAGAACCTTACCTTACTCCTTTGCAATGCCAGGTTGGTCAAAAATAAGACCCATATTATTTATGACCTCCTCTTAGATGAGGATGCTGACCTGGTTTGCTTTACAGAGACCTGGCTGGGAAACGATAATGCTATAACTTGGATGCAGGCCCTTCCAGTTGGGTACTCTGTTATTGAGCAGGTAAGGGGAAGTGGTCAGAGGGCAGAGGATGGGGGGTGGAGTGGCTCTGGTTCACAAGAACAATCTCACCTTGACCAGGATACCTGTCCAGAAAACAGTCCACTTAGAGTATATGTACCTAAGCCTGAGGACAAAGGATAGTTTGGCGATTCTGTTAGTATTCCACCCACCCATTGTCTAACAGACTCCCTAACTGAGCTGACACAACTGGTCACAGAGTTGCTGATGGAGTCACCTAGACTTTTAGTCTTGGGTGACTTTAAGATTCCACTCAAGATCAGTCTGTCAAATCTAACAGGTGTGGCTCGGGAGTTCATGGAATCCATGACAAACATGGGCCCATCCCAATTAGTCATTCAGCCCACTCATTGTGCGGGTCATACCCTCGATGTGGTCTTTTGTATGGAACAGGAATATCTGTGGGCA
>JAIPUX010001232.1:132799734-132809775 GCA_020142125.1 Phrynosoma platyrhinos
GGGGCTAAATAGCCCCCTGAAATCTCACTCCTAGTCACGCAAGATTTGAACTCTCTCATGACCAGGGAGCGAGACTGCCATTTGATTGGCTAAGCAGCCCAGCAAGGGTGGGCCTTCCGGACTACTCAGCCAATCACGTGTTGATGCCCTTTTATGGTGTCAACACAACAGAAGGCCCCTCCCAACATGTGGGGGGTGTCTTTCTCTTTGCTCCTTTGCATCTGATTATCTGAGCTGACTTTATGAGATGGTCTACATTAATGGTACTTAAAGATAGCATAAAAGTTAACAACTTTCATGGTAAACTAAGTTCTGCTTCCTTGTTGTTCATTCCTGTAGAGTTTACTTCAATGCCTGAATTGTAGAATAAGCCCAATCTAACCAAATGGGATCAACTACATTTTTACAGGTCAGTTAGGAGTCATCAAGATGCCATGCATTATTTTCTGTCCAGTTCACACATACTGAAGATCAAAAGTACATGGCAGCATTAGTGTGTGTGTGGTTTTTTAAAGGAATGATCATGTGCAAAGAAGATCTAAGCACCTCTTCTCACATGATTGGCTCACAAAACAAAGGAACAGATGAAAGTATGACTTCCATTTTTGTTTTTGTTTTACATCCTTCTCAATACCCACCCTTTCTTGAGTAATGGAAAGAAAGGTCCATAGATAATAACCCAGGATTAAATTTCCTTTGGGTGCAAGAGAACTGGAATATATGGTATTTCTTTTAATATTTCCTTTATTTACAAATGCACATCCCAAGATACATTTAGGAATCCAGTAGGAAACTCAGCAATACCATTTATGTATAACATTTCAATTCTGCTTTTTGGTAAATAATACCAAAGCAGTTTAATGGCAAAGTAATCCAAATAAATTGGAAGGGAGGATCAGTTTTCAATAGCTTGATATTCTTTGTGTTTATTTGTTTGAAAGAAGAGGATGCCATGTGAACATATTAAAAGAGAGAATTATATAACCTACATGTCACTCCTGAAAATTATGAACAGAACTTTACTCTCTGCTCATGAAGTAAGTATATATGAGGTAGTGATGTTCTTTAATTTAGTTCTCACAGGCAAAAGTGAATAATGTTACATTTTTTTTCTTTCTACTCACTGTGACAAAGTCATCAAAAACTGCTGTTTTCAGAGTTCAGGACTTATTCTGGACAAGAATGAGTTTCTTCTGCATAAAACATGTTCTTCATGCAGAATGCAACATTTTTTTATTTTATTTTTTGCAAAGAGAACAAATTTCCTGTTCAGAAACCAACACTTTCTGTACTGTAATGTTATTTGCTGTATAGAAAATGCACAGGAAACTTGTCTTCTACACAGACATGTTATTTTGTGTCCATGCTGTTTTTGTTTTTTGTTTTTACATTGAATAAATCCTGAACTGTAAACTTCTCATCCATCTAGGATTCTCTCCATCAAAAACCTATTTAAGACATTTTGGAAATATTCTCCATATTCATTAGGTGGGGTGGAGGTGAATGCTTATGGAAGGTGGTGGTCTTTGAAATACCCAGGAACCAGATTATTTCAAGCACTGAAAGTCAAGTCACCACCTTGAATTGGGTTTGGAAGCAAACTGATAATCCAAGTTCCTGTCTATAATTTATACATTTCAGCAGATGGTTAGCTACATTGTAAACTACGGTAAATCAGTTTACTGGGCAATCTTCAAGAGTGGCCCACAAAAAACACAAACCAGTAGTCCAGTTAAGAAGTAAATAAGAATCAGATGACAATGGCTAGGTTCTTAATTCCTAGCACCTGCTATAGCTTATTTGTCGATGTATTTAGAATATGACTATCTGGCCATTCCTTTGGATTCTTAAATGCCTTAAAGCTGAAAAATCTGCCACTTTAATGAAAGTGGAATCTTGTAGAACAGGAATCCTTGGAAAGCAAAGACAAAGGGTTAACTATTGGAGACTGAGGGTCTGCAATGTCCCCTGGAACGATCTTGGAGAATCATACCCCAAAGCACACCTTCACAATATTTTTCTGCCACAAATGCCTCTCAACATTCTCTGGGGCATGGGGCAGGAATGGTTAAAGTGTGGCCCTTAGGACCCATAGGAGCAGTCCTTGGGATCCCCATAAGCCCCCCCAAGCCACCTGATCCCCCCAATGTATTATAAAAAACATACCAGGCTGAATTTGGGGTGATGTTTTGCCTCCAATCACCCCAAATCTTCAAAAACAGTCCCAAAAAAACCCCAACAACAACAGCAATCTTCTCTCTTAACCCATCAACCTTTTAAACCTTCCCATAACCAAAATAAAATAAAAATAAAAATAAAAATAAAAAATAAAAATATGAAACCTACATCATTCAAAACTGTCACTGGACATGAAAAGACATCACTTCCAATATGCTGTATGAACATAGGAAGGAAAAATGGCCCTTGCCTTGTTTGAAGTTGCCCACCATAGTTCTAGGGGATATGGGGGTGGCTTTGGCCTCCCTTGGGCTGTTTTACAGTTAGGTGTTTTTTACAACTAGGCCATTTTTACAACTAGATCTTTTTTACAAGAGGAATTAACCCAGATTAGACATGTGGCATACTTTCTTTTTTCTTTTTTAAAAAAGGTTTCTCCTTGGCTTAAAATGGATAAGGGGCACCCAAAATGTGACAAAAGTGCACGGATAGTGCTTAGATGATGTGTGGGATAATTTTAGAATAGCTTTTGATCCCATTGACAGCCCTGGGAGCCACATGTGGCCTGAGGTCTCACTTTGACTATCTCTTACTATCATCTTTCTCTTGTCTAGATAGAAAGAACATGTTTGATATTTTATGTTATAGAATTTCCTGGAGAACAACATTTTGTTTCAAGCCACTCTAGAGGAAATATGATAGACACTCTTACAAAGAGGAATTCCTCTCCAAATGTTCCAGGAGAAAGTAAGATGTGGAACATTCTGGGAAAAAATATTGTAATAATCTCCCATTCTACTGCCAACAAGCAGATAAAATTGGCACCCAAGCCATGTGGCAATCATCATTGTGGGGGAGGAGGCCTTTTGTTGGCCTCCATGAGAGGGCCAGGGGATTTTGTGCTTGGCTCATGGGGGCCAATTGATGTCTCATGTAGGGGGTGAGGGAGGAGGCTACTTAAGAGTCCATTGCCCCCTCACCTGTCCTCTTTCTGATCTCTATGACCCACTAACCTTGCCTTCAGTGCAATGTGAGCATTGCTGGTCATCTCAGGTAGGAATCCCCCCCCCCCTGTTTACCTGGTGTTTTTCACCTACCTCATATTGTAGCTGTTGGGACTTTGACAGTTGACATAAGGTGTTGTTGATAAATAGGTCTCCTTTGGCAGGTAGTATGGGCAGAAGATATTAGATTGGTATACACTTTGGTACCCCATTGTGGTGGAGAGTTGGGCTCTCAGATCATCTCCATGGGCCATGGGCCAGGGGGGCTTGTGAAAAAATATGACATTAGGGCTGATCTGGGGGCTTACTCTCGCTTATAAAGTTATGGGGCTTGGGAGGGAGCCCTCCAGTTTGGTCTTCCAAAATGACAGTCTGAGATAGCAAGTAATCTCTGTGGACTGTCCTTGTTGTATGGTGTTTCACCCAAAGGATAGCTGGGGAGGTGACATCTGGGCCACAGTTAAACCTGCACCAGGTTGTTCCCCCCTTCATTTTCTCAGCCCCAGACCTCAAACATTTAAATAGGTTCTAGGTCAATCAAAATGGCCCTTGTTTAACCCCAGTACTATGTATGTCCTCATTACTTCATAGCTGGTCAACAAATAAGCCCATAAACCAGAATCTTGTTGGTAAACAACTTGGTCAATGAACTTTTTCTAAGATTGTACAATGATAGTAAGGGAAGACAGAAAAAATCTGCCAGCTATAAGTAGCTTCTTCCTCCAACATCGCACTTCCTTCATAGCTGCTTGACCTGCACCCTTGTTCCTATTCCTCAGTTCCTTATATCCTTTACAGCTGTTTAACTTGCTCTTTCCTTCTCTGCCATCACCTATGTTGACATAGTTATGCAGGTGTAGTGACCCAACAGGCTATATATGCTCATATATCAGTAATGAAAACAAATGTAATTTTAATGAGGGACTAATAATGAAAGAAATGTGATATTAATGAATGAGTAATGAAACAAATACAGTTATTAATTATAAAAACATGATAATTTGTTGCATTCTTCTGTTTTGTGGGCAACCTTTTGTCTTGGTTATGACAAGTAATCTGGTTTACTGCCTAATCTGCTTTCCCCCCCAAAAAATGTTGCTGCCTGCTCTTAGAGGAGATGCAGATGTAATGTACTTTGGAGTGATCATATTCAAGATTCTATCCTTGGCTTAGGGTGTTCTTGCCAAAACATTGTCCACCTCTTGTGTTTTTTCAGATGGTAGTTATTCTTCCTTATTCTATTATCAACCTTCCTAAATGCAAGTTTCTTTTATGTCCTAATACCTTCCTTAAGCTTCCTTCAGTAGACTGTGTGCTAATGAAGGCAGCTTTGCAGTCTCAACTGTCAACAAACTAGACTGCCTGTGATGGGTGAAAGGATACCACCAAGGCACCTACTAATTAGAGGAAAGAAGAAAGAATACAACATGTAGCCTGCAAGCTTAAACAAGAATAGTTTGCACAAATGAAACTTCATGTTTCATACTAGGTGGTCATTCCAACAGGGATGCTATCACCTGGCCTTTGAAGAAAATTCTGTGTAATTGTCACCTTTGCTATTTATAAGTAGTAGCAGGTTATAAGCTCAAATAATTCATGGTTAGAAATGTAGCTCTATTTTAACTGTTGGGTGTCAAAATCCATGTATGCTCAACAACAATAGGAAATCAATTTTATTATTATTATAATTACTTTGGAGACATACTTTTAAATTATTTATATTAGAGAAACATGAAGAAGTTCCAGCTGATATCAAGAGTTTTTGCAGAACAAAGGAAGATGCTGCCATCTGTAGTGTACAATTGAAAGAGATGACAAAGTCAAAAACCCAGGAAAGAAAATGATACTGTAGCACAAAGACCTATTTATTCCAGTTTTCTTTTGCTTACTTTTAGTGTGCTGGCGTTTAACTATTGTCTTATCTTCTAATCCTATCTTATTTGTTATTTTAATTATTTATGTATTTAATATGTATAGTTTTAATAGTTTTATTGTTCTTTCATTTTTTCTTAAAAGTGCTCAGTGTGACTAAAAATACCAATAAAAGCAAAGCTAAAATAACAAATTACAAATATCTAACATTGCAATTCTAAAAAACCAGAAATATTTAAAATCAGATAGTAACCTGTCTGCTAAAACATAATGAACACAATACAAGTAAGCAACAATAAAAGACCTCTTAAGGACTTGCTTATTCCTTAAAAGTGTGTACAAATAGATATGTTTTGAGCTGGTGCATGAAAGACAAAAGTGGAGGGACAACCAGATCAGTGATGGACACACACACCAGAACAAAATAAAAATACAATAGAAAAAATGGACAATGGAACAACATCAGCTACAGAGGGGAAAGGGGTCAGGAAATATATGAAGCAGATAGCTTAAATAAAGAGGTTAATAAACCAGTTTAAAATGCCTGGGCAAACAAATATATTTTGACTTGCCACCCCAAATCATATTGGTATCAGTCACACTTTCATAGGGGTGTCACACAAGACAGTCTTCTCTTGTTGTTACATAAGGTACCAACAGTTTTGGGAAATTAAAACAAGGACCTGGGAAAGGCAGATGGATTTATTTGCAGTTATTTGGGTTTACCTTGAAAAATTGAATAGGGATGACCACATATGAAGTAAGGGTAAAACAAATGACTAAATCCAAGAGATATTCAGATCTTTATTTCAGTTCACATTATTGTTTCTGGAGCTTTTGAATGGCTATACATTTCAAACATACACTCTGTAACAGATTATTTCTTTTCAAAAACAATTTTCTATGAACTGCTTACGGTAAAGTATGCTCCAGTTAAATCTTTGTGATTTTAGTGTTTAACAGCACAATTAACTCATCATCTTCATAATGATTCAAGTATCTGAATTTTTCTGTTTTGTTCCTCAAATGGTTTAGATTTTTTTTAACAGTTAAACATGTATACTCTAATTAAAAATATGTACATAACTCAGTATGAGACACTGGTAAGTTCTACCAATGAAAAATTAGTAGTACAGATAGCAACATGAGAGTGGTAATTGAAGAGTTGTCATTCACCCTAAACTACTACTACTATTACTACTACTGTCTTATTGCTTTTTCCCCTTTTCTGACTGCTGCAGTTCATACCCAAGAGAGAGATAAATACATTTATTTTAAAGCTTCATTTCATCTCCCTATCAGTGTTTTTGAATACTATGTCTTTCATTCTGTGTCAATATGCAGGTCTCAAAAGTGAGTGTATGTGTACTCCTAATTCAGAAATATGTTCAGTAATGTATCTAATACTGCTTACATGAGAAATGAGGAACTGAACACAATAAGCACTAAAGGATCATTAAAACATTAACATGCTTCAAATATTTTTCCATAGTGTTTCTAATTTGAAATTTCTTCAATTGGTTGCTTGCAATGGTATGGCACAAATTATTTTTAAATGTTTGTATTTGTTTCAATGGCAAATTCAATATCAAAAGATGCATTATTTCTGGTCAAATTTCCCAGGGGTAAATAAATGAGCAAGGGAAAGAAGGAAGTCTTATGAGGAGTGACTTAGGGAGCTGGGGAAGTTTAGTCTGATGAAAAGAAGATTAAAAGGGGGCATGATGGCCATGTTTAAATATTTAAAGGGATGTCATATTGAAGAGGGAACAGGCTTGTTTTCCCCAGCTCCCGAGATTAGGGCAAGGAGCAATGGATTCAAACTATAAGAACATAGATTCCACCTAAAACTCAGGAGGAACTTCCTGATGGTCAGAGCTAGTTGATAGTGGAATACACTGCCTTGGAGTGTGTGGCATCTCCTTCTTTGGAGGTTTTTAAACAGAGGCTGGAAGGCCATCTGTTGGGAGTGCTTTGATTCTGCATTCCTGCATGGCAGGAGATTGGACTGAATGCTCACTGTGGTCTCTTCCAATTCTATGATTCTATTATTTTAGAACTGCCTTCTTCCTTGCCAATACAAGGTTGTAGCGGCATCATATATAAACCACACTATCACAATTATTATAACTGTATGAAATATGACCATTCCAAAGTATATTACAGTGCATCTATTCCCTCTCTCCTGTGCTTTAGATCTTCTTCCCTAACCTAATAATAAAAAAGCAACAACACTTCTGAGGAGGCAAATAAGACAACAAGCATGATATGGTAGAAACTCTGGAACATGGGGGAGGAGCCACGAGATGGTGTGAACAGCTAAGATTGTTTTCTCCTGAAAGTTAACACAAATAACTTAAAGAACCTCTTCTAAATGGAACAAAGACTGTGAGTAATTACAAATAAATAAATTGGAAGGGGAGGAGAAAAGAATGGAACTGTTTAAATAAAGCTTTAAAGAGCAGAAAGAAAAATAATCAGTATTTTTTTAAGTGACACTGCCAGTTGGATGGTTGTTATGTTAAATGGATGTTAAGATTTACAAAATAAAAACAAATTAAAACAGCCTAAATATATGGAACAGTGATTGTGAAGAATTGAAATACAGAAATATTAATTAAAGTATAAATAAATAGAGAAAATACAAAACTGTGCATCATAACAAAGAAACAATACTGATTAGAAGTTGGCAGATGTCCAAGAGCTGTCTCAAGGAGACAGTTTTAAGTTGGAGGGAACCCAAACAATCCAAGCAACACCCCTCAGACAAAGCTTATTATCATTTGCAAAAAGCAAACTCACAAGAGAATTTTGAAACTCATAATATAGAAAAAAAATATGTGGAGACAGTGCAGAAAAGTGGAACAAGAGCCAAACCTAAGGAACTCAAAGAACAACAATTTTCAGCAGTTCTGGGGAAAAAGCCAGATTCTGACGAAGGCATGAAAACATGGCTCACCCAGCTGCTTGTTGATCAGCAACAGACAAATAATGAAATCTTAAAAGACACCATGACAAAGAATAATGTCACATTATCAGAAGCTATATCTAAGAAAATTATGAATGAAATCAATAAATCTTTTGAGACTATTAAAAAAGAGATCCAGCAAATAAATAAAAAAAGAACAATCAATGAAATTGAACAGAAAGCTCAGCAAAAGATAACCTTGGAACATTCAACAAGTTTGGACCAACTTGAAAGAAAAATCATTGACTTGCAGGACCATAATAGAAAGAATAATCTTCATATTCAAGGCTTTCCTGCGATGTCAAATGAAACACCAAAAACTCTGAAGACAGAGATTTTTAAATGGCTGCAAAGTACTGCTCCTCAAATTACCTGGGATGAGAAGGAAGTGAAGCATTTACATAGAACATCAACTTTTAAGAGAGGACTTGTTCCCAGAGATGTAATCATGAGAGTAACAAGCTTCTACAAGAAAATATTTTAATGAAAGAAATGAGGAAACTCTCAGGATCACTGAAATATGGAGATAATACAATCGAAATCTACAATGATTTTTGTCCAGAGACTATCAGCTAGAGAAGAGGAATTAAGCCTTGCATTGCTATTTTGCAAAAGAATGGAATAAGATACAGCTGGGGTTACCCCATTTTTCTGAAATTTCAATGGAAAGGGAAGCAACACAAGAGTTATTCCCTGGAACAAGGATTGGATTTGTTGAAGCAACTGGATCTGAACCAGCAAGAAGAAGACAGTGACAAAGGTGCAGCTGGAGGAGCCTAGGAACCATAGAAAATAAGGATAAAGATGTTAAAATTAAAAAAAGGACATAACAGGAGAGACAATTAATAAACAAAGAGGAGGATAAATTTGATCACACATCGGGAGAGATGGGTTCTTCTTCCCCCTCCTCCAGGAGGGCTAGTAAAAGCCATGGACAAGGTTGGGTACTTTGGGGAAGGAGGGGGGTAAAAATGTATATGTGGTTAGGGGAGATGAGAGGGAGGGGTGGGAGGGAGAGGGAAGCCGGGGGTAGGGGCAGCACATTGAACAGCCTAGTTTGAAGATTTAGAAAACTAACGTGGCTAATAAAATAAGGATAGCAACATTAAATGTAAAAGGATTGGGGTCTGCAATTAAAAGGAAAAGGATAGAATTATTGTTGAAGAAAAATAAAGCAGATATATATTTTTTTTCTTCAGGAAACACATCAAGCAAAACCAGGAACAAATGAACTTAAGATGAATTGGGTTGCCACTTATGAAAAATCATATGGTACTTGAAAAGCAAGAGGGGTATCAACCATAATATCTAAGAAATGTGGTTTTGATGTGTTAAAAGTGAAGATAGATGGGAATAAAGTGAGGAAGATTTGTTCTTATGCAAGGAATTATGGGGGGAGAAAAATATTTGTTGGTTAATGTGTATGCTCCAAAAGAAAATCAAAAAGAATTTTATGAAAAAGTATCCAAGGAAATGGAAGATATGCAGAGAGACTATATAATTATGGCAGGTGATTTTAATGTGATTATGGATAAATGCAAAGATAAATCAGATCCAACAATAAAGGATAGATCAAGTAATATTACACCCCTAAACAAGATAATGAATGGAAAAGAATTAAAAGACGTATGGAGATTGATTAAAGGGGATGAGAAGAATTATAGTTACTATTCAGCAGCTGGATTTGTTCATAAAAACTATTCTAGAATAGACTTTATTTTTGTATCTAAAAATATGGTTTCAAAGGTATTAAATACAGAAATAGAAGGGATAAGAGTTACAGACCATGCAATAGTAAATATGGATTTTATAGTTAAAAAGGATTATAGAGAAGCAAAGAGATGGAGGTTAGACACTAGAATACTTAATAATAAAGATATAGTGGGTAAAATTGAAAAAGAATGGCAAAATATTTGGGATATTAATAATAGGTTTCTCAAGCTCTATTATGGGATACTATGAAAGCGGTTACAAGAGAACTTTACATTAGGGAAACATAATTTAAAGAGAGGAAAACAA
>JAIPUX010001232.1:132848400-132866542 GCA_020142125.1 Phrynosoma platyrhinos
TATATATATATATATATATAACGACATAAAACAAACATAATCTTCAGATATATTCAATATTGAGGTTATCTGTAAGAATAACCTCAAACAGAAATATGACATTACATTGACTTTCCCCTGTCCTTTTCTGTAGCAGGCCCTTTATCATTCTGTCCTCATGCTATCTTACTTTTTGAAAGTAAGAAAGAAAGAAAAGAAGAAGAAAAAGACAAAAATGGATAATTAAAAATTATATCTTTCAAAAGCAGTCTTCTTGGAGCCTCAATAAAGTTCTAAAATTTGTACCTGATATATAACTGTTAAAGTCTTACACCAATATTCAACACCTCCTGCAATTATATCCATCATATTCATCTTAATCTGCAACATTCTAAAATCAAGAACCACTCTTCCTCTATCTGGCTTATGTCTATATTATTCAAGTGACAGGTCAATTTATCCATTTCAATCATCTGTAGTAATTTGTTAACCAATCATCTACCTTTGGCATTTCTTGGTTTTCCAATTTTGCGCAATTATCATTTTGGATGCAGATAAACAGAATGTGTCAGTATTTCTTTTCAATCTGAATTGGGGATTTTGTTCAATATATTCAAAAGGTAGGTTTCAGGTCTCAATTCAGATTTAATCTGGAGCATTCTTTCTATAATTGTATATATTTGCTTCCAATATCTTTTAAGTTTTGAGCAGAGCCACCAAATGTGAAACCAAGTACCAACTGCATTTCCAGCAAGTGTAAGAAGCAGTTTTGTAGATTCTCACAATTTTATTAGGGATCTCACAATTTTACTAGGGGTAAATTACTAGTTATTTCTAACTAGTTGCTTCCAAATGTCATCTCCTTCTCTCTCTGTCAATAGACACACATTTTTTTTCTTTTTATCAAATGCTGCACAAAACAGCATATAGCTAAAGGTCATTAATAATTTCTCTTTTATTCTGTACAGAGTTACTATTTTTCACTCACAATGTCTGAGTTCTCTCACAGTGTTTTTTGGAAAGACATCTGTATATTTCTGAATACAATAAAGTATCTGAATGTCAAAATGGTACTTTAAAAGATAAAACATGATTTTGAATCCTAAGTTAAGAGAATTTGCAAAAGAAAAGTTCATCTCACCCCACAACAAAATCATGTGAGGTTGTTGGATCAATTTGTGCCTGGAAACCTGTTGATAGCACACACATGTGAAATTCAAGGTTACCTGTGTGCATGAACTTTTTTGTATGTACAGTGTCCCCATCCCACCAGTTTTAAGGAGCCAGAGCCCATCACCAAGACCAGCTACTGTTTGGAAGGTGCCAAGGCAGCTTCTGGCCCCAGTTACAACTTTGCAGCCAGCAGAATAAAGCTGACTTTGCCCTCCCAGATGTCCAGTGAGTAGCTGTAGAGGTATGAGGATGATCTTGGGTCTTTTCTCCAGGCTGCAAACAGCAGCTGGTGGTGCCTTTATGCCTCTTCTTCTCTATTTTGCAACAAAAAGTGCCTGTGACAGTAGGTAATGACTATTTAAAGGTACTTCACCAGGTTGGAAGGTATGCAGAATTATAGACATTACTGAAAGGTAAAGGTAAAGATTTCCTCTTTGATGTGATGGTTTAGTCATGTCAGTAGCAAAAATAGTTATTTAGTGTGTTTTGTTTTGCTTTGTTTTTGATAATTTGGATTTTCTGCCCCAGGTAAAAAACATAAGTGTGTCCTGGCAGCAGCCATCACTATTTTTATTTTATTTATTTATATTTGAAATGGTAGTAGCAAACCCACCTTTGAGTGTTCATTGTCTAAGAAAAGCCTACGAAATTCATGGAGTCATCATAAGCTTATAGGTGATTTGAAAGCAACCCTCCCCCAGATTATAAAGCATTTCCTATTTCAGCCTTTTGAAACAAGTTGAGATGAAAAAAGAAAATAAGTTCCATGTATATAATTATATATGTCCAAACCAGAGCGAGGTACAGATCTTGCTGTGAGATTGGGTCCTATCCCTTAAGCCTCCCTATTTCCTCTGATATCATCAGGTTCCACCCTACATGATGCCTGGCCTCTTTTAGCTTTTTCCAGACAGAGAGAATCAGGCAGCTGAAGAAGTATTAACATGTGACTGAAATTTATATGTAAATTTATACAGACATAATGAACTTCTATAATTTCCAAGGATAGTTTTGGGAAACTAAATGTCATTTGTGAAAGTTCCACATGGGCTAGCAGAGTGAAATGTTTATTGCTCAAGTTTGATTTAAATTGAGAGGCTAATCCATTTAAAAGATTATGAGAACTGAGAAGTCCATTTCATAATCCAACAAGAGTGCTCACAATTATGAGATTCATAGATATTACAAGGAAAACTAGACTTCATTTCAACAATTATACTTTATTGTTCACTTCTCCAACATTCTGCATATTTCACTATGTCTCAAGCATTCTTATACTATGCTAACTTGATCTGTTTGTACAAGTTTAACTATAGTTCTCATAACCACTCATGATGTGTTCTAGAACTGTAAATCTTTCTTGCTGCTTTGTTCTCTTTGGTAGTGTTATTTGACATAATTATAAGCTTGTAGGCACTACCATTGAAAGTAGCTTGATTGGCAACCTCTAATATGCTCTTATATTCAGGTCTGGGTCAGCATTATTAGATGGTGAGAGAAAACCTTGGCAACAGATTCAAAAGGTGAAATTGTTAAGCACAGCTCTTAAAAAACAGGTATAGTGTCTTGCAGAAGTATTCACCCACCTTTTAGTTTTTCACATTTTGTTGTGTTTAGATTCTGGGATGGAAATGGATTGAGGGCCTCGGCAGAAGGCTTATTAAGCCGTCCTCGAGGCAGGGAAGAGGAGGGGCAGCCGCATGCTCGGCAGCCCTTCCTCCTCCTGAGGTTGCCCTCGGAGCCGCCGGCCCTCCGCACGGCCGGTGCTCCAGGGGCAACCTCCCGCCACAGCGTCTGCACACGCTGCGGCAGATAAGTCAGCAAAAGTGCACCTCGCTGACTTGTGAAAGGAGTGCTATTTTAGCGCTCCTTTCAGGGGCGGCGAAAGTGTGCCACTGGATCAAGGTGTGGGGATGCCTCAATCCAGCGGCGCACCTTCCCAGGGCGGCCCCATGCCGCCAGTCTGCTTCCCCCCTTAGTTGGCTTTACTACCACTTGAAGTACACAAGATGCTGCACAATATTTTTCTTGTTACTGCAAGTTACAATGGAGAAATTGTCCACAGAACAGTTGTCATTGAAATGCTTCACAAAGCTGAGGTTTGTGGAAGAGTTAAAAGAAGAAACACATTTCTGTAACAAGCCCATTATATGTGGGAAACACAGCAAACATATCAGAAAAGGTTCTCACCAATAATGAAGTTTTGGCCCTCACTGCAAAATGCTACATATAGCACAAAGCTAAAAACACTTATTGCTCTGAGAACGCTTATCCCCACAGGGGAGCTTGATACTGGCAGTATTTTGTTATGGGATTAAGAAATTGTCAGGATTGAGGCGAATACAGGGTGCTTCTAAAGGATAACTTGTTTCAGTCTGCAAGGGACCTGAATTTGGGATGGAGATTTATCTTCCATTAAGACAGTGACCCTGAACACACAAGCAAAGTAATAGTAGAGTAGCTTATACATGAACATCTAAATTTCTCAGAATGGCCCATTCTGGTCCAGATCTCAATGCAAGCAAGAATCTGTGGAAAGACTTGAAGATGGATATTCACCAAGAGTCCCCAGCCAGAGCATGAACAATTTTACCAATAAGACTGTTAAAATTGCAATATGTTGATGTGCAAAGCTGATACTTCCTCAAGAAAAGTCACAGCTATCATTTCTATTAAGTTTTGACATATATACAACCAAGTGCAATTTGCTTTCCTTTGCTTAATTTTTTGTACCATAGCAAAATTATTTTGCACTTTCTCACTGTATGTTGTGTACATTGAATGGTAACAATACCAGTTTAGTCAATTTTAATTCCAGTTCATAACACAAAAAAAAGTAGAAAAATTAAAGGGGCTTGTGTGAATACTTCTGTAAGTCACTATAATGTTTAGAAAATTGATTCTTTTGAAGCAGAGAAAACTAAATCTAATTGCTAGTCTCAAGCAGAGTACAGCTGCTGAATCAATTCTGAATGGTCAAACACTAGTGGAAATGCCATTCTACTTGGAACTAGTAATTGGATTTATATCAGGAGTCTCTCTTGTCTACAAGAGTTTCCCCATTTATTTAAATGTTAAACATATAAAAAAATATTCAGAGGTAAAACTGATGTATGGGAAATAAGAGATGGCTATGGGAGGTGGCACATGGGAGTGTACTTTATTGGAGTGTACCTATAGCTTTGGCCTGGGACATAATTATTTTATTTTTCATTTTATTTTATTTTATTTGCATGCAGCCTTTCTCTTGGAGTGGGACCGAAGGCAGCTATGGAATTCAATAAATCCATGTAAAGTTAGCAGATGACAACAGTGTGCTTGAAGAGTTCTGCTGTTGTGGTCAAAGGCTTGCATAGCCAGCATCCATAGGTTTTTGGAGTTTTTTCGGGCTGTGAGGCCATGTTCTAGAAGAATGTATTCCTGGCATTTTGTCTGCATCTGTGGCTGGCATCTTCAGAGAATCTTCACAGCCTGAGAAACTCACAAAACCTATAGTTCTGCTGTTGTTTTCTATGGTAGTGTATTTGCTATGGCAGTCCCTTGGCATACTCCTACTTGTACTATGGCTGTTCAATTTGTTCTACAAATGGTTGGACAACTATGCACTATATTAAGAATCATTTGCACTTGTGGAATAATACCATTGGATGCTGGTGATTAAAAGTTTTACATTTGTCAGCTCATCAGGTAAATTTCAAAACATAACTCGCACATGTAGTTTTCCTAAACCAGGAATAAATAGTTAAATGTGTATGGTATATTAGGAACTTCAATGCTTTTAGTTGCAGTTCTTTACCAAGGTGTCAAACAGTTGCAAATAAAAAAACTATTTTTAAAAAACCCCTCCACAAATGAAAAGTAAGAAATAAAAAAATAGAGGGAGGAGTGAGGGATAACAGGAAAAACAGAGATAAAATTAACAAGAGGATATTGCAAAAGGAATGTGTTCAGAGGTGGGCTACCAAGATGATTAAAGGTCTGGAAGTGAAGGTTTAGGTGGAATGACCGAGGGAGTTGGGCATATTTAACATGGAGAAAAGAAGATTGAAAGGTTACATGACAGCCAACTTTAAATGTCTGAAGAGATGTCATGTTGAAGGTCTACTGACTTTTGTTTTCTGCTGCTCCAGAAATTAGAACATGAACCAATGGATTCAAATTACAGGAAAAGAGACCCCATCTAAACATCAGGAAGAATTTCTTTACTATAGGAACTATTCAACAGTGGAATAGTCTGCCTCAAAGGGTGATCAATTCCTTTTTTAGAGGTCTGTAACAGAGGTTGGATGAACACTTTTCAGGAGTGCTTTAGGAGATTATCACACCACCAAAAAACATGGTTTACCTCTCCCAAATTGAATTCTAATTCAGGGTGCAGCTGGGTCCTAACACATGTAATTTGTTGCCAAATCTGCCAGCCAAATACAGCTGAGCTGTATCCAGGATCCCAGGAGTGCTCAACAAGCCACTTTTCAAAGCTGGAAAACTCCCGACTTTGAAAAGTGGCTTGCTGAGCACTCCTGGGACCCCAGATGCAGCCAGGCTGTATTTGGCTGGTGGATTTGGTGGCAAATTATGTGTGATAGGACCTGGCTGCACCCCAAATTAGAATTCAACTCAGGAGAGATAAGCTGGGTTTTTTAGCAGTATGATAATCTCCTCAGTCAGTATTTCTGCATAGCATATCTCTAAGATTCTGATTTACACCCCCTAAGCAGATGGCTTAAAGGGCCATCTTGGGGGCAGGGAAGGGGAGGGGCAGCTGCACAATCGGCACCCCCAACCCCTTTCCCAGGTCATCCTTGGAGCAGCCGGCCCTCCGCACGGCTGGCGCTCCAAGGAGGACCTCCCGCCGAAGCATTTGCACGCACTGCAGCAGAAGAGTTGGCGAAGGTGTGCCGCAGCCTTTTGCGGTGCACCTTCGTTGACTTGTGAAAGGATTGCCAATTTAGTGCTCCTTTCAGGGGCGGCGAAGCTGTGCCACAGGACTGAGGCGTGGGGATGCCTCGGTCCCACGGCGCAGCTTCCTGGGGCAGCCCATAGCCGCCCGTTTGCTTCTCCCCACAGTTGCTGTTTCTATCAATACTAGTACAGGGTAAACATATAGCTTCCATGGATTCTTGAGCAGAGAGAGAAAAGGAGACAAAAACATACTATTTCTCTCATGGAACTTTCCAAAGTGTATGTTTGGTCACACTAGGAAAGTGGAGGGTGGACTAGATTCATCATGACTATTATATCCTCAAAGGGACACTTCTCCTGTTTCTCACACTGATGTGCTGAATTTGGCCATACTTATACAGCCAGGAGTGAGGGTAGTGAGAGCAAAGTAGAAGAAAATCTCTCTAGAAGAGACCTTGTGATATATGTGGATATATATAAGAATCCTGAAGGGCTAAAACAATCCTCTTGACTATCTCTGTGACTCTCCAAATTCCCAGGGACAAGCTCAGTGAATGTGATGCCCTTGTATTACTAATGCTTCTATTAGAAGGTAGAAAGTAGTATTCAAAAGTATAAAGAAGAGAATGGCACATACTTCCAGCCAGCCAGAGGTCAAGAGATGAGTGGGTGCAAGCCCACCACTTGCTTGCTTTCATGCTGGGGGAATATATGGAGGGCATGAATATACCATCTGAGCCATCTCTCCTTAGTCCCATGTCTCTCCACCCCAGAAAGGATTAAAGCAGGAGTGAAAGGGACATCATATTCATTTAATCTTATAAAAATTAAGACACATATATACAGATATTGTTAGGTCTATAATTCAAATGTCAAGCCTGTTTCATCCTTTACCTCTTTAAAAATATAACTGTATATAATCCTAGGTCCTGTAATAATACAAAAGTTGACATTTTAATACCCCCCCCTCTCTCTCACACACACACACACCATCACAAAAAGCTTAAAATGCATTCCCTTATTTATGCACACTTAAAATCTTCAGCAGTGGAATCCCATTATCACTAAATTTCAGTTCAGTACCTCAGCAAAGAATTCTTGGCTGGGAGGAAAGTAAAAAGTGCAGGAGGACACATAGCTTTAATCAATTGCCCTCTGACATCTTTGACTCAGTGGTTAGTTCTTGCAAAGTAAATTAGCGTAATAGCCTAAATATGTATGGCAGATGGCAGGGGCATCATAAAAAAAGTGGATGAAATAAAACCTGGAATCATTTGTAATGATTTACAATTATTGATTGAACTAAAGCAGACCTTCTCTCCTCCTCCTTTCAGAGAAAGTATGTTACAAAAAAGTCTCCAGATTCATAAATTAGAAGTATAAGATATATGTTTTTGATGTTATGCTCTTCTCCCTATTTCTCATGGGTAAGACAAATGATTCATATACAAAATCAGGAAGCATTCAGGTAGTAATCCTTTAAAGTGAACAAGCTTAGATAGAATTTTAAATGACTTAAAAATAGCAATGCTCATGAATGGGCTTTTTATTCTGCAAAAGTACATTCAACCCTCTCTATGCTTTATGGAATACATCTAAATGGATCAGTTACATTGTATTTTCTTAATATGTATAGAAATTTTGTAGTACCTTTGAGACTAACTGAAAAAAAATAGGTTTGTAGCATGAGCTTTCGTAGACTTTAGTCTACTTCTTCAGATGCTTATGGTGGATTGAAAGCCAGGGACAGACAGACACTATTTTCTTGTTTCACAAAATATCGCAACAACTAAGAAGTCTTTTCTTGGACTTTATTATTAGTATTGTTGCCATTATTATTACTGAAATAGAGTTCAGTAATATATAAAATGGATTGATAGTATCTGGCTTAGAATAGAAACAGGCAGAAAGTGGGACAACAGGCTTTTGTTTACTGACTGGAAGGGAATTTTCA
This sequence comes from Phrynosoma platyrhinos, assembly GCA_020142125.1. NCBI lineage: Eukaryota > Metazoa > Chordata > Lepidosauria > Squamata > Phrynosomatidae > Phrynosoma > Phrynosoma platyrhinos. The sequence continues at coordinate 132,856,409 of JAIPUX010001232.1, forward strand.
TGGAGGTTGTTATACTTTTCTACAGACACATTCTTTTCCAATTTGCTTTTAATTCAGATGTATTTTAGTATGATTTTTTTGTTGAATAGCATTTTAAAATTATAATTTATTGTGTTTTTATTTACATCTTTTTTCAGAACCTGCAGCACCAACAGAAGATAAGGGGAAAGTGAAATAATCACACGGCCGTATACATATGAGCAATATAAGCCACAGTCTATATATATATATATATATAGTTCACATGATTTGATTTGGCATTAGCCAAAGATCTAGTATTGCTCTGCCCAGCTGCTAACAGAGAATCTAGCACCATGCAGCCTGAGCACAGAGGGTGGGTTTGAAGGATGGGCATATGAAGCTTATGGAGATGTTCACCAATTGTATGGGTTCCCCTGACACTTGGCTGATATCTAGCTGTCATCTAAGCCAGTCCATCACTGAATAATTTATAATCCAGAACCCTTGATCTTCCATTAGGGGAGATACCAAATCAAAGGTACAACTGGAAACAGAAGGAAAAATCAGCTGAGAGGTAAGGGGACCAGACACACCCACAGCTAACAATTCAAATCACATCACCAGTGGATGCCCACAGCTGAGCCACCATTATGGATCACACTAATTGAAATGTGTGCTCAAGATACAGTTTTTTAAAGGCTAGTTTGAGAAAGGAACAGAGAAACTCGAAAAACCACGGAAAATGAGACCAAAAAATGTCTGAAGTTAGCAAAGTTTCATTTAGATCTAGGGAAAAAGATGGAAGACATGGCACAGAAACCCACCATTATGGGTTTGCTCTGTCTGGATAAGCCCTAGGAGCAAACATGAAACTTAAAATAAATAAATAAAAATAATAAATTGAAATCTGGTTATAAATTAGAAAACAAAGTTAAATACTTGGGAATTTGGCTTACCGCAAAAAATGTTGATTTATATAAAAATAACTACCTTAAAGGTTGGTCAGAGATTAAAAATGACTTTAGAAAATGGAGTAAATTGAAATTATCTTGGATAGGTCAAATAGCGTTGATAAAGATGAATGTCCTACCTAAAATGTTGTACCTTTTCCAAAATATCCCTATTATTGACAGTGAGAAACCATTTAAAATTTGGACCAGGGATATGTTAAAATTTATTTGGGAAAACAAAAAGCCAAGAATTAAATTACTAAATCTGCAGGATGCACAAGAAAGAGATGGATTAGCTCTGCCGAACTTACAATGGTACTGCAAGGCTTGTGTTCTAAACTGGCTCCAGGATTGGTTTTTATTAAAGGATAAAAGACTCCTAATTTTACAATTTGGAATGCAGATTTACAATTTGGAATGCAGATTTACAATTTGGAATGCACGCCTATTTATTTTATGGGAAAAATAAAGTGGACAAAAAATTTAATAATCATCACATACGGAGAGTATGTTTACGAGTTTGGTTAAAATATAAATGAAAATGGTGTGTTAAAACGCCCTACTGGGCATCTCCTGCAGAAGCAGTATTAATGAAGAATTTATATAATGAAGATTCTTGGCTATGTTATAAAGATTTGATCAAAGTTGTAGGATCCAACATTACTTTTAAAACTCAGGATGAATTAGTAAGAATTGGTTATGATATTAATTGGTTTTCTCACAGAAAACAATTGGAGAGATTTAAATTAGACTGCCAATTGAATCAGCTTGGCCCAGCTAATAAAAACTTTGAAAAAATAGTAAATGGGGATTCAAATAATTTAATATCAAAATACTATAATCTGATTAGAAATTGGGAACAAGAGGAGAATACAATTAAAAATTATATGATCAGATGGGCGCAAGATATAAACCAAAATATTAATTTGGAAGATTGGGAAAAATATTGAAAGAAACTAATAAAATATACTGTTAGTATGGACCTAAAGGAGAACTTATATAAATCAATGTTTAGGTGGTATTTGACTCCATCCAAATTATCCAAAATGTTTAAGGGTTATAATCCACTTTGTTGGAAATGCGGAGAGGAAAGGGGTACTTATTTTCATATGTGGTGGAAATATAGCAAAGCACAGGAGTACTGGAAAAAAAATCAATGAAGAACTGAGAAAAATTTTGGAGATGTGATTATTACCTGACCCAAAATTGTATCTTTTAAATATTTCAAATGCAGATATAGAAGGGAGAGATTCAAAACTTTTATTTTTCTTGATAGTTACAGCAAGAATACTCTATGCAAAATACTGGAGGAAAAAAGAAATTCATTTGACGGAGGAATGGAAATTAAAACTTATTGAAATTTACAAAATGGAAAAATTGACATATCTATCCAGGGATAGGTCACTTGTAGGGTTTCATAAACTTTGGGCCCCTTGGTAAGACTACTTGAAAAGGAATGATATTAATAAGGAGTTAAGTTACATAGCCTTTTTAGAATGATATACTTATTTATTATATATATTATATATATATATATATAGATTGCCTAAAGAGATATAGTATAAAATATTAACCATTAAATATATATTATTTAGCATTGGCTGTTACAGTTTAAGTGAACCACTTTAATTATATAGGAATTAACATCAGTGATGTATTGAAAGATCTAAATATGGGAAACAGGTTATTTAATATGTATTTTCGTGATCTTCTTGCCACGTGTTAGGAAGTTAATGTTAAGTGTTATTTGTTAGTATTAGTTTGTGTTAGTTTGTGATTTTATGGATTTGTGTTTCATTATTGTTGTCGGGGTTTTTTTTTTTTTTTTTTTTGTATTCTTTACTATTTTGTCATGTAATGTCTAGTTTGTATTTTAAGTTTTTTATACCAATAAAGAATATAAAAATTAAAAAAAAAAAAGAATAAATTGAAATAAAATTCCAACTGCCTTCTAGAAGCAATGATCTTAACCAGGAGTATTACTGCTATTACTAATAATATAATAAAAGTCCAGTCAGATCACCCTTGGGAGGGCACTACAAATGAAGAAAGGCCAATAGGACACTACTGGGAAGACTTGCCTCCTGTTGAACCACTGAAGATGATGAAACACAAAGCTAGATAGGCAGGTGCAGTAATAACAATTAGTGCAGAATACAAACCATGGTAAACTGTAAAGAGTAGGAAAGTTTATCACTTTATTACTACCCACATCCATGGAATGTTAAGATAGACAGGGATTATCACATGGAGGGAGAAAGATGGAAACAAAGTGGATTGCTCCTGTCCCATTCACATGATCAGGCCACACACCACACATTTATCTCGTTCTCCCATCCATGAAGTGCAATGGACTCATCATTTGGTATTAATGAGAACTCCAATTAATACCAAATGATGGGGTCATTACACTTCACTGACTGCAGAAGGACAGGAGAAGTGCAATCTTTGCCTCGATCATGCAACTGGGATGGGAGCAATCCACTTTGCTCCCATCCTTCTCTCTCTGTGTGATAGTCTCCAGAGAGAGAGAGAGCAGTTATCATTGAACCAATGAAATGATAGCATAAACTAATTCACAGTATTGTAGACATCTGCATGTTTAAAGTAAATAGCAGGGGGGAGGAAGCGTGTAATTCAAGGAAACCAGAAACAAGAAAAAGCTTGGTGGTTCTGCTGTAGTTAGAAAGGGAAAAAACAGAGCAGTATATTTTAATGAAATTATAACTGTGTGCCTCTTGTACGTAGGAAATGGCTCAGACCTCTTCTTCAGACTATGAGAAATTAAAAATATGTAGCAATGAAAATGTAATAACCAGAGGATAAGGTGTTTTTCTTTGTCTATTTTGATTCAGACCTCCTACAAGAAATGAAGAAGCAGGTTGGCAGACTGAGGCACTGTGGATTAATCAAACCACACAGTTATTTCAATGATGTGTACTGGAAAGTTTTCATGTTGCTCAGAACATAATTTGTGCTGGACACCAGACCTACAATAGTCATGACTGATCAAGATTCAACTCCAGAATATTTTTTCACTAATAGGAATGAGTCTGGGATCATCACCATCATCATCTACAATTATGATTATTATTATGATTGCTACCATAAATATATATATAGCACTTTCCTAAGTGAAAGGGCTATTCTTGAAGGAGTTTCCAAATGAAACTTGCATGAAAAATAAACATCAGAGAATGAATATGTGCTTATTAGCTTGCATGTTCTATAGTAGGATATAGGAACTAGAAGCCATGATGCATCTAGCTAATTTTAGCAAGGCTCCTTGATGTTACATAGTAAAGGAGGAAGGTGGGTTTGTGAAAAACACATCCAGCTAGCTATGGCTCTTGGACCACAGCAAAAGATGCATCGACCTGGGTTGGGTGAGAAGAAGCCTCTCAGCAAGGTGAAAGTATTGATGACTTTACATAGAAGCTTTCTGCAAGGGGCCCAAAGGGGATAGCTCTGGCCAGTGGCAGCTGGTTGTTTCCATGTTAGTAAAACAATGAATCTGCTCTGGAGTTAAGTCTGAATTCTATTTTTTTCTCTCAAAATTAGTTCAAAATCTTGGATAGCTCCTACTCAAAACTAAAACCTGGAATGGATTCCCTTTTCTCTGAGATGGGAGCAACCAGTTGCTATTCAGTGCCCTGACTGATGTTCTTTCCTTTCCACCTGATTTCTACATACAGCTACATCAACAATGGACTTTTTCCTCCCACTGTCCACTGCCATTACATTGCATTAGCAGTTGTAGAAGTGGACTGAATATACTTCAGAAACCTGTTTTCCAACCCTGACTTCTCTCTGTAAATCACAGCTAGCACCATCATGACTAAAGGGATAAAATTGAGTTCACTAGTGCTGCCCTGATGTTGGAAATAAGTATCATTTTGATGTAGAAAATGATAATATGTTTTAAAAGAAAATAATAAAATGAGCATCTGTTACTGTACACATGCCCTGTTGGTCTCCCCTATGACTATAAAATAAGGTTTTAGATGTAAAGAGAAAGGCTCAGCATTGTTTACCCCATGTTTACCTGTGTGCTGTTAAAGAGTATGTTTCCTGTTACCCTCATAGGGTTTCATTCTCTTGGTAGTCAGTTCCACCACCCTGGCCAAAAAGCCCTATATTTTATCAGGGTACACTTCTACTTACACTACTGAATCTGGGATCTGCGGAGAGCCCTATGATGGAAGCAGGAATAGTGGCACTACTCAGTTCTAGGAAAAAGGGAAGACAAGGGAGAAAAGGTGAAGTCTTCTGAAGAAAAATGGTGCAGAACTAGAAAAGCAGAGTTTACAGACAGGAGTGTCTCAGGGAATAAGAATAGACAAATAAAGTAAGACAAATCAGATGGATGTGAGGACAAGAATGATGTAGAACTGGGCTGCTCTTGAACAAAGCTGCCAGTACAAAATGCAGCAATCAGATTATTGTTGTGTTAGGGATTATATAACACTTCATTTCAGGGATTATACAAAACTGGTTTTACAAGAACTACACTGGCTTCCAATTTGCTTCCAAACTCAATTCAAGATGATGGTTTTGACCTAAAAGATTAATAAATTTGGTGATTAGTCTGGGAGTAGAAAAGAAGTCAGTGCAGGAACTAAAGGAGCAAAGTGATATTGAAAGATGGGAGAAGCTAATAGGAAGGAGGACTTTTGATAGAATTGAGATGATTGAGCTAAGACCACAGAAATCCAAAAAGACAAGGAGAGTCAACCAGAATATTGACCAGATGTTTTGTTAAGAAATAGTGAAAGGGGCCTTATTAGTATCAGTATTTATATTATTAGCATTATTTTGCATAATTTTGAAAATGTAAACATTTTGCAATGTGCCTTACAATGGATGGAATAGAGGAGCAAAGAATAATGTGAAGTGAAAGTTTCCCCCCCCCCCCCGCCTGTTCAAGTAATACACAGTGCTTGTGAGATGTGAAGAATGCCTTTCCAGCAGCATCAAGTAAACACAGAATTGTCCCCACATATTTAGGATTCAAGATCAGGGCTTCCAGGTCAGGAAGCATTGCCTCCAAACATGAGCTCTGATATCTCTCATCTTCCCTAAATATTAATCACTGATGCTGGCTGTTCTGGTCAAAGGCAAGTGATTATTCTCGGCATAAGTGATACATCTAGCTCTACACCCAGCAACATCAATTCTTTGCAAAGGGAATAGTCTGCTGGCAACTTCTTAATCACATTTCCTTAGTGTAAAAACTAGGACCATTTTGAGCATTTGATTAGGGATGATAGGAGCACATCAGTTTCTGCCAGAGATACTAGGACATATAGTCCTAGTCCTAGTCATTAGTAGAAAAAAAAGATACCCCACTAAGACGTCTGGGGTCTAATCTGCACTGCAGAAACAATGAAGTTTGACACCACACAAACTGCCATGGTTCAGTGCCATGGAATTCTAGGCTTTGTTGTTTTGTGAGCTATTTAGCCTTCTTTGCCAGAGAGCTCTTGTACCACAACAAACTACAAACCCCAGGATGACATAGCACTGAACCATACCAACTAAAGCAGAGTGAAACTGCATTACTTCTGCAGTGCAGATTAGACCTGGGTGAAACAATTTCTAACAATTACTTTTCATTTCACCTTCTCAAAAGCAAATGTACCTACCTTTGGAGAAAGTAAGAGTGAACTGTAGCTAGCTATAGATCCTTCTTGAGTATTTTTCAATATTTTGAGGATATCTATCAGCTCAGCCAGACTGCCTCAAAATATTAACCATTTCTGATTCTTTTATTTTTGACTGTACCCACATATTAATGGGTTTCCTTCTAGTCCTATCTTGAAACATGCTGAATTTTCCCCTTCCCTTGTGTCCTTACTCTTCCTCCCCTCCCACATATTCTGTATCACATCCAGTCTCATGCAGCATTTCAGAAACTGATTTTTACCAAGTTCTTCTGAGTCTTTTTTCCATTCAGGAATATAGTCAAAGTTCTAAACTACTTTAAACTTTAGAATCCTCTTGTTTTAGTGATGACATTCATCTTTCCCTTGCTTGATCTGTGTTGAACCTGTATCCTGGAAACAATAGCTGTGCTTACTTGATGGCCAAATTTACTGGGTCTGAGGTTATACATGCACAAGGCAAGTAACTGATACATTTCATTTTGGAAAGCACTAGGTTAGTTTAAATGGACCTGGGGAGTGGGAGCTCCCAGAAAATACTTCACAGTAAAGAAAATGTCATATGAATCTTGAAAATAAAATCAGTTTCTACAGAAACAAAGCCTGACATTACCTGAGACTTTGCTCTTACCTTGAGGCACTCTATTTTACACAATTATAGCAGCCTAATACCACTTTAACTGGCATGGCTCCATCCTATGGAATCTTGGTATTGGAAATTTGGTACTTATATTTCTCTGTTAAAGAACTGTAATTCTATTTTTCAGAGAAGTGTATTAAAGCAGTGGCTTTCAGTCTTTGGACTCTAAGTTAATTTTGGACTTCTGTTCTCAGAATCTATCACTATTAGACTTGCTGGTTGGGGCTTCTGGGAGTTGAAGTTCAAAACATATGAGAGCTCAAAAGTGAGAACCACTACACCAGAACTGTCTTGTGGGAAGTCATCAAGCTGCAAAACTCAGGTTCCATATCAAAAGTATCAAAGTGCTATAACAGTGTAGTGTGGATGTACTCTCAGTGCATGTACACTTCTAGATACAATAGGCTTCTACATTGTTGCTATTGTTGTTGTTGGGTACCTTTAACTCATTTCTGACTTATGGAGATCCTAATTACTAGGTTGGCAGATTTAGGGCCAATCATGGAGTTTTCTCGGCAAGATTTGTTCAAAGAGTGTTTGCCTTTGCCTTTCTCTGAATCTGAGAGAGTATGACTTGCACAACATAACCCAGTGGGTTTCCAATGCTGAATGGGAATGTAAATTCTGGTTTCCAAAGTCATAGTCCAATGCTCAATCCTCTACACCATGCTGGTCTCAAGCTTTCACATGCAGACATTAATATAAAATCATCTCAGATTTCAGGAATCCTGAAGATATTGAATTGGCTGCACTCTTTTGTATTTTGAGGTTAATGCAGAATATTGGAGGAAGCAATGATTATATTACAAGGCCAATCAATTCTCTACAATTTTGAAGTGTTGCACTAAATATGTCTTTGCTACTAATTGAGGTCTAGCATTTTGACCTAGGGTCTGTCATGTAAACAATACATGAAAAGCAGTTTTAAATATAATTTATAGCAAAGCTACGCTAACATTTACTATTTTTTTTTAATAAATGTATGCATGGCAGCATTGTACTGAGCTTGATTAATGTAAATTGATAGTGCTACTGTCTGGCTAAAAGTTTCAGTAAAGAGCTATATGACCATTTCATATCAGAGAAGATTACCCTACTGAGCCCATTAACCTATTAAAATTATAGGAAGATCAAATTTGAGCATAAAGACAACACATTTTAAACAAAGGTAATATGAAAGTTTATGAGTCCCGATGAGCACTTAAATTGAGTCAGGGTTCACCTAGGACCTAGACTCAGATCTTGTTTCTATTGCTCAGATTTAGTCTTTTCTCAAATATTGATGGCTAGGTGCTGGTAATGAAATTCAAAGCCCTAAATCTGCCAACTTAGTGCCTAAGCAGACTGCCAGAAATAGTGCACATTAAATTGAGGCACTGCCCTAGCTCAGTGCTAGGGAATCATAGGAACTGTAATTTATTGTGGCGCCAGAGCTCTCTGACAGAGAAGGCTCAATGTCTCAGAAAAAAATACAATTCCCATGACTCCCTAGCACTAAGCCAGGGCAGTGCCTCAATTTTATGTGCACTATTTTTGGCAGTCTGCTTAGGCCTTCAGTAATTTGGGACTTTGATATTTGAAAGAGTACATCTTTATATATATACCTGCCCAAATAATGAGATCTCTAGGAGGGATTCTCATCTGGGCCCCACAAGTTGGGACAATACAGAGTAGGAGCACATGGGAGTGGGTCTTCTCAATTCTTGAAAACCCATTAAGGAATGGTGTTCCCTTGAAGTACCAATTAGTTTCAAAGTTGGTCTCCTTCTGCTGCCAACCAGATCATTCACTATTAGAAGTGACTTAAGGCACTGGGAATGTTTAGTCTTGAGAAGAGAAGGTTAAGAGGTGATATGACAGCCATGTGTAATTATTTGAAAGAATGTCATACTGAAGAAGGAGCAATTTGTTTTCTGCTGTTCCAGAGACTAGGACACAGAGCAATGGATTCAAACTACAGGAAAAGAGATTCTACCTAAACAATAGGAAGAATTTCCTAATGGTAAGAGGTATTTGACAGTAGAGGGTGGCTGTTTGACTGCCTTGGAGTGTGGTGGAGTCTCTTTCTTTGGAGATTTTTAAACAAAGGCTGGATAGCCATCTGTCAGGAGCACTTTGATTGTGTATTCCTCCATGGCAGGGGGTTAGACTGGATGACCCTTGTGGTCTCGTCCAACTCTATAATTCTATTAATGCATTTGGGGCTGAATTTGCTTGAAATGAAACTTGAAAATGTACATGGCTTGTAATTGTGGCCTTTTAAATTGATTTACCTTCCCATGTTTAATATATGTTTATCCTCTTTTGGCTATTTTATTGTTTTAATCCAGGGAACATGGTGGCTTAGTGGTTAAGATGCCAATTGTGGCAATTGTTGGAAGGTTGGCAGTTCGAGGCCCAACTGCCATGTCAAACCTGGTGGTGCAGTGGGTAAATGTTAGAATATAGATGGGTTATACAGTCAAAGGTGAAATGTAGAGATGTGTATGTGTGGAATTTTCCTCATTAGAACAACATCTAGAGAAACAAAGTGAATCTAACACCAGATGGTTACACAGACATAAAAATATACTTTCCCAAAGGTACAACTCATAGACACAGACTTTGTTATGAAAAACAAGAACTATCAAAAATGTAAATATCGTTAGGCTTGGGAAAATAGTCACGTGGTGGATGATGGACAACAAGAGGCTGGGTTAATATACATCATACAGGCATTATCCAATTAACATAAGGTTAACATCTAGAAGGTGGAATGTGAGAAGGGCCTAGAGAATACTGTGTTTAAGAATGTTTTTTTCTTCAAGATGTGAGTGCACGTGAGCCTGTCTGGCAGCAGTGGTTTCAAATGCAACAAGTTGAGTTCCTAAAATTTTGGGATTGTTAAAGATGTAATCTCTCATGGCTGAACTGGATTAGT
>JAIPUX010001232.1:132953974-132968055 GCA_020142125.1 Phrynosoma platyrhinos
TCAGGAACAACGAGAAGAGACCACATAACTATCATATCCTCTTGCCACCTTTCACCTTAGCACTAACTTTTAAAAGATGGCATTCCTGGGGTATTTGTTATTCCACTGCTGCCACCCAAATATGTGTAAAGGACCCATACTAAAAGCTTTGAAAGATAAGTAATGTGATTTGGTTTGAAAACATAGGCCAAGTGATGTTTAAATGAGAATAAAAGTTTATTCTAGAACAGAATTGAATAAATATAACTTGTATCAAAGCTTGTCACTATAGTTACATATAAACATTTGTTTCCAATTCCTTTTTAATATTTCAGCCACACAGGCTAGCGATATCCCTCAGGTTATAACACAACAACTCCCTTCCTTAGAGTTCTGTATGTGTCCCAAGTGCCTCCTGTCTGAACTCTAACAAAATTTACAGTTCCCTCAGGAACTCCCAGAAATGCAGGTCGCACTCTCTGGCTTAACTCTCCCGAATCTCCAACTGTCAGCTTGATTTTTTTTTCAAGTGCTCCCAGCTTGAATTCTATTGATTGGCCCTCAGCTGCCTCCTGATTGGCCAGCTGGACATCCTATTCACCACAATAACACCGATTTTAAGATCACTTCACTGTCTGCTCATTAGTTTCTGGACCCAGTATAAGGTGTGGGTTATCATCTTTAAAGCCCTAAATGGCTTGGGTCCAACCTATCTTCAGGACAACCTCCTCCCATATAATCCATCCTGCACACTTGGGTCCTCTGGGAGGAATCTTCTGCAGCCTATAAAAACTAGACTGTCTGCAACAACCCAGAGTACCTTTTTGGCTATTCTTCCCAGATTATGGAATGGCCTGCCGGATGAGATCCATCATATTAGCATCTTAAACAGCTTTAAAAGGGTTCTTAAGATGGATCTTTTCTGGCAGGCCTTTCCTGAATAGGTATCCCGGCCAGCAAAAGATAGCCCAACCTGCTTATCCCTGATTCTGCTGCTGTTACTGTTTAGTTGTGTTATTTTAAGTATGTTTTAAATTGTCAACTGTTTAATAATATTTTAAGGGGGGGTGGGATTGTGGAATATGGAATGTGTATTTTAATGTTGTAAGCCACCCCGATTGTGTTACGCAGAGCGGCGGGTTATTGTTGTTAAAATTATTATTTCACTATAAATAGATTTTACTATAAAGCATGGATGAGCAGCCCCATTTTCCAGCCTCTTGGACCTTCAGCTGGTTATATGTGCTTGTTTTTCAAAACTAGTCCCCCCCCCCTTTCAAAACCAGAAATGATCACATTGTGGGCCATGGTGGATTGCACAGGCCATGGTAGACTATTTGAGGCCCATGAGCCAAGCAGTATCCATCTATGGTGCAAGAGAAGCATGTTGGAACATAGAATGATGCCTTTACAACAATAACTATTGATACTGCTGTACCTTAGCTGCACAATTTCATGTAGTAGTCTGAGTGTTGGATTTGGACTCCAGGAGACTAGTGTTCAAATCCTTGATAATCCATGAAAACCTTGGGCAAATCACACTTTCTCAGCCTTTGAGAAAAGAAATGGCAAACCTCCTCTGAATAAATTCTCCCAAGAAAACATTGTGATGGGATTACGATAAGGTGAGTCAGTTTGAAGGCACACAATAATAACTGTGCTGCTAGTGCTCAAGCCTATGCTTTAGTCATCTTTTTGATAATGCATCATAGGATTGAATCAGAGTGTGCCTGTTGTTTTCTGTGGAGTGCAACTTAATCCTTCTTTCAGAATTCAATTGCCATATCTTTAAGTAATATTTATGGTAGATGAGGCCTGCACGTTCTGGCTTGACTCTTAATATCACCATCCTCGTTGAGGCTCCTTTTTCAGACCTTTCTGTCTTGGGAGAACATTCTGAAGGGAAAACCTGTATGTGTTCAGTTGAACACATGTAGGATTTTTCATTGTATTAAGTATCCTGGGAGTTGAGGAAGTGATCAGATCGCATAGAGGAACGTTTGCTCATTCAGATGAACAGGTAGGCTTCCCCATCAGACTTTCTGTTCAAAGTGGAAAAGTCTGGAAATGGACTCAGTGAATGCGATTTCCACCTTATCTTCTTGAACATATTAATATATGAACATGAAAATGTGTATTTTTCATTGGCAATCAGAGCAGAGATTCCAGTCTTCAAATTCCCAACACCGTGAAGTTCTATTACATTATAAACAGAGTTCTATATATTTAAATTCCATTAAACTGAAGGAAACTTTAATACATAGTCAAATTTCAAATTGATTGTTTTTATGATTTTTATTTGTCTTTGGGCTGCACAGAAAGAAAAGCTAATAAATAATGTCACCATCTTGTCACAAAACAAGGTATCTCATGATGATGGACTTTAAATCCTTCCTGAATTCTAAGCTATCAAACACAGGAAGGCAGTCAAGAAAATACAACACATTATGTCTTTCTTATTAGAATAAGAAATTAGATAGGAGATGCAGCAACAGAGTACAAAGAATAAGGAAGAGGGACCCTGCAAGGGAATTAGGTGAATTCCAGAAATAGAAAACATGGGGCATATTATGCTCACAGGAAGGAGGCAAGGCAGATCTTCCAGGAGGAGTGGAACAGTAGAATTCATTATTGCTATGCTATGCTCCCTAAGGCAGCCACCACATGATGATATTCTGAGGAAATGAGCAGGAAAAAGGCAAGGGGAGAAGGTAGATAAAAACTTATTAAGGTAGGTACTTGATATGAATCTTCAAATTTTTGGGAAATGGATTCAAATATAAGGGAAAGAAAACAATTATACAACTTAAAAGTATGGTATGAACATTTGAAAAATAGGAAGTAACACACACATCCTACAAAATTAAATATGCACAAAAGAGGAATAGTATACTTCTTCAATGTAAGCTGTCGATAAAACAAAATATTTTATTTTATTGCATATACATTTATTGCATTGTCAGGGAAAAAGTATTTTATTTATTGGATTTATAATACTCATTTTACTCAGTGTGGCGCCCATGGCATCTCAGAAACAATGAAACGAATTTTGATAAAACAAATAAAATTAAAACAACAAAAAGATGGTCATATTAAATTATAAAATAGATTGTAAAGTACAAGCATTAAAATGAGAGCACCCACTCACCCCCAAAATATCAGATACAAGGGTGAGGATAAAGAAAGCATTTATGCCAAGAAGTATAAGAATGATGGGTATTTGGCAGGGGGTTGAACCCTTCTGCCACATTGGAAAAGGCTAACAAAGCTATCCCCCTGAAACCTTTAAAAAATGTATTCCTTAATGTAAGGGGAAAAAAATCAAAATAAGTGTCAATGTATCAAAAATAACAAGCTCTAGTATCTACCTAACAGTGTTTACTCTTAAAATCTAGCAAGTTTTATTTTGCATAAGCTTTTGCAAACTGTAGCCCACTTCACATGCATGGAGGGTTGGCAGATATTTATATACATGAATGAGTGGAAGGATGTAATTTGTGAGGTAAAAGGGAATGGAAGTGTAGAAAGTACAAACATTTATTTGTACCTGAACTGGCACCAGCAAACAATAATTGGACGGAAGCATACAGATTCCAATATAGATGAGATGCTTAGCACGTACATTTCATTAAAAAAATCAAACAGAGGTATGCCTTAGTTAATGAAGTAAATGTCTTCTTGGGTATTACTACTTTTACAGAAAATTTGGTATCAGATGCAGAAAGAAGATGGAAAGGATTTCTACAACACACACACACACAAAAGAAATGCAGCTCAACATGGTTTTAGCAAAGCATTCATTTATATACCGCTTCATATCACACTATGGGGTGTCTAAGTGGTTTACAACTGTAAGCTCATTGCCCCCCAACAGTTGGGTACTCATTTTAGCAACCTCGGAAGGATGCAGGCCTGAGTCTAGCCTGAGCCCTGGCTAGTATTGAACTTGCAACCTTGTGGTCTATGAGTGAGTGGCTGCAGTACAGGCATTTAACCACTGCACCACCAGGGCTCACCAGGGCAAACCTTTTATTCAAAACTAACAACAGACATATGAGAAAACTTGGGGCTCCCTGTTCGAAGTCCAGTGCTTTTAACTATGGTCCAAAACACATTGCAGAAATAATCCAGTTTAAGAATGCTTTAACTATCCTGGCTCAGTGCTAGGAAATCCTGGGAATTGTAACTTATTGTGGCACCAGAGCTCTCTGACAGAGAGGGCTAAATGTCTCACAAAACCACAGTCCCCATAATTCCCTAGCATTGAGCTAGGGCAGTTAAAGCATTACTCTATATTGATTCTCTCATATCAATTACAACTCTAAAAAATAAGATGAAACTTGGAACATGTAGTCAGAGAAACAAATAGGGTGATAGGATGCATCCTTGCCTGACCCCTTTGCCAATTGAGAACCATTCTGTTTCTCCATATTATGTTCTAACAGTAGTCTCTTGTCCTAAGGACAGATTTCTCATAAGGACTATCAGTTGTGGTGGCACTCCCATGTCCTTGAAATCCATCTATAGCTTTCTGTGATATATTCAGCCAAACACTAGTTAGAAGAAGACTAGGAATGGGAAGGGCAGCTATGAAAGAACTAGATAAGATCCTAAAGAGTAAAGATATACAACTGAGCATAAAGTCAGAATCATCCAAATCATTGTATTCCTCATCACCATGTTTGAATGTGATAATTCAACAGTAAAGAAAGATACTAAGAAGAAAATCAATTAATTTGAGACTTGTAGCTGGAGAAGGGTGCTAAGAATACTGTGGACAGTCAAAAAGACAAACAAATGGGTCCTTGAACAGATCAAGACTGAAATAACCCTAGATGCCTAGATAATCAAATTGAGGCTCTCATATTTTGGCCAAATAATGAGAAGGCATGCCTCACTAGAAAAGACAATAATGCTAGGAAAGGTAGAGGGTAGCAGAAAGAGAGGAAGACTGCATGTCAGATGTATGGACTCAATCAGGGTGGACACAGGCCTGAGTTTGCAGGATCTAAGCAGAGCAGTGGAGGACAAGGGCTCTTGGAGATGTTTCATCCACATGGTTACCATGTGTCAGGCTCAGCTCAAGGACAGTTAACAACAAAAACAAAGCAGAGGAAAAAGAATGCAACAACTGATTTGCTTAATCAAATGAGAAATAGAATAATTTGCACAACTTGATAATTAGATGCCCAGGTTTGAGGAAATGGAATGTGACAATAGCAGCCTGGTAAGTTTTAGAAAGTTGTGCAAAACATCCCATTTCAGGGAAAGCAAAAAATCTGCCTTGAGGCTACAACAGCTGGGGGGAGGGCTGATGAAATTACACAGGGGTGTCTTTGTAGTAGTAACAATAATTATTTCCATATAGGATGCATCTACACTGTAGAAATAATTCAGTTTGTCACCACTTTAACTTCCATGGTTCCATCCCACAGAATCCTGGGACTTGTAGTTATGGGAGGCACTAACACTCTTTGATAGAGAAAGCTAAAGACTTGTAAAACTACAATTCCCAGGATTACCTAGGATGGAGCTACAGAAATTAAAGTAGTGTCAAACTGTGTCATTTCTATGATGTAGATATATTCTCAGAGTCAGCCAGGTGTTAATGACTGTCCAAAGTAGTATTGCTTTTTGTAATGTACCAATGTGATCCTTTCTATAGTAATGTCATTCTATCTATGGTGTTATGATTACTACTGCTACCATTTGAAAGGATGGGGAGTGTGAGGCTGGTATCTCTGGGGCAGCCATAACCCTATTTTGCTCACTTCTGCTTTAAATACAGCATTGTTATGGTATTCTTCAGCCTTTTGCTTTGACATGTGTACCAGGTGTGCATAATGTCAAATGAAGGAAAGTTATTGTTGTTGTTGTTGTTATTATTATTATTATTATTATTATTAGGAGTATTTATACCCCGCTCCAGCAAAAGGCTCTCAGAGCAGCTTACAAATGGCTAATTAGACTTTTCCCTGCCCTCACGCTTACAATCTAAAAAGACAAGACACAAAAGGAGAAGGGAATGGTGATGGGGAAGGGGAATAATTCCAGCAGATCTTCTCCCCCTTTAAAGGTAGATGGACTGTACAAAATGAAAAGGTGTCTTAAGGTGAGAGGCCTTTGATGATATGAGCTATTAATTTTTGCTTTGTCAGGACCCTGCTGGGAAGCATTTGAAATACTTGTTCACTTCCATGATTGCTAAACTAAAGTAATACCATATTCCCTGGATCTCCTTTGATGAAATTCATGGGATTCACAATATTTTCCAGTATTTTTGTAAAATGCTCATTAAGGTCATAGTTGCCACTGAAGCTGATGCAGTAAGCTACTACATTTTTCACAGCTACTACAGCTACTGCTAAGGCAAAACCGGTGGCAGATACTTCTCCGCTAGTAATACCCCACTGGTTTATTGTTACCGTTCAGTGGAGATCACAAGGTATGTATTTCAACAGGAAGATGTTTCAGCATTGACTAAGCACCTGTTTATGGGGCCAACTGATATGATGATTTGAGAATGAGTTCTATTTGCAATAAAATGTTTTAATGATAATTTTACCATAAACATAGAATAAACCCAATCCCTATTTCTTTGTTCAGGCAATATTTCAGAGCTTTCAGAATAGTATAGACAAAAATTGTTAGAAACATTTTCCAGAGAGCATTTGTCTATTTTTTTTAAATGTTTTTCTTTGAATCTCACACTTTCTGAAAAAGGCAACATCACAGAATTTTCCTTGAATTTCTTCCATTCTTTTTCAGTGACATCTACCATCAGACCATCATAGAAATTCTGGAGAATGGAAGTGGGCACAGTCCATGTACTCAGGAGCTATTTTTCAAAGAGGTTAAGGCCTACACAGCAGAAGGGAACGTGATTAATCCAACAGGCTCTGGACCTATGTGGGAGAGATTTAGAATAGGAGTCTAACAGGTCCACAAACTCGATTATTTTCCTATTGTCTGTGTCTACAGTTCATGGGGGCCTTGCTGTTGTACATACCCACGGCAGCACTTTGTTGGAGCCTCTGTAGGAGGAACTTTGTTGCTATGTGCCTTCAAGTTGTTTGTGAGTTATGCTGACCCTAAGGCAAACCTCTCATAGGGTATTCTGGGCAAAATTTGTTTAGAAGGGGCTTACCATTGTCTTCCTTTGAGACTGAGACAGTGTGACTTGCCTAAGTTCATCAAGGGGGGGTTCCATGGCTGAGTGAGATTTAAATGATTATAGTCTCCCAGAGTCCTTGTGCAACTCTGAGACCACTACACAAAACATGTTCAGTTGTACTTCCTTTGCTCCCAAATCTTGAACCTTCCCTGGAAACTAAAGAGCAGATTGAGTCATTCTGAGTTCTACTGGAGTGTAATTTTTTTTTTGGAAACTATTAAAAATGGTATGCTTCCAAGTTGCTAGTCTAGGTGGGGATTTGGAAATACTGCTTTATGGTCCTTGATCCTTCCTGAAGATGTACTGCTGAGTGAATCATGTTTGAATCCACATCCATCACCCTTCTGGTCCTTCAGTTTTTTATTTTGTCCTATATATTATTAACTTATACACAAAACCACTTGGACTGGTTATTTGAAGTTTCTGGGTTTTGTGATTCTGATGACAGTCGGGAAAGAAGACAGTATCTTCTTTCCATTTAAATCCACCCCACCCCCCACTAAAACATTATGGTTTGATAGTGGATTATTCAAGTGTATCTGTTTTATGGATGTCTAGAAAATTTCAGTCCATCAAGTAGGGTATCTGTCTGTCAAGCAATAAATTTATTGTAGAAAGACATCCTTTTAGCAAACCTTCCATTTCATAACGTTTGTTTCTTTCTGCTTCTTCAAACTGCAGGTTTTCCAGCATGCAATCACATCATCTTAGAAGCTGCTATCATCAGATGACTCTTGACATTTATGTATCTTTCTGCCTCTCAGGCAAGTGAACTTACAATTCACTAACCTTAAGAAACTCAAAACACTAGTCTATGAGCTAGAGATATATTTAGTAATGAAAAGAGAAAAGTGTGTTTCATTTGAGGAACCACAGCTTATTCTTTAAGTGTAAAAGCATGACTTATTCTAGTTCTACTAAAAAAAGAAAAAGAAAGAAAGATTGATCACATGATTTATGCTGTCTAGCTATAGTCTTGGAACACTAAATAAATATCAGTTTCTAAGACATCCATACTGTGAATTATTATTTTAGTGAATACTTAAATTTAATTTATTCATTATCACAGAAGCTATATATGACTATATATAGAGGCCCTGGTAGCACAGTGCTTACATTTCTGCACTGTAGCCATTCACAGCTGCTACACTGTGAATTCAATCCCAGGGCTCCAGGGTTGACTCAGCCTGGCATCCTTCCATACCTCACTAAAATGAGTACATAGCTTTTTGAGCGCAATTAACTTACACATTGTAAACTGCTTAGGGAGAGCTTAAGTGCTTTGCTAATTGATATGGAAATGTACTTACTATTGAATTAAGGAGCACACAAACATTTTGGACAAGGCCAGCACAAAATATTTTGCTATCTGAGACAAAGAACAAGTATCAGACCATTGCATTCCATGTACAAAAACCAACTGGATTGGCATTTGAATCTTTCTCCAACACTGGCAATGGGACTGTATCATATTTTTCCTGAAGACAAAATACTAGCTTACAGGGTACAATGAGGGCAGAGAGAACACAGCTGTCTCCTTCAACATCTTGCTGTCATTTCCCATGAACTGCTATCTGAGGTGACCATTTCATTCTACCCAATGATAAGACACTATTGACTGTGTGATATAATCACCTCATTCTGCCAGTAGTAGAGAACTTATGTAGTCTTGAGTGACCACAGATTATTTACATAACTGTAAATATATTATGAAAACACTGAAATAGTTAAAGGCTTTCCATACTTTTGTTCAGTCATTAATTAGAAAGGAGACTGAAATCAAGATATCAGAAGAAGACTAGGATTTGGAAGAGCTGCTATGAAGGAACTAGACAAGATCCTGAAATGTGAAGATATATTATTGAGTACTAAACTCAGGATTGTCGATGCCATCGTATTTCCAATTTCTTTGTATGATTGTGAAAGCTTGAATGAAGAAAGCTGATAGGAAGAAAATCAACTAATTTGAATTGTGGAAGAGAATTCTGTTGATACCAATGGATTGCCAAGAAGATAAGGCTTAATTTGTCCTAGAGCAAATCAAGCTTGGATTCTCCCTACAAACCAAGATGACTTAATTGAGAGCTTGTGGCTTCACAAAGGAAGGAGACATGCTGGATTCCAAGGAAACATCTTCTTTGATTTGCAAATGGACATTAAATGTCCTTAACTTTGAAAATCTCCTAGTGACCGCATAGCCAAAGGGGGAGGTGCCAGCCTGCCGATAGTCCTCCCTACCATCTGAACAAAGACCAGAGACAGAAAACTATGAATTATATCTTCAATTTTTTTCTCCTACTTGCTTGAAGAAGCCAGTGTCACTTTGAAAGATTGCAACATGTACTTGTGCATTTTGGTTGGCTCATCATGCTTTGGACATATCATAAGAAGACATGACTTATTTGAAAAGACAGTAATTCTTGGCAAGGTAGAAGGGAGTAGGAAAAGAGGAAGACCACATTACAGATGGATAGATTTAATCAAGAAAGCAAGAGCTCTGTCTTTGGAAGACTTGAGTATCTGGAAGACAGGGCAACTTGAGGATTTGGAAGACAGGGCAACTTGAGGTTCTCTCACTTATAGAGTCACCATGAGTCAAAGTCAAGAACAATAAAAATGATTCTTAGAGAAAATGAATGTTCCAGTGAGAAACCAATCTATGATATGCATGAAATAGAGAGTAAAAGTATTAAGTAAGAGAGTTCAGAGATGTCATTGTACAAATCTTTCAGACCAAATATTTTATTAGAACTAGGGAGTTAACTGATCAGACTGAGGTAGGAACTAGAGAAAACTGAATGCTGGATACAGACATGAAGTATACAGTCATGAAATAAATGCTACTAACAAGCAATCTCTAGATTAAAATCCTATGCTATACATGCTAGAGGTAGAAAGACTGCCTGAAGACTTGAGGAAGACATGTGATGAATGCTAGAGTTAAAAAATCTTCCTGAAGACTTGGGGAAAAGAAAAGAAAAGGAAATTTGGGGGAGGGGAGAACAAAAAAAAGTTTTTCTTGAGATTCAGCAATTTACAGTGAGGACCCTGTAAAGCCCTTGCCACAATAAGAAGCTCTGCCTCTGAGACCCTGCAAGATGTCTCTCAGTTCAATCCTCCAAGAGACTGCTACCCGACATCCTCAAATTATGTAGTGAGAAGGATTGACTTGCACAACATAGGGGGTTTCCCTGTAACCATTGTTAGGGGAGGATGGGCAAGTGAGGATCATCTAGCTAAGTTCTGATAGTGCATGATGATGACATTATCCTTTAGAACTTCCTAAGGATAATATCAGCATTGTACTGGCTACCAGAATACAGTCTGAAGATCCTTGGGTGGTCTCCTCTGTTCTCCAATGACTACAAAATTACTGTATATTGGAGAGCATCAGGAAAATAGTAAATGGTGGGGGTGGTGGAGAGAATCACTCTGCTGCAATAATGTTTTTGAAAATATACTAGTTGTTTTTCCACTTTTGATTTTTTTTATTTCAGAGGGTTTCAAACAGTTCATGAAGCCTTAGTCTCTGAGGGTTAGGAGATATAGTTATTGGCAGTTTCTAGAATGGGAAGCATTCTTAAATTAATGTTTGCTCATAGTGAGTTTGCAAAGATTAGATTATTTGTTGTTGTTGATATCAGCCTCTGATGCACAGAAGGATGAATGGGGACATAAGATATATGATGCAGTGCAGCAGCCTTATCACCAAAAGGAAACTCAGTATGTTTGAGAGCTTATTCAGTGTTGGGAAAAGATGTTGGTAGTTGTAGCCCTAGCAAACTGGAGTTTCCACTAGTCAAATGAGAAATGAGGTTTAAGCATCCCATTCATCTTTAAAATGCTTTAGAAATGACTAAAGCAGGCTGACTCAAGGACACCATCAGAATATCCAGTGATGATATTTAATATGTGAAAGTCTCTGTGGAAACAGATGAATAGTTGTAGATTAATCGATATGCTTTTAGGATTTTAAAGATTGCCACATTGTTGTAAAAGAAGCCATGGGTAAGCAGTTCCCATGTTCTTCTAACTTGAGTCCCATTTGGGAGAAAGGTATAAAATAAAATAAAATACCTTTAATTTTAAATAAAGTATAAATATATACATAAGTAAATAATATATGAAAAGACCCTTAGTTTGACTCAAAGGCTTTTTGTGATTTCTGCACAATGGTCTTTTGAAAACATGGTGGTCCTTTCCTTTCATTCGGTTAGGTTTGGGACAGTCAAATATTATCTTTCATCAGTGTCTGTGCACAGGGCAACAAGAAGAGTTGTAAGAGTTGTAAGGGGAATTGAATTTTCATACTTCCTGTCTTTTTGACATAAAGTCAAATTGAGAAACTGTTAATATTTACTCACATTACACAGGTGATTTCCTTGAGGAGGTCAGTTGTCATGCAGAGTAATTTGGCTAAAATAATTAATATTTTCAAATTTAAAATTGGAAAACTATTTTATGTATTAAAGGTAAGGTAAAGGTAAAGGTATTCCCCATTAACAAGTTTGGAACTAGCGGAATTCAGACTGACATGGAGTCAGCCTGGAATCCAAACTAGCCTGGGGAACAAAGGAATTTTGGGATTTTATATAGAACAAAACTAGCTTGGGGTAAAGATTAGGTATCCTACATCAAAAGGCCAAAGGACATGAAGAATAGTCACTTGAGATAGAGGTCCTTGAAGTGGAAATGATGGTTGTAAATGAGCATCCTCTGGCTTGGAGTGCCAAATATCCTGTTGATCAATCACATAGCCTTCCTGATCTGGAAGTGTTAATTGTGCCCTTATCACAACTCCCAAACTGCTATGTGACCTGATGTTCTGAGGCTTATGGCTGCTATAAAGAGTACATTTAGGGTCATAGAGGGATACACATGCACCACAAAATTGGAAGACTTCTGGTATTCATAACAGAGGGAGGTGGCACCCCAAAGCTGAAGAAAGAAAGACCAACAGCCTTGGTCTCACTATAATTCCTACATCCACAAAGGGCCATTGCAGACCAGCTCAAAGGGCTGGCCTGGGGGTGGAGATGGGGCATGCAGTATTGTTACTGTTGTTATTTTTATTATTATTATCTTTATGCTTGTTTGTTTTTCATTATTATATTTATATTCCACTTTGCCCCCAAAATTGGAACTCAAAGTGACTCACAATTTAAAAGAACAATACAATTAAAAACATACAAAAATTGGGCATTAAAATATAATTCTTCAACCATCTAGCAATGGCTATCCTTATGATCAAGTTAATGATCAAGTTATTTGATAATTAATATCAAAAGAAACAACTGTCTTTTGACTGTTCTTTTATCTTTATATAACTAATCATGCTCCAAAATCTATTGTCTTTTATTACTTATATCTCTGTAGTTATCTGTAAATGATTTTCTATGTTGGACTATCATAAGTAAACATTTTATTCTAATGTCTTTACGTATCCCTTTATCTTTTCTCTCTGCACATGAATTATAACAACCAGTAAATCTCTAAAGCAGAAAGTAGAATGCACAGTGATTCTCAACAAAAGTAGGAGCAAATTGTTAGAACAGGACAAGATAACAATGCTCAAATTATCTTGAAAATAAGCTCTTGGTGATAGAAAAAAAGATTTTATAATTATATTGTAATACATAAAGTGAGGGATGCAGTGGCTCAAGTGGTTAAGACGCTGACTCTGTTGATTGCATCTGGATTTATTCCAACATTCACTTCTTTATTTCCTAGCTCTTGTGAGACTGTGTGTCTGTGTGTGTGTGTGCATTGGTGTGTGTTTTTCCCTTTAATAAAATACAATTCACAGGAGAGCTTTGTTTTCACTGTAGTCTTTGTTTCATTACCTTGCTTACAGGTGGGAAAGACCCCGGGGTTGCTTGTAACTCATCCCATTGACTGAGCTAATAAAATTCCCCTAGTTATTAATTACACTTCTCTACCCCTCTACTAAATGGGTATAAAATATGTATATTGGAAATGAAGCTCGAAACCTGAGCCCTATGTTTTAACAATACAGAACATTACCTTCCAACTAGTGTCAATTTATTCATCACCTGAAAGATAGATGGGTGAAAAATGTATAAAATATGCACATTATAATCCACATATAAATAAACACACTAAGGCTACCCTTGAATATGTTTCCTGGATATGAAGATACCACATTTTAGCAGATACAGGGGATCCTAAAGAGGGAGCCAATGGACTGAGACTTTACTATTTAGGGTTTCCACCTCTAACAAAATTAAAAAAAAATTAAAAATGGGACTACATTTGGCATGTTTTGCCAAAATAACACCTAGAAAGACACCCCCCTGATGAGTCGGGAGGGGTTTCTTGTTGCGCTGGCCATATTAGGACATGAGAGGCCTAATTGGTTAAGCGTGTGGGGTATTGAGCACCTGCGCGCTTGGTCCAATCAAGTTGCTTTGTTCATATCCCAAAGTTTTATGGTTCCTGTAATCTCCCAAGACTTGGGATGAGAGTTTGTATTTTATAGCTTTGCGCTGCCACATAGTGGCAGCCATTTTAGAGCTTGAACTGAGTGAGTCACATTGCTCTGCTCTGTGGATTTCAGGCCCACTGGCACCCTGGCATCACCGGTCTGGTAAGGTTGTAGTCCCGGGATGAGCATTCTGTGCAAGATTATATAGCACTACTGCAGGGGTAGCTGCACCGCATCATCACATTAGGATCACAAGGGAGATTCGAGAGGATTTGAAGGTTTGGGACTCCTTTTTGGAGCAATTCAATGGGACTTCATTTTGGAGATCTGAAATGCTGCTTCAAACAAACTTTCAGATGCTGCTGGCACCCATGGCTTTGGTGTTTACTGGAATGGTCAGTGGGCTGCAGAGATATGGCCTTCTGCATGGTCAGAGTGTGGTCTGACTAGAGACCTGCCGTTTCTGGAACTTTTTCCTATTGT
>JAIPUX010001232.1:132968878-132981781 GCA_020142125.1 Phrynosoma platyrhinos
TTTGCTTACATACTTTGTCACATGCGGTGAAGGTCCACCCACCTGGGGCGTTACACCTTCACATATACATGTGACAAAATTGTTGGAAGTTTATTCTTGTAAATAGACCCTGTACAGCTACATAAAATTTGTGGCCTGTTTTAACTCAAAAGAGGCGTCTCTTGTCCTTTGTGCCAGTGCAATTTTCCTAATGCAAAAAGCATGGAGGTTTCTCTTCAGAGATTTAATGTTCTCTGCCTAACAAAAGGGGCTGTAATCTCATAAAGGAGACATCTGGAGCCTCAGAAGAAGTACAATTTTTGTACTGCATAGGGAATTCAAATTTTATCTCCAGAACTTTAGAATGCTTTATACCCAGTGCCACATGGCCAGAAGGAGAAGAGGCCCACTTGCATAGATATACCTTGAAAGAACACCACCAAAACCTTGAGAAAATGCAAGCATGTGACTAACAATGTCATTTTTTTTCCTCCTGTTTGATTCTTACACCAGTGGAGCTTCAAAAGCTTGCTTCATGTATTTTGTGCATTTCTGTTGGCTTATTAAAGGTATCACTGTTTTGTGGATTTTTGAATGTTATTGTGCTTTGCTATATGGCCAACACAGCTACCCCTGAATATACATACTAAGAGTGTGTGTCTACTCAATCTGTTGACCTGGGGGCTGATTGGGGCCACAACAACTGTATGCCACAGCCCCAATCCAGTGGTTTGCAACTCTAAAAAGAGCTGGTAAATATTGCTACTTTTTAGAATGGCAAAAAGCCACCCTTGCTGCCACAGTGGTGGCTTTTCAGTGCTTCTTTGGTGCAGCATGAGTGAATGGTGCACCAAGGGAGCACCCTAATGCCTCCTACCATGCAGTGGGGTGCACAGTGTGAGGACAATGTGGGGGTGGAGTCAGGGCAGCCAGAGTGCAGTTGCCACACTCCCACTCCACCCCCAGGCCAGCCCTTGTGGCTGGTCTATAGATCCCCAGTCCTTGGGCAGCTTCAAGACCCAGCTCTCTTTTCATGTGATTTTTTTTATTTTTAATCCCTTTGTATTGGGATGGGATGTTTGTTACAGAATCCACTCAGAACTAAAAGGACAGTATAGGGATTCTACACCCTTCACCAGATCTAACCACCCATCTATCTATCCATTCATTTTAAGGAATTTATGTATCATCACTCAGCCTACTAGTGATCCTGTGGTGATGTAAAAAAAAAAATAAACACATTCAAAGCATTATGTACATAGATTAAAAAAAACATTAAAAAAAACTAAAAATACTTCTTAAAAATAATTTAAAGCCAAGCCATTAAAATAGTTGAGGAATTTAAAGGACCATGTGGATGTACACTGTATTAGCTACCTGCTTGAAGCTTAGAAGCGATAAAGCCAACCTAATGTTCTTTCTCAAGGAATTCCACATGTAGAGTTGTCTTAGTGAGAAAAACTCTGCCACATGTACGCACCAACCTAAATTTGTGGGCTGTTGGGACACAAAACCAGATGTCTGTTCAGATTTTGGTCAGGCTCATATGGGAGGAGATAGTCTTTCAGATATCCTGCTCACAAGATGTCCAAGGATTTGTAGGTCAAAACCAGCATCTTGAATTAAACTCATAAGCAAATTAGAAGCCAGGGCAGCTCATGTGTAAGGATGTAGTCCTTCAGTAAATTTCTTCTTGAAGAAAGTATTAAGTAACTTTAACTATTTTTTTCAAGAAATTCTTCAAAAACTGCACAGACTTAGGGTCGATGCAGATGGCCCGTTTGGGGTGGCAGAAAGCCACCTCAGGGAGTGGCAGATTGGGGCCATGGCAACCCCATGCCACAGCCCTGATCCTTCCTTTTTCTGCGCCTAAAAGAGCATCAAAAGGCTGCCCTAAGAGCCAGCACTGCGGCTCTTCTGCACCCTTTTGGCGCAGCATGTTTGCACGCTGTTCCAGAAGGGCACCCTGATGCTGGATGCTATACGTACAGTTGCAAGGCATCAAGACGGCATCAGGGTGGGGTTGGGGTGGCTGGCGTGCAGTTGCCCCACTCCAATCCTATTTCCAGGCTGGCCCTTTGGGCCGGTATGCAACGGCCCTTAGTCTGTGTAACATTTTAACATAATATTTTTGGAAAATGTGCAATAATTATTTCAGTCATATCTAGTAGGGATAAATATTTAGTTGATGTATCCCTACTACTATTACAAAGGTCTACCTATTCATACCAGGTCCTACCTATACCACCAACCAATACTTAATACTTTCTATACTGACTGGCAGCATCTTTCCAGGGCTCAGCTCTGCCACAAGACTTTCACATCAATTTCTATCTTGTGCAGCAGGGAAAGGTCTTCTCAGCTGAAAAAATAAATAAAGATGATCTCATCCCTCCAAAGAAAACAAAACATTGAACAAACAAAAATCATCTCCTCCATGAGAACAGGAGGACTAGGAGGCTTATGTCCCAGGCTCGCTGAATATAACAATCCCTCCCAAGATTAAGAATATACTGCAACTTTTAGATGTTAGTCTTACCTGTCTTCCCATTATAGTAATAAAATACATAGGGCAAACAGGTGAAGGTATATGTGCCTTTAAATCACCTGTTAACTTATAGATTTCATATTAACATATTTCATATGTTAACTTGAATTTCATATGGTTTTCTTAGGTAGGGAATGCTCAGATGTGATTTTGCCAATTCCTTCCTCTGAACAAAACCCTATTTAAAAAGAGTAAATAAGTGATGAAGTAAAGAAATAAGATTATTAATATATTTTATTAGTTTTTGCTTCTTAAGTTTCTTTTATGAGATTAATAAACTCATTTAGCAGATGGAACCAAATTCAAGTCATGAGAAACCTTCCAGTGTAATTTTTTTAATTAACTCTAATTAGCCCTACCAGTGAAGAAATAATGTCTTTCCTGGCTGTTTAATCTTATCTAAGGAACCGTGACTCCTTTAACAAGTCCTTTTAGGAAAGGACAAAGATAATTCACCCCTTTTATTGGGTTACATAAGAACCAATGACTCCATTAAGTATCATACAATATCCAGTGCAAGTATACAGAGGAAATGGGAAATAAGAGGAGGTGACACAACACAAAAGGAAGAGCAAGAGAAATTAAT
This sequence comes from Phrynosoma platyrhinos, assembly GCA_020142125.1. Classification (NCBI taxonomy): domain Eukaryota; kingdom Metazoa; phylum Chordata; class Lepidosauria; order Squamata; family Phrynosomatidae; genus Phrynosoma; species Phrynosoma platyrhinos. Next base: position 132,971,992 of record JAIPUX010001232.1, read on the forward strand.
GGGTTTGGGGTTTTCACCTTTGGATCATACATTCTCATGATTTTTTTCTGTTGTAATTTACTGCCTTTGAAATAGAATTTGTGAACTGATTTTATAGTTGTAATGGGATTCAAGAGGATGAGAATGTGACTTGAGTACTGACTGTATGTTTATTTAATGAACATTTATTGGCAGAAAGAATGGAATCTGAGGAGAAAATTCTCAGACGCAGCTATGGTTGATCCTTGGAATCAATGGAAATTATATAAATATTGATTTACCAAGTTGTAATTGGTTTTGTAGATCTAACTGTAGTTGAGACAAAAAGCATGTTTCAGGACTGGACTTTTTGTTATTAATAGATTTTAACAGATTATATTTTTTAAACTGTGCTAAATTTAATTCTTTTTTAAGAAGAGTAAGATATATTATCATATATTGTTATTATGTATTGTATTGGTTTCTTTTAACATGTAAGAATGGGATAGAAATACAAGTTTTATTTATTTATTTATTTAGAAGTTACTACATTCTTTATCATCTGCAGTTTTTAAGCATAAGTACTTAGTCTATTCCTACTTAATCTAATGATTTCTACTTAGTCTATTAATAACTTTTTAACCACTAATGCTGAATCAGTCATGTTTTAACATACATTAACCTATAATATTTTTTAGCATTCTCAACAGATAATGAAATAGTGGTATTCTAATTTTAAAGATGGATAATTATGATTTTACTAATATACTTAGCAGTATTCTTGAAGGCAACGAAAAGCCTTCATTATGGTAAGCTACAACTTAATTTTGGTATTAGCAGTGAATGTGCCATTGATTTAAAGCCCTCTCTATATAGGGTCATTTGGAGCAAGCTACACTGCCAATAACCTCTAAACACAGTAGTTTTCTGAAAGGAAACACGGTTTCTATCTCTGGAGACTCTCTGTATGTTTTAGAACACTAATTTTGCAGCAATAAAAACTGTGTGGAGAGGCTCCATAGATCCATGGGGCTCTTTCCTTCCAAATGTATTAATAGCAATGCCAGAAGAGCAGCCTGCCCCTCTTTATGTTTTGTGTAGTAAAATCTTGAATGCCTTCATAGTAGTTCTGTCAATGTGTCTAATTCCTATTACCAAAGTCTACAACAGCTAAACTCCATTATTTGAAGAAAGAGATTTTGCAGCAAAGAATTCCAATAAAGAGATTGCTGTAGTTGTTGTTATTAACTGCCCTCGAGTTGACCCTGACTCATGGCAACCAGGTGGATGAGACTTCTCCAAGCCCTCCCCATTCTTCACAATTCTACTTACTTCCTGAAGATTCATGCACATGACCTGTAGAGTCCATCTATCTGGTGTGTAGTGTAGCAATAGCAATAACTAGTACATTTCTATACAGCTTATCAGTACACGTAAATGCTCCCTAAGTGGTTTACAAAGTGTAAGCTAATTGCTTCAAACAAGCTGGGTACTCATTTTAGCAACCTCAGAAGGATGCAAGCCTGAGTTGAGCCTGAGCCCTCGGCTGGTATTAAATTCACAACCTTATGGTTTCCAAGTGAGTGGCTGCAGTACAGGCATTTAACTACTGTGCCAGGGCTCTAATGTAGTCCCTCTCTTTCTGCTGCCCTCTAACTTTCCTAGTATTGTGGTCTTTTCTAATGAGTTGTGCCTTCTCATGATGTGGCCAGAGTATGATAGTCTCAGTTTGATCATTTTGACTTCCAGATTTGATCAGTTCATCAACCTATTTGTTGGTCTTTTTGGCTGTCCCCAGTTTCCTTAGCACTCTTACCCAACTCCACATCTCAAATGAATAGATTTTCCTCTTATCCACTTTCTTCACTGTCCAGCTCTTGCAACTGTACATAGTGATGGGGAATACAATGTCTTGGACAATTTTAACTTTAGTGTTCAGCTGTATATCTTTACACTTTACATGAGACTTATGCAAGACTTGACACATTAATTACACATGGTCTAAACATGGACTCAGAGTACATCCATCTACATTTAAACTCAAGTTTTCACATATCTTCTAACTTTCCATTCTTCTGTAGAATTGCTATAAGCATGCCCTTGCTACACACTGGAAACAAACGGAACAGTATAATGTTCTGCCTCCTACTTCACAAACTATTAGTTGCCAGGCATAAGCTCTGGAAACACTCTTTGAAGTCACTGCAAGTGGTTTTAAAGTTGCACTGTAAGTAATATTTTCTAGTTGTTTATTTGGCTTAATAGGTATTTTAAAAATTGAAATATTTTACATAAATGTCCACAAAAGTTGAAATTGCACATTGTAATTTGTTTTCTGTTACAATTTTTGTTGTTTATTGTCCCTTTTCGCTTATATTTTATCAGCAACTGCAGAAGGCCTTTAAATATTACTAGGCTGACATGTGTAGGGCTAATTTCATGAGACCAAAGAAAGGCTTCCACCTGATGTTTAACCAATCACATATTTAAAACTAGGTTTGGGAGAATAATGATTCAAGAGGGCCTCTTCCAGCACCTTAAAATGTGATTAGTGGGGGGTTGCAGACTGCCAGAAATAGTGCAAATTGAGTCCACTTTAAGGGTTAGGTTTAGTGCTAGGGAATCATGGGAACTGTTTTTTTCCCCCTGACACATTGAGCCTTCTCTGTCAGAGAGCTCTGGTGCCACAATAAAATACAGTTCCCATGATTCCCTAACCCTAACCCTAACCCTAAAAGTGGACTCAATTTGCACTATTTCTGGCAGTCTGCAACCCCCCTAGTGTGATCTATAATAAATACCAGGTCCATACAGTTTTGTAATAATACTAAAGGAATATTCCTAAACTTTTGAAGGTCTGTTTGACATAAACTTTTGCACTGGTAGAAGAGTATGACCATTGGTGTTAAACAAACTGTGTCAAAACACATCTAGATTTTGTTCAAATGTTGGCTTCTTTATGCATTTATTATATCTCAATCTTTTATTGTGGATTTGTGATAAACTTTTAAGTTTATTTACAATATATATATATATATATATTACTAACCTAGTTCCTGACACTATCTATCTATATAGATATAGATAGAGACAGAGATAGATATATAGATATACAGATAGTGTCAGGAACTAGGTTAGTGTGTGTGTGTGTGTGTGTGTGTGTATGTGTGTATATATATATATATGTATATGTGTGTATATATATATATATATATATATATATATATATATATATATATATATTGCTTACAAAGGCTGCATCTGCACTGCAGAAATAATCCAGGTTGATGCCACTTTAACTGACATGGCCCAGTGTTCTGGAATTCTGGAAACTGTAGTTTGTTTGGCTAAATGTCTCACAAAACTGAAAATCCTAGAACACCCAGAAAATCCCAGCACTGAGCCACAGCAGTTAAACTGGATTAATTCTACAGTGTGGATGCAGCCTTAGGTCTTCTGCAGACTGCTAGAAATAGTGCAAATTCAGTCCACTTTAACTGCCCTGGCTCAGTGCTAGGGAATCATGGGAATTGTATTTTTTTTCTGAGACATTGAGCCTTCTCTGTCAGAGAGCTCTGGTGCCACAATAAACTACAGTTCCCATGATCCCCTAGCACTGAGTCAGGACAGTTAAAGTGGACTCAATTTACACTATTTCTGGCAGTCTGCAAAGGCTCTTAGTTCCTGTCTGTTGTTTTGTTGATTGTCACCCTTTGAATCAGTTCTTATCCTTCATTCTTATCTAGCTGGTGGGCTTCGCACTAGTGGTTGCATTTGCTATCATCTGCTTGAATTAAAATGCAGACTGTTTAGCACAGCTCTGTTCAGAATTAAGGTGGGGACATGTATGATTGAATTTACCTTCTCCTGACATGCTAGAGTTCCATAGATGGGTGGTCCTAGAGGTGGGAGAGATGCATCCAGCCCGGTGACTTCTCCACTTACATTCTAAGTAGTGCTTAATGCCATAGATCATTTTCTAGTGAAGCAATATTTAGGTAGCAGGAAAGATTAATAAATGACAGGGTAGGTAAAATAGAAGACAAATCAGTTTTAGACAAATTTGTAAGCAATCTGTTTCTCCTCTTCTCAAATAGTAACATTCTGAGCCTGGCACTCCAACATGCTCATTTATGAGTAATTTTAAGCTTGTCAGTGAGTCAAGTCTAAACAGAACATAAAAAGACAACAGATACTGGCTGCATTCCAAGTTCCACTCCTACTTATAGAAACATCTCAAGCGTTCAATCTTCATACTGCTCTCTCTTTCTATAAAGTGTGTGTATGCATATGTGTGCTTGGTTTCAAAGTAAATTCAAGTGTCTGTGTGAAAACCCACTACCACAGTCTTTAATGATGGTGCAGTGTATACTTTCTTGGGAGTAAGCAGAATTTGGAAAAGTTACTTTTTTGACAAATGTTACTTTTTTGGACAACTGACTCCTTAACTCTCCTTGCCAGCTTAATGGCTGGGAAAGTCTAAAAGCTCTCATCGATACAAGTAACTTTTTCAAGGTCTGGGACTGGGAGTAAGGTCCTCTGAACTCAGTGGAGTTTGCTTCCAAGTAAAAAATCCTTAAAATTAAACTGTCTAGCCAGCTTTCCACATAGATATTCACCATGCAGCATCAGTAGTTTGTTGTTAAATAGTCAAGGAGGATTGAGTCAACACTTTGTCTCTGGGTACATTTATAACCACAGGGTAACTATGGGAAAGGGGAGAGATCTTAACCCTCTCTTATGCTGGAAGCCTAATATCATTCACCCCTTAAAGTTGTTGTTCTTTTTTGGAGAAATACTTCCATTGGCATCCAGCTGGAACAACATGTGTGTGTTTGGACAATATTATCCAGAAACAAACATGGAAGAGAAGTTTGTGTTGAAAAATGTGAGATATAATAGTGAATTTCTCAAACAGAATAATCACATTGACCAGGCAGAAAATGAACAGCCAGCCCTCCTCTTTCACTCTCTCTCTCTCTCTTTCACACACACACACACACACACACACACACACACACACACACAGTCTAGCAAAGAAAGATATAAGCAAATGAAAACAGCCTTCTTTGTAAATCATATAAAGTAGCTCTGCTCACAAAAACTTGTGCATTATCAGCTACATAATCAAATGAAAGAGAGAAAGGAGGAAGGCTACACATTAAAGCGGTGTGGAAAAAGAGAGTGTTCAGTAACACAAATGGGGAGTTTCCATAAATATATATTCTGCCTAAACTCCTAAAGAGTAACATACAAACTAGCAATTAGTGAGCATAGGCATCCAAACAATGCTAACTCTAATAATTAAAATCCTTTCTTAATGAGGCCCTATATGTTGGCACCTAGATTGTGTGTGGGGGGGGGGAGTGTGTTCTGTACAATCATGCAATCAATAGCATGTTCAGTTTGGCCCTCTTTCTGTTCCATCTACCCCTTTGGGTGAAGAGAGGGCAAGGTAAATGGATACAATGATGGATAGAGAGGGTTCCATATAATATAATAAGAAGATGGAGGAAAGGAGGGCAATGATTTGAATTTTCTCTGTAGATACTGTTGCATATATTTGTTTAATGGTAAAATAAAAATAACTTTTCTTAGAGGAAAAGAAAAGACATTTCTTTGGGGGGGGGGCAGGGCAGCCACAATGGAATGAGCTGAAAGAAATGCAGTGAATTCACATATGTGGCAACTGGACCTGTGTCTTTAAAAGGCATTTCAGCACAAGGAAAACCTGTTATCATGTGTAAATCAGCTGCTGAGAAAGTGTTGCTGTTGAAGGCATTCAGAAGAACAAAGACAATATACACTCTGTAATTAAATTATGCTGCTCAGGTTTCATGAGTTCACTTCAAGTGTTATCCTTAATGATAGCTTGCAAACAGTGCAGCTAAGAGAAAGAAAGAAAGAAAGAAAGAAAGAAAGAAAGAAAGAAAGAAAGCTCATCATACCGGACCTGGGGATTCAATGGCTCAGTGGTTTCCACACTTCTGCCACTGCTCATGAAATAGCTTTTAAAATGCTTCCTAGATGTGATAATGCAAAATAGGTCATTCATGAAAATTAGATCCTTGAACAATTTTCTATTTGATTTACACATCCCCATCAGTGACCTATCAAATATTTGAAAGGATAATGCAGAATTTTTGATTTATACTCAAGCAGAGAGAAATCCTCTCTTTATTATCTTTATTGCTGATGAATTTTACCCTTATTAAAGAGATGAAAAATTTCATTCTCATAGGCAAGACCAAATAATTCAACTATTTTCCTCCTCACTGAAAGACATCAAAAACTTCATTCTCCAAAACTATTTGCAGTTCAGGACTTATTCTGTGCAAAGAACCAACCAGGCAAACAAGCAAACAAACAAAAATAAATCCATAATATTTCAGTTCACGACTTATTCTGTGCAGAGAGCCCAAAAAGAAAAAACAAACAAAATAAAAACTAAAATAAAAACCAAAACTATACATTTCTGTACAGTAGACAAGTTTCTTGCACAGAAAATGTTGTCTTCTGAACAGGAAACTTCTTTTTTTAATCAATATATTCTGCACTGAAAACAAGTTCCTATTCTTGGAGGGTGAGGGTGGGATCATTTTCTCTATCAATGAGACATTTCCTGTTCAGAAGACATTTTCCATACAAGAAACTGATCTTCTGTACAGAAATGTTAACCACTACACAAAAATGCCATTTCCTGTGTAAAAATTAAGTTTCCCCACTGTTTGGTTTTGCATAAAATAAATCCCTAACTATGAAGATCCTCACCTATCTAATATTATTCTCAATAGGGCATTATTATTATTATTATTATTATTATTATTATTATTATTGAAATATATCAAAATATTTTCAAATATTGTTTACAAAAGGTAAAACAATTAAATAACAATTCTGCTTTAAAAACCATAAGCTAAAATACAAATGTAAAAAACTGAGTTCTTATTTATAAAAAATATTTTCAAATATTCTTTCCAGCTCTATAACAGGCTGCACTGAGGAAGAGAGACTGATTTTAATTGTATGGGTCTAAAAGCTATTCCAGTTTATGTTTAAAGGCATCCTATAGACCATTCTGTGAAATACAGTTCTCCTCTTATCAATATCTTTTTGCAAATGGAACAACTCATTGTTTCCAAGAAAGATGCAGGGTACATCCTGTATCATATAGGGCTCCACTAGCACATTTCTAAAGTCTTTTTGAAAGGCAAGTGGTTGGGCTTTTTTTTTTTTTTTTTTTTTTTTTTTTGCCTCCATGTATTCTAAGGTATTACTTTTATAAAGTCTGTACACATTTGAATGTGGTATAATCTTCAGTATAAAGAATGTGGGAACCATTGTTTTTCATGGTAATATTCTTTATTTACATATGCATTTGATTGTACACATATGACCTGTGAAAACAGGACTGTTGGCACTCACTCATAGACTGCAGCCACTCACTCATAGACCACAAGGTTACGAGTTCAATACTAGCCAGGTCTCAGGCTAGACTCAGGCCTGCACCCTTCCAAGGTCACTAAAATGAGTACCCAGCTGTTGGGGGGCAATGAGCTTGCAGTTGTAAATCACTTAGACATCCCATAGCACGATATAAAGCGGTATATAAATGAAGCTGCTTTTACACACTACACTTGTGGGATGATCCAGACATTTGTGTCAACCTTCATCTGACACCTGAAGTACCCAGTTTCCACCTGCTTCAAGATAGGGATGTAATTATTTGCTAATTTGGTTCTCAGAGAAAGTACAAAGTGATTTTTGGTATTTTCTTCCCACTGTGAAATAGGACTTATTCTGCACAAAATTAACATATTTCTGTGCAGAAAGCCACATTTATTGTGCAGAAAATCCTGATAAGAAGATGCTGTTTTCAGAACAAAACCTCCCAAACTGCACAGATTCTCAGAGGTCTACATTTTTCCTCTTAATGATTTCCCAACATTGAAGAAAAATACTTTTGTCATTTTTAAAAAATATATACATTTGAATAGTTTTCTGCTTCTATTGCAAAGTAGAGTATTGTGGAATATTTTCACAGAGGTGGTGGGGTTTTGCTGTTGTTGTTGTTTTAAATGCAGTTTCAGCCTGCTTAAGATCGACACAATCTTTGTTGGCTTTGAATTATATTTTTATTTCTCGTATGTTTGTTAGACTACTCTGCAGCTACTTTTTAAATCCATTCTTATTTACCATGCTGTTTCTTTCTTTATTTTTGAACAGTTTCATCTCACATTTCCTCAATGATGTGTCTAATCAATATTTTTTTAAAAAAACTAGAATTGATTTTAAAAAAAGCCTTAGAGAAATAGAGATGATATGAAACTTGCAGCAATTCTCTGTCAAACTAGCTTTTTGAAAAATGTGGTTCTTTTCTTGAACTACACTTAAAGAGTAAGCCTTCTGCTGTGTAGGATGGCTGGTTCAAATGAATTCCTGACTCTCAATGAATCTATATTTCTGATTTGAAGCACCTGGAGAATACAATTTGCCATGAACTGAAATGTTCCTTAATCTTTATAGGATTTGCCAAGGAGAAAATTTTGTCAATGTTATAGAAAGAGATGGACCTCAGGGCTAAAGTCCAGGCACTGTAATGAGGATGGAGAGGCGGATGACCAATGCAAGAAACAAGTGATGGGGACAGTGGTATCAAGGGCAAGTACTACCATCTGGACTAGACAATCCATGTCTCCATGCAGAGCTGTTAATGCTCTCTAAAACATCTTTCTTTTTTCTTCAGTTTAAAACCAATCACAGTAGGGGCCAGCTGGCTTGGAAAGTACATGGTTACATATGGCTGAGGATTTTTTTCTTTACTCTTAAAACTAAGTGATGAAGTTGTTCTTTTAAAATAACTATGATTCTTTTCTACAATACAACAGTATTACATCTTAGGCTAGCAGAGTTTTAGGCTGTTTCATCCCTATAATCAATGATACTGCCATGATTTGAGTACATTTATGGTATCTGGTGTCTTTTATGCCACTGGGGTAATGAATCCAATCCTGGGTTTAGCCTGCACAATAAATGAGCTATCCAAGGTGCTGTACATTATACTCTAAAGTGGTGCAATACCGAGAATGTTTCCTTTAAAGCTGCCACTAAACTCTGGAATTGATTCTTTACGTTGGTTACTTGGAAACTTCCATCTGCCATTAAAAAAAGTTGAAAATTCAAAAATAGATACAAAATTGTTTTTTTTCCCCTATTTTATCAGCATCGCAAGCCCAACAGGTTTGTCTTTTCTTCTTTCTTTGCTTATTCCAACATACCATGAGCAAAGAAATAATTATACAACAACTGTAAAGATGGATACTATTTTAATGGATGTGCTTTAAAAATCTTTGAAAATTCAATTGAGTTTTAATATTATAACTTGTTTAATTGTACTTAATATTATAATTTATTATGCTTTTATTTGTACATTAAAAAATGTGAGAGGCTTTGAGTCCTAGTTCTGGGGTTAAGATGTTGCAGTGGCCTCAATGCTATCCAGCCCATCATAATTTATATTTTTGTTTGTTGCAAAGGTTGGAATTCTGTATCAATCATGCAATGACAAAATCCCTCCAACCCAACCTTTCTCTACTGCAGGATACACAGCACAGTTATTTCCTGACCAGTAGAGAGTGGGGGGGGAGGAGTGTAGCAGAGAAGCATCCAGCTATTTTCCTGTAGATGGACACACAGCAAAAGCAGTTTCCTTAGTGAAAACCCAGGAGGAACTAGGGGATGCCTGTTACTACAAGTCCAGCAATAGGTAAAGAACTCGATGTTTCCCTTGTTAGGATATGGATGGGATATACAGTCAAAGGTGAAATGTAGA
>JAIPUX010001232.1:133005882-133019308 GCA_020142125.1 Phrynosoma platyrhinos
GGGATCTGCCCGAGAGGTAGGACCAGAGCCACTGGAGCACAGTGCCCCTGATACCCAACTCCCTCAAGCGTCCCAGAAGGATACCATGGTCTATGGTATCAAATGCCGCTGACATGTCCAAGAGCACCAACAGTGTCACACTTCCCCTGTCTATGCCCAGACGGAGGTTATCTACTAAGGCAACCATGGCAATCTCAACTCCGTATCCTGCCCTGAAGCCTGTTTGAAATGAGTCCAGATAATCGGCTTCATCCAAAACTGCCTGGAGTTGGAAGGCAACTGCCCTCTCGATCACTTTGCCCAAAAAAGGTCTATAATTGTTTTTTTTTTTTCAGGGGATCCAAGGAGGGCTTTTTTAAAAGTGGTTTTACCACCATTTATTTTAAACATGGTGGAAATTTGCCCTCCTTGAAGGATGTATTAATTATTTTTTGTAGCAAGAGTTTTACTACATTGCCTCCCTGGACGGTTAACCATGAAGGGCATGGATCGAGAGGGCAAGTCGTCCTCCTAACACATCCAAGAAGTTTGTCCACTTCATCAGTATTTACAAACTCAAATTGATCCAGTTTAATACAGTCCACAGAGTCCCTCGATGTCTCTCTTACTGTCTCTGTTACAATGCCTGCGTCCAGATCCACCTTTATCTGAGAGATTTTATCTATGAGAAAGTCATTAAAAGTGTCACAACAGGCTTTAGTTGGTTCTAATAGTGAGTTTAGGGTGAGAGGCAGTTGTGTTAATTCCTTCACCACCCTGAATAGCTCTGCTGGACAGGACTTTCCAGATGCAATTCGTGCAGCAGCATAGAAGGATTTCTTTGCTGCATCTATTGCCACTCCATAAGAGTCTAAATGGCTTCTTAGGAGTGTCTTGTCAGATAAATGTCGATGTTTCCACCAGTGGCTCTCTAGTTGTTGCACACCCCGCTTCATCTGGTGAAGATTTTCTGTATACCAAGGTTTTTTTATTCGAGGCTGGTTGAGAAGGACGCTCGGGAGCGATAATGTCTACAGCTCTGGTAAGGTCTTTGTTCCAGATATCTACCAGAGCTTCAACAGAATCACCTTCGTTCCCAACCATAAAACCCTCTAGGGTTTCTTGGAACCTTTTGGTTTCCATTAGCCTTTGTGGGCGGACCATTCTAATAGGTCCTCCACCCCCGATGGGGACATGCGTAGCAACCTTGAGTCCTACTTTGACCAGAAAATGGTCTGTCCATGACAGAGCAGAAATTCGAATCACTTCTGCTCACAGTTGCTCCTGATCCATGCAAAAGATCACATCGAGTGTATTACCAGCACAACGTGTAGGACCCGAGACTAATTGGGACAGGCCCATGGCTGTCATGGAAGTCATGAACTCCCGAGCTGCACCTTTCAGATTTAATAGTCTGGACTCAAAGGGGGTGTTGAGGTCCCCCAGGATAAGAAGCCTGGGGGACTCCAATACCAGCTCCGAGACCAGCTGTGTCAGCTTGGCCAGGGAGTCTGTTAAGCAACAGGGTGGACGGTATACCAACAGAATCCCCAGACTGTCCCTAGCTTTCATGGCCAGGTAAATACACTCGATGTAATCCATTTTCCGGATAGGTCTCCTGGTCAAAGTGATGGTACTCTTATGGATCAAGGCCACTCCCCCCCCTCGCCCACTTTTCCTAACCTGCTCCTTAACCGCATACCCAGATGAGAGAGTCTTAGCCCAGGTGACACTACTATCCTCTCTCAGCCAGGTTTCCATGAAGCATGCCAGATCGGCATTCTCTTCCTCCAACAAATCATGGATGGCGTGCGATTTGTTCCTGACCAACCTGGCATTGCAAAGGAACAAGGTGAGGGGCTGTGGTATGGTTGAGTCAACTCTCGGTTCTTTTAGGCTAGCAGGGTGAGCGGAAGATGGGATAGGTTTTAAGTATCAATCCCGTCTTCCCTTTTGTTTCACCCCCACCCTGTTAACACTGTATCTCCCCTTGCCCCACACTACTCCTATTGTTCTTTCCTGGTCAGTACCCATTAACAATGGTCTCCCTGACACATTTTACAGGTATTATTTCACAGACCCTTGGCATGGATAATAAAGTGGAGCTCTTCTTATATTTCTCTCCTTAAAATCAGTCTAGCTCTAAAGAGGTGCCGCTCTCACCAGCTCCTTGCAACCCTCCCTCTGAATATAATGTCGGTAGTCACCTCCTAGGGACACCGCTCTCACTGGCCCCCAATTTATTGCTCTTGTTTAGCCAATGAAGAGAGTCTTAGAGGTGCCAACACAATGATGTTTGCCCAGGACAGATTAATAGAGATTGCCACTCCCACCGACCCCTCTTATTCCTCTTCCTGGAACTAATGGCATAATATAGACTACTGTAAGTTAAGAGCCAATGGGAATATATGGCCCTTTTATACAGAGGCAAGGGTAGTGTAACTGACTGTAATAGCAGATGATAACAGGTGGGCCATCAATCTCCACTAGGAGACTTCTTGTTGGTCCCTTCTCCAATATTACTGCCGTGCTGCTAAGGAAGGAGGGAAATGATGGAACTTCCCTGTGCCTCCTGCCAATCTCTGCACTCCTTCCCCTCAGGTGTGGCTGATGTTACTTGCTGCCACCAGTGCTGGGAGGTTAATGCTAAGAAGCTGGGGGTCTCCTCAGCAGCCTCACCAGGGCCTCTCGAGTTGCAAAGATGTTAAAGGGACTGGCTGGTGGGGAGGGCTAGGGAGCCTCCACTGGTCTTCCTCGCTGCTGGAGGTATCAGGCTGGTGGGAGGGGGCTAAATAGCCTCACCAGGGCCTCTATATTATCTATATCCCCATTTCCCAAACAAAGCTCAAGGTGGTTTATAAATTATAAATATCTATATAGAAAAATAGATAGATATATAGAGATGTGGGAGAGAGAGAAAGTGAACACATATAAAAAGCTAACAATAAAATAGAATTAAACTAGAGAATGAAGCCATGAAATATTGTAACATGATATCATTTGCCTGAAATTGGAAACATGTTTTTAATGATGTATAGGACTGGAAAAGGTACAAATGAGATGTGCAATTTTCTCAGATAAGATTGTCCCTAAAAGAAAATCATACCACTTGGGACAGTTGAAATTTCTAGGAAGGTTGCTGCCCAGCCTTGCTGTATCATGCATTCATTTGATAGGTTTGCTGTATGTACCTATGTGGAGTCAATGTAAGGAATCACAAAGGAAAACATGAAATGGTTAGTCTTCAAGTGCCCATTATTTGTATTTTTGGTAGTTGATGTTCATGACTTGGCCACATGCATTCATCCTGGGGTATATAGCTGTAAGAACATATAGTATAGAGGAATTGCTGTAGAGCTCAAATTTTCACAGGTTGTTTTCATATACTATCCCTGTTTTTCTGAAATTAAAAAAAAAGGATTCCTTTTGTTTTTCATTCAAGTAGCCTTTCCTCTTTCAGAGAACTGATGTTAAATTCATATTATTCATCAATGAATTTATCATAATTAAATAATATATTATAAACATATAATAAATGTTCCACGCATTCCACACAATTAAATATGTTATTTATTGACAGCATTGGCATTATGCAGTATTGAGTCACCAAGAAAGTTTTACCTGGGCTAGTTGTGTTACAAATATTGTTCATCTTTTAATCCTTGATGAGGAAAGGCTTTCCAATTGTTAGAACTCTTCAGCTAGAAAATTTGCACATAGAGACATTCTGCACCATTATTATTATTATTATTATTATTATTATTATTATTATTATTATTATTGTGGTGTGGAATAATTCTGGACTTATGAAACGTTCTCAGAATCTGTGTGTAGGTTTCAAGGACTCATGTCAGGGAGAAAATTGCTTGAATTGAATTCTTGATTATTATTTTTTTGAGGACAGAAAGTTCTGCATGCAAATGATCTTGTGTATAACATCAGGTCATTTCAGTGCAACTCTGTCTATCTAAAAGAACAGAGATGTTCTGAGTTTTATCAAGAGGATGAGTATTTCCCTACTTTACTGTTGTGTACCTCCAAGTCATTTTAGCATATGGTGAACCTATCATAGGGTTTTCTTGGTGAATTTCTTCAGGCAGGAGTTGTCATTGACATCCTCTGAGGCTGAGAGAGTGTGACTTGCCCAAGGTCACCCTGTGAGTTTTTATGCTCACAGATACAAAATTTTTAAACTCGTGAAAATATGTTAAACAGTGCAACGTCTTTTCTTTATTTTTTTAAACTCCATTTTTCCACTAGGGTGGGAAAAATATCATTCATATCCATCTGCATTCAGTTTTCTTAGTGCTTTCCATCCCCAAATTTGAAAATTTGGTAAGTCCTTCAAAAATGAAGCAAACAAAACTTCCTCCAACCTGCACAGGCTAAATTTATTAGTTGCAATATGGAGACAGTTTTGAGTATGCATGCCATGTAGATGTTATGCCCCCCCCAAGATGGCATTCCTAGTTCAGCATTAAAATGGTTGAATATGCAAAGGTCTAAACCCAGATTTTTCAGACTGAAGCACCCAGAGCTCATCCAGATGGATGGATGTGTCAATTTTAGGTTTTCCCATGGGAGCTTTTTCTCTTTCCATCTTCAGCATAAGGAAATATGCACATTTAGGTAATTTCTAACAAAAATGAATCTAAATTAAATTCTCACCATAAGCAGAAACACAGGCATCAAGGAATTGATGCGTAATGATTACTCTCACTCTGTGCCAGGAGAAACCTTCCTGTTCTCTTGGAGATATCTGAGATGGTCTCACAGTGAGCTATGCAGTTATTAATGTTCTCTGATATTTGCTTTGACAGCTGCTCTGAATCCTCTTTAATCATCCCCATCATGGTTCACAGCTCCTTTCTCTCTCTCTTCATTTTGTTTTTGCCTGTTTTTTGAGGGTGTGTGTGACACCAGCATTTACTCCATCGTTTCTTTTCTCATGTTTTTCTCTGGGTGTCAATTTTTCTACCTTTCTCTAAAAAACAATCGTGCATTGGGGTGAAGGGAGCAACACTGAAAGCCTTACAACTATGTTAGTTGAAAGGATGCTTAGATTCACAAGAGAGCATTAGCTTGCAGTCCACATATGTTTAACAGTAATTTGATTATGCATTAAGAGGACTCTGTCAATACTTGAGAAACCTTTTCAGAAAAAATCATATTACATGTTAGCTCTATGACTTTATTGTATTTGTCTGCATTTTCCTCCCAGTTATTGATAATCTTTGGAGGCACAATTTCTGTTTAACATGACCTTTCCTTTCCAACTCAAGTCTCTGAATGATCTCATAGTCTGAGCCTAGAGAGCCAATTTCCCAGGATTAATAATCTCCCTTCTGTATATTAAACAATAAAACAGAAGACAAAAGCAATTGTCACCATCATATCATTTACCTTATTCATCCTAAAAATATTGTATTTTGTACAACATTCAAATATATCAAAAATCTAAATTAAGTTATGCATGTTATGGATTTGAGCAGGAATGGTTCCATCCAGATAGAAAGGTTTTTCTTCTTTCCTTTGCAGAACCTGAAGGAAACAGTGGTAATTTCCATCCCTTACCCTTATATATAATTGCACTTCTATGGTTATGGGAAACTGAGGAAACAAAGGTCAGTATAGTCTATTATTGCTATATTATCAATATTTACTATTTCTGCAGCATTTTTGCTATGGTAAAATCTCTTCAAGTCTTGGCTGAAATATCATCATAGTTACTACAAAATAACTCATCGAAATGCAATGGACTTCATTTTGAATAGACATGCATAGATTTGCACTGTTGGAATAATAACATACAAGAATCGTAGAACTGGAAATAACCTTAAAATAATATAGCTGAACCCACTGTTGAAATAAAAAATGCACCTAACCCTGTTAGGTGGCTATTCAGACTGTGATTTAAAGCTTATGACAAAGAAAAGTCTGGTGCCTGCTGACACAGTTTGTTCCATTACTGAACAGCCCATATCATCAGAACAGGAAGGTCTTTGTGATGATTAATCTAAATTATTTTTATTCAGTCTTAACCTCTGGAGAACAGAAAACAAATTTTATCCATCACCTGTGTGATAGATCTTCATATATTTGAAGGTAGCTATCATACTGCCTCTGTATTTAGGTTTTTGGTCTACTGTACTGGTTTGTAGCCTACAAAATCTTCTGTATTCTTTTCTTATGCACTACAGTCAATCCTGGTGTCATCCAACCTGTATTTTCACACCAACGTTTACTTTTATCTCTACTTAAGTTTATGTCATCTAGTTCTCAATTCTCTTGAATCCTCTTTCTAACTACTCCACAATCTGATGTCGTCTTTTCTACTTTTGTCTAATTTTTTGATTTCATCTTTTCTACTCATTCTTTCATTTACAAAAATGTTAAACAACACTGGGCCAATGGGTCTGGAAGTAGGTAACAATGTTGATTCATCTGTAGACAAAAGCAGTCCAGTGATTGTCAAACTGCATTCCTTGGACTTGATATGTATCACTTATTATTCTATGTTAAATTGTATCTTTAAACATATAATAAGTAATGCATATCAAGTCCAAGGAATGCAGTTGCATATATATATATATAAAATAGTAACATATAAAGAAATTAGATATAAAGCAAATTTCATTCCTAGAACAGATTAAATTATTAAAAAATAGTTTAGGTAATTAAAACATACTAAGGAGACCAAAATATAATCTTTTACTTTCAAATCATCAATAGGCAATCACTAATATATCTAAACAGTTGCATACCACAGAAGAAAAAGAGACAAAGAAATATGGTAGAGAAAATGAAAGCAGGGAAAACATCACAATTCCTTCTCTACCAAAACTGCAGCTGGTTCCTCATACTGACGATGTCCTGAGATGTGCTCAATATAAATGTTGTGGGACCATCTAATGGTATCTGACACCATTAGTTTGTGCGTGAGTTTTGCATAGCGCTTTCCCACTCCACAAAATCTCAGCACAGGTTCATTTGCTGGATCCCAAGCACCCAGGGCTCCAACAAGCAATGCGTGAACAGAGACCTCATACCCTTTTTGTCTCAGCACATCGGCCAGAGGGGTGTACTTTTGATGTTTGCGTTCTCTAGCCTCCCTCATGGCTGACATCATGTTTTCAAAGGGGATGGCGACATCCACAATAGTAATCTTTTTGTTATCTTCATCTGTGATTACTATATCAGGTCTCAGCTGACTAGCTGTCCCAGGAACAGTTTGATTTAGAGAGATGGTGCCCAGTGACGCTGGGACAGCTTTAGCCAGTCAGTTCATCACAGCATCGTGCTGGTGTTTCCAGGCTGGGAGGCACTTACAGAGTACATGTGGAAGTGTCTCATTTGGATGACCACAACGATGGCAACGTTTATCATGGTTGCCAGTTTTAACCGCACCATTAAGAGGCACAACATTCAGGCGGTTAAGCAAAATGGGTGAAATCTCCACATGGTATAAAGTGGTTGCTTGAATCCCACTGCAATGTCACTTCAAAGACCTTGCCCTGGTCAGGCTTGCTCAGAAGTGTGATGGTATATTTCTCCCTTAAAAGATCTTTCAGTGAACTTTCTAACAAATGTCTTTTTTTATGGGAGAAAGATTGTACCTCTGATGGGTTCCTTTTGGTGACGGTGAGCTGAGGACCCTCTTCAGCAGCCTACACCCATTGACAGCCAATAAGTTTGTTTAAGTGATGGGTTGCATTCCAGGTGCGAGCAAAGAGGGAAGAGAAGTCACCGCCATTGCATCCAAATTCATTTTCCAGTGAACTGGAAAGATAAATTGCCAGGTTGCTCTCAGATGAAATTCTAGCAATGTGTTTTTGGACGACTTCTTTAAGGGAGCCAAGAGCAATGGATTTTACAGTTTTGTCAGGACAAGTGAGAAGGCGATATGCATGGATGATGGTTGCAGCATCCCCTGAGTCTCCCAGCTCAGGGATTCCTATTCCTCCATGTCGCTGAGCAATGTGCAGAATGTCGTTAGTAGCACACTTAGGAAGACTAAGCCACTTCTTCAGAGAAGCTGTAATTGCTCGATCAACTCTATTGAGTGCTGTTTTCTGGACTGATGATTCCCAAAGAGCAAAATCAATCCTCGGGAAGAGGAAAACCCTAAGTGCATCGATCTTTTGCCATGGAGCTAAGAGAGATGCATCAATCTTCATGGCATTCATCACAATGGCATGTAGTGTGGACTCAGGAGTCTAGCAGCTTTGGAAGCCCATTGGAGTCCCCAAATGTTGGAAGGTATCTCCTTCTTCAAGATGAATCATGGGTTTCCTTTGGATGGTGAAAGCTGTTGGCAAAACCCAATCCTTCAGGCTCCCATTGATGTGAAGCATGCACATTTTTTAACATTAAACTGCAGGCCCATCCAATCTGCAGCATGTGCAATCGCATTTATCATTTGCTGGAGTTCATCAGGTTTTTCAACTACCAGAACTAGGTCATCAGCATAGGCCAGAATGCTCACTTTATTACCATGTAGCTTGAAGCCACCAGGACCATTAATAATATAGCGGAGAAGAGGCTCCATAGCCAGGTTAAAGATGATTGGGCTAAGTGGGCATCCCTGTTTCATCTCTCTAAACAGAGGAATATGTCCCTCTGTTTTCCCTTTCAACCATCTCATGGCAAGAAGGATGATCTGAAGAGGTCTTCTCACTTGCATGACCAGGGTGAGTTCCACTTAACCAGTGAACACACACAAAGAAACAAATTGGAAGAAACAAGACTACAACTATTTATTGACTAGAGCTGCAGTAGAGTTGGAACATGTATTAGATTGTATTCTGGCATCGACTAGCCCACCTGCTGACTGATGAGACCAACTTCCATCCTTTGCATCAGCCTCCCACCTGGGCAATTATTTCTGCCACACTCGTCACCCCAGATTTTTTTTAAGGGGATCCCATCCAGGGTGCTGCAAACATACCCAGATCTGGAACCCATGCAATGCCTACAGACTCATGATAAAGATTGGAAAAAAATATGAACAATTACTGACTTGCCCAAGGATCACAGACAGAACATGCAGAAGGGGTGTGGTGCATGGAGCTCAAAAGGAAATTGCTGGACTGGTGGGTGGAGCAGCCAGTGGGGCTTGAGTGGCCGCCCTATCCCCATTGGCTGTGAGTCCTGCTGGCACCAAGTTCCAAGGTCCAACCCTGCCTCCTGAGAAGAAGAAGCCAACTGGTGCACATGGCTAGCCACTGAAGCTTTGCTGCAAGATGGTTGCAGGTGATTCTGTGGCCTCCATTCATTGGGATAAGGGTAGAAGCCTTCACATGCTACAGCATGCTGCATGTTTGCTCCTAGTCAGCTATGGTCCTTTCTGCCTGCTTTGTATATAATATAACAACAAGAAAAAGAAAGTTTGTCAGTGCATTAATTCTGCTTTACGGTCAAGTCCAGTTAATTCAGAATTTTCAAATCTGAAGAAAAACTGGATGCATAGAAATCCAGAAGCATCAACACTGGCTTTCATAAAACACAAATTAGAACATCTATTCATTGTAATGAAATAACAGATTTGGTCTGGACTAACAGATATGATCTGCTTAAGAAAAAAATAAGCTCCACACACAGATGCCTCATGGTCTAGAGATCAGCCTGCTGGGTATGAGATAATAGTCAATATCAGAAAGCATTCCTCATGTAATATGCACCACAATGTATGTACAAGGGGCACTGACTTGGGACACAGTCATATGATGTAGACTTTTGTGGGTTTTCAGAATACAAGAACAGATGACTGTTCTTTGAATGAGCAATGCACCAATATTTTAATATTTGCAAGATCTGTAAGATGAAGGCACTTGACAGGGCTGACTGTACTGATGAGTAGAGTGAGGCAACTGCCTCTAGTGGTGATCACAACAGTATCTAGGCTTAGGAAGTATACAGAAAGGTATGGGAGGACAGAGCTGAGTGCCACAGAGCCTTCCCTATAGACAGTAAGCTACTATGATCTTTTCAGATGCAACACAGGATGCTGTCATGTCATCACTACTACTGGTGGCGCAGTGGTTAAATGCCTGTACTGCAGCCACTCGCTCTAGACCACGAGGTTGCGAGTTCAATACCAGCCAGGGCTGATGCTCGACTCAGGCCTGCATCCTTCCGAGGTCGCTAAAATGAGTACCCAGATTGTTGGGGGGCAATCAGCTCACAGTTGTAAACCGCTTAGACATCCCATAGCATGATATGAAGTGGTATATAAATAATCTGCTTTACTAAGGAATGAACTTCCGGTCCAGTTGGAATCTTGATGTGGAATGGGAAAAGTTATGTTGTCCTTAATCTCAGGCAAAAGTAAAAGTCATGGATCTGTCATGCTGAGGTATGGTGTGAATGTGCTTCAGTATCTAAGCAGAAACCTTGAGATACTCTCCAAAGAAGAAAGTGGAACCGGGCTGCTCAAGGTGAAGGATTTGTTTACTGGGGATAGGTGATAACTGGATACAAATACAGAGTAGAGTTGAAATCAAACAATACATGCTTCCTCCTTCTCCCACTCTCAGCAACAAAGAGCAATACAGGAACTCTTCAGTATACTTACTAACACAGACCAGCTCACTGGACTAACTATCCACAACTCACGATTCCACAACTATGACTCATAATTGCTTACATTGAGTTGTGTCTTATACTCTTGGCTGTTTCAACCTCTGTCCAGAGTTGCTCATACATTACATCATATAGATTACTCGTTATTAATACAGTCACAGGTGCAATCCAATACACAATTAGTGGTCTGGCTTCTTCCAAGGACATATATCACCAGATGTCCTGGCTTTGTCACACACTTGTCCTGACTTTGCAGTTCTTCAGATATAATTATATAATACCTAATGGTGACAGGATCATCCCATGTTTGGAGAATTATTCACATAAACATCAAACTTTTGAAGTAGAAATATTTTGGAGGGCGGGATGGAGTTTATAATATGCTAGTACCTGTTGCTTTAACAAACAGAATAATATTGCGACCATGCTTTGGAACACAAATCACTAGAATTCAATGTTCTTGGTATATTTCCAGCAATATAGTCAATAATATTTTTTCCTCAAACTTGTGGGACTAAAGTGTACATTTTGATCACATGTCTTGTTGCTAGAATGAGTAATGTTTTAATTTTTTTTGTCCTTCTTTCTCACCCTCCCCTCCTCCTTTTTATTTTTCAAATAACACTGGCTCCAAATTTAATAGAGTTTAAAGTGAGATGACCCTGGGAAAAGCTAAGCACATAAAGATTTCCATAGATCATTAATTTCAAGCAAATGGCCACAGGTGGCATCTTCCCCTGATTTTTCATTACTATTTAACATGTAAATCGGGATTGTCATTACTGGAGGTTCTTCCTTCCTTCCTTTCCCTATATTGAGCCCTTCCCCCCTTCTTATGAATGAAGCCTCTTGGCTGATAATGAGAAAGAAAAATCATGCCTAAGGGATAATCTCCATCACCACAGTTAAATAAAATTTACCACTGTGAAGACATCTTTCTGGCCAGCTATGCCAAACTACATAAGGGAATAGGTGCTAGTCTGCTGTTGGTTAAGACACAAGATACCTGTGAGACATACATTTTGGGGCATTGCCTTATCTACCTTTTGCCAATTACTTTCACTAGGTGGACAAACAATAATTAGAGCCTAATTAATCTGATTAAAGAAATATTCTGGATTTCCATAGTTCTCAGTGCTTTTTTGATAACATTGGGAAATTAGGCATTTTTTTAAAAAAACATGAGAAATAATGTGTGTATGGAAGGGTCGTTAGTGTCTTGAATCAAACTTAGCTATTTTGAAGCTATTTTCTGAGTAGCTACTGTGTTTTAAGTCATTTTGTCTTCTCCAGAAAACAAAAATGTCCTACATTTTCAAACTAGCTGAGATAATTATAATTAGGTAGCGAAGCTTAACAATAAGTAGTTAAAACATTGTGGTTATCTGCAACAAGTTGATTTGTGTATATGGAAAGGTGTTAAAAAGGAAGTACCAAATAACAATGAAGCCATTTTATTGCATTAATTTTCCAATTATGTTTTAATTTCCCTTTATAAGAACATTTAAGCCATTTTTTTTAAAAAAAACAAACCTTACAGTTTTTTTCAAGTTCATGTGATTTGCTCTTTAACAAGCCACCTTGTTAGGTAGGACATTTGAAGGTTGAGTAAACAGCATACCTACTGGTGTAGGTGAAAAGAGGGGAAGAGGTGTTTCAGAACAGTGGTATAGCTTAATTGCACTAGTTATTAGGTGAAATGCTTTAAGAGAACCTTCCCATACCTGACAGTTTTCAGATGTCTTGGGCAAATTGCATCAAATGTACGTAGACAGCAATTAGACTGTGGTATTTTTGTGCACAAGGAAAGTGTCAGGTAGGAAAAGCCACTTGTTTTTAACTGCCCTTGAGTAAACCTTGACTCATGGCAACCCTGTGGATGAGACATCTCCAAGCCCCACTATCCTCCACTGTTCTGCTTAGGTCAGGGGTAGGCAACCTTTCCCCTTTAAGGGCCGAGGGACTTCAGTTCCCAGAAGCCTCAGCCATATTGGCCAATAGTCCCATGTTGGCCAATAGCTTCTGGGATTCTGGGAGCTGAAGTCCCTCAGCCTTTAAAAGGGAAAGGTTGCCTACCCCTGGCTTAGGTCATGGAGATTTAGATCAGTAACTGCCATAATCAAGTCTGGCCATCTGATGTGTGGTCTACCTCTCTTCCTACATTATTGTCTTTTTTAAATTGCCTTCTCATGGTGTGGCCAAATGTACACATTTAGGACAGATTAAATTTAATCATCTTGACTTCCAGGGAGAGTTCAGATTTCATTTGTTCAAGGTCTCTTTTTGGCTATCCAAGGTATTCTCAGCATTCTTCTCCAGCACCACATCTCAAATGAGTTAATTTTCTTTTTATCCACTTTCTTCACTGTCCAGCTCTCACATCTGTACATGGTGATGGGGAATACAATGGCTTGGATGATTCTAATTCTAGCACTCAGTTGTGTATATTTACACTTTAGGATAGGGGTAGACATCCTTTCCCCTTTAAGGGCCAAGGGACTTCAGCTCCCAGAATCCCAGGAGCTATTGGCCAACATGGGACTATTGGCCAACATGGCTGCGGCTACTGGGAACTGAAGTCCCTCAGCCCTTAAAGGGGAAAGGTTGCCTACCCCTGCTAGTAATAATAATAATAATAATAATAATAATAATAATGAAATTTATTTATATCCCGCTTATTGAAAAAGACAATCCAAGCGGCTTACATAAAAACCCATACAATATAACCCTAAGACCAACCCATCCTCCCTCAAAACAGTATTAAACATCTCATAATTAAAATAATCAAAACATTTATAAAAACATTTATAATCCAACGACACAAAACAAAACCTGGCCAACCTCTAAAACATTCCTCATCCATCAG
>JAIPUX010001232.1:133019408-133032402 GCA_020142125.1 Phrynosoma platyrhinos
CCCCTGTCAATGCTCAGATGCAGATCGTTGGTCAAGGCAACCATGGCAATTTCAACCCCAAAGCCTGTCCTGAAGCCGGTTTGAAATAGGTCTAGATAATCGGTTTCATCCAAGACAGCTTGGATCTTGTCTAGTCCAGTTGTAGGCAAACTTTCCCCTTTACGGGCTGAGGGACTTCAGCTCCCAGAAGCCTCAGCCATGTTGGCCAATAGTCCCATGTTGGCCAATAGCTCCTGGGATTCTGGGAGCTGAAGTCCCTCGGCCCTTAAAGGGGAAAGGTTGCCTACCCCTGGTCTAGTCCAAAGGCATTTAGGCTTCCTAAAAGAGCATTTTTGAGGAAGTAAATAAAAAAATGTTCTGCTTGCAGGCAATTGCATGCCATTTTTTTCCCCTTCTAATCCTGTGCTTTCTGTTAATGTAAAAGAATAACATAATACTAATTTAATATATCAAGATTTTTACCCATCTAACATGAAAAATAAACTGTTTAGATTTTCAAGTTCACAAAGGACCCATCCACACTGCAGAAATAACTCAGGTTGACATCACTTTAACTGCCATGGCTCAGTGCTATGAAATTCTGGGAACTGTCATTTGTTGTGGTACCAGAGCTCTGCTTTGAGCCCCAGTTTTTTGGGGAAAGAGCATATAAATAAATATGATGATGATGATTTTTCTCTAGCCATCTTGAATTTTCCTAATAAATATTAATATGAATAATTAAAAGGGCCCTGACTCAAGTTTGTGTCTTAGATAAGCAAATCTGCCAAGTTTGATTGCATCAAAATTCTCATTTTTCCATTGCCATGTCCATTTTACCCTAGATTTCTAAGAGATTTTCTACTCCCCAAAGATACCTATGTACCGTAGGCCCTTGGTATCTGCTGAGATTTGGTTCAGGACCCCTCATGAACACCAAAATCCATTAATGCTCAAGTCTCATTATATAAATTGGCATAACAAAATGGTATCCTTTATACAAAATGGCTAAATCAAGGTTTGCTTTTTGGAATTAAAAAAAAATATTTTCAGGACATGACTTGAAGGCACACAACAACAACAAAATATGGAAGTGTAGTCTACTCCTGTGATATTTACAAATAGTTCAATTGAATTAATATGAATCAAGTTTTGGGCATTCTTTGAGAAAGAGGAAAACTTACATCTTGAGCCAAATCCATGTTTGTATTTAAAATTCTGGTGACATGATAACTATAAAAATTTCACCAGTGAAATTATGAGAATAATACAGTTGGAAAGCATAAAAATAATCTAGTCCAATCATTTGCTGGATGTGGTTGATAAATTTTTGTGGATGCATCAGAATATAATATCATTAATGTCAGCACCATATTGCTAAGGCCTAATATTTTTTTGAACTTCTATAACATAGATTACAAATTCTAGAGTATTTCCAAAAGTCAAACATCTCATGGGACTATGTCAGTTCAGTGTTTTGACTGTATCTCACTACTTATTTTAAGTTTAAAGAAAGGACAAAAATAGCATTGACCTATAAACAACATCACATCTTCTGAGCTTTTTAATGATTAGATAAGTAAGATAAGCTGAGGCACTTTTATTTATACAAAATTTGAATTGCAGGTCTGTTCATGCAGAGTTCAGGAGCTCACTGTTATTTTAACATCAATATCTAGGCTGATTAAACTGCCACAGTAGCATTTTTCTTCAAATAACAAATTGCCAATATTTAGCTCACTGCTTTGTGCTTACCAAGAACTGTCCTATAATGCCAATCTAGACATGTGGATACATCCTGATTCTATATAAACAGTGTACTATTATGTTAGTATCCATCATAATATAGCCAAGATGGCAGCATCTAAACATAAGGAAAAACTTATAGACTATAAGGCATGTTTGATGGCGGACTGCTTCAGAGGATAGCGGTCTTTTCTTCTTTGAAGTCCTGAAAACAGAGGTTGGGTGGGCATTTTTAAGGATTGTTTTAACTCTATATTCCTGTATGACAGGAAAGTGGACTAGATGGTTCAGCTCTATGCTCCATGATAGGGAAAGATCAGCAGATATGGAGGAACCCGAGTACTTTGCAGAAACAAAACAAAACAAATGAAATACTAGGGGACAGAAGAATGGAATCGAGTATCCTAGAAAAGAGTATAGAAGTGAACACTGCAACACATTTTTGCAAGCTCAGCTTGTTTTCACTATATTATGTACTTATATACTAGGAGTCAATATTATGCATATATAAGAAGAATATAATGATAAAGACATGAATCCAAGCAGAAATGAATCGGTGAATGACAATGAATAGAACATATTGTAAGATTTTATCCAAGTGTCAATGGCTTTTATTGGGTTCATCAGACCATGTCATATGAATTCAACTAAAAGAAATGTATATATGGTGATAAAGAAAAACAAGAGGGGTTGTTTATAACTTTTCTTTCTGTTTAAAACAATGCTGAAATGGAGTAGATATTAGAATTTACAATTCCAGTTTCAACAAGAAAAAATAAACCAAAAACAGTTCCCCTGTTTCAAGGAACAGCCTTTGTTTTAGGTTATTTCTCACATTGTTGACAGCAAGAGATAAAGAGATTAGGTTTGCCAGCACCATCCAGGAAATATGTGAATGAAATCGGCAAATCCAAGGCATAAATCATATCCAGAAAAATGCTGGGACAGAGCCACCTCCACAGTTCTTGGAATGAGCTGTACATACAGCTCTCAGGGTTTGGTCACATACTACAACACAGTTGAAAATCTTGGTCCCTATGGTTCTTTTGAAAAGAAAAGCATTTACTGAAGATGTTACTATTACAACCTGTGGTGTACTGCAACAATAACAGGTTCTTTTGTGGGTTTTTCGGGCTGTGTGGGCATGTTCTAGAAGTTTCTTTCTGACGTTTCGCCAGCATCTGTGGCTGGCATCTTCAGATTGAATCAGAGTTTAAGGGCACCAGCTTTTAGCCAGTGCAATGAGACAAGAAGAAAGATGATCAGATTTTTTTTTCTCTGAAGATTCCAGCCACAGATGCTAGCAAAATGTCAGAAAGAAACTCTTCTAGAACATGGCCACACAGTCCGAAAAACCCACAAAAAACTATGGATGACAGCCATGAAAGCCTATGACTTCACAATAACAGGTTCCTTTTTATTATTTTGATTTTGAAACATCCAAGTGTAAAACTTCTCCAAGTCTCAATGGCTTTTATTGGGTCACAGATAAGTCCAGAGCTAAGATGTCCAGAAGAACCAGAACCGACAAAATGATGGAGTATAACAAACTCACAGTCTCAAATTCTTGGCATAACTCACAGAACACTTGCATTCTTATCTCATCCTTTTTGTTGTGAAATTTTTCAATTTTCCCCACTTTAAATTTCATGTACGTTTTCATATGCATTTTATTTAAAGTATGTATTTCAGAATATGTTATTCCCATTGATTAGAGCACCTTTGTATATATTTGCTATTGCCAAAATGTATTCATGATTATGTCTATATTTTATTTCTCTGCAGCATAACATAAATGGGTGAAGCTTTTCAGCACTATCCTATGCATGTTTACGCAAACAAAGCTATCATTGCCTTCATTGTGGCTTGTTGCTGAACAAGCATACTTAGGATTGTAGCTTTATTATGGCATATGTTGTTGAAGGCTAATTCACTTCATCATATGCATCATGAATCTATCCTCAGTTGGTGATACTAAAAATTTTAGTGCTTGAATAATCATGCCACAATGAACCTTAATCTTTCAATTCTGTAGGGCTTTTTAGTGTCTACAGTTTTAAAAAGTATGTTATACTTTCAGCTGCTACAATATGCAGCATTTTTGTTTCATGACAAAGAATTAGTAACTACTCAGTAGAACAACTACTGATAAAATAAACATCATTTTATGCAGCAGTCCTGCACATATTTGTCCAGGAAAAAATCCAAAATCCAAACCAAACCAATCAGGCTTCCATATGAACAGATGTATGTAAGTTGCATTTTAAAACTCTCATTCTACAATATCAATATTGAAAAAATTGAATGATTGTACTGAGTGAATGAATTGCATGTTGAGATGCTAATAGTCTGATTGAATCAGAGTTTAAGGGCACCAGCTTTTAGCCAGTGCAATGAGACAAGAAGAAAGATGATCAGATTAAAAATCTCTGGCATTTATATGCTTTGTGCTATTTCCAAGGGTGTAGCTGTAAACAGGAATGAGGGCATTGCCCTTCAAAAATAACCTTGCCTTTCAGTAAAATTTTAAGTTTTAAGTTACTGCAATTCTAGAAACTTGGGGGATTGGAGGAAAATTTCATGAGGAGGCACAATTCTTACTTGGGATGGCCAACACTCAGTCACATTACTGGTTATTTTTCTTGCTGTCTCCAACTTCAAGGTGGAAAAAGTAATGTTGGGTATTGGGCATTATTTTGGGTGCTAGGATATTTCTAGGTAATCCATTAATTCTTCTTTGGCTTATACTGTAGTCCAAATCAAAGAGAAATATCAGGTTTTCTGAGTTTTCCTATCATCTGAGAGAAAACTTTCTATGCCTGGACCTGGAGAACCTTTCCAGCCAATCTATGAAATATATGCTACCAAATTCTAAGGGATTTTTTGCCCATTTACAAAGTATTCATTCAAATTTTGCTCAGCCTTGTAATACATATTTTCCCCTAAATATTACAGAGCAGAGAGGACATTCAGGGGCTAAAGTATTGATCTGTTCAAAGATTTCAATGGTGCAGCCTTGCAATCACTGGGTGAAAGAGAGTTATCTATTCTCTATTTCCCCTTTAAATGTATTACCAAGGTTTACAATTAACAGCATACTGTCCAAGGTCAAAGGCAGATTTTACTCCCTTGGGCACTTTTTTATATATATAGACAGCATCACTTATTGGCTAGGAAGGGCAAACTCAGCTTTCAGCTCAATCAAAAGCTTTGGCAAGAACCTGGGTCAATTTGATAACGAAAGATGCTGTATACCAAGTAGCTGTGCTTATTACCCTAATGTATGAGTCACAGTCATGACCCCTTCTCCTGTCACTACATTAAACTAAAATATTATTTCCCCCCTTCACATGACATACTTGAAGTGAATCAAAAATAATGGCCTGAATACTGATATGATTGGGAATTGTGCTTTAATTTGTGTGTTCAGTGTGTTAAACTACTGTGTCACACTTTTTGTCTATTGGCACAGTTTTCTTAACATAAACTTTAAAACATTTTGCCTCATTTGCAGTCCACTGACAGTCCATATTTCCTCAATACATTCAGAAAATGAATATAGAATTTTCCTTATGAATTGGAAAATTCATATGCAGTTTTGCATGCATTTTCTCCTCTGATTTCATTTTAATTTATTTTATTTTTGGCAAGCACCTTCTGCTTGCATGGTATAGTGCAAGGGTAGGCAACCTTTCCCCTTTAAGGGCCGAGGGACTTCAGCTCCCAGAAGCCTCAGCCATGTTGGCCAATAGCTCCTGGGATTCTGGAAGCTGAAGTCCCTCAGCCCTCAAAGGAAAAAGGTTGCCTACCCCTGGTACAGTGGTTTGAGCACTGGACTGTAACTCTGGAAACCAGGATTTAAATCCTTGCCTGCCCTTTGGGACCCACTAGGTGATCTTGGGCATGTCATACTCTTTCAGCCTCAGAGGAAGGCAAAGGCAAATTCCTCTGACCAAATCCTACCAAGAAAAGGCTGTGATAGGTTCCCCTCAGGTTCACCACAACTCAGGAACAATTTGAAAGATCACAACATCAATAAACTTTGCATTCTATATACCTTTTGGTATGCTATTTTTCCTGATGTATGAAGTTTGTGCACATTTTTGAAAAGAGAACTCCACTGAAGAAATCTAAGAAAGTTCATGTAAATATTTTGAAATCCAAATTTTTATGCATAGTAATCTGAAAAGTGTAAATTTGACTGGCTTGCATTGAAATCAAAACAAAACAAATGTTTACCTGACCATAGTAGCAAGCTGTCCCACATTCTTCATACTGAGGTACAAATATAGTATAATAAGTAAATAATAATAATGCTGATTAAATTCTGATGAAATATTGTTAGAATCGGCAGAACAATAAAAGCAGAATTATATAAAGGAGGATTACCTTTTTGCATCTTGTCCAAAAAGAGAAGACACCACCCTTGATTAAAGACTGCCTATGATAGTCTGTTCTAGTTGAGCCACTTGGCAACAGTGATCACAGCAATATCAAATTCAGCACATTCCATTGTGTAAAATTGCCCAGAAACTCCAATGTAGTTCTGTTTAATTTCAAAGGGGATTCTAGTTGAATACATATATTGGATTAAGAAAATTAGAATGCACTTAGAAAGATTCACATTTACAAAATATAAATAACTTGTCATAATAGAGAATCAAATAAAATGTATATTGCTGGTTACAAAAGCCACAAACATGTCAACAAGGTATGGAATAGACATTGTAAAAAAAGCAAAAAAAAAAAAAATAGAAATGTTACTTCAAAGGAAAAAAAAAAGGGGGGGGAGGAGAGACCACAAACTCTGACAAAGGGTTTTAGCTGTTCAAAAGTTCTGCAGATGAAATAGGGGGTACCTTTTTCATAAACTTTATACAGCTATATTTTAGAGGAAGCTCTTTGCAGGCTTTCAAAAGGGTTTTCTGTTTATACCATAATTGTGAAATATGATCTCTTGTTCTCTTGCTAGCAGTCAGATTTTTTTCACATCTATTACTGAGAAAGCAAGCTGTCTTATATCTCAAACATATACACAATATCTCCAGAGAATGAATACACCTTTTTATTCTAAGATTTAGATATGACTCAATAACTCATGACTTATGAAGCAATTTTGAAACATGGCAATGCCAAGGCACAAGTCTCTCCAAGAATGCTTGGCACAAGATACCACATAGATGCCATTTCTAGAGAATGAAAAATAGAAGTTTCCATGTGATTACAGAATAATTCAAAGCAAGCTCCACTGCCAGGGAAGAAAGAAGGAGGAAAATCTGTTTAATACTTCTTTTCAGTACATGATCTGTTCAAATGATAATGACTTATGAGACAGGTGCAAATGGTCTCACCATTGCAAAGTTTTGGCACAAGTACAAGAGTCTATGAGAGACATGCCTGTGAAACTACACACAAACTGTAAAGAGATAAATAAATTAAGAAATATTTTTCAACATAAGAAGCTAGGGATCCACTGTAAGTGCTGGTAAAAAGTGTGCTCTTACAATGCCAGAACTGAACTGCAGGGCACTAATAAAATACAACACAAATAACAGATTTCTTAATGGCAAATACTTGAAGATTTATCGAGGTCTGTTATATAAAGATCTATTGGGAGTTATATAATATAAAGTAAAAAAATTATAGCAAGGTGATAAAATGTGTGTAAAGGATCCATAGCCTAACAATATGAATCCAGTTTTCACAGCCTATTTGAATACTGTTTAATACAAAAATGCCTGACTCTTGACAGAGGTAGCCAGTGAATCACAATAGTAATTTGGAACCTAGTTATAAAAGAAAGATGGAGTATATTAAACTGAAGTTGTACAAGTACATAGATTTTAATATAAAGTGCACAGGGAGTTTCTTGTTTTTTTCTTTTGTTTTTAGTTTTTGATTTGATAGAATCTGTCTTTGATAAATAAATAATAATTGCTGGCAACATTCCATGCATTCCCTTTAAATCTTAGGCTTGAAGCAAATCTGGCCGTGGCCAGGCTGGGACCATGGCAACTGTATAGCCTGCTCCCAAAGCAGGCCACCCTCATGGTCCTAGGCCAGCAGCCAACAGGAATGGATTAAATCCGCTCCTAAAAAGGCCAGCTCTTGCCAGCTTGGCACGGCTTCAGTATGACTTCCAGCAACTTTGGGGGTGTGCGTCATCTAAATGCCACACCCTTAAAATGGCTGGAAGGTCCTTTATTTGGCCCATCTCTTAATTTGAGCCAAATATCAAGTGCATGTTCTGCATGTTTACATTATTTGCATTTGTTCCATTTCAAAAAATGAGAAGGACATGGTTGTGCACTGTGTTTCAGTTGTGTTTTTATGTCTACAGTGAAAACAATCCATTAAAGTAGCTGTTATGTCTATGGTGATTTTTAAAAGGTTAATATGATAACCACAACCCTCTTTGATTGCTCATTGTCATTCCAGTCATGACCAGTGGGCCCATGCATGCTATCTCCACCAAAGGTGAAAATCCTGCTTACTTGTAACTTAAATCTAGTCACAAAATCCAATGTTAGGCCCAATAAGTCAATGAAATATGTACATGTGTTGACCTCCTATGCAGCAAGACATTTACTGTGTCTACTCTAATGAGTTTATCACACGGGAGCGTTCCCATGCAAAACGGGGTTTTAAATTGGGGGGGGATCCACAAAAGCAGGTTGATTTTCACACAATGTTGTTTAATGTGTTGTTAATTCAAACAGAAAGTTGACAAAACCCGCAAAAGCGGGTTGATTTTCACACACATCAGGGTCAATGAGCATTAATGCAACATTAATCCAAATGAAAAGTAGACAAAACTTACTCCTTTTTACTTTTGGAAATTCCAGAAAGTAAAAAGAAGTGGGTTTTGTCTACTTTCTGTTCAGGTTAACTTCACATTAACTCTGACGTGTGTGAAAAATGAACACATTTTTCTGGGTTCTTTTCCCTGCTTTTAAAACCCGTTTCTGCATGGAATTTCTGCACCTCCCCATGTGATAAACTCCACTGTTAAACCCAAGCAGTCCTCTAGCATGATTCACATCATTTTAAAGGGCTTTTTAAAAACAATACTAAGAACAACTTTAAAAAGTAGCAGTTTCAAACATTAGAAGACATGCAGAAGAGATAGAACCAATCTAACTTTCTTGGGTAGGTAGTTTCCATAGTATAAGAGCACTCTCTCTCTCTCTCTCTCTCTCTCTCTTAGGGCCTTTGCAGACTGCCAGAAATAGTGCACATTAAATTGAGGCACTGCCCTGGCTCAGGGCTAAGGAATCATGGGAACTGTAATTTATTGTGGCACCAGAGCTCTCTGACAGAGAAGGCTCAATGTCTCAGAAAAAAATACAGTTCCCATGATTCCCTAGCACTGAGCCAGGGCAGTGCCTCAATTTAATGTGCACTATTTCTGGCAGTCTGCTTAGGCCCTAAATACATACATGAGTGTGATAAATTCAAGAAAGAGTTAATTATAATCTTAGGAGAACTTATTGGATATTAATATTTATATAAGTGTTTATAACTTTATTGTTTGCCCATTAGATGCAAAAATAACATACTACAAGATAAAATAAATTTCATCATATAATCTCTTCAGTCTCCCCACCCCATCTAGAGTAGTGATGTGTATCTTATTATAATGAATGTTCTTTATTTGAGGTTGAGAAAGTTTGCCACTTACAGAGTTGTCAGGTGCCTTTTATTATGAAAGATGACCCCTATTTGAGGGCTGAGAAATGTTTTCTTTGTGTGTGTTTTTTGTCAAAATCAAACAAATGCTGTATACTGGGTCCTTGGTATCCTCTGGAGTTTGGATCCAGGAACCCCCCCCCCCCCATGGATAACAAAATCCATGGATGCTCAAGTCCCTTTAAATACAATGGCATAATAAAACAAGTCCCATTAAATACAGTAGCATAGTAAAACTGTGTCCCTTCTATTAAGTGGAAAAATTAAGGTTTGCTTTTTGAAATATATATATTGGATTGTTGAATATGCAGATAAAGAATCTGTGGATACAGAGGGACAACTCTATTTTGGGGTGGATCTTCATAAAAATAGAAATGTGTACATCATGTAATTTATGAGTTGAACAATATGTTAATTTTAAAGAGAAATGCATGATGTAGTTAATTGAAATCAATTCTTTCATTTAGTATTTAAATAGAGCACAAACCTGTTAACTTGTTCCTGGTTGTCAATCCTACATTTCATGAATATTGACTATCCCTCATTTCTGTTAAAAACCTGACAACACTAACCCAACCCATGAACTTTTGGAATATCTCTTACTAAGGGCCTTTACAGACTGCCAGAAATAATGGAACCTGAGTCCACTTTAACTGCCCTGGCTCAGTGCTAGTGATCATTGGAACTGTATTTTTTTTCTGAGACATTGAGCCTTCTCTGTCAGAGAGGTCTGGTGCCACAATAAACTACAGTTCCCATGATTCCCTAGCACTGAGCCAGGGCAGTTAAAGTGGACTCAAGTTGCATTATTTCTGGCAGACTGTAAAGGCCCTAAGTAAGTAAATTAGGCTGGATCAAACCAAAGGTTTGTCTAGTCTACCATTATGATCCTACAACAACTATCAAGATATCTGTGGGAAATGTACAAGCAAGACATGAGCATAAAAGCTCTTCCTGTTCAGATGTCCCAGCTGCTGGCATTAGAACCTGTTGTCTTTAATGCTAGGGGTAATATCTTGCCATCATGACAAGTGTCTATTGATAGTCTGTGGCAGCCTGCATTTATTTTTTGCCAGAGAATCACATTCTAAAATTGAATTAACAAGCTAATTCAAGCAAAGGCATCATCAATACATGTACTAAACAATAAAGTATTATCTGGTTTAGTCAGAGGTACACTATTAATTAGCTTTACTATGGCATTATAGAGTCATATGAAGAAATTAAAGATTTAGATTCAAAGCAAAGGTAAGCAAACTAAACAGTAGCTAAAGAAGCTACTTATTTTGCTTGATAATTAACATGTCAAACAGGCCAAACACATTCTAGGATTCTGGAGGCTTTAAGTAATTTCTCAAGGCTCTGCTCAAACCTGTATTTAAACTATTGCAGAACTTCAATTTTGAATTTAACAGTGATTTTGGCGGAGCTGATACAAGCATTATTTAAAGCTTTCCTGCCCTTATTAGGGTAAGATAAATACATGACTAGAGTACAGAGTTATGCACAATGGCTGTAGCACTTATATCCAGTGTGTCCCAGCCTCATCCTCCTCAATTCAGACCTCACCACCATAAAAATGAATTGTACTCATATCTGCTTGCATGTGATAAAGCAGAGATACCCTATCCATGGTGAAGAATTCTATTTGTATCCAAGTGAATATGGGCAGAGATAAGCGTTTGTCATGTAAGATCTTGCAACCCAGGATCTTCAGGACTGTACTGAGGATGTTGGGGTAGTGCATAGTTGATGTAGAAGTTGAGGATAGTGTACATGGTGCTGTGCCTCACTCATGTGGTTAATCTACCATGTTTTGGACAAGTGCATGGATAACAACAATATATTTTGAAATCCTAGTAGATATCTGACAGGAATCTGTAATAGTGTTTAATGCCCTCCCCCAAATAATCTGCTGCCAGATTTTGTCACATAATGTACTAGATGGTTGACTATGGGCCTCGGCAGACGGAGGCCCTGGAGCCGCCGCCGGACGGAGCGCCGGCGGTGCGGAGCCTCCGCACTGCGGCGCACCGTCGGCGCATCTAAAAGGAGCACCAAATTGGCGCTCCTTTTAGATCTAAGGGAAAGTGCGCCGCAAAAGCGGCGGGCGCACTTTCCCTGGCTCAAACGGCGCAGCGCATGTGGGCGCTGCGCCGTGAGGTCATCCCCAATGCGCCGGTCGTGCGGACGGCCGGCGCATCTGGGGGCGACCTCGGGGAGAGGAAGGGGCGCCGCTCGTGCGGCTGCCCCTCCTCTTCTCTGCCCAGAAGACGACTTTATTAGTCGTCTGCTTAGGGCCTATGCTTACCTTGACATACGTGTGTGTCTCCCTTAGTATTCTGTCAAAATAACATCCTCCAATTCTATCCCACCCTCAGTAAAATAGGCTTTGGCTTTTATGCCCCACTTTCTGGTTGTTTTAGAATTAAAAGAAAAGAAACAAACAAAACATACCTAATTATGGAACAGATTTATGAATAAATCCATATAAAATACACTCAGCCTGGAAAGAGATTGATCATTTTACCCTGTATGTAAGAATGAAATGGGGGAAAATTATTTTGAAATATTAGTGTACATGATGGACTGGAAGTATATCTCCCTTGCTATACTGACAACTGAATTTTGACCATTTCTAAATCAAGTGCTTACAAAAGTTAGATTCTAATATCAATTCAAATATGAATGTATGGTGAGTTTCATACTGATTTTTCATTCAGCATTTACAATTCTGTATATTTCTTGATTTCTTTTCTTTGAATTATTAAAATTATTTTATTGCTTTATTTTAAGCACCTCTTCATTTGTTCCATTATAGCTGAATTATACAGCCTCCTGTGTTAAGTTTTTGTGCCTCATTAACCTCTTACAAATCACTTCATTGTAGTTTAATAACTATTTGATCATTCATTTGAACTTAGATATTGAATGGAGGATCTCATTATTAAATAAAAGCCTGCAAACATTTCATGATGAAACCTGATATTTTACAGAGGTAGTGTACAGAAATAAATAAAATGATCATCATAGACAGAGACAGAACACATGAGTAGTCAGTCCATATATCTCTAGCTGTATGATGAACCACAGAAAAATGAGTGTTTCACATAACTGTTTCAGTTTTGATCACAATGGAACTCTGAGCATAGAACATTCTAAAAAAGCTAAAATTCTGCTAGATGAATATATTTAGAAGAGACACTGAAATGCAGTGAAATAGGTTTGCTTGTTTTGGTGTGTTTTCTCCCAACTCCATAGCTTGCAGTTCAGTACTCTTGGATGTGTAATTGCTCCTTAGAAGATAAACACAGGCTTAATTTGTAAATCTGTCCACTGATGCTTACAGGAAATCTTACTGACTTCCAGAAAACCCTATTCAGAGGATAAAGTGTACTAATGGGGAAGCTAATCAAAATCTTTGATTCTGAGGCTGCTGCCACACCATAGAATTAATGCAGTTTGACTGCTTAACTGTCATGTCTCCAACCTATGAAATCCTAGGATTTGTAGTTTGTTGTGGTTCCAGAGCTCTCTGGCAGAGAAAGCTAAATATCTTATTGCTGTTGTTAACTGTCTT
>JAIPUX010001232.1:133071948-133083272 GCA_020142125.1 Phrynosoma platyrhinos
TCAAACAGCAGCCGAGAGCCAGGCTGTAAAGCTGCAAGCTCCCAACACACTTTGCAATCAACTGAACTATTTTAATATAACTTCTTCAGAAGGCTTTTGGAATGTAACCTGAGGCAAATAATGTAAAGGACAACAGCATCTTATATATGTGTTTCAAGTAGATGATTGAAAACAGCGTCCAGTCTGGCAAGAGAGGTGTCACTAAGAACAGTCAGAAAAAACAACTGGGGATCTTGAGTATGCTGTGATCTGAAAAATTCCTATGGCCCTTCTAATTGACAGGCTGTTCAAGTACAGACTAGCTGCCTACAACTTTAAATTCCTTTCTACACTTACAATCACTGCTCTCTCTTTCTTTTATCTTCCCCTTTTCCTGAATGGCATCAGTCAGTCTCGTGTTTTGAGTCCCTAATGAGAAGAAAGAAGCACAAAATGGCACAGGACTCTGAGCCAAGACTCTGAGTCCCCAGACCATCATGTGTCTTGTGACAAGTCACTAAACAATTATTTGGCTTCATGTAACCATTTTGTAAAATGATTATGATAATAATAATAATATTTATCCACCTCTCCAGACTGTAATGGGTTTTAATGAATGTCTCTAAAGTATGTTGTGCTTCTTAAATGATATGATTTTCTATAAGAACTGAGGCTTATGCAGGGCAAATGTACACAAGCTGGACACAAAACTAAAGAGAAATTTTACCCAGTAGGTCCCTGGTAGAGAGAATAGAGCTTGCAAAAAGTTATGGTTGGAATTCTCAATTCTCTGCTGCATCCCATTCAACAAGAGAAATGAACCTGGTCATTTGCAGCAGTGGTTGCCCATTAAGGGCCAATGCAAAAATATCCCTAAGGGGCAGCTCTGTGCTGCCCCTGGGAGTGCCAGATTGGGCCCTGATCTGGGGGGTTTCTATGGACAAGTAGGGATTTGAACACTGAAGTCCTAGTCCAACACTCAGACCACTACATAACACTGCCTCTCTTTAGATGCCATTTATTTATGTAATTATTGCACTCTTTCCAATTAATGCTTTTCGGCTGCATATTAATTTAACTGTTTTTAACTGATGTATTATCCATTGTTTAACTGTATTTTGTTTTAACTTCTAAGGTGACCTTAGGCAAGTTACACTTTCTCAGCTTCAAAGGAAAGCAATGGAAATTCCATTTACATAAATCTTGTCACTAAAATCCCATGATAGGTTTGCCTTAGGTTCATCACAAGTTGAAAATTACTTGAAGGCATAGAACATCTAAAAGTGCTGTTTCCCTGGTAAATATAGAACTGCTTATCTGAAGCTGCAACCCTTCAGCACTACATTATGATTCTACTTTGCCATGAGTACCACCTATAGAAATCTGGGGTTTGTAATTTGGTGAAGCATTAGAATTTTCAGCCTGAGAATTGTGAACATCCTTCCCTAAACTATAAAACCTAGGATTCCATATAATGTAGCTATGACAGTTAAAGTGGAATCACAATGCTATGATTCTGTGATATGAAAGGGCCTAAAAATTTTCCTCCTAAAATCTTGAGGAACCTAACTAAGACACTATACACACAGACCCTAAGGGGCGGCGTCCCACCACCCCTTTCCTTGCTGGATCAGGGCAATGGCAACCACATGCCATAGCCCCAATCTGGAATTTGCTGCTCTAAAAAGAACTGGTAAATGCCACTTCTTCTTAGACTTTGTTTGCCTTCCTTGCCATTAGCAGATGATTCTGTAAAAAGTGCAGTCACTAATATAGTGTACCAGCAGAATTCTAGCCATAGCATTCAGATTAGAAACAAATAAACAAAACATACACAGAGACACAAAATGCACCCAAATAGTCTTGAATCTATCTCATTTGCATTTATTAGTTGTTACTTTTCCACAGACCCAGTTCTCTTAGGCCTTCATCACATGTTTTTCACACAAATATGTTGTCTTGGTCTCAGGTTTTTCACTGTTTGTTCAGACATGATACAGAATTCTGCTGTTTTTATTTGGAGAATATAAGAGGTAGACATAAATGTATTCGCTTTTCACCTTTCTGTAAAATTAAAATCTTTGCTTATTCCTTGCTCAAAATATCAAAAATGTGCTGAATGTGTGGTGAGTGTAATTTGTAACAATTTACAACCAAATTATTAACCTATAAATCGGTTACTTTTTAGACAATAAGGGCTACTTTTTGGGCAACAAGGGTTACTTTTTGGACAAATGAATTTCAAAAGTAATATATCAAGTATGATTAAAGTTACTTTCAAGGTGTAAT
This sequence comes from Phrynosoma platyrhinos, assembly GCA_020142125.1. NCBI lineage: Eukaryota > Metazoa > Chordata > Lepidosauria > Squamata > Phrynosomatidae > Phrynosoma > Phrynosoma platyrhinos. The sequence goes on from JAIPUX010001232.1 coordinate 133,074,217, forward strand.
GAGTAAAATCTTCTCATTACTTCCAGGAAATTACCTTTTAAGAGCATTTTAAGGAATTTTAGAGACATTTTGAAAGGATTTTTTATTCTCTTATCAATGCTGTGTCTTTTAAAAGTAATGGAAACCAGTAGAAAAGTAAATAACATAGCAAGCAATCTAGTGAGTTACTTTTAAACGTTTTGACAATTAATAACATGCTACTTTTTGAGAAATTTAACAAGAACAAATTACTTTTAAAAAACAACTTTCCAGCCTGTAATACAGCTGTATCTCTATTCAAAATAATGAATTTTTATGTATGCAGAGTAGTGAACACTTATGCAGTGTCCGGGGACATCAAAACACAGAGAAAACTAGTTAAATAAAGGCAGGAATCATTTTATCTATTAAATCAATTGTTAAATTGCCAAATGAATCAGCACATAAGTAAATCCTTCTACATTAGTCAGGAGTAACAACAGGATTAGTAAATAGGATTTTAGCTGAAGTCTTCTATGTTCAACTAATTGCAATTAAAGAAAAAGTAGAACACAGACTTACGTGTGCACAGATAAATTAACACAATGGAGTAAACATAATATTAGAACCTGTTAAACAGAAAATGATTATATGATGGAAACATTTTAAGTACAGTGCCATGACATGCATAGGACAATATTTTGCAACATTTTAAATTGAATGATTCAAGGCCCTGCTGTGCTTTTAGAAATCTATCTGGAGAACTGTTTTGTTTTGTTTTGTTTTGTTTTTGTGCTAACCATGGACCAGTCTTCCCCAAACTCATGACCTCCTAGTATATTGGGGTACAACTCCCACAATCCCCAAGAGCTGGCCACCATGGCCATCTACACAAGATAAATAAATGGGTGTGTCTACTCTTAAAAGAGAATATTCATATACTATATAAAATACATCATCTAAGTAGAAAATATAAGTATTATTTTCACGTATGAAATAATGATTGTGGGAATTGTAGTTTGTTGTGGCACCAGAGCTCTCTGACAGAGAAGGCTTAAATGTCACACAAAACTACAGTTCCCATATTTCCATAGCATTAAGCCATGGCAGTTAAAGTGGTGTCAAACTGGATTATTTTTGCAGTATGGATGCAGCCCTGTCTGTACTAAGCTCCAACAAGGAAATGTAGGTTGAACAACAACAAAAGAGGAGGAAGCTGGATAGGGACTAGGCTTTACCCACTCACTCTGCCTCTTCTGTCATGATGCATACAATCTTCCCTCACTCCATCCAGGGGTGCAAATGGTGCCCCTCTGCACTCCACAGCCATTTGTTGTTGTTGTTAACTGCCCTCAGGGTGATCTCGACTCATGACGACTCTATGGATGAGACATCTCCAAGATTCTCTGTCCTCCACTGCTCTGCTTAATTCCTACAACCCTACAACCCCATTCCCATGACCTCCTTAATAGAGGCCATCCATCTGGCATGTGGCCTTCCTTACTTCCTAGTTCCTTCCACCTTTCCCAGCATTATTGTTTTTTTTCCCAAAGAGCCCTCCCTTCTCATGTTGTGCCCAAATTACGACAGCCTCAGTTTGGTCATCTTAGCTTCCGGGGAGGTTTCTGGTTTGATCTGCTCTAGGACCCTTTTGTTTGTCCTTTTGGCTGTCCATGGGATCCTCAGCATTCTTCTTCAGCACCACATATCAAAAGAATTTATTTCTCTCACATCCATACATGATAATAGAGAATACAATGGCTTGTATGATTCTAAATTTTGTATATCTTTGCATTTTAGAATCTTTTCTAGTTCTTGCCACCCTCCCTATTTCTCAATTTTCTGATTTCCTGACTGAAGTCCCCATTTCTATCAATGTTTAATCCAGGTATGGGAATTCTTTTACTATTTCTATTTCTTCATTGTCTATGTTGAACTTATGATGGTACTCAATGGTCATTATTTTTGTTTTCTTTATGTTCAACATTAAGCCTGCCTTTGCACTTTCTTCTTTGATCTTCCTTACTAGGTATTCCAGGTCTGAGAGGTTTTCTGCTAGTACTATGGTGTCATCTGCATATCTTAGGTTGTTGATATTCCTCCCTCCTATTTTCACTCCTCCTTCTTCTATGTCCATGCCTGTTTTTCTTATAATAGGTTCTGCATACAAGTTGAACAGATAGGGTGAAAGGATACAGCCTTTTCTTACCCCTTTGCCAATTGGGAACCATTCTGTTTCTATGTGTTCTGTTGTGACAGTAGCCTCTTGTCTTGAGTACATATTCCTCCTCAGGACTATCAGATATGTTGGCATTTTAAGGGTATTCTATAGTCTTTCATGATCTGTGCAGTCAAAGGATTTGCTATAATCTATAAAGTGCATGCTGATTTTCTTTTGGAATTTCCTGGTGCACTCCATTAGCCATCATATTTTTGCAATGTAGTCCCTAGTGCCTTTTTGTTTCCTGAGCCCTGCTTGAACCTCTGGGATTTCTCTCTCCATGTATGGGTTGAGTCTATGTTGCAAAATTTTGAGCATGATTTTGCTTGCATAGGAGATCAGTGCTATGGTCCTATAGTTGCTACAGTCTCTTATGTCTCTCTTTTTGTGGATGGAGATGTATTGATCACTTCCAATCTGTTCGCTATAATTTTGTTTTCCATATCTGTTGACATATTGGTTAGCACTAGAGTTGACTGTCAGTGTGGATTGCAGCAGTTTCTGGTGATTTGTTTTTCGCTATTTCTCTTATTGCAGTTTCCACCTCACTTTTTAGAATTTGGGGTTCACAAGGTGGGGAAACATAAAACATAATGAGAGACATTGAAGAATATGGCTCTTCATTCCATGTGTGTCCTTCATTTGTAATCTCTTTTGCATAATTCATCTGTGTATTGCATCCAACGTCTTTTTATTTCTCCCTGGTCTTGAATTATGTTATTTTTATTGTCATAGATTGTCCCAGTTCTTGGTTTGAATTTTCCTTCGATTTCCCAGATGTTGTGAAATAGATCTCTTGATCTTTCCTATTTGTTCTTGCATTCATCTTTGTAGTACACAGCCATAATGATGGGCAGTTTAAGGGGTCAGCTTTTAAGTAGACAATTAGAATCCAATATCTAGGTCTCTGTGTGTGTTGATGGGTGAGGATTGAGAGTGGATCAATTAATACACAAATGAGCCCTTTTAGATTTGAGGGACTAGAATATGGCAACTGAACTAGCAGACCTAGCTATCAGTGTTAAAGGCTTGCTCTCAATTTCCAGCAGGAGCCAGTAGGAACAGTTGAAGCATTTATCACCTCAGACTTGGGGCCTATTCAGTTATGTTTTATGATCCCCCACCTTATGAATAAGCTGCTGCACTATGGCCCAGAACATTTTTAAAATATAGTTTTTACCAGAGACATCTGCATGTAGTGCTGTTTCCAATATGCAAAAGCACTTTCTCTCTTGAAACCTGGAAATAGTGACTTATGAGAGCTGATTCCTAGAATGCCTATTCAGAAGCAGACACTCTGAGGGCTCATTTCAGCAGCAACAGCAGTAAAGGTGGTTATTTTGGTAAATTCCACAGATACTATAATACCTTGAAGAGAATATGGGTTACACACCATTTCATTAAAACAAACAGAAGCTACAATTAGGAAGCTAATATCTACCTTTGTTAAACTTACTGATATGATCCTATATTTTATATTAAAGGTAAAATGTAAAGGTAGTCCCCTGACATGAATGTCTAGTCATAACTGACTGCAGGGTATGGTGCTCATCTCCATTTCTAAGCTGAAGAGCCAGCATTGTGTGAGGACTGTTTTGGTGATCCTGTGGCCAGCATGACTGCACCAAACACTATTACCCTCCCACTGAGAAGTGGTACCCATCTATCTACTTGCATTTGCATGTTTTCAAAGTGCTAGGTTAGCAGAAGCTGGGACTAGTGATAGGACCTCATCCCATCATTCAACACTTGGGTTCAAACTGCCCACCTTCTGGTCTTCTAATCATCAGAATTGGCGTCTCAACCACTAAGCCACCACATGCCTTTTGTTATAAGTTATAGAAAATGTCAAAGTCAAATGTGGGAAGGGGAATCCAAAGCAATAATGAATTGATGACCTTTTAAATCATGTTTGTCATGGTGTGGGAAGGCAAAATAATTCAAACCAGAGCAGAACTCTGATATGCAAAAGACAATGTCCTCATTATGTTGAAGTCATCCAGTAATGTGTAAGGCTTTTTCTCTGAATGATGTCAAGAACTTTGGAAATGTCAGCTCATTCTAGCTACAGGCACTTCTGTCTCTAAATTAATGAAAGAGTGAAGGCTCTGGAATGCTAAGATTGATCGTATGCTGATTTTCTTGAATTCAGCATGATCAAGTAATGTGAAAAAGAGATATATAAAAAGTTACATTGGTAATCATTCTCACACAGAGAATGTCAACATGATCAATAAAAAAAAAATTTCTTGTGAAAAAATTGAGTCTGGTGTTCTTAAATCCTACTAAAACAGTAATCATATATGGACAATCTAGTTCACCAATGCTACCTATAAGGGTTTTTATACATATACGGTAGCTTAGTTCTTCGTCCTTATGTTTCTGCTGTAGGGATATTTTGTACAATAAAAGTAAAGAGAGAGAATCATATTTCTGAATACAGAAATGTGTGATAGTTGATTTATATTAGTGTGCATTACTGAAAAATCTATTATTCTGTGCATTAATTTCCACTCAAAGTCCACTAGCAGTGGGGAAAAAAAATCTAGAATGAATCTGTGGATGAGAGCATTTGATCTGCTGAAATACATGTTATATGGATTATGGCCAAAATCCTATATGGCCCAGTGCAATGTAATACTTCTCCATGAGGAACCACGCTGGCCATTTATCAACTTTGAGATGTACTGTAGAGTCACTGGAGTCTCCCTCCCTCCGTTATGTGCTTGGTGATATTGGGAGGGGGAGGGGAGATTGGAAAAATGTCTGGCTATGTCCCTGTAGCTAGACACAAAATATTTACCTTTCCCCCTGGAGTTTGCTGGGGTGCTCAAGAGCATGGGATAATTAGGAATGATCAGTAGCCATCATGGATGATATGAAGTCCTGGTCTGTTCCAGAGGTCATCTGTCCATCTATAGAAACATAGTCATATGTTTCTCTGATACCCCACTTCTCCCACTATACATGGGATGACTGTGGGGAGGCTACAGCAATTAAGTTGTAGGGCCAGGTTGCGTGTGCAGAATGCAGAGTGATTATTATCTTTCTCTCGTTTGGTTTTCAGTTTGTGCACCAGCCTAAGAGGGTAGGCATTTCTCTATTCCACAGAGGTAACTTGTGCCTACTGTGACTAAGATATATCCATGAGAATCCCTCAAACTAAACTTGTTTCATTAAGTGTGCATGTCCATCCAGCACAGGGGAAACACAACTAGCCAGGGCAGATAAACAGCCTAACTGGAGGAATGCTGTTTCAGCTGAAGCATGTAACACTTTGAATTATTAGAAATGCAGGCTCCACATAACTGAAATAAAACCTTAAGAGGAAATGTGTAGACCTTGTAGAGTTAACAAATGTGCATCTCTTGAGCAAAATCTGCTTAGTCTGGCTTTTACATGGCATTCTGGAGACTATAAAATCATCATTACTCATGGAGAGAGAAATCTTTGCTATGTTGTAGCTTCACTTCAATGATCTATTGTACTTACAGCAAAATCCTATGCTTTAAAAGCAGGCAAGGGGAGAAATCACCTAATCTGCACTTTCTATATGAGGTGAAACGAGCACATATATCAATATTTCTCATGGTTTTTAAAATGTCATTTTCTAATTAACAGAAGTGTCCCAAATGTGTATGTTGAGGGAAGATGAACATAAAAATGAAAATAGCTATAAAAATAATGTTCAAAAATGATCAAAAGGATAAGGGTTGTTGTTGTGGTTTTGGAGCTTTTTTTTTTTTTTTTGGTAAAATTAATATGGTAGGAGAACTGCATGTGGAAATGCATACAGCCATTTTTACAGATTCACTTTCAACTGATCATTGCAATGCTGTACAATCCTATGCATTTACTTTAAAAAAAAAAAGCCCCATTATATTCAGTGGGGCATATTCCAAAGTAAGAATGAAATCCTAAACATGTTAGGGGGTGTACATCCCATAAAACCTTATCAGGCAACCCCCTAAACTGATATATGTTGAAATAAATTGTTTAATCATTACTAATTTAACCATAAGTTTTATAAAATAGTCAAGCTATTATGTTATAAGAATTCTTTTCTTCAATTTGTTTGATTTATATTGAGATGAGCTCAGAAATTATGATTTTATTATGTTTTCCTTGTTGCTAAAGGGTTTGTAGCAAAACAGCAGATGTGGTGCAGCCCTCATCATGCCCCAATCATGCTGAAGGAAAAGCCAATTAAAGAAGGCAGTTGTGTCTGTAGATGACATTACAGATAGGCACCTCACATCTCCAGCATCATCCAAAAACATGACAGCCATCATTACCACTGAGTTGGAAGGGTCAGGGCAATAAGAAGATGAATGGGTTATTTAAGGGTGTGTAGAGGCAGAAAAGACAGATTAGTATATATGGTAAAAACAGTGTTGAGAAAGGGCCAAAGGAAAGAAGCAGGGAGATGGAAATTCCAAAAGACTCCTGATCTGATGGGACAGACTGGGAAATCTGGTAACAGGAGGAGGTAGAGATGAGAGTGTCAGAAACAATGGGGTGGGAACAAGAACAGCAGGCTTCTCTGGTAAAGATCAGAGAAGGTAAACCACCTCTCAGGCTCTGAGGATAATGTCTGGGCTTCTTCTAGGCACACAGATGGGTGCCTGTTCTCAAAGGCAGAGAACCTGGTTGGCTGGTTGTGATTGTAGATGAATAAGGGTTGCCCATGAATAATAATAATAATAATAATAATAATAATAATAATAATAATAATAATAATAATAATAATAATAATAAATTTTATATCCCACCTCTCTGTAAAAAAACAACCGGGGTGGCTTACAAGGTAAAACAAACAGTCCTGTCCCCCAATAGCCCACTCCCCCTTAAAATACAATTAAATGATTGAAATTTAAAACATACCTAAATTTAACAAGTTATAATAAATAACAGAATTATTAAAATAACTGTAACGGGAAATAGGATCAGGCATAATTTCTTTCTTTTTTCTTTTTTTCCCCGGTGGCCGGTTATCCACTCAGGAAAGTCCTGCTGGAAGAGATCTGTCTTAACAGCTTTCTTAAAGCTTTCTTAAAGCTGTTTAAGGTAGTCAAGTGAAGAATCTCATCTGGCAGGCCATTCCATAGTCTGGGAGCGATTGCCGAAAAGGTCCTCTGGGCAGTTGCCAATAATATAATTTTTATAGGAAGCAATAAATTCTTCCCAGAGGACCTCAGTGTGCAGGGTAGATTATACAGAATGAGGTGGTCCTGAATATGGGTTGGACCCAAGCCATTTAGGGCTTTAAAGGTGATGACCAACACCTTATATTGAATGAGAGAAGCATAAAACAGAAAGACAGGAGAAAGAAGTGACAAAGCCCTGTTCAATCACTTGTAACTCAGAGGTTCATGTCAGTTTGGACAACAGAATCCTATAGGTGGTGAGCAACACTGCATTGTGTATATACTTAGATGTGGACAGAGATATAAAAATATTGTATTCATAACTATGGCAAGTGAGTGTTGATTCTGCAAATGGGCTCTTTGTGGCATGTTGGAGGCAGGGGAGGGGAGGGCCAGCCACACACCGGCTGCCCCAACCCCTCCCCAAAGATGTCCTGATGCCACGTGCTATTACGCACGGCGCATGGCATCAGGACATCCTTCCAGCGCAGCGTATTCACAAGCTATGCTGGAAGAGGCAGAGAAGAGCCACATGCTGGCTCTTGATGTGTCCCTCCTGGTAGCTCTGAAATGACCGGCATTTTAGTGTTCTTTTCTGGGCCGGTAGAAGGGAGGATTGGGGCTGAGGCATAGGGCAATGTCGGCTCCAGTCCTCTGCTTCCCGGGGAGCCCATGGACATCCGTCATAGGTTTGTGAGTGCAGGAGCAGACCACTGTACTGATTTAATATGAATTTCATAAGTTGCCTTATGTACCTATTGGGTAAGAAGCAATGTATAAATACATGTCATTCAAATAAATAAATAAATAAATAAATATTTTTATTTTGTGCATAATCATTTTTTTTCTAATTGTTATCAGTCAAGTACATTTTGTGCATGTACTTCAGTCTTCTGTAAAACACACACACGCACACACACACACACACACACACACATTCTGCTGGCTGCATGAAATTTTTGCCATGCCATTAAGAATTTAATTAAGAGATCATTGGAAGGTTGTCTATTACTCCTTATTATAAATCCATCTTTAAGAATATTGATAACTATAGTAATTACTCATAATTTTAAAAGGCTTTTAAAGAAGTCTTGAAAGAGCAGTTTGTATGCTTCAAAGCAGTTTTTTTTGGGGGGGGGATTAAGAATCTTATATAAGTTGACTAAAATGTTTCTGAGTTCAAAGCACTAGTGGAAACAATTAAAAGATCTTAACACTCTTGATGCATACGATAGCAGTACAAAGATTTGAGGTTGCATGCAGTGGTTCCTTTCTGTGAATGAAAGAACTTCTGTAATTCATAGAATAATATTTGATCTAGTAGAAGTTTCCACTAATGAAAAAGGATGGAGTGGATTTGGAACATTCCCCCTCCTCTGCATATCTTTCCATCTAAGGTGGAGGGCTGAATCACCCTCCAACTCTCTGGAAGTCATTTTCTGGAAGGTGTGGGTGATTTGTAAAAAAAAGAAAATGTTTTCCCCTTATTCCATTACCCAGTGTCCTCTGTGAACTGATGGCCAGAAACTGACCTTTATTTTATTTCCAATATTTATACCATGCTCACTCCATTTAATTAATATTTCTAAGACATTTAAAATAAATAAATAAAATGCAGTAATCCAAAGAACTTAATATTGAACACAATAACCGGAGACAAGCAGAATGAACCTTAGAATAAAATATTATGTTAAAGTAAGGGCCTCGGCAGATGGCTTATTGAGCCGTCT
>JAIPUX010001232.1:133091218-133101777 GCA_020142125.1 Phrynosoma platyrhinos
TTGCAGGTTAAAAAGTAGTCTTATACGCCAGAAAATAAGGTATTCATTGAAGCATTTCTAACTGCACACCACCCATATTCTTTCACCAAATTTAGCAACAGTTGGGTACTGTCAAGTGGGACTGTTAAAGAGAACATTGTCTGTATATACTCTTAAATTGTATTTGTAATTATTCCTTTTTACTCTTTTTATCTTTTCATCTTCTCTTATTCTTTTATTTAAGTTTTCTAATGTTATTATAAATAGGTGAGGTGAAAGAGGGCAGCCTTCAAACTCATGGCTGTGAATTTAATCAGTCCTTTAAGACTCTTTCTCTTTTCTTTCTACCTTCAACTTCATCAAGCATTATTGTCTTTTTCCAGTAAATCATGCCTTCTCATGATATTTTCAAAATATAAAAGTCTCAGTTTAGTAATTTAGGCATCCAGTGAGAGTTCAGGCATGATATAGCCTTGGACCCATTTCTTATTATGCAAGAAAATCTAGAAGCAATAACAGTATATGTTATTTCTCCAAGAAACTAAGCACTATATAGCAATGACATCATCCCTGTTTTTCTTTTTTCCCCTTTATTCTGGGAGTGGGGTCTGGCAAATCAGTTACTGTCAAGCTACTGCAAGGGGTAAAAAATAACTAGTTTGGAAATTGTGTAAAATGTAGTGGCCTACCCATCACACTGATATAAACCAGCAACAGAATTTACATGAGTTGCTTTTTTGCCCTTCCATAGTCATTTATTATTCTGTGATCACTGATCATGCTCAGTCTTCATTAAGTGATTTGGGTCTTTTCTCATAAAGGACTTGTACTTTTGCAAACCTCTAAGCCTGCATATACATCTCTCATGCATTTAGAAATATAAATATCCATACATTTCTTTTTTTTTTTGGAATAAAAACTAAGGCATTTACATTTTTCTTCACACTGTAAGAATGTGCGATTATTAAAGACTATTCTCAGTTTGGAAATTCTGTTTAAAATATATATACTTGCTTTTGTGTGGAAAATGGAACTTTATACACAGATATTTGTGCAAAAAATATGTTTTCTGTGCAGACATGTTATTTTTGGCATAGAATATGCTATGTTCATTTTTCACACAGAAGAAGAATCTCTTTCCCATCTAGGTATCTCCTCTTCAGTGTTTCCTGAACATTGAGAAACCCATTTTCAACCATATTTCAAATATTTTTTAATATTATTTCCATAGCTAGCATAGTTAGTCTGATTTTGCTTACATAAGGATCAGCACTTTAAGAATAGATTTGCTATTAGCATATAGGATCATAGCTATACCAGTTTCCCAGTTGATAAAGACTAATATGGTTCACTTAAAAAGATGAGGTAAGTGACTAGAGTAAATCTACAGACCAATTTTCTTCTATTGAGACCATCTAGGAGAGATGTGACTTGCCAAGAATACTAAAATCAAACCAAAATAATATGGAAATGTCTGGAAGTCCATTTCTGTTTTTGAAAAGAGCATCTGTAGATGTTAAACTGGCAGGGGGAGGTAACTTATTTTAAAGGTGAATTGTGAATGGGGGGTAGGGGTACTAGAATGGGGAGACTTGGGGCCTTTGCAGACTGCCAGAAATAGTGCATATTGAGTCCACTTTAACTGCCCTGACTCAGTGCTAAGGAATCATGGGAACTGTAGTTTATTGTGGCACCAGAGCTCTCTGACAGAGAAGGCTCAATGTCTCAGAAAAAAATACAATTCCCATGATTCCCTAGCACTGATCCAGAGCAGTTAAAGTGGACTCAATTTGCACTATTTCTGGCAGTCTGCAAAGGCCCTTAGGCATCAATAATAGAAAAGACTAAACACAAGCCTGTTAAGGGGTAAGTATTATTCATGTCCAATGTATTTTTGTTATCATTAGCATAATAATTATCAGCACAGAGCTAGACAGAATTTGCATTCTCTTCTATTAAGACATATATATGCAAAAGATTTCCATTGTATATAGAAGAGAATACAAGTCTTTCTTACCTCTATCCATTTCTTATTCATTTAACTCTTCTTCCTTAGACCTCAATTAATGGCAGACACATGCATTCATTTAGGAGAGGTTGGAAACACATTTCAAATAATAATAGCAACAAAAGCTCAGAAAAGTAATATGAAACTTTTTTATGTGAAACTGCAGACCTTTTAATAAGCACATTTTAGGTGAAGACAGCAAGTAAGAAGATATTTATATGTTTTTTCTAATGAGTAGCTACTGTATGAATAGATGCATTCTGTCTCATCAGTGGGCATTCCAGTGACTTACAACGACTTTTTAAAAATCTGGGACCAGACAAGACAGACAAAAGATGAATTTATTTATCCAAGAGCAGCAGAATTGCATTTTTCTTAACAGACTTTGGAGATCATATCATTAAAAGTTCAAAAGTAATTAACTCCCATTACTCAATACATTTTGTGGCAAGTAAACTATGGTTGTTGTTTATTGCACTGTGGGAAACAGTAACTTGGCATTATTTGTTGCACTACTCTTTAGTTACTTTTTTCATCAGTCTTAGGAGTAAGAGGATGATTGAAGAAACTTAGGACTTTACCACACGAGTGTAGCAAAGCAGAATTTCAACATAATAAAAGCATGTTTGTTGTACATATCATATGACATTGTGTCCATCCTGCTACTATTTTGCATTCTATCCAGTTCTGGAGCAGTATTTTTCATTGATGGATAACAGCATCAATGCACCCCAATCATGCTGCTTTTCCATCATGGATTTCCATGCACTAAGTTCCTCCTGCTGCAGTTTTGCTTCTTAGGCAGTCATGTGATGTGAGTAGGAATATTTTGCTTCTCTCCCCCTCCCCCTTCCCTATTGCCAAACAGGCTGTTTTCCTTTCCCTTCCTATTTATTTAATTTTTAGTTTTTATGATGTTGATTTATGGTGGTGTTGTAGCAGCGATCCTGTGCCAGAATGCCAGGGTGCTGTTCATCAGCCTTTTGTCTCTCTAGAACTGAGCTGAGCTGAGCTCACCATCCTGGAATACAGCTCTCTGCAGGTTCCAGCTTGTCATTAAACAAAGCCCAGAGATTCTTCAAAGAAATATTTTATTCTTGCTTGCAAAGTAAATAGAAATTAACTATATACGTCCATTTTGTAGGCAGAGAGAGCATGAGCAACATAACACAAGTTTTTTTTTTAAGTTAGAACAAACCAAACCCCTAACTCCACCTCTGGGTGATAACGTGCATAGACATTCTCTGAACAACTCTAACCCAGCCTCTAACCCAGCCCTCTTGCTGTGAGTCATGTGTCATGTGATCCTCGTTCACACACAAGATGACTGAATGTTTATATTCTATCTTTCTCTGATCCCAAGCCACTGACCTTGGCGTGTTTTGTGTGAATTGTTTACCATTTACCACCTGTAGGCTCAAAAACTTTTCCCGTAGAAATTTTCCCACATCTGTATATTTCCACTTTAACTACATATCCCAACTTTCCTAACAGCCGTAACTGTACAATTGCATAATAATAACAACAACAGCCATCACTACCACCACTACTGAAAGGCATGCTGGGTAGGGCATAAGGCAGGAAGGTGGGGTTATGGATGCTGTGAAGAACAGAGAGCATGGGACCATAGATCACCAAAACAGTGCTTTAGTACTATTGTAGAGAAGTGCCATAATGAATGTTCTTAAACCTGCATGTTTCCATTTCTTTAAATAACATGATTGTGGTGACATAGTAGACTGGTGTGATAACATCCTTAGAATCATGGAGTTGAAAGAGGTTCCATGGGCCATCAAGTCCAATTTCCTGCTCAATGCAGAAACTCCAATTAGAGCAGGGGTTCCCAACCTGAGCTCCAAGAAGCCCTTAGGGCTCTGCATGCACTCCCCAGGTGCTCCCCAGACACTCTAGGAAAATGAAAGAAATAAAAATTGAATGAAATTAAAGAATAAGATATAAGGTGCATTCTTATATATACTCCTAAACATTAACTTTTAAGGGTAGGTCTCTTAGGGGCTCTGCCATATAAATAAAGGCTCCACAAGTTTAAAAGGTTGAGAACTACTGAATTAAGAGTATTCCCAGGAGGTAGTTGTCCAGCCCACCACCTCTCTAGGCAATTAGTTCCATTGCCAAACTACTCTTACTGTCAAGACATTCCTACTAATATTCAATCAAAATCTACTGTTCTGTAATTTCATGCCATTATATCTGGTCCAACCCTCTGGGGTAGCAGACAGTAGGCTTGCCCTCTCTTTGCTGTGACAGTCTTTAAGGTATTTAAAGAGTGTGAACATGTCATCTCCCAGTCTTCTCTTCACCAAGCTGAACATGCCCAGCTCCTTCAACCTTTCCTTACACATTTTGTTCTCCTTACCTCTTATTATCTTCACCGCCCTTCTCTGAACTTGTTCCAACTTGTCATAGGCCAATGCAGGCAGGCACAAAGGGCTGGCCTGGGGTGGAGCTGGGGTGGGGCAGCCACATGTTGGCCACCCCAACTCCACCCTGATGCTGTCCTGATGCCACACACCATCCTCACAGCACATGGCATCAGGATGCCCTCCTGGCACAGCATGCACACACACTGTGCCAAAGGAGCACAAAAAAGCTATGGCACTGGCTGAAAGGGAGGCCTTTTGCCTGCCCAAAAAAGAGCAGCATTTTGCTGCTCTTTTTGGGGCAGCAAAAAGGAGGATCAGGGCAGTAGCATGTAGTTGCTGCAGCCCTGATCTGCTGCTCCCAGGGGCGGCTGAGAGCCGCTCCAAATGGGCCATCTGTATCAGCCCTAAATCTTTCTTAAAATGAGGCACCCAGCATGTGATACTTCATTTAAAGTATATTCAAATGCCCCCAAAATATTACCATTCAAAGTACCTAGAAAATTCCATTCATTACATCAAGAAAATAACTTTGTAAATTTGTTATTTTTGAAATGTAGCTTCATTGGATGCTTGTGACCCTAAAAATAAATACCTACAGGTAACTAGGTAACTTGTAATTTCTTATTTCCTAGTTCTGAGAAAGTTTACACAGGAGAAAGAGAGAGAGAAATACACACAAACACAGGACTGCAAAGAAGAGGACACAATGGGCCTGAACAGACAGGCTGAAAAAGCTGGCTTCTGCATGGCTTAGGGGTATGGTCATTAGACAACACATGCCCCCAAGATGGACGGAAGATGTGCTGAAGCTGTGTCTGGACCACACAAACCCAATCCAAAAGGAGCAGATCTTTTCTGCTCCTATTTGGGCTGACAGCGGAGGGTGCCCTTGGGACCACAGTGTGTGCTTGCCGCAGTTCCATGGTGTCTTGGGCAAGGGCGGCTTCAAGCCACCCTTTCATGACCATCTGTTTTGGCCCCATAAGTATGAATAATAAGAATGAAAATATGTTTTTGATGGAGTCATACTGTGATGAAAATAAACAAGCAGAAGCCATATTCCTGTTTCCTGTCTTCAGTAGTCTTAATTCACAATTGAAGTTTAAATGGTAATATAGGAGTATCTCCTATCTGGAAATCCAAAATCCAAAATACTCCAAACCCCCAAATTGTCTCCTTGAGTGGCTAATAATAGTGACACTTGTGCTTTCTAATGGTTCAGTGTACACAAATTTTATTTCATGCACAAAATTATTTAAAATGTTGTGTATAAATTTACCTTCAGGATATGAGTATAAGATATATATGAAAAAATAAATTAATTTCATATTTAGATTTTTGTATATACAAGTATTCAAAACTAGGAAAAAAATCTCAACTCACAAACAGTTCTGGTCCTAAGCATTTTGGATAAGGGATACTCAGTCTGCATTCTTTTGCAAAAATGTCTGCATTTTCCATTTAGAACTAAAAGTTTGATTTCCCCTAGCTGGAGATGTTTGGTTAAAGTTCAGTATCTTTTATAAACTAAATGTACACAATCTGAAGTAAGCTCTGCTAAATTCTTTGGGACTAATTCTTATATAAGTTTGTATAGAATTGTATAGAATCCACACTAAAGAACTGTGAGCTTTTATTGCTTGATCATTCTCTTGGTTGCTTCTTTTGCAAGTATTTATCATAGGAACATGCATATCATTTCTCCAAGGGGACAGTGATGTGGTCACTGTCATGATGAACTCCTATACTTTAAATATTACCATTATGTGTTTACCCTAGACAGGAGATAAATGCTGTGAGTGCTTACATGGTTTAGTAACATGGATCCTTATGTACAAAATCACAGTTTAGCATTATGTTACATGATAAATGGAACAAAGGCTGTATCTTTAAATCTCTGGGCACAGTAACCACACACAACTCCATGTACTCTGATAAAAGTGAAATTGGATCACGTGCATCAGTTGTGAAACTTGTATCTAAGTAAACAACTGCAAAATAAAATCTGTAACTTTTTTAAAAAGTCATTTTCCTTTGTAAAATACTTGAGTACTATGAATTTTGGGAAGTCAAAAAACATAATTCATGCACATACGTCTTACATTTTGATACTTTCACATAGTCTGGTCTATGTGATCTCATGCTTATTTCATTAGGAAAAGGAGAACATAACTGTATGTGATTGACCAAGACAGTTGCCAGAATACAAAATGTCTGTCTTCAAGTGTAAAGTATTTTAAAAGGGTGAATAAATTTGAATAAGGGACAGGTTTGAGGAAATTGCAATTTGTTTCTTCCAGGAGAAGAGGAAGCTCAATTAATTGAATAAATGATTCATTGTGAAATATTTTTCAACTCTAGCACCATCTCCATCTCCATTTAGTTCTTGGCATCTCTACTAAACCTGCTAACAATGGTACCAATTAGTGCCAGAGAGAGGTGATTAATGTCCTACAGAAAAACAAAATCATCATCTGCATTCCCAGGTTTGGACTGGTAAGTATCATATACTAAAATGCTGAAAGACAAGAGACACGTTTAATCTAATCCAAACCAGGACATCAAATGAAAGTTGTACAAAATCTTAAGCAGCAATGTGAAATACACCTTTAGTTAAAGAAGATTAAATACATTTCCATAATACCTAGGTGCCAAGATTTCATTTTGACACTTATAAAAAATAAAATTTAATTTAAAAATGGTTCAACATCCATTGTTCACAAAGCAACTAAATGGAAATCTGCACCCAGCAAAGACCTGTTTTATTGTCTAATTTTTGAAGATAGAAATGAAATAAGTAAGTTAAAACTCTGAATTGGATCAGCAAGTGATGGGAAGGTTAACCCCTTAAGTATTCCACATCCTCCCTGGTTTCCTTGTCTCTTGATGATGACTTACTAGAGCCAATTTCCAAAAGTCTTCTCTCTCTCTCTCTCTCTCTCTTTTTTTTTTTTTTTTTTTTGGAAGTGAGGAGACTCATCAAAGTGAGAAAACTTTTGAAAATGAGTCAGAAATCTTAACAGCAAAGCAACTGAAGTTATATTTGGCTGTTCAGACAGCATAAGCCTTGAATGAGATCTTCTTTATGCAAATCAGAAAGGCAAATTTTGAAAAAAAGTGAAAACATTGCACTTGCCTCCAGTAGAATTTGTCCAACAAATATGAAGAACATATTTCTTATATCATTCTCACACCATGGAACATGCACAGCATGAAGCTTACAATCACATTTCTAGTATGTGTAATATGATAATCAGTTCTCAGAACTCATTCATCACAAATAAATAATATTTGTTTCAATGTCCTGGAGAGTGTCCTTCTGTATGGCTGACAATGATCTTGGAATTGACAAGGGCAGGGAAGTGGGGGTGAGGATGAAACTATTCACTAATTCTTCAGGAATGCTATGATTTCTAGCATGTGGTCTATAGACATAAAAGTGGAACAGTTTATATTAATCTGTCTATATATCAGGTAAACTTAATTGAAGAGTATGAAATTATAGTTTCACAATTACAAAAACATGAGAATATGTAATGATAATGATTCTCCCACATCAAAAAGCAACTGGAATAAAAAAGTATGTGATCTCAACTTGTGAAAAGGAACTCATCAGATAATACAAATTATACTATGTATTCAGTACAGTATTGGATCCATGAAAACAATAAATCAGCTGAGATTCAGCTCAAAAACAACAGTGTCCCAACAAAAGATTTCGCTTTTGTCAACAACAAACTAACACCAGCTGAAGATGAAGTTTTTCTTCTAGTAGATGAGAAAGAGTCAGCATTTTCTTGTTTTGTTGACTGAGATTTTGGAAGTAATTTTGATCTTTGGGGTAACCATTTCAACTCACCCCCCTCCTCCCATCTATATGGTTGTCACCATTCCATGATCAAGCAGAGTTTATAAGAAATATAGGAATATGGGCAGAAACACATGTCATTCTGAGAGTCTTCATCCACACTTTCTGGATTGTCCATTGGCCAACATGGATGTGTACATTTAAAAAAATGCACAGAAAAAATATATTTCACATTCTATTTCTGTACAGGAAAGTTGATATATAGAGTGAATGGATTAAAGCATTGCTAAAACTTGTTTTTGTCAGTTGAAGGAATGTCATTCAAGCAGTGCATACATTTGTATCTTTAAAGGCCCATAAATGATACATGCTTGAAAAAGATATATAGGGCATATTCATACTGACTAAAAAGTCTCAGATTTTGTTCCTGTTCTTTCCAATTTTATACTGGGTTAAAATGAACCAACCTGGAGAATTGGTATAAAAAGCCTCTGATTGTACCAAGAGCCGACAGAAAATATTCTGTAATGGACAAAAAAGTGTATGGATCACCAAAATAAAATCAGAAAAAAACAGGAACAAAATCAGGGACTTTCTGGTCTTTTTAATCAGTATGAGGCTACATCTGAACTGCAGGATGAATGCAGTTTGACATCATTTTAACTGCCATGGCTCAATGCTATGGAATTCTGGGATTTGTAGTTTTGTGAGATATTCAACCTGTGAGAGAGCTCTGGTGCTAAAAGAACCCTATAAATCCCAGGATTCTGTAGGATGGCACCATGACAACTAAACTGGCATCAAACAACATTACTTCTGCAATGTGGTAGCAGCCTAATGTACCCATCCATATAGCCACAGAAAGGGTCCACATTTTTCAAGGAGAGAAAAATTCATGACACATGACAGACAGGAAAGTATGAAAATCTGCAGCTGGAGAATGCACTTTGTTGATGTGCATGCCCCAATGAAATGTAACTGCATACAGTAGTGGTGGTTATGTAACATAAGTAATTGAAACAAACCTTTCTTGAACTGTCAAATTCAAGAAAATAAATGAATATCCTTTTCATTTCTAACTCACCAATGGAGGGCACTGTTAAGCATGAGTTCATTCACAGAGTGTACAGTTGTGGTAGCACATTCTTTTTCACTCTGTGGTTTGAGAAGCAAGACATTCCTGTTCTTTATTTCCAAGTTGCCCTAAATGAGCTTACTTTTGTTGTGAAACCATTTATTTTGCAATCCAATACACTGCCAAGTTGGCATTCTGCATACACTGTGGTTCCTCAGCCATCCCAATAAATCATGTTCTGAATGGTAATAAATACTGCCATTTCCACAGTATGAAAAGGAGGTAATAAGTAATATAGTGCTAGAAAAATGGTGATTCTGTAGATTACCATATATGGGAGGAGAGAAACCCAGAATCACATTATTCACTTTTAATTATTCTTGCAGGTAGATAAAACTGTTTGTCCTTTTAGTAAGGCATTTCCCTTGTACAGGGGTTTTCCCCCAATTGTGGACCAAAATATCTATTTGGACTTTGATGGAAGAGGAGTGAAATGAAGAAGGAAGTTAATTAAATGACAATCAAGTGCATGTCACAAGCATCAAGGACAAAAGATGAGAAACCAAGGACAACAAATTGCAGAATATATTGCTGTGCATTATTAAATTTCCCCCCTTTTGATAATCAATGAGCCGCATAATTGATAGCAGGAATGACAGATCTGTAATTTGGAGGAACTTAGGTTGCCAGCTACAAATCATTTATTGTAAAGTACTTCTGAAGAGGCTCTGTAGATTTCCCCAGATGCTGAGAGGAATACTTTGGAGTAAGTGGTCAATAGATTACAGTTTCACTAATATTAATTGTGAACAATGGCTTCAAGGCTGACTCTTCTGTTTTCATCCTTTCATTCTTTAAAATAAGGCAGGATCAGCCTTAGACATTCTGCTACTTGAGACAGACAGTGTAAGGTCCTTTAAAACTACACTATTACAGAACTATGAATCAACCTTAATTGTCATGGCAACATCCTATGGAATCCTGGATTTCTACTTGATGTGCATATAAAATGCAGAGCTGGACACAGAAAAAGGAGGAGTGAAGATAGAAGGAGGGAATATCAACAATCTAAAATATGCAAAGACCCCCCCAATTTGTCAGGAGGGGCTTCTGGTTGCGCCAGCCATTTTAGGACAAAAGATGCCTAGTTGGCTAAGTGTGCAGGAATTCCTGCCTTCATGCATGTTCGGCCAATCAGATCTTTTCTTTGGGATAGTAAAGCACGCTGGGAAATTCTGTGAGATATGAGGCCTCACAAGATTTCCTGTGGCATTATAAGGCTATATAGTCCGGCAGCTGCCGCCA
>JAIPUX010001232.1:133124812-133136384 GCA_020142125.1 Phrynosoma platyrhinos
AAAAAAAACTGTTTAAAAATACAAACTGCTAACAATATTTTCACCTAGTCCCATGTTGATGAATGCATGACATACATGTCAGAGATGGCACAGAAAGCTATCCCTGTGGGCACAATCAAATGGCCAAAATTTCTTTCCTTCTTGTGGCTGGGCTTCCTATTGGCCAGAGGAGGTGTGGGCAGGGAGTTTGAGAATCCCACTGGCTGGGAAGGGTTGTTTCCTTCCTCCAAGCAGCCATACTTTCAGGGCCCTGGAAGAGCCTCACTGAGGTCAGATGCTGCTGCTGCTGCTGTCATCACCGCTGCCTCCAGAAGGGAGGCTTGCAATCTGAGTAGGAATTCAGACCTTCTGAGGTATTTAAAAGCTTGTTGTGGTGTTTCTCTGAGTCATTTTTAACTTATGGAAACCTTAAAGCAAACCCATCATGGGGTTTTCTTGGCAAGATTTGTTCAGAGGGGATTTTTTGCCACTGCTTTCCACTAGGGCTGAGAGTGTGTGACTTGCCCAAGGTTATCCAGTGGGTTTCCATGGCCAAGCTGGGATTCAAGCACTTGGAGGAGGGGGGGAGTCTGTCCTCTGAGTCCTTTGAGGACTCGGAGGGCATGGGTGAGGAAGGGTGCTGTCCTCTAACTCTTAAAGGAATAGTTGGAGCACCAGAAAAGAAAGAGTGTATACTTGGAGGACTCAGAGGGCATGAGGGAGGGAGGCTATTCTCCAAGTCCGTGGAGGACTAGGAGGACATGGGGAAAGGGACAATATCCTCCAACTGCATTGAGGACTCAGAGGGCAACCTCCCTTCCTTCCCCATGTCCTCCAAGTCCTCCATGGACTCAGAAGGCTGGGGGGGCTTCCCTTTTGTCCTCACCCCCTGGAAGACCCCCCCTGCACCATGCTCAAACCACTGCACCATACTTGCTCTTTGTATTACATATTTTGTTGTTGTTGTTGTTGTTGTTGTTGTTGTTGTGTACCTCCAAGTCATTTCCAACTTATGGTGATAGTCTTTGCCTCCAGGCTGGGAACCAGGGGGTGCCTGAATGCTGCTCCTCTCATTATTGCACTTATTTGGCTTGTTTTCCATGCCAACAGGGGAGTGTATGGGGTGTATATATTTATACACTTGTCCCTCCTGATTCGGGGACTTGGAGTCTGCAGTCTCACGGATGGCAAGCAGTCTATGGATGGTGATTCAGGCTCTGGTGCAGTGGCTCAATGGAGCACATGTGCTAGACCCCAGGCAAAAGTCACTAAATGATGGCACTGCCCCATGAGCTGTGCCCACTGCTTGGGGGACAGTGCTGCAGCCTCTGTTTAGGATCCAGCTTAGGAGCAACCATACCATATCCCAAAAAAAAGGCACTGTCCCCAAGCAGTTCCCACTACTGGGGAGAAGTGCTCACACCTTCAGAGGGCTGTTTGGGACCAGACACAGCTGCTGAACATGTGATAAGGGATGTGATGCCCTTTCTCACTCACCAGCAACTCCACCATCCCCACCCTTTGTGGTCCACACACCCTACACTCCCATAGTGATGCTGCTGCAACAAAACAGTCTACACTCAATGAAAAAAAAAATCAAAGTAAAAGAAGGGTGAAAGCAAAAACATGGAAGCTAAAAACCCTTCCCTTAACCCTAAGGGGCTCAAGTAAGCCTAAGGTGCCACAGGGTTAAAAAAAAAAAACAACACAAATTTTCTCACCATCCGACATCAAGAGGATGACTTGGTGACTGGGGAAGGTCAGAGAGAGTGAGAAAGTCAAAAAAAGATGCAGGTCAAAGAGAGAGATTCTTTCTGTGTGTCTCTGTTTTTAAAGGTCTTCCTCACTTATGGTGGTCTTCTAACAGTGAAGAAAATGTTTCTGTGTGGGGCCAACATTGCCTCAACATGTGCTTTCAAAAAGTCAAGAGGTGAAGTGTTCTTCAGTTTCCAATAATGATTCTTAAATGGTCTAAGCAAGTAGAGACAACAGATTTCATACATAGGACAAAGCCAATTACTATTTACCTCACAACAGGAATGTATCAGTCTGAGCCAGTTCAGCAGGTCTCCATTCCATGGAAGTACACAAGACTGTGAAGAACTGATTGCTCTCAATCAAGAAACCATTTTCATATCAGCAGGAGTGAGTGATAATAAGGGAATTTTTCAGTTTCCCTTTGGAATAGGGCTTCCCTCCCCCAGGATAGGCAAAGGATCTAGGCCACAGCAGCCCTAGCCTGTCAATTATGGATTTTTAACAATTTGTGCAGACTTTGGAAACAGACAGGTTTCCTGTTTTATGCATCAAAGTTTAATATTCATATTTATTAAGAATAATGTGTAATAAACCAAATATTATTTTCATAAAAAATGATTAAATTTAGTTGGACTCTAACCAAATTCTTTGAATTTGGATCCCATTGAAATAATGGTTTAAGTCCAACTCCCTTAATTTTGATGAGGCTAAGTGCAACCTTTATTTTTTTACAACCATGTTTTAGTCTTACACGTAGTCAAAAAAGTTAGGCATTTATTCTTATAATGTGATCAGACTTGTGCCCTACTTTTGTACTTGAGTGGGAGATATTTTATTCAAGTCAGGAAGCTAGAAATTCAGCCATTTTGAAGATGTTACAGTAGGCAGGGAAAGTGTTAAGATACGTTCTGCCCCCACCCTAATTTCATTCCCATGCTGTAGGAAAACATAGAATTGGGAATCTTGTTATGTTTCTAGGACTGTGATATTTAAAGTGGTTGCTCTTGAAAGGAGATTTTAACTGATGGCTGGTCCCTTTTTCTTTATATTGATATATTTGTGTGTTTGTCATTTAATAATATTTCTGTATTTCTTTGAATATTAGTGTTCTTACATGCTCTGTGAGCAATTTTGAAGAGAAAGGTGAAGCATCAATTTAATAAGTAAACAAAGGCCCAAAACAGATAGCCCAAATAAACCAGTTTCTGTTTGGATGACACATGTCCTGACTGCAGCTAGAAACCACACTGAGGCTGTGTCTTTTACAAAGAATCAGGTCAAAAAGGAGTGATAAAATACCTCTCCTTTTTCTGGTCCAGTTCAAAACCTCAGTAGAGGGCTTGCAGTGGTGAGCCTTTACCCAAAAGGATGCATTTAGCCAGGCTGGTGAAAACGTGACTGGAATATTTGGGAGTTTAACCCTGAAAGAGAAACAATGGGGGGGATTTGTCTCCCTGATATGGGAGACAGGGAGGTCCCCATTAAAACCTAATTCCAGTGCTCACAAGAGAGAGAAAAAAGATTAAATTAAATTCAAATCCCCAGCTATCTAATTTCATAGGATGGCCAACTGAGGAACTAGATTTGGACATTGACAAACTGTATGGGATTAATTTATGGTCAGCAAAAAACAAAAGCAAACCAAGGGACATAGTGATTTACTCTGTGAGGGAAATATTTAGGGCTCTTGTATTGGAACAAAATTGTAAAGAACTACTGATTGATCACAAAGAAATAAAAATCTTAAAAGATATACTGTCAGCAGTAATAAAGAAAAGAAGAGACTAAACTTTTTAACACAACATCTAAAGAAAAAAGAAATCAGCTATGGATTAAAAAAAGTGGAAGGTGTAACTTTCACATACAAAACAAAGAGATACAAGATCAATACAATACCAAAAACAAAAGACTTTCTTAAGAGACAAAATAGTGTTGCAGACCAGCCTAAAGGGCCAGCCTGGTGGTGGAGTTGAGATGGGGCAGCTGCATGCTGGCCACCCCAACCCCACCCCAATGCTGTCCACAGTGTGCAGCATCAAGACACCCTCCTGCTACAATGTGCAGACATGCTGCACCAAAAGGGTATGGACGAGCCATGGCATCAGCTCTTCAAGCAGCCTTTTGCTGCCCCTAAAAGGAACAGCATTTTGCTGCTCTTTTAGGGGCAGCAAAAGGAAGGATCAGAGCCACAGCATGGGGTTGCCACAGCCCCAATCCAACACTAGCAGGGGCAGCCCACAGCCACCCATCTGCATAATCCCAAAGAAATCACCGGAGAACACAATAGAATGGAGATGAGAAGGATGGGAATGAATAAAGAGAAAGAATACAATAAGATAGAGGAAGGGAAAAATTTAGAACAGGGGTAGGCAACCTTTCCCCTTTAAGGGCCGAGGGATTTCAGCTACCAGAATCCCAGGAGCTATTGGCCAACATGGGACTATTGGCCAACATGGCTGAGTCTTCTGAGAGCTGAAGTCCCTCGGCCCTTAAAGGGGAAAAGTTGCCTACCCCTGATTTAGAAGATAGTGAGGAGAGAGGAAGTGATTTGGAAGAGGAAGAAGAAAGTGTGGATGAATGAATGTTGAAGGAGCAGGTGTGTGCGTGAAGATGAATCCACTCAGCAGAGTAATCCTTGCAGCAGGACAGCCTGTAGCAGAGAACACAGCAGCATGCAGACAGATATCCAAGCTTCTAGTATTAGACTTTATTATAGAACAGCATAGGCAAAGTAAAAACTATAAAGTCCAGTAAAACATCACTTTAGCCAGACGTGGCTAACAGGAACAATACTATAAATCCTTAATGCTACATTGTGAAAAATTAGTCAAGCTACAGCTTCTGCAAAAATAAAGAAAACCTTAATCTATACTGTAGAAAGTTTTAGAACAGACTGACTCCTATGCCCAAAACACAATTCCCAGCCCAACTTTTCTCCACCTCTTGATTGTCACCCTTCAGGTTAATTGGTTGATCTGTACATGACATATGTTAACCAAACCCCTTGTTGTTCATCTTCTACCACGTGATCTATTTTTTCAAAACAACTTTTATTATTGTAGTCACTGTATAAACAAAAACTCTTTCCCATGTATTCCAACTTGTTGACTTCCTTTGTTTTGTCTCTTCAAGCACCTGGACTGAGATGTTGTGTTAGTAGGCCTAGAAGCAGATTTCTCATCATGGAAAAATACAGACACACACATCTTTACATTTCACCATTGACTATATATCCCATCAAAAATCCTGACAGAAAGAACAAAAGAATATAGAAAGAACTAAAGAAAGTAAATAATGTACACTCCCCCTTACCCTTCATTCGCCTTTACCATCCCCTACCCCTAGTGCTATTTATCTCTATATATTACATTTTAAGACCTGAAAAATGACTAATAATAAACATTTTTCATGGAACATCAATGGTTTAAATTCAATTTATAAAAAGATGAATGTTTTTCATTATCTGGAAAAATAGAATTTGGATATTATCTGTTTACAAGAGACTCATATTAAAACAAAAGATGTGAAACATCTGAGAAATAACAAATTTGGAGAAATATTTGTAACATCACACCAAACAAGCAAAAAGAACAGAGTGGTCTTCTGTGTAAATAGAAAATTAACAGTAAAGAGACCTTTAAAGATTCTAATGGCAATTATATTGCCATAGAAACCAAGATACAACTTTGCTAGTGGGAATATATACCCCTGCTGATAATAAGTCAAAATTTTACAAGACACTAGCAGAATAACTATCTAAGTATGATTTTGAAAGGATTATAATCATGGAAGATTGGAATGGAGATGTTGACCCCAACATTGATAGATCAACTGGGAATAAGAAGAAAAAGAATCAAGGAAAACTCCCATTGACAACATTAGAAATGTTAGAATATCTGAATCTAATACACATCTGGAGAACAAAGAACAGGGAAGAGAGGGATTATACATTTTACTCGGATAGACACCAGTCTTCATCCAGAATAGACATGGTGTTTCTATTGAAAATAATGGATAAAGAAATCCAGAAGGCAGTGATAATGCCATGAACCTTCTCAGATCATAGTCCCATGTTAATATAATTAAGATTGAAAAAAACAAGAATTCTCAGGGAGGTTAAATGATTCTATACTACAGGACAAAGACATAGTAAAGAGAATTTTAAAAAGAACTAAAACTCTACTTCCAAGAAAATAGGAAAAATGAAACTCCAGTAGAAACACTATGGGACACAGGTAAAGCAATCAGTAGGAGATTACTATTGCAACAAGAAGTTTTCAAAAAGAGGAAAGAAAGAGAAGAAAGAGAGAAAATACAAAAAAGTTCTAGGGGAAAAGGAACAGGAATTAAAGAAACATCCCCATAATGAGAAACTTAAGACCAAATTACAAAGAATAATCCAGTTACATTAGGCAACAGCACAAGAAGTAGTGACAAAATTAATAACAACAAAGCAGAGGTATTTTGAACAAGGAAACAGGCCTGGAAAATGGCTGTCTTACAAATTAAGGAAGGGAAGGAGAAAAAGATAATATTAGAAATTCAAGATAATGGAATCTCTTATACAAAACAAAAAATTAAAGAAATCTTCTATAATTATTATTTGAAATTGTTTAAAGTGAGGCAGCAAGAATTTGTTAATCAGTGGTTTTGATTGTCTATATTAGAAATGTATGCTATTATGTGTAGAAATTAGAGGCTAAGTATCAGGCAGCCGTGCAAGGAGGATTCTGAGAACTGTTGCCTCTTACACAGAAATACATTGCCAGAAGGTTTTGGTCCAGGAATGTTAAAATGTTTACACAGTGACCTTAGAGAGACCCTGAAGCTTTAGCAGAGGTACCAGGATGGGCTAGAAAGCCATAACAATAAATCATTGCAAAGAGACCCTGAAAGAGGTCCTGGAGTACAAGTTCTACTGATAAGAAGTCTTCCTGGAATGCAGTGGGTCTGGCACTAATGGTATCCTAAAACAGATTATAATGTATGCATAGATCTTTACTCTCATTGACTAGAATTCTATATGTTTAAAGTTTAGAGCATCCAATAAGATGTAAGACATGAGTTTCTTTGTCTGATTGTGTATAAAAACAATAGCCATTTTTAGTTTTTTGTAGGTTTTTTCAGGCTGTGTGGCCATGTTCTAGAAGAGTTTCTTTCTGATGTTTCGCCAGCATCTGTGGCTAGCATCTTCAAAGGCCATTTTCCTTGTCTCTTGCCCAAGCCTGGAAATGTGAATTTCTCTTGGAATTGTGCACATAAAATAAACCTGTGTTTGTTATCTGATCTGAGGTCATCCTATCTGCTGGTTTTGTTTGTTTGTTTGTTTGTTTTTGCTTTGCCAAAGAACCCTCTGGCTGTGAGGTTATATTGCTCAAAGTTTATTTTCTACTACAAAAGAACAAGAAGAAATGGAAGAAAAGAAGATAGCAATAAAAAAATACCTGCAAGGAGAAAATATACCAAAGATCACAGAAAAACAATGGGAAGAAATGAATAAATCTATAAGATTGGGAGAAGAGATGCAGTTGCAAAAATGAAAATGGGAAAAGCTCCTGGCCCGGATGGTCTAACAGCTCAGTGTTACAAAACATTTATAGATGAACTTCTTATCCCACTTCATGAAACAATATAGAAAGCTACACAGGGCAAAATCCCTAAATCTTGGCAAAGTGCTTTAATTGCCCCAATACCAAAAGAAGGACATGATACAAAGATTCCCAGTAACTACAGACTGATTTCCTTGTTAAATATCTATTATAAAATATATGTAACAGTACTAGCAGAGAGATTTTTAAAAAAAATATTAAACAACTGGGTCCATGAAGATCTGTTTTGTTTGATTTTTACCAATCAGGCATTTAAAAGAAAATACAAGGATAGTACTGAACTTAATTGAATATTATACTAAACACAATGAAAAGAAATTGGCATTGTTGTTTTTTTTAATGCAACCAAAGCATTTGACAATGTGAGATGGGAATTCATGAAGCAAGTCCTAAAAGAGATGAATATAGGAGAAAATTTATTTAAATGGATAAATAGCCTCTATACAACACAAAATACCCAGATCTTGGTAAACAGAGAAAAAAACAAAACATGTGTGATATCCAAAGGAACTTGGCAAAGGTGTCCTTTGTCCCCCCACTATTTGTAACAGTCTTAGAAGTTCTAATGAAGAAAATCAGGGCAGATCAAACAATTAAAGGACTATAAATTCAGGAAGATTCATTTAAACAGAAAGCTTTGCAATGATTTAGTGATCTTTTTGGACAATCCAAAGAAAGCATATCTGAATTAATGAAAATACTGATAGATTTCAGGGAAGTATAAGGAATTATAGTGAACAAAGTTA
Organism: Phrynosoma platyrhinos; assembly: GCA_020142125.1. NCBI lineage: Eukaryota > Metazoa > Chordata > Lepidosauria > Squamata > Phrynosomatidae > Phrynosoma > Phrynosoma platyrhinos. Next base: position 133,132,905 of record JAIPUX010001232.1, read on the forward strand.
AGAGTCAAATTTTAACCAAAAACTTAAGCAAAAAAAGGAGAGGAACTGAAATAACAATCTGGATTAGAAATAGTAGATAAAGTTAAATACCTAGAAGTATTGATAACAAAGAAAAACTCTGAACTGTTTGTAAACAACTATAAGAAAATATGGAAACAAATCAGTAGTGACCTGAAAAAATGGTCAAAATTGAACTTATTCCCTTCCAGGGAGAATATCATCAATCCAGATGAATATCACACCAAAATTAACATTCCTGTTTCAAAATCTACTGATCATTACAAATGATAAACCATTTAATCAGTGGGAAAAAGAAATCTCTAAACACATCTGGAATGGGAAGAAACCCAGGATTAAAACGAAGATTTTATAGGATAGTATGGATAGAAGAGGCCTAGGACTTCCCAACTTAAAGATTTACCATCATGCTTGTGCTCTAAGATGGGTCAGGGATTGGGTATTACTGGAAAAAGAGATTGTTAAAACTAGAAGGTGCAAGTATATATTTTGGCTGGCATGTTTTCTTCTGCTATAATAAATTGAATGCCAATAAGGAATTTAATAATTGCTATGTGAGGAAATCTTTTCTAAGGATATGGTCTAGGTATAGCACATGCTTAACACACACACAAAAAAAAATCTGATCTGGGCCTCACCCCATGAGGCATTTTTTTTTAAAAGAGAAAACTTGCATAAAGGAAAGTGGCTAACCTATGAAGTACTTCTAAAAAAGATAAAAGGGGAATACCATCTAAAATCAAGAGAAGAACTTACCCTAGAAAGAATAAACTGCCACTGGTAACTTTATTATCAAATCACACTTTAAGAGGGATAATAAATCAGAAGAAATAGAGACTACTGAAATGAAACCAGATAAATTACTCCATTCAGATAACAACAACAACAAAAATACCGAAATTGTATAAGTTATTAATGGAATTTGAAACAGAAGAGGAAACAGTGAGAACAAATATGGTCCTATGGGCACAAAACATAGGAGAAGTAATTACACTAGAACAATGGGTGAAAGTTTGGACCAAAAACTTGAAATTTACAAAATGCAATGATTTAAAAGAAAATTACTATATATGTTTCTACAGGTGGTATTTAACACCATCCAAGATAGCTAAGTTTTTTTTAAAAAAAGATCTACATGACACCTGTTGGAAATATAAAAAAGGAACAGGCACCTTCCACCACATGTTGTGGCAGTGCCCAAAAGCTAAGAAATTTTGGAAGGAAAAAATGCCAAAACAGAGAACACAATTTTAAACATCAGTTTTAATCTATCACCCACACTTTACCTATTGAATATGTCAACAGAGATAGATGACCACACAGAAAAGATACCGTATATGGAAAGATTCTCCTTTACATGGTGACAGCAATATGGATAACTTATGCCAGAAAATGGAAAGAACAGAAGATCCCAACTACAAAGAAATGGATCATGAAATTAATGGAATTGTCAACAATGGACAAAGTTATGAGTCAGTTAAACAAAAAATTATGAAGAAGAATGCATAAATATGAAGAAGATTGGAACAAAGCAGCTACACTTTGAGAACTGAGATAATTTAACTCTCATATTAAGTAATGAGGAAACCTATAAGATATAATATAGTGGAAGTGGAAACCGAATCTATTACAAGATATAAGATAAGCTGGAAGTGATATGAACAATAGGAATTATTGGATCTTCAGTTGTCAAAATGAGTGATAGGTGGGTATATAACCTTAAAGTAGTGAAATTACTACACACAGAGAACGCAAAACAGAACAAACAAATAAGGAAAAAATCTACTTACAGTGATTGAAGCTAGGAAGTTTAGAATGAAAGAGGAATGAATGTTATAAAGTATGAAATATGACTGTTAGAATGAAAGGAAGAGAGAGAGAGAGAAAACTGCAGTAGTGGCCCAGATCTGGCTACGTTCTTGTGGTTGCCATGGCCCTGGTGCAAATCGTGTCAGAGCAGCTGCAGCCTGCTTTATCAGACCTGTCTGTTTCAGGCCAAAACATTTGTAATTGAGCATGGAATTTAAAAATTAAATAAAATGGTTGTCATGAACATCTACCTCTTTCCCCAAGATCTCCAAACAATCTGATCCTTGAAATCTTTACTGGTCTGAATGTAGTTTAAAGAAACAATTTCAGCTATGCTCATGTTCAGAATGTTAAAGGTTTTCTTCATCACAGCATGTCAGCAGAGAGAGACAGAACATGATACTCTAAAGAAAAAGTGTTCTGATGCTTACTTTCAAAATTAGAAAACATGATGATTAATGAAATGATTGATGAAACATATTGAAACTATAAAGCATGAACTCATAGGGCTTCCCTCATCATATTTTTGTAGGAGCCACTGTTTTGTTTAACACTAAATTCTTTATTATCTACTGCAGCCCTACCCCATCAAGCTGTTTCCAAGAGGTGAAAAGGTGCCCCCAAAGCTCAAAACTGTATAGATCAGAACTATATTAGCTCTATATAAGTTCTTAGTGTGCCCAATGTTGCAGCTTGTTAAAAGGAATTAACAGTATAATGTCAGTAGGGAGAAATAATAGTACAAGTCAGTAGGGGAGCATACACTTTAGATCTCTTTTGTGGACAGACTGGGGAAAAGAAAGAAAAGTAAAAATGTTTTCCATTAATAAAAACAAAATACAGGCTAAGATAATACCATTTATTCATTTTTTTTCTACCTGTTGTATAACATAATTTAATCTCCATATCAGCTGTGCAATTTTCAAGTTTCTCAATGCTTATGTTGTAAGTCAAGCAAGCAATCTGTGTATTTTGAAATAGAGAATTTCTAACTGCCCAAGTCTCAGTCAGACCTCAAGTCAGTGTGGGATGGAGAGGAACCATGAAATGATCACTGCCTGCTGCAATCAACTTGCAGTTTAACACACATAGGGCCTTTGCAGACTGCCAGAAATAGTGCAAATTGAGACCACTTGAACTGCCCTGACTCAGTGCTAGGTAATCATGTGGCACCAGACCTCTCTGACAGAGAAGGCTCAATGTCTCAGAAAAAAAATACAATTCCCATGATTCCCTAGCACTGAGCCAGGGTAGTTAAAGTGGACTCAAGATTTTTGGACTCCCTGTCTGCTAATTTTTGCATCAGTAGGCCTGATGAAGGCCTTGGAGAACTCAAAAGCTTTTGCTTCCTTTGCATCACTTTTGTAACATTTTAGTGGCCCTTATTTAAGAGAGAGAGAAAGAGAGAGAGACTGTATTGCCCCTTCCTGTGTCATAGAATCATAGAAGAGACCACAAGGGCCATCCAATCCAGCTCCCTACCATGCAAGAACTCCTATGCTAGAGGCCTTCAAGAAGGCACTCAAGACGGAGCTCTTCTGGCGGGCCTACCCACCTGATATCCCTAATTGAACATAAGATTCAGGACATTCCAGGTAAAGGAAGATCATTACCACCCACAGCACAGATTTGTATTTGTAATTTGTAATTTTT